>OZ024897.1:35665035-36265035 GCA_964017195.1 Siderastrea radians | reverse complement strand
TTGGTCAGTCTAAACAATAACCAAACCCGTGCGCCAAGCCGTGAAGGTGGCGAGAATCGCGGGCGCATCGAGACACTCACGGCTGGAGACTGAGCCCATCTACGTATCGGAGCGATCTAAAAACTCGGTCACGAACCATTTTGAATTTTGTGCTTTAAAACTAAACCTTAAACACAATTGATGAACTTAGAGTCAAGGAAAGAAAAAAAGGGTACTTCAATGAAAGAACATTTTATTTTATTGTTATTGCTACTCTTTTCGTGCTCTCAAATCGTAGTCGCCCTTCGGGCGATCAAACCTCAACTTTTAGTCGCCCTGGACACTTTTTAATCGCCACGGGCGACCGTGCGACCGCCAAGTTTTAACCCTGGTAAAGTGCCTTAACTCCACCTCAATCTTCTCATTTGTTACAACTTTCTTTTGCAGAGTGAATGAACTTTTGGTCTTTTTGGCAATGTCCAAGGACCTCAGGAAGGCCTTTGATCTCTGCGCTCTGTATGGTGCTCCTCTGCTTTTGTTTCGGTTGTCTGCCTTCTTGACGGGATCGTGCCTGTGGGAAGATGTTGGGTCAATGAAGCCATCAGTTACCCTGCTGGTCATGACAGCTGGATTGGCCTGCATCACTTCATTCAGCTCGGCAATGTAGGCGTCTGCTCTCTTGTTTTGCTCAGCATACCTTCGCTTTCGTAGCTCAGCACTGCCAGGACCTTCGCCACCTTTGAATGCCCCAGAACCATAAGCTCGCAAAGCAGCAGCCAGTTTGACACTTTCTGCTACATCCTCCCTGCAAGCGTCGATTAAGGAAAGATTGACTGCCCCAATCTTCACCCACCGGGAGTGTCCCATCTCTGCATGATTAGTCTTGGGAACATTGTGGAGAGGCTTGAATGCTCGAAACACATGACTTTGCCGCTTCTACCACCAGTTCCACCACGAACGAAGATGGCTGTGTGTCTGGATAAACTCCTCCATTCTCTCAGAGGCTTTCTGAAAAACTAGTGGAGTTTCTGCCTTCTGAAGTGAATCACAGAGGAACTTAAATTCACTTTTAACATCTTCACCAACAAGGGTCTTCTCCTGTCGTGCCACAGTGAAGTCAAAATGTTTCTCACAGCTAACAGACCTTTGGAAATCTTCGTCTCCTTGAACAGCTGCAATTGAAGCCCAAAATGCTCCTGCCTCATCCATCATGTAACCGTACGGTCTAAACCTGCTGTTACCATCTCCAGTATGTTCCCGGATAGCCTCGTTTAACACGTCCCAGAACATGGTCATAGACAAGGTGTTTTCTGACTCTGCTTCCATGGTTGCTATTTTGCACATCTGGCGGAGGAAGGGATGGTACATCCAGAGCGTGATTGTTTTAAATCCCGCACACCTTTTGTGATTACCATCCAGATGACAATACTCTTCACTCAGGGGATTGGTGCCATGTCTGTCCATATCAACAGCTATCTGCAACTGCTCTCGGCTGCTCTTGAACACAAAGGAAGGTTTGCCAGGATCTAGCGATTTGTTATGAACCTTATAGATAAGGAATGGGTCATTCAGTTTCTGACACACGTTCTCTCTATATTTTCCGACAGCATCAAAGTTGTGCCCACAACTGTCCATTTCTGCTCGTGCAGTCGCTTTTATGTTGGACATAGCTGCGCTACTGATGAGTGACTCAGCAACTTTTCTCACTTCTTCAGGTGATTTACCTTCATCAATGGCTGAGATGATCTGGTCTGAAGGAAAGTGCAGGGTGTCAAGTAAGAAATGACACTCAAAAATAGGAAATACAGTGGCCAAAAAATAGTAATTCTCACCCCAACCCAGCAGGATCCCAACAGCAACTGCTTCAATTAATATTTAACAGACATGATGGTATAAATCCTTGATGTAATTCACACAAATGTACAGGGCAGGAAAAACGTTATGAAATTCATTTGCCCAGTGGGCCAGTAAGGTTCAGTTGTCACTTGCCCTACTTCAACATTTTTTGCCATCACTCTGACTCAGGCCTACTGAAGCTAATTTCACTTGCCACAGAGCCACCAAAGTTTTATTTTCACTCTCCAAGGGCAGAATTTACTTGCCCTAGGCAATTGGAACTGGTTGTTTTCCTGCCCTGATGGTCTGGCAAAATTTGCTGTATTAGCTTGACAAGTTACAGAAAGAAAGTATAAAGTGATCTCACCTCATCAACCTCCCTCTTAACTTTTTTAATAGGACTTTCAGTTAAATCAGCTACCAGTGGTAGAGGCGGTGCATCCTGTCAGATAACCAGAAAACTAAGTTAACTTTGAAATACAACATTGACCTGTGTCTTTTTGATAAGGGGAGAGATAATTATATAATATCATTATGTAACAATTTAAATCATTATTTTGAAATGGCTTGTAACACACTGCATATCTTAGACACTCTGACCACAAGTCATTTTTATATTCAAGCATTTGCCCATTTTTAATCTCCTTTCTTCCATTTGTTGATTGGACTTTTTAGAAATATTAGGGCCTGTTTACATGGAAGGCGGGTGCCCCGGCTAACCGAGCTACCCTGGGCGAGCCAACTTTTCATACGTTTCTTTAGAGAATGCATTGAAGCGTTTACATGCAAGACGGAAAACCCGCCTTGCCGGGGCACTCAGTCTGCTTGCCCGGGGCACTCTTCTAGGCCATGTAAACGGATATCCCCGGGCTATCCCGGCTTGCGGAAATAAGTTTTCGCGCGTGTCCTTAAATTAAATTTGAAGTTAATGGCATAAAATGTATAAATTCTGGACCCAAACAGTGCTATTTGACCAAAATTAGATCAAATTAGTTTTATCTGTAGACTGGAAAATTTTTCTTTGAGCAACAGCTTATTAATTCGAAATTTTCGTAGGAATGATTATCCTAACTCACGAAACAACAAATTTAATTTCAATTTGGCGGCTAAAGACTGTTGAATTTCAATTGAATTCCCCCATAAATGGACGTACTAAAGTTCTAAGAGCTTGCACATCAAAATAAAATAGAAGGGCTGTGAATTCTGCATGTAAAGGCAGGCTATGTTTCATCCCTTCTAGCCGGGTAACTCGGTTAGCCGGGGCACCCTCCCTCCATGTAAACAGGCCCTTAGTCATTTCCACACTTATTACGTAACTTTCAGTAATTTGAGTGATTTTTTGTATTATCCTGTTTTGGGGTTTTTCTAAGTGTTTGTTACTACTGCATTTATTACTGCAATCCATTATTTAAAGTTGATAAAATAATATGATAATGTCGGTAGATGAGTTATTTACTTCTTATAGCTCTGCACAACTACCGTATTCACTTAAGCTTAACTTATGCGCCGATCAATTCGAAACTTCAACATCCCCCCCCCGGGCATACCCCGGGCATTTGACTGTGCATCGTGCCCGGGGAGGGGGGAGTTTGAATGTTGTGTTATAAGGGTGGGGAATTTGAACCGGATTTATCTCTTGTTCTGACGTAATACGTCGTGAGTTTTTTCGGTTTTTACAGGGTTTGACGGATTTACAAGATAGAATTTCGCTTTGGTTAGTGAATAACTCTTTCAAATGCGTCTTTAAAAGAAGTTTGAAGGTATCATTACGGCATATCTCTCTCTGAAAAACGTGTAAAGTGTTTGATCGAAGACGTAATTGGCTTGGTGGAGAGGTATTTCAGTACTAATTGGTGGGGCATTTGAACGGCCTTTTTGCCCCGAGGGGAGGGAATTTGAACAAGCCAATCTTCAAAAGTTCAAATGCCCGGGGGGTTGCCCGGGGGGTTGCCCGGGGGGGGGATGTTGAACTTTCGAATTGATCGGCGCATTACTTCACAAATTCAAACGAACTCAATTTATAGACTACTTACATCATCATCTTTTAAAGTTAAATCCACTAGTACAGTCTGAAACAAAAGTAAAACAAACAGAATGAGATATCGGGGGCGGGAGCTTTAACATATTTAAGCGTATAAGCAGTTATAAGAATCAGTGACTTTTTGAGTTGATCGATGAAAGGAAAAAACACGTACAACACGTGCGATTGAATCTTTGGTCGACTAGAGATGAAGCCGCTGCCTCGAAACTGAAAGGGTGCGTACAATTCCTTCGACATTTATTTAGAACCGTGAAAAAAAAAACTTATTATAAACGCGTTTTTTATCGTTAATGAAATGGGCCCAGTATTATAAATATTTATGAATAAAATTTGAATGATAATTGTCACACAAAGGCCACTTGAAATCGAGAGTAAAATCGGTAAATGCTTTCATTTAAAAACGTACAACATCGTAGAATAAAAGCTACACTTCAAGGCTCGTGTCACAGTCACTTTGTGCAAATGCTATGTGCACTAATTCAAGCGGATGGAAAAGGATTTTCACTTACCTTTCCTTCTAATCCCCGGCTGCCAGCCATGCTTTCTTCAACGTGACCGAAGTGATCGATGTCATGCCCCTCATAATGACTGTTGTGAAAAACCGCTGACCAAGTCATCGACTCATTGACTCATGACTCATGACTCATAGACTCATTTGACTCATAAAACAGGGGACCTCCGATAAATACACTTTACTTCGCTTTCAAATATTGCATATTTTAATCTAATAAGGTTTCGTGATTTAGTAGGAGTCAACTTAGCGTGTGCAATTTGAAGGTCAAATAAGTCAAGAACATATTGTTTTTTTTTCCGAGGTCAGAACAGTAAATTGACCGCATTATGTCACCATGCGAACTGGGGATTATTATTTATGTTGTGGATTACAGGTTTAACCACGACAATCAGGCCACGCGAAAGGCCTCGCTACTCTGCTCGAAAGCACACTTCATGCATAAAACATTTGCAAAGGTTATAAATAATTCATCACACTAACAATCAAAATAATATTATAAAAGCAGACGATTACTTACCCTAGATGCAGTAAAAATACTGTACTTGAAAAATTGTCCAAATTATCCAAGGATTGAAGCCGATTAGGGAAAGATTCCGAAAGTCACCGCGTGATGTCCGTAGAGAGATGACTCAAGAGAGAAGCATTCAAAGAGTAGAGACTGGCGCGAGTTAGATGATTTCAAAAACAAGATGGCGCCCACGATCGATCGAGCGAGGGAAAACAGAGAAAAACAGTGAGTAAAAACCGATTTTATTGTACTCCCTTTTTTTTTTTCGAATTTTCAAAAATTTGGATGGCTCGCACAGATGGCTCGCATAGCTCGCGTGACTCGCATGGCTCGCTGGCTCGCACATTGGCAATACCCGGCACAGTAGTGAAAAATATCGCTCCTCTATAACTAACTGTGATAAGTTTGTTTTCAAAAAGTTCCGCGAGTTACCTTCCCAAATTCAAGATGTGTTCAAGAGACTTGGAAAAATCGCTTTCAAAGGGATAGAAGAAAGCCGAATAATCTTTGGGTCCAGAGAAGTCGAGGGACTGGAGGATTGTGGCCTGCTGCATCGTTTACCTGATCGAGCCGGACCACTCGCTGCACCGCCCGAAGAACAATTTTGTTTTACTCACCTAACCGTTCAAGAGTTCATGGCCGCAAAACATTTGACCGATACACTAGATGGCGAAGAGTTAAGAACATTTGTTGCTGATAAAATAAGAGACGGTAAATGGGCTGTGGTAATACAGTTCATTGCTGGACTGCTTCAAGAACGAGAAGTGCCCCTGACACACATCTTTACCGACCTGCTTCCCGCGAAGACAGAAGAGAAAGAAAAAAGAAAACTGACCGGCATCAGGGATAAGACGAGTAAAGATTCAGAGCCACGCACACTGACCTGTTGGCCGGCTGAGGAGGACAAACATTTAGCAATGAACTTGTGTAAGTGTTTGAATGAGACCAATGTAAATAATTCAGTAATAGAAGAAAAATTAGCGGAGATTAATTTTAATGCTGTAGATTTTAGTCACTGTAGCCTCGCACCTGTTGACTGTGCAGCTTTAGTACAAGTTCTTCAGAATACTAAGGGAATATCATGCATGAATTTGCAGGGAAACAATATTGGACCGCTCGGCTGTGAGAAAATCGCTAAATTAGCTAACAATGATAAACTCACTAGCAGCTTAAACCTCGCGGATAACCAAATAACCGATAAAGGCGTAAATCATTTGTCTGAAGCACTAAAGCAGCGTAAACTAGAAACATTAAACCTCGCTAGTAACCAAATAACCGATAAAGGTGCACAACATTTGTCTGAAGCACTAAAGCAGAGTAAACTAGAAACATTAAACCTCGCTAATAACCAAATAACCGATAAAGGCGTAAATCATTTGTCTGAAGCACTAAAGCAGAGTAAACTAGAAACATTAAGCCTCGCTAATAACCAAATAACCGATAAAGGCGTAAATCATTTGTCTGAAGCACTAAAGCAGAGTAAACTAGAAACATTAGACCTCGCTTATAACCAAATAACCGATAAAGGCGTAATTCATTTGTCTGAAGCACTAAAGCAGAGTAAACTAGAAACATTAAACCTCGAGAATAACAAAATAACCGATAAAGGCGCACAACATTTGTTTGAAGCACTAAAGCAGAGTAAACTAGAAACATTAAGCCTCGCTAATAACCAAATAACCGATAAAGGCGTAAATCATTTGTCTGAAGCACTAAAGCAGAGTAAACTAGAAAAATTAAACCTCAGAAGAAACCAAATAACCGATAAAGGCGCACAACATTTGTCTGAAGCACTAAAGCTAAGTAAACTAGAAACATTAAACCTCGAGAATAACAAAATAACCGATAAAGGCGCACAACATTTGTCTGAAGTACTAAAGCAGAGTAAACTAAAAACATTAGACCGCGCTTGGAACCAAATAACCGATAAAGGTGCACAACATTTGTCTGAAGCACTAAAGCTGAGTAAACTAGAAGCATTAAACCTCGCTGGTAACCAAATAACCGATAAAGGCGTAGAACATTTGTCTGAAGCACTAAAGCAGAGTAAACTAGAAACATTATACCTCATTTCTAACCAAATAACCGATAAAGGCGCACAACATTTGTCTGAAGCACTAGAGCAGAGTAAACTAGAAACATTAAACCTCGCTGGTAACCAAATAACCGATAAAGGCGTAGAACATTTGTCTGAAGCACTAAAGCAGAGTAAACTAAAAACATTAAACCTCAGGAGTAACCAAATAAGCGATCAAGGTAAAGAGCTCTTGGATAAAGCACGTACACCAAAAACTAATATCACTTATTAGTATTAAAGACATTTTTTTCAACTTAACAGTTTATAAGCTAAACTCTGGTGCTATTTTGGTTAAACTTAAGCTTAAAATTGCGGGAAAATTGTACGCATACTTTATGGCGCGTCAGTGCGATGTAGTGCAAATGAAAATGAACAAGCAAGTCCACAACAAATTTCAATGACACAAGAATATTTTATTATTTACACCACAAAATTACACCTAATAAAAACACAAAGATATTTGAAAAACATCACCTGACTTTTTTTCCAGTCAGTTGAAATGACGTTTCAGTTTTCCTCCATTGAATGTCATTTTCTTGCCAACACAGAAAAAAATCGGCAAAAGTGAAAAATTGTTGAACTCGGTTGAAAGATGTCAAAGAACCGGGATAAAAAAATTAAAACTTTTTTCCCTCTGCAGTCAACACTTTGGATCAAAATCAACCAATCACAAACGCACACGCAGCGTGTTCCCTCTGCAGTCGGCATTTCGGATCAAAATCAACCAATCACAAATGCACAACCAAAGTGTTTCCACTGCAGGTCAGCATTACGAAAAAATAAGCCAATCAGCAACTGAATTTCACTCTGTTTCCTCAGCGGTCAGCAGTTCAGTCTTGTTTCCTCAGCAGTCTGCATTTTATTTCCTAATTAGCCAATCACGAGAGAGCAGAAAAAACTTCGATCCTAAAAGCTTAGAAGCTTAGCTCTAGAGACCTTAAGTAATAGGAGAAAAGTGGTTAAGCCCCAGCTAAAGGATCAAACATTTTCGTCCAACATCGTGTTTGTCACACGAAAAGATTCGGTGGCTAAACGAGCAAACAAACTTTGACTAAAAATCGGACAACGGAAAAACATTTAAACCCAGAGTTGAGAGAGGCGGCTAAACAGTAAGACATGTTCATCGAACACGATGTAGGACAAAAGTGTTTGATCGTTTCGCCGGGCTCTAGATTTAAAATGGAAATAAAATAGAGATAAATTCTGTACATCCCGGGATTTAAAAAAAATTACATGTAATTAATTTGCTAATATGACAACAATATCATGAATTCCTACAGTGTCATATCCAGGATTCAAAAAGATAAAGGGCAGGTTCCATTGGAAGTTCGAGTGGGTGGATGGGTAGCCTGTTTGGGGAAGGAGCTCCCAGAACCCCATTTTTCTCCCGCGTTCTCGCTCCCCTTCCCCATTTACGCCTGCTACACAGGCTAGTGGGTACACAGGCTAGTGGGTACACAGGCTAGTGGGTACGCAGGCTAATGGGTACGCAGGCTAGTGGGTACGCAGGCTAGTGGGTGCGCAGGCTAGTGGGTGCGCAGGCTATTGGGTACGCAGGCTAGTGGGTGGGTAGGTGGGAGTCTGGGAGTAGCACAGTTTTTTGTTCATAAAATCAATAATGAACCAAAGTTTGATGCTTTAAGATCCTTAATGGTCATTTGATTTATTTGAAGATTATAATTTTTTCGAGTGGAAACATGCATGAGCCACACAGGTTTTCTAGGCAAAACATTCACCCTTTCAAGTCCCAGCATTTTTTATATACAAATTCTCCCTACTGGTCCTCTTACATTTTGTTGAGTACTAGTTGGAAGAACTTGTTTAAACATCAACAAAATTCATCGTTGGTGACAAGTTCCTTAATTCGCCTGACCTGTATGTGTCATGTACTCATATGATGTGAAAAATTTGATGTTGATGATTGCTGGGGCTTGGTAGTTAAATCAAATGACAAATATTTTTACATCATAGCACTGGCTACTGCACACAAGCATGTGTACAACATAGCAATAATTAACAGTGATAAACTGAAGTGTAAGGGCCCTTTATTCTTGAAATTAGCATTGCATCAGATAGGGGTTTTTTTAAATCGCTTTAAAAGAAACATTGAAGAATTAGTTTAAATTCATGTAAATATATTGTTAAAATTTTTTAGCAAAGACTGTATGAATATCAGGGTAGTTTCTAACCTGCGATCAGGCTCTATTTTCGTTTCGCTCGGTGAAACATTCAGGCGGGACAGGTCAAACGAAAAAATAGCGAGCGACCAACATAAGAGAATATGAGAGCGATGCTAAAATTCGGCCTGATCGCAGGTTAGGTAGTTTCCATCTGTATAAAAACATGGAAACTGTAAAAAAAAAGTGTAGGGGGGCACGAGTGCTCCCAAGTTCTGTGACTTCAATAAATTTTCAGATGAAGTTTTTAGCAGTCGCGTAGTCAGTTTTTTGTTTTCCCTCTGAAGAAATCACGTGGCTACTCGGAAAGTTGATTGAACCTCTGATTTCCAAGATCAACATTTATTTTCTCCCTACTGAATGACTTATGCTTAAATGAGAGTTATCACGAGAATTGGGTGGTACATCAAGACAATATCCCCAGGTTATGATTAACAATTATTATTGTTATCATGTTTGACAAATAGCCGTTTCATTTGCATAACAATGTATTTGAACGTGGATGTGAGGCAATTTCAGGCAATTTTGCAGTTTTACCTGAAATTGCCACACATCCACAATGCAAATCAGAAAAGTTAATTGTGAAGATGGCTATTATGCATTGAAATTGTTCTGAAAATTTAGATGTTGGTCACTTTATTTTGGTGGTAAATGTACCTGTATTGATCTTCCTAAATATTCTCATAACCCGAAAATCTCAATGACCTGAATTTGATGGTACAAAGACAGCACACCTATTGTTGACAATTTGAGCTGTCATCAATCTCCTTGACAATATACAAATATACAATTATATTCTGGGGAGGATCGCATAATGGTTACTTGAGAATTTAATGACACCATGAATTAGATGATAAAAACGAGAAATGTGAAAAAAATGGGAGGGAGTGCATCTCACTATCTCCACGAGACAAAAAACAAACAAACTAGAAGATGCACTTTGTGGTTTTTGGTGTGGGAGTAGGATGATGCCTCATTATAAAGTGGAACCTCGATTCAACGAAGTGCGTAGGGACTGGGGAAATTGGTTCGTTATATCAAGGGTTCATTATATCGAGGTTCTTCTCCATACATTACACTATTACTGGGCTGAAAAATATCGTTTGTTATACAGAGGACTTTGTTATAATTATAGAGGTTCGTTAAATCAAGGTTACACTGTACAAGTGGTAGAGGTACAAAACACACCTACAGCCTCCCCAACCACCTCATTCTTCGCAGGTTCGCCAATCATAGCTCTCGCACCATGCCAGACATTACAGCCCACTGCCCTCTTGTACAAGAGGGCAGTTTTAACCCAGGGTTTAACACCAGGGACTCATCGAAGCAAGTCTCTCCATGGGTGATATAACTTACTAACATGCATATTGCATTTTCAGTCTAAGACATAATCAGACACAGTTTATAGGGACTGCTGCATTGGTGTAAAATCTGACAAGTTGCCTGGAGACAGAACATTGGTAAGTCACAAAGGCAGCATCAAACTGATTAATCCTGCTTTGAAAGGAGGATCTGTAAAACCAAACTTAAACCTGTAAGCCCAACTATCAACCTACAAATTCTCGCTAGTGGCATCCTTATTTAATATCAATTTTCTTAGGGGGATGGGGGAGGGGGGAGCGCACTAGAACGAATTTTTTTTGTTTTGCCAATATTTTAAATATGCCAACAAGAATGGTTTTCTAAGTGCGACTCCTTTGTCATAATGATTTTCTTATAGTAGTAGATGAAAGACGTTCACATTTGTACACACCAAGCCAACTCATCTTTACTAATTGTTATCACCTGTGTGTTTGAACATGCACTGTTCTTACAAGGAGAAACAAAAGTCTGATCACAACGGGGCTTAAAAGGTCAACAGAAACAGCACAGAGTCTCACACTTAGTGCATTGTTCAATAACACTCAAACTCTGAACTTGGAAACTTAACAAACAATGGCATTTTTAACTGCAGTCGATCAATATTATATTGACAAAAAGTGAATCAAAATCCACCAATCAAAACAAGCAAACGTGACCTCTTGAACCCCACAACTAGTCTTCTTGGTTTTTGAGACTTCCACTAAAACAATTGATGGCAGTAATGAAACATGAGCATTAATTTTGTTCTGTCTTGAACTTAAAAGTTGCACATTATTGAAAGGCATACTAACCAGAAGTGGCACATATCTTCACTGAGTCTAAACAGTTGAACACATATCTGAATCTAACAAGTAACACAATAATGTCTTCGTTGAGTCTTAATAATGTGTTGCAGCAATTCTTATCAAAAGGACGCACTTGGACTTCCTTTCATATTTTATTGTCACAACTTGGAATATAATATTTGTAAAGTTATGATCTTGAAGGAGGGTACAATCTACTGACCCACAGGTCTTTGAAGCCAGCAAAAGTGCAAAATTGTCCCGATGAGTATTCGCCCTTCTGCAACTGTCACAACAGGATAAACCTGGTTTTACTTCAGTAAGACGACTGTGTTGTCTGTTGCTGGTTTGATCTCTCATGCTGTCGTCCGTATCTGTCTTGCCAGTTGTATCTATCCTGTCTGTCCTGTTTTTCAGGCCTATCTTGTCGATCAAAATGCTGCTGGTTTTGACGGCGATAGCGGCCTTGCCCTAAAGAGATTTGAAATTTGATTGAATGAGCAAAATTAAAGCACAAACAAGACAAGGCAAGGAAAACCAGAGGAAAAAATCATGGCTATACACCCTATACTTCATCGTTCTACTTACTGTAAACGACTCGAAAAATGTGCTAGGGCTTAAACATTAGTTTACTTAATTGAAGCTTGGTCTGCTGTCAAGTTGCAATGGCCAGTGGTATTTTTCCACATGCTGAGGGGTTATACATTATAAAACATGGGCCTTGAGATGACATCCTGATCTGTTAGAGGTATACCAATATACCTTTACAATTATGTTTCCACATATACCCTAAATTTTCCATTAAAAATAGAGAGGAACATAGTACAGAAACTTCAGATTTAGTTAGTTCAAAACAACTGAAGTGCAGAGAACATAACTGTCTCATGTCAAAATTTAGTCAGTCAATAATATTTGCATATTTGCATGTCAAAATACTGCATACACAATAATTTTTTTTAATTTTCTGTAAAACCAAACCACTTGGCGACACTGACTGCGAGATTTAATAAAAAACAAGTCTCCTTCTCAAAGCCTTTGACCCTACTGTTGTTGACCATTTATGAAGGAGGCTTTCTTACACTGGTGTGATATATGATAATTTAAATGTGCAGGTTAGATTTGTAAAGTAATGCTCAATCCACAGTACAATTCGTGTGATCTGCAAATGCCTAGCTACAGACAGATCAGTGAGCCAGTTTTATCCACTGGTAAGCAGCATACCTTGCCTGTCCTTGAACTGCACAAATCCTCCATGTCTTGTGTCATAAATACGTTCATTGTTTTCAACCAGCGTGCTGACCTAGTAATAAAGAACACAGTGTTTATGATATACATTGTATTTATCACATTTCAAGCCTGAAATCGCATTGTCATAGTTTTTTTACTTGCTTTTCACTCTATCCAACTTAACTTGTCATTTGGACATCAAAGAATACTATTTTTCATTAGCAAAACTCGACTGTCCAAAAACGGAGAGAGAAAAAACAAAATCTAAATCCAAAAAAAAATTCGGATCCAGCATGTGTGCACAGTGTACAGCAGCACAAAGACAAAGTGACAATGGAAAAGTGCAAATAGGCACACAGAATATCACAGGATTTGAGTGTTTCATCCAAATGTTGTTCAACTTGCATCTTATTCAAAAAATGGAACAAAATTATGAGCACTGTAAGGTTTGCAGACAGAGACAAACAGGATTTCAACAAACAAGACTTCCAGAACAAGAAAATAAGATCCACAAAGAAAGTACATCTGTCAACATTGCTTTTCAACCTATGCTCGATGGAGAGTTATCGCTCACAGATCAGAAAAAAAGAGAATTCTGGAGGACATGATGATGACTGTGGTGCTTTGCTCTGGCCCCCGAAGTCCATAAGGTTCACCAGAGCACTGGGAAGTTAACTCCTTATTAATATTACCTTGTCAGCCAGTTGTAGTGCCAGGCTCTGAAGAAGAGAAGGCTCTGCTCCTCGGTGCATCACAACTGTCTGAGTTGGTTCATCCAAAGAGGCCTGAGGAGAGAGAGTTTAAAACATCAACACAACTTTTCAATCCTTACTCAGTGCTCTCAGAAACCGGTGACATGTGTCAGCAACAACAGCAAACAATGTGTTGATCTTACTTTGAACATCTAGTGAACTATTAAAAATAAGCCGGAACATCTTCGAAGAGAGAGTATCTCGTGAACTGTACCAGCTAGTTGCTAGTAGCCTGTTCCAGGCTCTCAGATAGTTGGGACGGCATAAAAATTAGAAAGGGAGCGCGAAAATAAGACGCGCGGGATCTGGAAAAATGGGGGTGGTGGCCCAGGCCCTTCACTTTTTTTGGCACTCTTTTTCTCAATTCACGCTTTCCCTACTACATTGTATCTCGGAGCCTGGAACAGGCTAGTTGCTAGCAACTAGCTAGTTGCACCAGTAGAATTAGATAAGTTTCATTCAATAAGGCGGGGGCTGTTTATCAGGGGAAAAGGGTGTTTTCAGGTATAGGGGTGTTTTCTAGCTGTCTGTAACAAGGGCAGAGAGAGACCAGTGTCATAAGACAATCGCCACTTTAGGGCCCATTTAGTGGGGGGGACTTGGGGGCGGGACACCGGGAGAAAAGGGGGCGGGAGGTGTACGGGAGGCAGGAGAAGAGGGGGCAGGAAGTGGGATTCCCAAGGTGGCGGGAAGCGGGAGAAAAAGGGGAAAATTACGCAACATTGTGCAATATTTTGCAATCGAAAAATGCAAAGGGGCGGGAGCCAAAAAATACAGGGCGGGAAGCGGGAGGTTTCACCCCCCTGTCCCCCCCCCCTATTTAGGCAGTAAAACTTTGTTGAATCAGACATGCTTACGGATAACTTATGATGCCATCTGATTCACGTACATCAAAGTTAATACTGGCTCACCATTTTCATGCAAAACATACAGGGCTGTGCTCTGCTGGGCCTCAGGCTACTAACTTTTGCCTTCGAGCAACTCAAAAACTTATTTTTTTGCATAATGATTAAGGGCTGGGCACCCCAGATTTCATGGCTGGGAGCCTTTGGGCACCCTGTCATTATTCTTCTTAAAGCAACGTCTTGATATAAAAAAATGATGCAACTTTTAAAACGTTCTGGAGAAGGAATAGACAACAGTTTTAATTGCAAGATGCATTAAAAAAAGAACTTACTCAAGTGCAACTGAGCCATTAGAGAGTGTGCTCTGATGCATACTGTCCAATTACTTAGGCATAACAAGTACACTGTCCAATTAATGCTCAAATCATGGTTGGTGATAGCCAATCCGATTCAGGAATTTTTATTATAGTAAGCGATTTTCCTTCATACAGACACCTCATCATCACAGACAAACTTCTTGGTCTCAGCCCATTGCCAAGCTCATAATGTGGACAAAGTTTGTGATACCAGCTGGGAGTGTAACCGTATTGCTTACAAACCTGTAATTCCTCATTAATGATCATTTTGCTGATGGTGCTGTGTACAACAGCAGGAGGTAATTCAAACGTCTCGGCCAAAGTGAACAAACTACACATAACAACAACACAGGCTTCACGTTAGAATGTTTTCTCAGTAATACTTTCTTGAAGGAGAAACAATAGGGAGAAAAGGGACAGAAATCTGAATTCCAATTTCCAGAGGTTTGCCAACAAAAAGAATGCTTGGTGATTACAAAATACCCTTAAATATGCATAGTTGATTTTTTTATTTTACTTTCACCTGTACACAGATGTATATATACTCCACTCCTCCTTTTAATCACAAAAATTTGAAGTTCAATGTAAAATATGCCACTTGCTCTTTCGGCACAAAATTATGCGGTTCAATGTTTAAATCTCACTGGTGATTTTACATTACCTCAGTGAATCGTAGACGCTGTTGTATGTGAACAGATAAGTTCTCAGGCTCTCCTCTTGGATTTTCCTTCAAAGACCACAAACAAAACATAAGGTCACTAAAGAGCCAATGTAGGAATGAATAAAACTGTTCGCCAATTTGACAATTCGAATCTCAGAAAATAAAACAAAAGTGAAGCCTAGTCTGAGATACCAGTTGGAAGTCTCTTTACATCCTAACCTCCATAGGCACAGGGGAGAGAGATGCCTACCCATCAGGGGGCTAGTGGCACTGGGACAGACTCCACCCTCCCAACAAATATTTAACGGTATGTACATTAATATGTGAAATATATTTCACTAATAGCAAAGAATCCAGTAAAAAAAAAATTAGTGGAGTTTAACCTTGTGAGCATTTCTTGAACTTGATCTGTTTGGCGGAATAATTTCCACACCTATCAAGGAAAAAAAGTTGGACGCCACTAATTTAAATGTAAAATATACATTGTAAGCAATCAGATCTCTTATTTAGTGATATCCACCTGGATAATATCATTATCCAGTTTCCAATATATCTATGTCAGTAAGAGTTCGCCTGCATCTTTGCTACATGTATACCTTAACAGCTAAAATGTAGTCCCTGCACTGTCTCCAGTCTCCTTTCTTCATGGCTTTGGAGGCAGCCACTACATGTTCACGCATGCTCTCTGGAGGACCTGAAATACCAAAGAGAAATCTTATAATCACAGTTGAAAAAAACATACATTAACAATGACCGTTATTAGATCTGAGCAGTGATATGCTGTCGGACATGTGTATAATTTTTTCCTTTTGTTTCTCAAGAAGCACTCTTAACAGGATAACTGAAGTTTGCAAACATGTTCTAGTGTTAACACCATGATAACATTTAGCAAGCCAATGGAAAACTGCTGGAAGAACAGCTCTTCCACAATTTTGTCGCCTGATTGTTGGCAGTTTGTTGGCTGAAAGTAACTTACTAACAGCTCACGAACAGTCCAGCAACAAATCACAAACAAATAACAGCTGGCAATTTTAAATGAAGGAAAGCGTAACAGACAATTGAACAATACAAGAATGGACCGACAATATGACAGTCAAATCAACAACCAAACAAACATTGTGCAATTGCAATTGGACTGATACTAGTTTCTACTCTTTAGCTGGCTGACAACTTTTAGTGTTGGCATTTACCTTTCATTTGACATAAATGAAATGAATGTTAGTCCAACAAGAATTGACATGAAGGAGTGAGACAAACAGTAGGTGGTGGAAACAAAGGCCTTTATAAGCAGCAAGTGTGCTTTTGTGGAGGTTTGTTGTATGAAAGGACTAGCTTTCCAAAATTTGCGAGTCTGGGAAACAAAGTTGGAAGCTCAAGTTAACTGTTTGAAAGCAACTTCATGGGAAATGTAGTACCAAAAATCAATGTACACGTATTTCCATACCCACAAGTATCACAGTATCTCAATTGTAACCAACTGCTAATAATTTCATAAACACAACCTCACACAATCCAAAGCAAAAGAACTTATAAATATATATATTACTTCTACTAACCAACTAAGGTTTGTTTTTCACTTTGTCGTAACTGGTAGTGGAAGCTTTTGCTAAAAATACGAGGTCTGTAATCGTATGCGTGAGCTGAAAACAACAACAGATATAAAGTAACACAAGTTTAAGTACATTTGTGCTTTCAACCATTTTGGTGGACTTTAGTCTTGTTTCAATTTATGCATGTTAGCATTTCCTTGTGTTCTACTAATGTATTGTGTTTTAATACAGCATTACTTTTTCAATCAAATTTCCACTTTTTGTGTGTTCTGTGCAATTTGTGCCTTCTTTAAGGCTCAAAGAAAATTTAAGCTTTACCAAGGGAAAACTTCTCTAACTTGGATCTGTACTTGCCATGACACTTTCTCAATTGCTTATTCTAAGATAACTAAATCTCATTTTTGTTTTTAGCTACACGTATTTAGGTGGCAGATGGATTTTCCTGGTGGAACATACAAGATAATTTTATTGCCCCACCTGTTCCAGAAGATTGGATGGGACATAACAAGCAGTACTTAACAAAGAAGCTGCCTTGTTAAAGTGGAAGCATCTGGATTACCTAAGCACTTAACAAAGGTAATTGTGAGCTACAGACATACCAGCCATCCATGGGATTTCAATTAACATTGCTGATGTTAAGTAAACACACTCCAGTAGCTCCAGATTTATGTGCATGGGAAATGGAACCTAGCATACAAAGAAAAAACCTAATTATTGAGATTCAACATGTAAACATTATTAACTGATTAAGATTCATTTTACCGCATGGACTACACCACAACATACCTGTCTTCTCTTTTCAATTTTCTCTTGTTGTGGGGTTCTTTCATACTGCCTTTGTTGCATTAAACCCTTGAAACTGAACAAAAGGTACTATATAACTGATCTTGTCAAAAAATGGAGTCAAGTCTTTCCAGGTCACGGATGAAATCCTAAAGTGTGACTATTCAAACACGCAAGTAAAACTCTAAATTGCCACTATTCAAATAAATAAAATCCCAAAGTGCGACTTCAGATGAAAGCTCTTCAATAGTATCCTGTTGTGGTTCTGTTCATTACGCTGTACAAGGCAGTTCTAACTTTGAGTCTGTGGATGAAATCCTTCAGCATGACCTTTCAAATAAAAGCTACTGAGCAGTACTTTCCTGTGGTGCTGTTTATTATGCTGTACAAGGTGGTTCTAACTTTCGAGGCTATGGATGAAATCCTTAAGTGTGACCACTCAACTGAAAGGTTAACTGTGTAGTACATTGCTGTAGTATTGTTCATTATTCTGTCTTGATGTTCACACCAGTGGATAAAATCCTACAGTGACATTCAAAGGAAAGCCATTGAGCAACCCTTCTCTGTGGAGCTGTTTATTTTTCAACTCTTTCTCCCAAGGGACCTTTTTTTATATTGTCTAAACTGTACTCTGGCACTCTTGTAAGGATAGGAGTTGCACTGCATACCTGTGCAAGAAGTTCCTTTGCTCTTCCACTGGACTGCACATCATGCAAGGCATTGTGAGCATCCTTGATCATACCATGCCTGAATGCACACAGGCCAAGCTGCACCATAGTTCTGTTGTAGAGAATCTGAAAGTAGCAAACAACACAGATGAAATATGACAAATCCCCCTTCTGTGAAATAACTGCATCTCCTTGACCATAGCAACCAGTACTGATTTTGATCCACTAGGCTCTATTAATGAATGTACCATGTATTAATTATTTTTTTGAACAATTAGTAAATTAGGTTTTAATATATTTATCTTGTAAATGTATTGAGGTGCTCAAAATGCGTATGTAAAAACTGTTATTATTATTATTATTATTATTATTATTTATTATTATTATTATTATTATTATTATTATCATTATCATTATCATTATCATTATCATTATCATTATTACTATCAGCCCAATTCCAATGTCGTAGTTTTCAGCCAGCCTTTCTTTCAAAGGGCTACAAGAACATAGGATTGAACTTACTACCTAATGAAGCAGTGTTAGCATTCAACTTGAAGGCCTTTACATTGACCGCCCTGTCTGTAATACAATATCTACAGGCCCCTGGTCACCTGTACAGGCTTTAGGCAGCATCAGTGCAAGCGCTGTTGTTGTTGCAGTGCCAGTGTTATTGTTGTTGTTGCAAGAAGTATGTGCATTGCCAATACGGTAAGCTCCCTTCTCCTCTCCCTCTTAAAATGTCTCTAAGATACAGTGAGCCATTCCCTGGGGAAGAGCTACAGAAACTGGAGTTAAGAGTACCAACTGAAGTCTTGAAGGAAAACAGCCCTTTTAAGATGCCATTATAGTACCATTATGTTTGGGTTGTTTCAGAAAATGTCAATACCATCCCCCCCCCCCCCAACCTGAAATCCTTAAGTGTGACCACTCAACTGAAAGGTTAACTGTGTAGTACATTGCTGTAGTATTGTTCATTATTCTGTCTTGATGTTCACACCAGTGGATAAAATCCTACAGTGACATTCAAAGGAAAGCCATTGAGCAACCCTTCTCTGTGGAGCTGTTTATTTTTCAACTCTTTCTCCCAAGGGACCTTTTTTTATATTGTCTAAACTGTACTCTGGCACTCTTGTAAGGATAGGAGTTGCACTGCATACCTGTGCAAGAAGTTCCTTTGCTCTTCCACTGGACTGCACATCATGCAAGGCATTGTGAGCATCCTTGATCATACCATGCCTGAATGCACACAGGCCAAGCTGCACCATAGTTCTGTTGTAGAGAATCTGAAAGTAGCAAACAACACAGATGAAATATGACAAATCCCCCTTCTGTGAAATAACTGCATCTCCTTGACCATAGCAACCAGTACTGATTTTGATCCACTAGGCTCTATTAATGAATGTACCATGTATTAATTATTTTTTTGAACAATTAGTAAATTAGGTTTTAATATATTTATCTTGTAAATGTATTGAGGTGCTCAAAATGCGTATGTAAAAACTGTTATTATTATTATTATTATTATTATTATTTATTATTATTATTATTATTATTATTATTATTATTATCATTATCATTATCATTATCATTATCATTATCATTATTACTATCAGCCCAATTCCAATGTCGTAGTTTTCAGCCAGCCTTTCTTTCAAAGGGCTACAAGAACATAGGATTGAACTTACTACCTAATGAAGCAGTGTTAGCATTCAACTTGAAGGCCTTTACATTGACCGCCCTGTCTGTAATACAATATCTACAGGCCCCTGGTCACCTGTACAGGCTTTAGGCAGCATCAGTGCAAGCGCTGTTGTTGTTGCAGTGCCAGTGTTATTGTTGTTGTTGCAAGAAGTATGTGCATTGCCAATACGGTAAGCTCCCTTCTCCTCTCCCTCTTAAAATGTCTCTAAGATACAGTGAGCCATTCCCTGGGGAAGAGCTACAGAAACTGGAGTTAAGAGTACCAACTGAAGTCTTGAAGGAAAACAGCCCTTTTAAGATGCCATTATAGTACCATTATGTTTGGGTTGTTTCAGAAAATGTCAATACCATCCCCCCCCCCCCCCCAACCTGGAAGGTTTCTTGGTTTGAATCCCACACCCCTCTGGAAATCCCAGGCTAGCTTCATACATGTACTTTAAAAATTTGGCTTTTAGGATACCCCTTTCCATCAGCATTTCTGATAACCTTCCTTGACATGGGTATGGATATTTTCTGTATCCACACAGTACCCTTTCAGCCTCATACTGATGTGCTATCCTACCTTCAAACTGAGCTGTGTGTTTCTTTACTAAGGCTCCAGACATGTTAGGATTCTGTGGTCAACTCTCATGAAACCTGCAGCAGCTTGATAACCAGGTAGTCTCAACACAAGACTACTCCAGCATCAGTTGAACTACTGCTTTATCTACCACATGTGTAACACTGGACTCAGTAACTAACATACTAAGCTTATGAGAAACACGTGGTTGCTACAGATCAAAGCCCCGGTTAAACAATCAAATATTATCATCCAAGATTGTGTTTGTCACACAAAATGTTCGGCAGCTAAACAGGTAAACATTTGCCCAAACATCGGACAGTGGAAAACCTTTTAAATGCAAAGTTGAGAGAGGTGGCTAACAGTAAAACATGTTCACCCAACACCAAGTTGAATGCAAATGTTTGATCTTTTTAGCTGGGGCTTAACCATGTCTCTGTTCTGACAATCATTGTAACTATGGTATTTCATTTCAATATATAACTTCAACAAAGCAGCAACATGTCCACCATGGTACTATTCATAATGCTGTATGCAAGGTTGTAAGATTATTTTTTAGAGTCTGTGGATAAACTATCCCCAAGAAAAAACTGTTTAGCAGAAGGACAGCATTTTCCTGCAGTTTTTACTGAACCAGTTTAATCTAACAAGTTCTGAATTAAGTTACAAATAAAACAAACCTGTGTTGGTATCTCGGAATGTTGAATGGTTTCTTGTAGATGTGACAAGAGCATCAAGTCCCTTGCCTCAAACCATCGGTCGTGTAAAGCATGGTGATAAATGTGGCAAAGCATAGCTTTAGTTCGGATACGATCTGACGTATCTCGTGAGTAGATGAACTTGCACATTTTATCCACCTTTTCTGATGAGCTTGGACCGTCTTTTTTGCTACCTTCTGAACTTTTCTCTGTCTTTTCACTCTCATCTGAGTCCTGATTGGTTTCTGTTGTAGAAAATAAAATTCAAGAGAACTAAGTTAACAAATTGCACCTGTTTTAACATAAGCTTAAGTGTAAGTATTGAAGAAAGTAAGTAAGTAAGTAAGTAAAACCTTTATTTAACCACGATCTGTTTTAAAGCAAATACATGCTTGAGGGGTCGTGTGTACGTGTGACTAACTACCTACCTAAGAAAAATTAATATTACATTAGAAAGCTATGTCTCAAGTTCATCAACCAAAAACCTTAAGAAATGTGAAATCAAATGAAGAGAATAAACCTTGCAGTGGTGTATGCAATTAAAGGAATTATGATTAAGCCTAAAAAAAATTCAAAGTTTTGGACAGGATTTAAACCTATGACCTTCACACTGCTAGTGTGGTGCTCTAACTAATTGAGCTACCAAGGCATCAAATGCTGGGATCAGTTAATTAAGTTGTCCAGGCTTAATTCCAGTTTCTTAAATTGTGCAGCTTACTGCAAGGATTATTTTCTTCATCTGATTTCATTTCCAGAGTTCGCATAAATGATTTATCATATATTCACTGTTTTCTCTTCATATACATGGATAAACCAGCTGACCTATCAGCAAAGGTCTTAAGGGCGGTGCCTCCTTTTGTTATTGCGCATACACTCTTTGCATCTCGCACATCTTCAGGTCTCTTAAGGAATTTGCCCAGTGACACAACAATACTTTTCCATGATTTAAGACTGTGAAAAGAAGCAGTCTTACCAAGGGCTAACAGAATCCAAAAAGAAAATTGGAGGTAACCACGCATTTTTCAGCGATAATTGAATTTGGAAAGAAATTGTCATACATTCTTTGTATTTTAACACTTTTTTAGAATTATGTCTGCTTAATTAGCTCTGAAAAAAGTGGTTACCCACATTTTTCTTTTTGGATTCCAATAACTTTTGCTAAGATCTACACTTTCCCTTAACCGTTGCAAAAAATCATTTGTATTAGGAGGCACCATTCTTAAACAGAGAAAGCCATGATCAATCAATTGAAAGCAACTTGCACAGATTAAAAAATGAAAAGAAAAATGTCACCTAATCCCAAACCTGCCCAATAATATATTATAATTATCAAGAAAATTTGCACCACTGCATGTTAAGCTAGTCTGCCACAAAACCAGCATGCTTAATTTGCACACTTAATTTAAATACATAACTGAAGACTGGGATGATGCACCTACAAATACATTCAGGTTATACATGCCACGACCATTTGTTTGTAACAATAAATGTAGTCATATGATCAAATTACAACATAATCAAATATAACAAATCAGCTATACAAACCAGAGTCTTTTCCTTCTCTGTCAATCAGTTCAGGGTTAACCTTAAAGCAGAATTCAGTAATTAAGTAACTAAGTAATCGTCTGATTCACTCATTTCAGTTGTGAGACATAACTCTAGTGCCTTTTCTTTTCTCAGAGTTAAAAAACTGTGACAAATCATGTAAAACTGAATGGTAAATTCCTGCTGAAAAGGTTTTTTTTTATAATATTAGATGAGTCACAAACAAAGATTCCTGTCCAAACATTGTGAGCCAATAAAAGGAGCAGTTGCTATGCTATGGTGCAACTTCCATTTGAGAGTGTCCAGCAAGGATATTAGGACATAGGACAAAGGACACTTTATTTAATGTGGAAATGTATTTAAGCTATACAGCTAGTTGACAGATATCCCTTGACTAAATATATTGGATATTATTACTGTAATGTTTAACCCTTTAAGACCTATGAGTGCCAGTTGGCAAGTAGCTGGCCATAACTTGGTTAATATTCGGTAGCTTTGTAAAACTATTTGCTACAAAACTTTTATAAAGATCTGCTTACTGAAAGCGCAAAATTGTGCCTTCCTCTTACATGTAACTACAGTGTATTACAATAATTAATAGAGAACTTAAGCACAGATGTCTGTAAGGCAAAAAACATCAACTGGACATTGCATGTTTGAATCCCTTCACATGCATTTTGATGCCATCATGTCCATAATGGCAAGCCAACAGACACCAAAATAAAATGAATTTTCTACAAAGGAAACATTTGTGCCATATGTGGCTCATGAGTAAGTTCACTAAAATAGGTTTGATAACCCTACAGCTTTTCAACTTTGTCTTATGAGTATTAATCTTTGTACTAAGAGCTAAATTTAATGGGTACACTTAATAAAAAGTTATGACATGATTAATGTGCATTTCAACTTCCAAGCTGTTGATATTATGGGTGCATTCTTTTGGGACTATTCTGGCTATTCTTATTCTGGCTATTCTTATTCCGGTTTAGGAATAACAAAATAACGGTATGCGGAATTTCAATTTCAAAAAGAACGCTCCCTCTGAAAACGGAATACCCCTGGCAGAGTTGACCTGAGAACTACTACCATGTCTGTGGCCACGTAGGATTTCCCACCAAAACTTTCCTTAAACTTTCCCAAAAGAATGCGTATTCTGGCCTATTCTGTCTATTCCGAGTAAACCTTATTCCTTTCATTCTGTTCATTCTGCTATCGGGAGCAGAATGAATGGAATGATATTTCGTTCATTCCGAAAACGGAATAGCTCCCAAAAGAAGACAAATACAGCGTATTCCGAGTAATCCTATTCCAGAATAGTCCCAAAAGAACCTGCCCTATATATGATGTATGTTTGACAGCTTTCATATGGTACATCAGACATGGGCGGATTTGCATTGATTGATTTGCCAAATCATGTCATTCACCTTAGGAAGTAAAGGGAAAGCTGTTTAGAGGTGCTTTCCTGTGGTGCTGCTTGTAATACTGCACCACATGACGACAATGCCGACACTGATAATGATGTAGTTATTACAGTGCACATGTAGCATAATCTATGCACATTATCTAATGGCATAGTTACTATGATATTATGGTAATGAGAACACACATGTAGCTTCTACTAAGACAACACAAACCTTGTAATAGAGATGTTCAATGTGCCGCAAGTAAATTCTGCAGATTTGTGATCTTGACCCATTAGTCTCCAGATAACCTTGTAACTTGGTTATGAGGTTGCATACTTTTTCTTCATCCCTCAGTCTAACAGCAAGACAGATTAATGCCAAATAGCAAGAGGTTCAATAATGTTTGACCTAGATCTCAGAGATGCCCTTGGTTGACAGCCTTTTAAGTTTAAATACATGTCAGAGTGCCACGTGTCCCTTAAGATATATTTAAGGATGCTCATGCAGTTCAGACCCTTTCACCAAAGGCCTTGCAGGCCTAAACCGGCCAAGAGAAACCATGGTCCTTGCACGTTTGTCACCTCATCACTTGCAGTGGCAACAGATGTTTTACTGATGCATCAGGATCATGAACTAGAATGATCAGTTAAAAACAAGTTACACACGGGAAAGTGAGAAAAAGTGTTTTGTAGAGTAAAACAGTCACGGCCATTTGCCTGAATTTTTCATATATAGGAAATACATTTTCTATAATTTATATACACTGTGGGCCATTTGCCTGAAATGTTCAAATACAGGGTCTGACTGAAAACTGGTTCCAAATTCATTCAGTTCAACTGGTGCTTAAGGGAGATGTTCACTTTAAAGTGAAATCAAGTAAATGCTCAATGAGTTTTTATTTTATCGCCTTCAGTTTATCAGCATCTGATCTTGGAACAGTTTTTATTAAGGCTTCAACA
Source organism: Siderastrea radians (assembly GCA_964017195.1). Lineage (NCBI taxonomy): Eukaryota > Metazoa > Cnidaria > Anthozoa > Scleractinia > Rhizangiidae > Siderastrea > Siderastrea radians. The sequence goes on along the minus strand of OZ024897.1, from coordinate 36,240,052 downwards.
CTAGACAAATTGTCCAGCTATCAATATTTTGCATTCTTGTACAAAGCCGGTGAAAACCAATTGCCATCCAGCCCAAAATCAAAATAAAACTTATGCATATATGTGCAAGTGAAGCCGCATAGAATCCAGGTCTAGTCCAATTTCTTCATTATTTTTCAGTCAAGACAGACTGTGCTGTAGGGTAGTTGGTAGGATTACTACAAAAAGCTAAAAGAGATATTGCAATCAGAGGAAACCCAAAAATACTGGTTCAGTTTCATTTAAAATTACTCTACCAGTTCTCTGATACTCTCACTAACTGCATTTGGCAGCAGATCGCTAGGATGGAAATGGATTGCAACTTGAAAACATTAGGCTTATTCTTTCAAGTTTCCCCTTTGTCTCTTGGAATAAATCACCAGAAACTGACCATGGTTTGTTTTCCCTTTGAGAAAATCATTCGATTCCTTTCTCTTTATGTTCCAGGGGCATATTGTGTACAAAAAATGTATTAGATGTAATTTTCAGAACATTCTTCACCTAAAAATGTGAAAATCCCCGTGACAGAGCCCCTTTACTACTATATGTAGAAAATACAAGTTGATCAGTCTACTACCTTGTCACATATTCTGTGGAGTGGCAGTCACAGCCTTGAAGCATCTTGGTGAACTCATCGTCCATACGCTCCACAGTGATCAGAGGACAACCTCGCACTTTTAGGGGTTGATCCAAATTCTATTTCAATGCAAAGCAAAGGTCATTTAACAAAACAATCTCTCTGGCTAATAAGTATTAGTGATTCATTCTGGTATCTGCAAAATTATGACATCACCCATCTGAAGCATTACTATACAGCACGTCCCCTCCATGGAAGCAGTGGAGGGGGGGGGGATTATGCAAGAATTGCAAAACACTATAATTATGTAAGATCTTCTCAAGCTTTCGTGGATCAGAAATGTTGAGGTGATCATACCAAGACTTCCCTGGTATGTCATGAATAATATTGCCAAAAGGACTTGATAGCACGAAACAAATTACAAGTCTGAGAAAATGCGGCAACAGCTTTTAAACAGTTTCTAATTAGTGCTAAATATATTGATCTCTAATTCAATCCTGTACCTTATTTCATACTGAGGATTGCAGTTGTAGCCGCTGAAACGTGGCTAAAAAGTTAGAAATTGTTATGAGTTTTCTCAGACTTGTAACTACATAAGAATTGCAAACCACTTTAAGGAGTATTAAATAATGAATCATTCTTAGGAATCTTACTTCAACATTTTCAGATTCTTCTAATATGTTTTCACCAACAGTCACTTTGTCTTGATTTTCAATCAGAATATCTATCAGTTCCTCAATCTGCTTCAAACACCTGCAATAAAAGAACAGTTTGTCTTGGTTGCAGTTTGTTTAAGCAGATCACAACATGATGGCATTTACAATTTATAAATACAAAACTAATATAATATAATCCACAGACTTCCACAAAATCTTTAGTATCAACACACAGAATGAGTGCAACTTTATTACTACTTAATATACAGGACAAAAACATGCCCTTAATAGTTGCAGAGCTACATGAAAAAGCCAGATGTTGTACAATGGTAAACTAAAATTTTCATGAAATCCCAACTTTGGCTGCATTAAAGCCTGCACAATTTTTTTGCAGATGATAAAAATCTGCTTCAAGCATAGGTCATGTTAATTGCACGCCACGCCATCATGAGAAGAAAAGTGTAACTTCCTCTCTACTTACTCTTGCCACATCTCCACTTTCATGCATGTTGCCACGTTAGGATTGTAGTCAAAGATGGATGAAATAATGTTGAAAAGCAGCTTCACTGTCATGCCAGCACCTACAGTAAAACAAACACGATTATCCAGTCCTGCTGAAGGCTAAGTTGTTTCTGAATGGCAATGACATCAATCCCACATTGCTACCATATGAATATGACCTCCAGTGAACATAAAATAGTAGTTGTATTGATACAGTTTTCAGATAAGAAATCACTACATATTAAGGTATTCTTTGGGCCAAGAAAAAGGTAGTCACATGAATAAGGTGTTTGTAAGGCAGGGTTGCACTGTACCAAAAAAGAGAGTGATGAGTGGAAGGAAGGAAGGAAGGAAGGAAGGAAGGAAGGCCGGATGGAAGAACGGACGGATGGCTGGACGGATGGACGGACGGACGGATGGATGGACGGACGGACGGACAGATGGACGGAAGGAAGGAAGGAAGGAAGGAAGGAAGGAAAGGAAGGAAAGGAAGGAAGGAATGAGATGGAAGGAACGAGAGGGAAGGAACGAGAGGGAAGGAAGGAACAAGAATGAATGAATGAATGAATGAATGAGTGCGTAAAAAAGTGAGTGAGTGAGTGAGTGAGTGTGTGAGTGTGTGAGTGAGTGAGTGAGTGAGTGAGTGAGTGAGTGAGTGAGTGAATGAATGAATGAATGAACAGATGGACAGACGGAAGGAAGGAAGGAACGAGAGGGAAGGAACAAGAATGAATGAATGAATAAATGAATGAATGGATGGATGGACAGACAGGTGGACGGAGGGACGGACAAACAGATGGATGGATGGATGAATTTCAATTTTCTCACTTCAGGGAAAACTGAATGTTCAACCTACCCAACTTAGCATTGTCTGAAATAACTCTCAGCTGCTTTAGGAACTCAATCTGCTCAGTGCGATCCGTGCCCTGTATAATAAAGAATATGATCACCGTTATTCTTTCTGCCCTTCACGTAAGTTAAGTAGCAAGTGCAGGGCTGTGAGATCACTTCCACCTTTTTTTCCTAGAATAGTCGTCAGATGCTCAAATAACAACAGGTCTGAAATGAAAACTGACCTTCTTGCCCCTGGCAGAGAGGATCTCGTGAAGTTTCTTTAACACAACTTGATGAGTGATTTCTGTGTCTTTTGGGAAGAGTTGCTTGGCTTTGTCCTGGAGTATTATAAAATGTAAGACCAACTTCAACATATGAAAACTAAATTACATCATTATGTATACCAGCATTTGGCTTAGGCTAGTTCACATAGGTAGAGACTCATTTTATGTTAAGAGAAAACTGCTTTGACTCTGTGGGCAGGGACTGAATTTCGAATCACTGACCTTCAGATCTGAAGACCCACATCCTAACCACTATACCACAGCACTCCCACCATACATTCAATTTTTCCAAAGAATTTTATCTTCTTTTCCTTTCCTTTTAAGTAATGTGCCAAAAATGACATGTACACATCTTATCATCCCACAAGTACATACCGCAGCTGACAAATAATAGAGCCCTTGACTTCCGTCCATCCACCGCCATCATCTTCACCTTCCTTGTCTTTTGATTTTGTTGTCTTTTTCTCTTTGACTTTCTTCTTTTGTTTTGCCTTGTCATCTACACCTTTGTCTCTACGTAAAAGAATAAAAAAAAAGCAAGATACCGAGTTCTATTAAAATATTTTTATAAACGTTTGGATAGCCCAAATTAACACCATGTCAAGAGCAGCATTTTGTTTTCATATCTGCGGCTGCTAAGTACAGGTAATGATCAGGTACAATTTTTTTTCCATGCTCTTTTATTTGCCCTTGCAAACTTTTGTTTGCCTGAAAGGACTGTTTTGCTCTTTCATCATCAACACCCCCCCCCCCCATCCACATTGTCCCGGCTGAAACACAAGGCTGGAGTTCACACTTTCACTCCAGATTAAGGACGGTGCCTCCTTTTGTTACTGCGCATACGTTCTGCGCATCTCAGGATATGAATTTGCCCCCTAATATAACAATATTTTTGCGCGGTTTATGACTAGGTGGAAAACGCAGGTCTTAGCAAGGGCTATCAGAATCCAGCAAGAAAACTGGGGGTAACCACGTTTTTTTCAGAGATAATTGAGCTTAAATTTGGAAAGAAATTGCCATACATTCTTTGTATTTTAACGCTTTTTTAGAATTATGGTTGCTTAATTATCTCTGAAAAATGCGTCGTTACCCATATTTTTCTTTTTGGATTCCAATTACCCTTGCTAAGATCTACTTTTTCCCCACAGTAGTAACCTTTGCAAAAATACATCTCTATTAGGAGGCACCATCCTTAAGTTAAATCATTTAAATGTGATTCTAACTTTTGAGGCTAAGGATGAAATCCTGAAGTAAAAGCTATTGAACAGTACATTCCTGTAATACTGTTTATTACGCTGTTCAAGGTGGTTCAAACATTCGGGTCTGTGGATGAAATCCTTTAGTATGGCCATTCAAATGAAAACAGCTACTCAGCAGTACTTCCCCGTGGTATTGTTTATTTTAATTGTGCTGTACATGTTGGTTCTAACTTTTGAGTCTGTCAATAAAATCCTTCAGTGTGACCTTTTAAATGAAAGCTAATGACCTTTTTTCCCTGCAATTTTGTGTACTTCAGTTTTTTTCCACATTTTTTGACATGTGTCCTTTGGAAAAAAGATTTAACGTATGCCCAAATTAGGCTGACACCTCAAATTTGATCAGACAGTCTCAAATATGTAGTGAAACCCTTTCAAATAGCAGATGTTCCTTGAAAACCTTTTCTAGTACTATTACAAGTAACTGAAGCTTTTAAAAACAATTATATTGTCATAAAGAAGTTAGCAAACACATCAAACAGCAGTACTGTCAGCAGTAATAGGGTGGTTCCTGCTTGAAAAGTAGCCACGGATACCTCCCTTCTGTGCTTGGATTGCATCAAGCTCCCCACAGCACCAGTTCCAAAACTCTAAGTTTAACTGTAAACTGTAGCCATCTTAAAATGCTTTAAAGCATACCGGTAATAGGCAGAAGAAGGACGAATAGTATCCCACAATCCTTTGTCTCATGGAATTTGATGAAGATGAGGAATGTCTTGTGACACATGACGGATTTTGGCTGTTTTCGCTTTGGATTTTTTCACAGGTAAAGCGTTTCGCTGGGGATAGCACACTTCAAAACACAAACTTACAACTTTCATCATGAAACAGGTGTTGTTTCTTTTGAATTAAGTACATTAGAAATAGGTTTTTCAGATAATTTGAATAATGTCTCACGCCATCCGTTACCACCACTTCAATGAGTTACACGAAGTTAATTATAGGTCTTTACGCTTGAGTAATTTACAGAAAAAGTTAAAATCTGAATAATATTATTAAAAGGTATTTGGACAACTTTGTACCATAGTGTCCCTTAGTGACCCGACAGTTTCAAATTTCTGAAGGTTCGAAAATGGTACAAATCACCGCAATTGCGAGTATCACGTTTTAACTCACATGGCGATTCCGCGACAAACGTAATAGAGTAATAAGCAAGGTAAGGAGATTAATGGCGCTTTTTCTTTGTTGGGCTTCCTGTGCGAGCAAGGAGTGAATTGATCGTTTCTGTTTTGTTAGATGATTTGTTAGATGAACTCAAAAGGAGCCATGAAGATTACCAGTTACTAGCAGTTGGTTTCTCCTTGAGTATGGTCAACGGGGTGACAGATATCACTATTATTGTCTCTTCTGTAAATGGTCGAAGTAGTTCGACACAAAACTTCGAGATCGCAAATTATTGTTCCAGTTAATTGTCCATTGTCTTTTGCATTTAAAAACTACTCAAGGAAGAATTCGAGGAAGCGATTTTGAATACATTGCTTACAATCATCAACAACATCCTCGTGTAAACACAACATACAACTCACTGGATCTCGTCTTTAACAATGAATTCGAATCGATGATCGAAACATGACAATTAGAATATACTCACGGCAATGTTGCAAATGCGATTTATTTGAATCAAGTAGGACTGCACAAACAGACGAACTGTTTCTCAACTGAGGGATCATCGATGTACTTCTAGAACAACCAGACCCTTCATCTGGGCAAACTTTCGAGTAACCTCAAGCGAATTTCCTTGCAATAAAGTGCAGTATAGGCAAACTCAGCTGGACACAATTCTTCTATTGATACGCAGCGTGAGCACTAGGCCAGACGCGTTATTACGAAACAGAGTATTTCGCGTTGTTACATGTTACACACGAAGCTGTCGCCATTTGAGTGAAACTCATTCCACCGATCCCTCGAGAGACTGATGACGTCACTTCAGAGTTTGATAATATAGTTGCAAATGCAAAGAATTGTGGGATACTATTCATTCTTCTTCTGGGTAACAGGAGTAGAAGGCAGGAAGGGCAAGGTAGTCTAATCTGAAGTACATGTAAGCAGTGGCAGAAATGCTGGCTCCCTGCACATTTGTTGTAATGATTGTATGAAACAAAACACTGGAGCCAAGAAAAGTACTCTTCGTGCCATAAAGAATGTTTCATTGTTTCTGTTGCATACTAACTTCCCCCCTGAAAGGCAAGGTAGTGCTCTTGCAGGGTCTACATATATGCTGCAGCCTAAGCCTCTACTGGTTTAATGGATCAGGGAATTTCAACAAAACCAATCTCCTCCCTGGGCATTAGAAGAGAATTCTCTCCATCATCTATCCCATGGCCAAGGGGAATGGGCAATTGCTGCAGGTTTTTCTGTGACGTCATCAAAAGTCTAAAATGTAAACTAAGGCAACAACAAAGCTGCTCTTTCATTATAGTGAACTTAGACTGGTGAGATAAATCTTCAAGTAAAGTTTTATGTCAATTCATTACTTCATTTACAAACAAAGCACTTTGAAATTTGATCCAATTCGTGGCAGCTCGAAACACAGGAATTCTCAAAATGTCACAAAACCGGTATTTTTACTTTACTTTTCAATTTTCAAGTATCATAATAACGTAAAAATGTCATCTCCCTAACTGTAAAGAGAAACAAGGAATGTTAATTTCATTAGCTGCCTCATTTCTTGTACTGACTTTGATGGTCGCCATATTGGTGCCCCAAAGAGGGACACCAACATGGCAGATGCTTCGTAACATAGGAAACTGGATTGCAAATGAACTCCAGTAGTATAACAGGCAAGATGGACCTAACATACCCACTTGTTAAGCACTCCTGTATGTAGGTCATATCGAACACTGGAAGACCAATCGTTTACTATGGCGGCCACAAGATTATGGAACTATTTAGCAACTACCGTCAAGAATGCGAGAACTTTCGATTCTTTTCAGTAAGCCTTTCCTAATCAATTCACGATGTTTTTACTTATTCTTATTTCTGTTATTTTCTATTCTGTTTTATTAATTTTTTTTATTGTAAAGTGCATTTGATCATTTCATCATAGAAAATGCACTGTAACAAACTCATAAATTATTATTACTATTAATTATTATTTTAATTTCAGTACCATTTTGACCCAAAAACACAGAAACCACATGACAAGGCTCCTTAAACACCTGCATTACCAACAAACAGCTTGGGTGCCTGGCCCTGTCTGCATAAAGCACCCGTCTCCTAAGTAGAGGTCTTATTGAACCTTTTAGTTGCTCCCTGCTCACCAGGGGATTTTCTTCTGCACTTTACTAGAGTGTTCACTGAGCTGCAGAAGGCCAAATAACAACCACAATTAACACAAATGGAGCGCGGGCAGATCCCTGAAACACATGAAACAGTGGCATAAAATCTCCATTAAGCTCATGGCTGTTTTATGCAACCAAACCCTAGTCATTTATCTGGGGCTTCCACGTGAGGCAGCCAACCCCTGTACTCAACTCTTAATAAAACAAGCTTTACTGGTTTTCAGAATTTCTTGAATGTGGCTTTCACCAGAGCTGCAACAAACAGTAATTATCAATGGCCACTGGACGATTGTCAAACCATTAAGTTGTCCACGTCTGAAGAAATCCTACATGTAACTACAATCAGACATAATCTCCGGACAAATGCTTGAGTACCAATGAGTAGAAGGTATTTGTCTCTCAGCCAGACAGGTGCTTTCAAATTATTTGCAGTCTCTCCTTCTATGACCCCAAAGTGTGATCAAATTTAAATGTAGAAACCAATTTTAGTGTTTACCTCAGCTGCCTTGGCAGGTTTGCTCTTATCTGCTGAAATTTTCTTTCTGGCAAAGTCATCAGCTCCATGGTCTCAAACTGACTTGATGGACCAAATGTGAACCACTCAGGCTCCTCAAAAACAATCCAGCAAAAAATATCATTATTATTTTATTTATTTACTTAATATTTAAAGGGGCTATGTCACACTATTTTAGTGTCTTTTCAACAAGCTAAAAAATGTCTTCATATCAATTCAATTCCAAAAATAATGGTCTAGCTTTGTAATTATTAAAGACTATCTTACGGCACTGAAACCGTTTCCTGCCGCCTGTTGCTACGGATGGCAAGGATGGAAATGGGTTGAAACTTGAAAAAAATTGGGCCAATTTTCTCAACTTTTGATGCGTGAAAAATTCGTCACGCTTCAGGGTTGAACGAAAATGGTAGTATCATAGGGGAAAAGCGCGATGGAAGAATTGTGAGGACAAATCATCAACAACATTTTTAGAAAGACATTTTGGCCTGAACTGGCTGTGCATCCTGCAAAGGTGAAATCGCTGGAGTGTAAATGTTCGGCGATTCTGACAGCACTGTCATGTCTTCACCTGTTACATGTAAACATTAACTATGCTTTTGTAAGAACACTTTGGTTAAGAAAAAGTTTTTGTACCGGCTGAACCCCACCAGCATTGAAATGCACTTCCAATTGGAAATCCGGATCCAAGTTTTCGTTGTTTTTCTTTCGAAACAATGGAAGCGACTTCAAAAGGAATGGAAGCACATGGTGCAGGGCTTGTTTACTACTCGTGGTGCTTCTCATTGCAATCACAAGATATTGAATTTAGCCACTGCCAGTTCAAATTCCCAATGGCATTTTTACCACTCTGGTGATTTTGATAGTGTGAGCCTTGATTTTCCATGAGCCATACAAACCCAGTATCTGTTTTTGCCTTCCATTTTCAGCTGCAAGTTGCAATAAGACTACTACCGCTGCTGCGCCATGTGCTATAATTGAAGGGTTTGGTGTAAAAATGGCGTAAGTGACAATTTTAAGTAGAACCAACTGAACTGTTGGCATGCAGCCTGTTAGTTCTGTGTTTATTTCTTGAACTGAGAGGTTAATTAAACTTGTGGAATTAGCAGTATTACTTTTGCTTAAAACTTAAAAGTGAAATAAATGTAAAGATGATCCTCGCAGTTATTAACGCAACTTATGCAGTTGCGAAAAGAAAGCCTTTAAAAATCAGGCTTGCTGGGATTCGAACCCTGACCTCTGCGATACCAGTGCAGCGCTCTAACCAATTAATCTAGCAAGCCAACTGGGAGCTGGTCATTAAATTGGTTCGTAATATACCCGGGAAAGATGGAGATGAAATTATGAATATATGAAATTCATATATTTGAACTGCAGAATGAAGAAATAAATGTAAAGATGATCCTCGCAGTTATTAACGCAACTTATGCAGTTGCGGAAAGAAAGCCTGAAAAAATCAGGCTTGCTGGGATTCGAACCCTGACCTCTGTGATACCGGTGCAGCGCTCTAACCAATTTTTTCAGGCTTTCTTTTCGCAACTGCATAAGTTGCGTTAATAACTGCGAGGATAATCTTTACATTTATTTCTTCATTCCGCAGTTCAAATATATGAATTTCATATACGGTATTCATAATTTCACTTAAAAGTGAATAAGACAACAGGGAAGCTAAAGGTTGTTTGATTTCTTTAAATTTGCTTTCATTCAAACAGAGAACAAACGAAATCATTCATTTTTTTTCTTAGAAAAAGTAAAAAGCTAATTCTTTGCTCTCAGGTCAAGAAATGAGAGAGAAGTATCTATGAGTCGCATGAGTCAATGAGTCATGAGTCATGAGTCAATGAGTCAATGAGTCTAATTCTCATTTTTTTTAATTTTCATTTTTTAAAAAACAAGAAAGCCCATTGGGCATTTTAACCGGCCATTCTGACCCTCCCCACCCCTAGGTTTCACAAATGTTAGCGCGATCCTCTCTTTTTACGAACCGGCGTGACGAAAAGTGTGATTGTGTGACACAATATTTTGACTATAGCGGTACTGGATGACGTAATGTTTAAACTCTGATGACTCAGCTTAACATGATCTCCGGCACATGACAAAACATGAACAATTTTTTTAAGCGTGTCTCAGATACAGTGATACGGGTTCAACTCAGAACTGACTCAATTCAGTTTTTTATTCCATCCAAGAAATAGAAACAAAAAGGTCCAAGAGCTATAATTGTGGCAAACTGCGCGAACTCTTCTTTGACAGGCAAGACAAGACAAGACTTACACATGCAGGAGGTCATGCCATCGCGTGGGTGAAGTCATCAAGAATCCCTGCATCTTTACCAGTTTAATTTCCCAGCAAAAAAGGGATACTCGAAGAAATAGCATAGACATATGATTTCAACTACACATTCGCCTTTCGACACAGCTTGCTGCCCAGGGCTTGCTGTCTTGACGGCTTAGAGAACTGCTCATGCATTGCGTTACAAAATGTCATTCAAGCAAATCATACCAAATTTGCATACGGCAGATTTGTGTTTACTCAGGTTAGAATTGACGTGCCGAATTTCTTTCGGATCGCGAAGTTTTAGTTTTCTTCAGACTTTTTTGGTTTACTTCGAAGATTTAAAATGTGATATCGACTTCAGCGTAATGAGTGGAACTATTTTTACAAACATAATGCGTTTTTCCAATTAAGACTTCGGGTATTATTTCTTCTCATCTGAGTGACCATGTTCATTTCTCACACGTGTGAGCGCAACTAATTAAAAGTATTTGTCCGAGTTTAATATGTTGGTGGAAGTACAGCAACACAGAACAGGTGAATGTCGGTTCTTTAATAATGTGACTGATGGACTGTGCTTTGCCATTGTTCCTCATTTAAGTGAAATAAATCGAGCGAAATCTTTCGCGCCGCTAAGCGTACCGCATGTCTGGGACTCCGGGACACATAAACAATAACATACGCGTGCTTCGTTTGAGTCTCGTTTCTCCCTAGCCGTTAAAAAACAAAACAAATACAAAAAAACCCAATCTTAACAACCCTTCGCCGTTCATATTTAAATACTGTAAATTAAACGACAAAAACATACGAAGGTAACATTCACAAGACTTATATGCGCATGCGTCTTATATAAGACAGTACCGCTCTTGAGTACCCGTACCACAAGCTTTACAGCACTTTCTTCGTATGTTAAGCCAACTTGCTTTCGCCAAAAACCGTGTCCATTTTATAAACCGGCGGTCGCCATGGCGACGGCCGGTTAACAGCGAGCGGGGACGAAAGTCGCCCACGTCTTTGAAAGCTAACGCGCCTGTCGAGCCGCAATCGATTTCGCGCTCACTCCCCTTTTTTTCTTTTCCTTCACTATCTATCTCTGAACGGAAAGTGAGACTGCTCGTAGCCTTTAGCGAACACCACACGCAAACCACACAAATCCGTCGATAATATTCAGATATTTTCGTTCTTTCAATGCAAAAAGACTCGTAACACCCGCCTTATTAATTAATCTCCTTATTAATGAAGATTCCTTCGTATCAACTTCTCGCCTCAAATAAACACTCATTTCTCTCCGTTCACAAGAACTATCATGTACTGATGGTGCAATCAACCAATACTGCATCATCATACTAGTACCAATTCCTTCTCTTCCTAGCCCACGCCGGCAAAACGCAACTGTCCTTTTTGTCCGCTGCGAAATACAAGTTAGCCAATCAGAAACCTTACAATCCACTTCGCAAACCACCCCCCCCCCATAAAACGCCAAGGGAAACTGCCTCTCACGCAGCACAATATTACGCCGCTCCTATACAAAACGCAACTTTCAAAGCAAATCACATTCACAGAAACGTGATATGCTCCTGACATTCACAAATCCTTCTGACTCCCACATTTTTACACCCCTCAAAATGTCAATCCCAATAAAAAAACTCCTGCGCTAAAAAATTTTTCACCATAACCGCTAACTAGATCAGACAACACAGCCAATTTCGCATTCAATCCTATTAGCTGCTTTACTCAATTGCGCATGCGTTATGCAAGACAAATACAGTACAGCCCAAAAAATAATGGACGCGCAAGAAGTGGCGCAAGAACACGCAAGCCCGCGCAAGAAGTGAAAGTGCTAGGTTTTTGCAGTTTACCCGCGCAAGAACATTCGAAACGCAAGAAGTTGAAAATCTAGCCGCAAGAAGCCGCAAGAAGTTACTAATGTTACTGCAAGCCGCAAGAAGGCGCAAGAAGTACTGAGGGTCCAGCCGAAGAAACTAATGTAGTGCTCGTGTTAGTGTGAGGTATTGCAAAAGTAATGAGAGCGAATCTCGCGCTCTATTCTCTTTGAAATATCACCGAGCTTTCGAGCGATTTTTCGCCGTGTTGGCGCGACAATTCGCCAAGTCAAGCGAAAGTTCACAAGGCTAATCAAAAAATCAAGGAAGCAAATGTTCGAACAACCGAAGTATCGAAGAAAATTCACATCACGAAATGGAATATCCGCCAGCTTTCCGACTGCAAGATAAACACCCGGTAAACATGATCTCCGGCACATGACAAAACATGAACAATTTTTTTAAGCGTGTCTCAGATACAGTGATACGGGTTCAACTCAGAACTGACTCAATTCAGTTTTTTATTCCATCCAAGAAATAGAAACAAAAAGGTCCAAGAGCTATAATTGTGGCAAACTGCGCGAACTCTTCTTTGACAGGCAAGACAAGACAAGACTTACACATGCAGGAGGTCATGCCATCTGGCGGGTGAACCCGTCAAGAATCCCCGCATCTTTACCAGTTTAATTTCCCAGCAAAAAAGGGATACTCGAAGAAATAGCATAGACATATGATTTCAACTACACATTCGCCTTTCGACACAGCTTGCTGCCCGGGGATTGCTGTCTTGACGGCTTAGAGAACTGCTCATGCATTGCGTTACAAAATGTCATTCAAGCAAATCATACCAAATTTGCATACGGCAGATTTGTGTTTACTCAGGTTAGAATTGACGTGCCGAATTTCTTTCGGATCGCGAAGTTTTAGTTTCCTTCAGACTTTTTTGGTTTACTTCGAAGATTTAAAATGTGATATCGACTTCAGCGTAATGAGTGGAACTATTTTTACAAACATAATGTGTTTTTCCAATTAAGACTTCGGGTATTATTCCTTCTCATCTGAGTGACCATGCTCATTTCTCACACGTGTGAGCGCAACTAATTAAAAGTATTTGTCCGAGTTTAATATGTTGGTGGAAGTACAGCAACACTGAACAGGTGAATGTCGGTACTTTAATAATGTGACTGATGGACTGTGCTTTGCCATTGTTCCTCATTTAAGTGAAATAAATCGAGCGAAATCTTTCGGGCCGCTAAGCGTACCGCATGTCTGGGACTCCGGGACACATAAACAATAACATACGCGTGCTTCGTTTGAGTCTCGTTTCTCCCTAGCCGTTAAAAAATAACATAGAAGGTGACCAGTGTCAAATTCAGAACCTAGTGAACTCTTTATCGGGTTAAAAATTCTAAACCAAAAAAAAAACTTACAAGGGACCAAATAAACAACTGATTGCAAGTTACAAAGGCAGCCAATTTCGAACGTGCCTTGCGCTACAAAGTGGTCTCTTTTTTACCTTCTCCGGGTTCCGGGTTTTTAAGATGTTAGCGCAAAGAAGTTCTTGCGCTTACTTGCGGTCCAGTTATCTTACCACAAAGAAGTTCTTGCGGTTTTAACTTCTAAACGCAGAGAAGTTCTTGCGGCTTGCAGTATTCAAGGGCAGGCATCCTGGAAGTAGCCGCAAGAAGTTCTCGGCTTGCGGACGCAAAAAGAAGTTCTTGCGCGTGCATTATTTTTGGGCTGTACTGTACAAAAAACCCCAAACTTAAACAACCCTTCGCCGTTCATATCTTAAATACTGTAAATTAAAAGACAAAAACATAGGAAGGTAACATTCAGAAGACTAACATGCGCATGCGTCTTATATAAGACAGTACCGCTCTTGAGTACCCGTACCACAAGCTTAACAGCACTTTCTTCGTATGTTAAGCCAACTTGCTTTCACCAAAAACCGTGTCCATTTTATAAACCGGCGGTCGCCATGGCGACGGCCGGTTAAAAAATTGGAAGTTTACCTAATAAACGTAGTTGAAGTAGTCACGTGACCTTTGTAAAATCAATTTTCCCGTCCGTACTGCGCAGTCTCAGGGTTTGTTGTTACACTTTGGTTGTGGCGTACATGAAGTATTTGAGTCGGCCATTACAGGTCGTTTGGTCGAGGAAAGAAACATCATTTTTGTAATTTACCGTTGAGTTTCTTCTACTCGTTATCATATATAGGTGAGTTTGTCTCGTAATTTTAACTTGGGCTAGTAGGTTAAAGTCAAATTTAGCAAAATTGCCTTGGTGATCACTTTATTATTATATAAACTGCAGTGGTATAGCGAGTGGTAGCAAATCGAGAAAAATGGTATCACACGTGTGGATAAAAATGATATCCACACATGTGTGATATCATTTTTGACCAATCAGCTAGGAGATTTTGCCGTGTTTCAATACTCAATGAGCCAAATTTTATCGATATTAAGTCGAAACATCTTCGAATCTTCCTCGGCAATCTTCGGAAATTATCGGAAAACTTCGGAAAATGTTCAGAATCATTCGTACGACCTTCGGACAACATTTTGAAAATCTTCGGAAAATGGTCGGAAATCTTCGGAAAATCGTCAAAAACATCTTTATTAGTAGGTTTATATAATAAACAGAATAATACATGGTTGCTTGGATAAATGAAATTTATCTTCTCGTGTTCAAAATCGATACCTCTACACTCGAAGATAAATTTCATATCTCTGCGCAACCATGTATTATCCTCTTATTAACCTCTTCTCTTGAGCAAGAATTGATATTGTGAGGAGAAATTTGATGTTGGTCACTCTTGAGAATCATGGGTTAAGGTTTGTGGGAATGAGACACAACAAAAACATAAAACCTCTACTTAATTTATTTTATTCAACCTGGAACTCGTAAAAAAATATATTTCTTGAAGTAAACATAACTTTCACTGACAAATGCACAACATTTGATATGTTAAAAGCTATTGTCAACATTCTAAATTTGATTTAATCTATGAATTGTCTAATTGTTCTAATTCCAATCATCCTTTTGCACATGGCTTTTGTTTTAACTGGAACAAACATGAATTTGCAGGGTAGAAATGGTACCCTTGGTCCTTGTGTACAGGTACTAAGTCAACGTAAACACATCAATGTTCTTGGCAGTTCCTGGCCAGGTGTATTACAACATAATTACACACAGTTCTTGGCAATTTTCTGGGGCAATCTGGCTTAGCAAGGACACTAAATCTAAAGGAGACCTAAGTTAACAGTAACAATAACAACAAAAAATGGTACTAGCAATTTTGTACCATAACTGCAGCTTCTTTATCCTTAAACCTTTTTCACACAGGGTGAATCCTTGAGTCAGTCGGCGCTATCTTCTGGATGAAAAGCTTAAGTCTGTACATGTACGTTCATTCAAATAAAACTATTGTATTCAAAAGCGATTTGCCTGTTTTGAAAATCACCCTTGGGTGTGGAAGGGTAAACAACTTGTATTACCACATGAATGGCAGTCCTAGACAAGAAAGCTGTTCATACTCGTGTGATTTCAAATCCTGAAGTAGGGCTTCACTTATTGTTATTTCTTCAGGGGGCAACAGATTACTTCCAGAGGGCTGATGTTTACAGCATGCACTACTCAAACAGAAATAAAATTTGGAAGGAACGTAAAATTTCTGCCCCTTTGAGTTCAAATGTGGTGGTGACCACATCGCATGAGCAACTATTACAAGTGCACCATCATGGATTTCGACCTTGCAGGTAGGATTTCTGCAATGGGGACGTGTTCCTTTCCGGACACCTTCATACCGGATTAACTCCCAGGTTTCTTTCGCTGAATGACTGCTGGACTTGGAACTCTGTGGATTGGAGGACAAAGAGCACAAATTCTGTGAGCCGCTTGATGACGCTGAAGATGAGGGGTTCGGCATGGTCATGCCTGAGCACCCAGGCTGTGGGTCAAGTACTGCACCTCCTGAAGGAGCTGAAGATCTGAAGCTCGTGGGGGTTGTGGAGACACTGGACACCACTTGTGCTACCTCTTCAGATGTGAGAGCTCGCTGCTGCAGAATTGGAGTGGCTTCCGGCAGCTTACAAACATTGAGATACACCCACACAATATGAGAGCATAAATTTTGCCGTGTACAGTACGCACAATCTAAACATTCTGGGTAGCTGGAAATAGTGACCTTCTGATTCTTCCCAGTAAAGTGCCTTAACTCCACCTCAATCTTCTCATTTGTTACAACTTTCTTTTGCAGAGTGAATGAACTTTTGGTCTTTTTGGCAATGTCCAAGGACCTCAGGAAGGCCTTTGATCTCTGCGCTCTGTATGGTGCTCCTCTGCTTTTGTTTCGGTTGTCTGCCTTCTTGACGGGATCGTGCCTGTGGGAAGATGTTGGGTCAATGAAGCCATCAGTTACCCTGCTGGTCATGACAGCTGGATTGGCCTGCATCACTTCATTCAGCTCGGCAATGTAGGCGTCTGCTCTCTTGTTTTGCTCAGCATACCTTCGCTTTCGTAGCTCAGCACTGCCAGGACCTTCGCCACCTTTGAATGCCCCAGAACCATAAGCTCGCAAAGCAGCAGCCAGTTTGACACTTTCTGCTACATCCTCCCTGCAAGCGTCGATTAAGGAAAGATTGACTGCCCCAATCTTCACCCACCGGGAGTGTCCCATCTCTGCATGATTAGTCTTGGGAACATTGTGGAGAGGCTTGAATGCTCGAAACACATGACTTTGCCGCTTCTACCACCAGTTCCACCACGAACGAAGATGGCTGTGTGTCTGGATAAACTCCTCCATTCTCTCAGAGGCTTTCTGAAAAACTAGTGGAGTTTCTGCCTTCTGAAGTGAATCACAGAGGAACTTAAATTCACTTTTAACATCTTCACCAACAAGGGTCTTCTCCTGTCGTGCCACAGTGAAGTCAAAATGTTTCTCACAGCTAACAGACCTTTGGAAATCTTCGTCTCCTTGAACAGCTGCAATTGAAGCCCAAAATGCTCCTGCCTCATCCATCATGTAACCGTACGGTCTAAACCTGCTGTTACCATCTCCAGTATGTTCCCGGATAGCCTCGTTTAACACGTCCCAGAACATGGTCATAGACAAGGTGTTTTCTGACTCTGCTTCCATGGTTGCTATTTTGCACATCTGGCGGAGGAAGGGATGGTACATCCAGAGCGTGATTGTTTTAAATCCCGCACACCTTTTGTGATTACCATCCAGATGACAATACTCTTCACTCAGGGGATTGGTGCCATGTCTGTCCATATCAACAGCTATCTGCAACTGCTCTCCGCTGCTCTTGAACACAAAGGAAGGTTTGCCAGGATCTAGCGATTTGTTATGAACCTTATAGATAAGGAATGGGTCATTCAGTTTCTGACACACGTTCTCTCTATATTTTCCGACAGCATCAAAGTTGTGCCCACAACTGTCCATTTCTGCTCGTGCAGTCGCTTTTATGTTGGACATAGCTGCGCTACTGATGAGTGACTCAGCAACTTTTCTCACTTCTTCAGGTGATTTACCTTCATCAATGGCTGAGATGATCTGGTCTGAAGGAAAGTGCAGGGTGTCAAGTAAGAAATGACACTCAAAAATAGGAAATACAGTGGCCAAAAAATAGTAATTCTCACCCCAACCCAGCAGGATCCCAACAGCAACTGCTTCAATTAATATTTAACAGACATGATGGTATAAATCCTTGATGTAATTCACACAAATGTACAGGGCAGGAAAAACGTTATGAAATTCATTTGCCCAGTGGGCCAGTAAGGTTCAGTTGTCACTTGCCCTACTTCAACATTTTTTGCCATCACTCTGACTCAGGCCTACTGAAGCTAATTTCACTTGCCACAGAGCCACCAAAGTTTTATTTTCACTCTCCAAGGGCAGAATTTACTTGCCCTAGGCAATTGGAACTGGTTGTTTTCCTGCCCTGATGGTCTGGCAAAATTTGCTGTATTAGCTTGACAAGTTACAGAAAGAAAGTATAAAGTGATCTCACCTCATCAACCTCCCTCTTAACTTTTTTAATAGGACTTTCAGTTAAATCAGCTACCAGTGGTAGAGGCGGTGCATCCTGTCAGATAACCAGAAAACTAAGTTAACTTTGAAATACAACATTGACCTGTGTCTTTTTGATAAGGGGAGAGATAATTATATAATATCATTATGTAACAATTTAAATCATTATTTTGAAATGGCTTGTAACACACTGCATATCTTAGACACTCTGACCACAAGTCATTTTTATATTCAAGCATTTGCCCATTTTTAATCTCCTTTCTTCCATTTGTTGATTGGACTTTTTAGAAATATTAGGGCCTGTTTACATGGAAGGCGGGTGCCCCGGCTAACCGAGCTACCCTGGGCGAGCCAACTTTTCATACGTTTCTTTAGAGAATGCATTGAAGCGTTTACATGCAAGACGGAAAACCCGCCTTGCCGGGGCACTCAGTCTGCTTGCCCGGGGCACTCTTCTAGGCCATGTAAACGGATATCCCCGGGCTATCCCGGCTTGCGGAAATAAGTTTTCGCGCGTGTCCTTAAATTAAATTTGAAGTTAATGGCATAAAATGTATAAATTCTGGACCCAAACAGTGCTATTTGACCAAAATTAGATCAAATTAGTTTTATCTGTAGGCTGGAAAATTTTTCTTTGAGCAACAGCTTATTAATTCGAAATTTTCGTAGGAATGATTATCCTAACTCACGAAACAACAAATTTAATTTCAATTTGGCGGCTAAAGACTGTTGAATTTCAATTGAATTCCCCCATAAATGGACGTACTAAAGTTCTAAGAGCTTGCACATCAAAATAAAATAGAAGGGCTGTGAATTCTGCATGTAAAGGCAGGCTATGTTTCATCCCTTCTAGCCGGGTAACTCGGTTAGCCGGGGCACCCTCCCTCCAGGTAAACAGGCCCTTAGTCATTTCCACACTTATTACGTAACTTTCAGTAATTTGAGTGATTTTTTGTATTATCCTGTTTTGGGGTTTTTCTAAGTGTTTGTTACTACTGCATTTATTACTGCAATCCATTATTTAAAGTTGATAAAATAATATGATAATGTCGGTAGATGAGTTATTTACTTCTTATGAGGGTCTCCCAGGGGTTTTGGGGAACAAGGGAACAAAGGAAAAAATCGAAGGGAACAAGGGAACATGAACCTATTTTAGGGAACGGGGGAACAAAAACTCTAAAAATTAGAGGACGAAAACATTTTGACATAAGGACATAAAGAGCGTTATTTCCGAGATTTTATTTATCCATGGATGGTCTTCACAGAAGAGCTCAAACAAGGCTCCCACTGTGTGCATATTTCAGCTGGGAGACTGGGTAAGAGGTAAGGTTGCCTGACTATACAGAACAATGTCGCAGGAAACAAGCGACGGGCTAATAGCAGCAGGCCCCTCAACAAGCCATGACGATTACAATGTCTACCATGCCGGAGACGATCCCATGGAATTCGAGGTAGAAGAACTCAGCGGCAACGAATCCAACCTTCTCGACGAAGGCAGTGAGGAGGAGCTTCCCAGCAGCCAAGTATCTCCTTGTGCTAAAAGCCGCCACCGAAACACGAAATCCAGAGAGCCTAGAACAAGTCCTTTTCAGACTAGAAAACGCCGCCACAGCCAAGTCAACTGGTCCACGGAAGAAAAACTCTTCCACGCTGAGCAGGCGATAAAGAAACTCAAAAGGCACACTGAAAAAGGAACTTGTCCAGAAGATCTACGCTACAAGGCAAGAGCTCGAATAAGAGCGGACAATGAATTTAAAAATGACATTAGTCGAATAAGGAAAAACGCACAACAAGAGTGCGTTAAGGCTCTTACGCGATTTCATTATCGTGAGTGCGATCGCTTCAGAAGCGAGCTCCAGAAAGAAAAACGACCAAGAGATCCAAAGAAAACCGCAACAGGCACTGTTGTAAATAAGAGTTTCGCGAAAAAGAAACAAGCGCATTCGGCGCCTAGCGAAAACATTGTCACACTCAGTAATGTAAATAAGCTAGCCGAAAGCATCCAAACTAAAATATCCAAGTTCGGCGAACTGTTGTCAACACTGCAAAATATCGAAAATAAACGTTGAACAGTACGCATGTCTATTATCTGACTCTGACACCGGAAAAGGGACCAAACGGAAACAATCCGAAAAACGATTAAGAAACAGAAAGCGCAAAGTACGCAAACAAAAGAAAAACAAAAAACAACTTAATGCGCAATTAGAGGCAAATGAGAAACACATCAAAAACCTCTCAAACCAAGAACTCACCAAAGACCAAATCAATCTATTAGCAAAAGGGTTAAAATTTGTCCCTTGCCCAATAACAAAAGAAACGCATATAAGAAAACAACTCTTGCGTGACTATGACAATTTTGCAAGGAGAATGAGACTGCGTTACATTTTTCACGGGCAAGATAAGGAACCTCACCCTTTTCACGTCAAATCAACGTGGAAACCACCAGTCCAGCCATCAGTAGCCCTTGAAAGCTATTTAGAGGGGGTTAGGACGCAACTAGCAGAGGTCAAACTCACAAAGCCAAAAAATAACCTACCGCCTAAAGAACGCGAGGCGCTTAAAGCGCTAAAAACTAACAATGAAATAAATGTCAAAAAAGCGGACAAAGGCACAACGACTGTGGTTCTCAGCAAACAAGATAAGATAAATGAAGGTCAAATCCAACTAAACAGCAAAGACCACTACATGCCACTTGAACAGCCAATGGTAAGGGAGACAAACCGCAAGGTTACACAACTCATTAACGAGCTCTACCGCAGAAACCACATAGACGAAATGACTAAAAAAGGCCTTTGTCAAACACCAAATCCGCCTCGAATTCCAGTGTTCTACACCCTAACAAAAATACATAAACCAGTTCGAACTGGCAGACCTATTATATCAGGGTGTGAAGGTCCAACAGAGAAACTATCAGCTTTTGTTGACAAACTACTTCAGCCTATTGCACAACAACAGAAGTCGTACCTAAAAGATACAACCGCCTTCATTAACTTCATTGAAAGAACTAAGGTACCGGAGAAGGCGTTACTTGTCTCAATGGACGTCACGAGCCTTTATACAAATATACCACAAGAAGAGGGGATCCAAACCGTATGCAAAGCATACGTCTCTTTTTATCAAAATAAAATTCACATCCCCACGCCACTACTAGAACGAGCGCTAAGGCTTATCCTACACGAAAATTCCTTCCAATTTGATGGAAAAAACTATCTACAGACAAACGGAACCGCCGTTGGCACTAAAATGGCAGTTGCCTTTGCCAACATTTTCATGGCGAAAGTTGAAACAGACATTCTAAGCCAAAGCGTGATAAAACCGCTCGTTTGGAAACGTTTCAAAGATGACATTTTTTCACTCTGGAACGTTAGCAGAGATGAAATAAGTAAGTTCATTGAGCAAGCAAATAAACACCACCCTACAATCAAATAGCTGAAACAGAAACGATGTTCTTGGATACTAACGTATACAAAGGCGAAAGATTCAAAAAAGCCGCAGTACTTGATGTACGCACGCATTTCAAACCCACTGAAACATTTCAGTATACATATTTTTCCTCATGCCACCCACCCGGTGTCAAACGAGGTTTCATTAAAGGGGAGGCTTTGAGACTATTGAGAACAAACTCTTCTAAGACATTACTTGAAGAGATGATCAAAAACTTCAAAAAACAACTCCAAGAGAGAGGTTACCCAGAAAGTTTTTGACAAAATACACTTTCAGAAGTAAACTTTGAAGACAGAAAGCTAGCCCTCCAACAAAAACGCAGGGAGAATAAAAGAATCTTGCCTTTTGTAGCGCAATATCAACCATCAGTGCCCAATTTAAAACAGATCATCATGAACAAATGGCATTTGATTAAAAAAACAACCATTACTCAACGAAATCTTTAAGGAACCGCCTTTAATATCATATAAGAAAGGACGGTCCTTAACAGATATACTCGTGAGAGCAAAGTTATGAGAACGGTTAAAACACGAGCGTGGGAGTCGTGCAGGCCTGTCACCCCCATTTTACACATATGATGTCACATACAATCTATACTCTTACTTTATAAGCACATCCCATGTAAAACTCCAACTTGCAATTGCCAAATTCTAGAATCATTTATCTTTGTTTTGCCACCAAAGTCATTAAATTTGTCTTTTTTTGTGGTAATATGTCACATTGACAATTATGGAAAAATTATGGAGTTGAAAGATTGGACAGAAGGTTAAACAAGCGTTACATGTAGTAATTGACTAGGGAATGTTGCTTCTTATTCTTCTTCTTAGTCCTTTGTGTTTTCTTTTGTTTTGTTTTGGTTTTTGTTTTTTCAGGGAGAGAGTTGAGGGCGGGGGTAGGTGGTAAGCAGATATGTAAAAAAAGGGAACAAATAAGTAAAAAGTGTGGGAACATGGGAACATAGGGCAATTTTGGAAGGGAACAAGGGAACAAGGACCCCCCCTGGGAGACCCTCTCTTATAGCTCTGCACAACTACCGTATTCACTTAAGCTTAACTTATGCGCCGATCAATTCGAAACTTCAACATCCCCCCCCCCGGGCATACCCCGGGCATTTGACTGTGCATCGTGCCCGGGGAGGGGGGAGTTTGAATGTTGTGTTATAAGGGTGGGGAATTTGAACCGGATTTATCTCTTGTTCTGACGTAATACGTCGTGAGTTTTTTCGGTTTTTACAGGGTTTGACGGATTTACAAGATAGAATTTCGCTTTGGTTAGTGAATAACTCTTTCAAATGCGTCTTTAAAAGAAGTTTGAAGGTATCATTACGGCATATCTCTCTCTGAAAAACGTGTAAAGTGTTTGATCGAAGACGTAATTGGCTTGGTGGAGAGGTATTTCAGTACTAATTGGTGGGGCATTTGAACGGCCTTTTTGCCCCGAGGGGAGGGAATTTGAACAAGCCAATCTTCAAAAGTTCAAATGCCCGGGGGGTTGCCCGGGGGGTTGCCCGGGGGGGGGATGTTGAACTTTCGAATTGATCGGCGCATTACTTCACAAATTCAAACGAACTCAATTTATAGACTACTTACATCATCATCTTTTAAAGTTAAATCCACTAGTACAGTCTGAAACAAAAGTAAAACAAACAGAATGAGATATCGGGGGCGGGAGCTTTAACATATTTAAGCGTATAAGCAGTTATAAGAATCAGTGACTTTTTGAGTTGATCGATGAAAGGAAAAAACACGTACAACACGTGCGATTGAATCTTTGGTCGACTAGAGATGAAGCCGCTGCCTCGAAACTGAAAGGGTGCGTACAATTCCTTCGACATTTATTTAGAACCGTGAAAAAAAAAACTTATTATAAACGCGTTTTTTATCGTTAATGAAATGGGCCCAGTATTATAAATATTTATGAATAAAATTTGAATGATAATTGTCACACAAAGGCCACTTGAAATCGAGAGTAAAATCGGTAAATGCTTTCATTTAAAAACGTACAACATCGTAGAATAAAAGCTACACTTCAAGGCTCGTGTCACAGTCACTTTGTGCAAATGCTATGTGCACTAATTCAAGCGGATGGAAAAGGATTTTCACTTACCTTTCCTTCTAATCCCCGGCTGCCAGCCATGCTTTCTTCAACGTGACCGAAGTGATCGATGTCATGCCCCTCATAATGACTGTTGTGAAAAACCGCTGACCAAGTCATCGACTCATTGACTCATGACTCATGACTCATAGACTCATTTGACTCATAAAACAGGGGACCTCTCAAGGAATAAATGCACAACTATGTTTCTTACATGAAAACCAGCCTGAATGTGCAAAAGTTGAGCTAAACTGCAACAATTCAGATTTCAAGGTAAAATTGCCACTTACATCCCTTTTCTACCAAGCCCTTCAATTTAACATTTTTCTCCTAAAAACAAATACATGTAAGCCATAATCTTCTCACTATATATACTTTTTACAACTCAGTTTATGCCTTTCCCTCAGCCTTGCTACCCTGCTATCAAAGAACTTTTGTAATAGAAAATTTGTTCACTCATACACACTGTCAAATCATTTGCAGAAAATTTTATTTGCTTAGGAAAACTCTTTGGTCCTGAAGCTTTCAGTGCTTAACATTTGGGATAAAAATTATTCATTGGCACAATAAAATTAAATCTAATTAAAGAAAGAGCAAGCAGACGACAGATAAACATGAGGAAATTGGGATGAAAACTTGGGACTGAACACTAACCAGGCTGGTCCACAGAAAGAAAAGCTGAAAAACAACAGTGTTCAAAATAAGTCACAACTACAGCAGGAGCAAATCTATACCTTGTTTCTTTCTTGTAGAGGGGTACGTTCTTTATAATCCAAGGTTCTCCCTCTGCCCACTCGGCCGGTCAGTCTGCTTCTTCCTTCTCTCTCTCGATCAGTTGTTCTGCTTAAGCTAGTCTTTCCTCTTTCCCGAGGGAGATGTCTGTCAGGGGCACTATGAGGGATTTGACAGCCCTGGAAAAAGCTTTGACGCTGGGGGCTCAGCACTCTACCATCCTCAATCCTGACAATCAACCAGAATATTGTACTCAAATGACTAAGTGTCTCCAGACAAGTTTTGCTTAAAAACTGCTCAAAACTCTGCCAAAAACATTCAGAAATGAAGCTTGGCAACTACTTTTGTGAATTTCTTTTAAAAAGTCTCTTTCGAGCTTTGACTCAAGCTATTTAACGTAAGCTAAGTAAATTGATCCAAGCCCAAGAATCTAAATTAACTGTTAGGCAACAAAAATTAATCTTCCTTGTTTCTTCAACATGCTCAAAGGGGAATGTCATGCAAATTTGATATTTTTGTCAAAAAAGTAAAACCAATTAATGACCTTTTCTTGAAATGCTGAAAGAACACCAAGAGGAAGACGTGAAATGATTTTCCCAAAGGGAGAACAAACCATAATAGGTTTTCAAGGATGGTGCCTCCTTATGTTACTTTGCGTAAAATTATTTGTTTGGCGCATCTCAGGATGGTCCAAGAAACTCGGGTTTCTTAGGACAGTATCTACTGTTGCAAAGGTATTTCTGTGGTTTATGACAATGGAGGAAAAGCAGACCTTAGACCTTATCTCTCAAAAATATGTCGTTACACCCACGACTATCTGTTAGGATAATTTTTTTTCATTCGGCAATTCCTCCCCATGTTTATTGAAATCCCTTCTTCATGTGTGGATGAAACTCCCAAAAAAATCATCAGAGACAGCTGCTTTCTGTGTAGGTATGCCTTCCTGTGAGAACACAAGTATCCACTAAATATTTTTATTTGAAAGCACCACGGTTGAGCGACCCATTCAAGTGGTTCCTAAATGCCCAGTAATTAGCTCACTGTCGAACACTACTATTTTGTTTGTGGCATCTCACGTGAAATGTCCAAAGGTCCAAAGTGTAGTCATCCAGGATTTGGAAGCTGCTGTGATTGGTGTACGAAAATAGCTGTTCATTTCAGCAGAGCCAAAATAACGTTTGCATAGGACTGATAGGAGGCTAAATATTACATCGTGCTTCTAACACTTTAACCAGCTGAGACTTTCAATTGATGCAATGCTGTTTTTTTTTTAAATACTAAACAAAATTGACCCTGAAACTAATTTTTCCAGTTTTAGACAAGTCAAAATGTTTTGTATTAGAAGGCAGTATCATAGGATTAGCTGGTAGCAAGGGCTTGGGTGTCCTTGTCCACTGAGGGGCCAAAAATCAGCTTGAGACAGCAAAATGGCTGACCTCCAGCACATTTTACGAGACAGTGGTTGAAACTTGGGCACCCACAGCGCCTCCACATATCGTGCCATTCGTGCCCTGGACCGTTCCAATGTTGCTCAACCGTTCCTCTTTTCGTTCCTTATCGTTCCCATTCCTATACAGATCGTGCCTTGCCATTTCCTTGTATTTCGTGCCTTTTTATCATTCCTTTCACAGTGCTCCTTCCGTGCTCGTTCTTTTCGCGCAATCATCACGTGCACGTAGTTGTGGTGAAATACTACCTTCATGGCAGAACAAGCTAATGGGATAAAAAATAATCTATTACAGATCACGACTCATCGTTTTCTCTCTGTAATCTTATTTACAAATTTCGCAGTTAATGCATGTAACGCGTGACTATTAATTTTTGGTGCCGAGGTTTGGATAATTTGCGTACCGCATGGCGACGTAAACAACGAAGCTAATAAAAATATGCAGAAATAAAATTGCATTCGCCAGACTCAAACTTGTTGTCAAAAGCGAAACTGTTGAATGTAACTTATACTTAAAATCGAAGGTTATGATGTCAGAAAGATAATTAGTCAGAGTAAAATGTCAAACTTTTTTCCTGGGATTATCTTTACTTCGTGGACTGAATTTGCATACTATGAGTCTCAAAATAAACCCGGGAAATAAATTGCGCGAGCGAGCAAATCGAACCTCCCACACTTTTATCATTAGAATAAAATTGAAATAGTGAATGAAGCTCATATTAAAACACAAAGTCAATGACAACTGTAAAAGAATTTTTAAGAAATAGCGAATATACTCCGGAGTTAAAGCGCATCAAATTTGCATAACGCCTGAAATTGACCTTTCAATGAGCGTCACATGGCATGCAAAACACTACACACTTTCTCGGTGATATCCCGTGAAAAGGGGCTGAAAACCCGTTGCTGCGACTTACAGTATTGCATTCGAGCGAAAAAATCGAAGAAATTTATGAAGAAGTGATTTCAAGCTTACGATCGCTTTCGTAACCGTTCTACTAGTACTGCCATTGACGGCTTATCAGTCGTTCGGATGATGATCCGCGATTTGATGATGGCCCGAGCAACCTAAAGGCAGACATTAATTGTCCACATCGTTCCAGAACGTTACTAATGAAGAACGATCGAGGAAGAATCAAGGAACGATCAAGGAACGATCAAGGCTCGATATGCTAATTAGGGAACGATAAGGGGAACGATCACCTTTAAGACAAGATTTTTTGAGGTAAATCCAAGTGACATTGTATTCGGCGTTTTTTCTTCGCTACCTTGAACGCACACGGAGAAAACTGAATCAAGAAAGCAAAAATAAAAAATGTGCATTTAAGTTTTCTCATTATCTTTGTATATTTCCACTAGGGGTGGCGAATGGTCCTTCCAAAACTGCGGGTCTCGCAAAAAAATAGCCGAATTTTGTGAGTCTCGCAGTCTCGTCTTTTCTGTTTTTAGAATCGCCTCGCGGTCTCGGAGTCTCGTATTTTTGTACAGCTAGCGAAATCTAGCTACATTGTAGGTCGCTTCGTGTCGATTTTGTAGGTTTTTTTTCTAAGCGATGTCGTTGCGTTTAATACTTCGTATAGAATTATAATAATAAAACCCCTAAAAGGTAATCAACAACGCTTAGATTACTAGCTTCATGTAGTACTCATAAATAGTTTCTTATTCAGCTTTATTTGTACAAAAACTTACCGCAACTTCAAGGATTCCTCCGTGTAGAGAGTAAAATGACAAGTATCCCCAGTCATCGTTTACCTCGTTCAATGGCTTTTGAAGCAAGTATAAGTTGTTCTCAAAACACTGATTCACTCCAGCGTGCTATGATCAAGTCTAACCGTAGTCATAGGCTTTAATAGTTTTAATTCATCCAGTTCGGCTATCAAGTTCTGAAAATGAGCTGGAATGGACGTTAAACGCCCTTAAACGAAACAACTGTAGCTTGTTTCATGTCAATGTGAGTCTGCAATCGATTCAATGATATTTCATGTTTCACTTTTTCTGATTTTACTGCTTTTATAAAACTACAAGACAAAACACTCACCGAGTTACCGAAATGATTGAGACAAACACTGAGCAACCGGACATTTAACTACATTAGTTACTGCGCCACTTTACCCACACTGTAAAATGAAAAGAGCCAATTTGGCCCAAAAATTGGGGCCGAAACGGGTGAGTCCAGATTGGTACTGCCCTAGGGCCAATTCAGCCCCACTGAAATGGGGCCGTTTCAGTATCAATTTTTGGGGCTAAATCGACCCTTATATTGGGGTCAAATTAGACCATGGGAAGGGTCAATATGGAAAACGCCAGTGCCGTTTTGGAATTTTATGTGGCCAAAACAGCCCCCTGAAATTTTAGCCCTCTTGCAAATGACCCCTCAAAAAAGAGCCAATTCAGCTCCATGTTGGGCCATTTCAGAAATTGATTGGTCTTTTCTGGGCCTGCAGATTTCTTCCCTTATTGGCAAATAATGAAACTAAACCCAACTTGCAGCGTTCAGACACTCATTTATTTGGTTCTTGTACATACCTTTTCAAACCGTATAACAATCAACTAAATTACAATTTTGAAGACTCTTGTGGTATACCATGCATACATGATAAACTGTAAAATCTGTAAACTTTTATAACAATTAATGTATTTCCACCTAATGCAACATATTTTCCACTCTCATACTCTTCAGTAAATCTTGACAATCTTGATGTTTCTATAAAGAACAAGCATTAGTGGAAATTGAGCAAGAGAGAAACTTGTGAGTGTATTATCTCCTTTTTAAATGACTTGGCAAATGTCTAAAATCATTTTTTGCTAAGGCTCATATTCAACAGCGATTTTTTGTAAGAACGGGAAATGATCAGATTGTACAAAAGCGAAAAAACGTTTCTGCTCATGTACATGTTCTTTTTTGATTTTACATACACATGTAGAAAAAGCAAGGAATCCTTGAGCCACATCAAGTATGCCTGCGGAATGTAACAAATGATCACACTTTGTTTCTCGAGTACAATTTCCATTTTCTGTCCTTAAAAAAATAAACGTTCGGCACGAACTGACTCAGGCATTTGCCAAGTCATTGAAAAAGGACGAAACAGTGACAAGTGTCTGCCCCCGCCCAATTTCAAGCAACGCCTGCTCTAAAAAAGTCAAGATTGCCTTACATTGAGTGTATGAAACATTGTAGATATAAAAGGAACCAAGCAATCCCAGGACAGCATCTACTATCTTCCCCAGTGGGAGTTGGCAAATTATGCTTCCCTCAGTGACTATGTACAGTAAGTCCATATCATACAAGTCCCCAACAATTACAATTTGGGGCTGGACATAATTCTGTATTGCCTTGTCAACATCTGCATCCCTCTGCAATAAGACCAAATGAAATAATAATTTTAGAAATGATAATAAGAATAATAACAACATGGCAAAACGTGCATAACCACACACAAAAACTCTGTATGGTCATGACTCCACTAAAACAATACACAATACTGCACTCTTTGTCAATTATCATTATCTCAAACAGGAATTTGGTAAAAAAAAAACTGTTGGTATTTCCTTTACAGTTTACCGCAACATGTATGATATACTGTAAAACAATAATTACAACCTGGCAAAATGTGGATAACCATACATTAAAAACTCTGTATAGTATAAAAACAGTACACAGTACTGCACTATTTACTAGTAAGATTATCTCAATCGGGAAATTAGCAAAAAATAGTTGGTTTTTCCTTTACAGTTTACAGCTACATGTGATATACTGTATCTGTTTGCTGTAATGTTGGTATATATTATAGGACAGAACAGATGATAGCACGTTTAACACATTCATAATGAAGTAAAGCGTGCATGTCCAGATACAACAAGGGTTCTCCTTTTTTCCCGACAAGTAACGAATTTTGCCAGATTTGAACAGAGACTTCATACAGGTCTCATGCACCCAATGGCGGAGTCACCTACTGTACAGGTGTACATCCTTCATCATGGCTGTCCAATAGACAAGTTCTTATAAAAGCTAGTTGTGGACTTTGTTTTATCTGACTTCAACTTGTATCCGGACCTCACAAGTAATTATTGGTCAATGTAATACTATTTTGTAGCTGTCCTGTAGTATTTCCGTATCATATTACCAGGAAAAATGTTTATTTCCAAGACTCCTACCTCTAAAATAGTGACAACTTCCTCCTGAAGTCCCCTCTTCTTTCCATTCCGCTGCCGCAGAGCTTTGTTTACCAACATGAGGGATGCCCTATTCTTTACTTCTGCAAATTAAATAAAGGAGTAAGGTTTTAACAGACTAGTTACCTTCTCTGTACAATGGGACCCTGCATTGCAGACACCCCATTGGTACAGACAGTTCTCTAGGTCCTGGCAGAAAGCTATCCATTTTCTGTAGAAAACACAGTACCCTGTTATTATGGACACCCGTTATAATGGACAATAACACACCCCATTCCAAAATGCAGAAAATACATAATTTTTTTGTCTTCATTTTAATTGGCCCTCATTACCTCGATTGCTTCTGCAGAATTCAAAGGAATCTTTGGCTTAAAATGAGGCAACAAGGGCCAACTATTAACATAAAGACAAGAATCCCAGTGATGTATTTTCCACCATATAGGAAAAAGGTCTATGGACACTATTTCTACACTTAATTTGGCCAGAACAGTTCTCAATCAACCTTCCAAGAGCTAACACCTCTGTACAGGGGTTTCAATTAAATTTGAAGAAGCAGGGTTTTCCAAAGCACTCAACGCCCGACGCAAGTCACTGGCTACTTTTAGCATTTGCGTCGGGTACTTTTTGTACTCAAATGTATTAGTTCACGTCAATGATGTAGCTGATTACGGATGAAGATATCTTTGCTCATATTTTAATTCAAGTGTATGGTACCTCCCAAAAAACACTTTGTCACTGAAAATGCACAAGAATGCATCTCCAGGTATGCACATTTTAAAACTTTTCCGCCCCTCCAGGAGGGGGTACCCATCTCCCGCACCCTTACCCATGCGGCTTCGCCACAATAAAGCTCCGGCTATTCTGATAACTCCACCTAGTACTTTTCTTCAAATTGAAAACCCTGAGAATGCAGTTAGTTTGATAAAAGCAACTGACTGTATCAACATGATTAGAGGCTTGAAAGAATCCTTCTTTAACAACTTTAGTTTAGGGAAAAAAGTAGCCGACTTGTGAGAAAAGTAGTGAAAGTCTTTCATTGGCCATCAGTGCTCATTGAAAGCACAATACAGATGTCAAATCAACTTTCTGTCAACTGTCTAACCAACTGTATTTTTTAAAAATAAGGCATACCACTTCTTTGTAATTGATGGAAAACCTGATATTTACCTTCACTGTCACATCCCTCTTCGCCAAGGGCAGCTTCCATTCCCTCCATAATCTGAAGGATGACCTTGTCTTTGCTAGCTGCTGCATACTTCAAGATGCATTGCTGCCACATCTGGTATTTTTCCCTTACTTTGGTGGGGATCTCATTGTCACCAAATATCCGGCACAACTCAGCTTTAAGCTTTTAAAAGCAAAACAGGAAACATTATTTCAACTTGTTTGCTTCATACATGTATATATATATATAACATTGGAAATACATGTATTCATAACATCGTTTAAACTAGAGAATGGCTAAGAGTGGAGAATATGGGCCATGCCCTTGATCAGAGACAAAAATTGGTTAGGACCTTGTTCCCAGAAAAATCTATCTACTGGGGACCATATGGCTACATAATGGGCTCAGAACTCACAAGAGACAAGGGAAGCATCATGAATAAGAAATACATTTTGTATTAAGTGAACCCATCTAGAAATCTCACACAGCATTTTCTAACAGATAAACAAATAATGTAAGTGTGTGACAGCCCACGGCTAACCTAGTATCAGGCAACAGATGGCTGCCCACAAAACCTGTGCTATGGGTGTATCACTAGACTTGCTCCAAGTTGCTTGTTTTCTTTGTATCCTTTGGAAAGAGTAGTAATATGATAGTGGAATGGCATTACTAATTTGCAATGAAGGCGCATGCGAGCATAAAAATCCAAATGGCAGCAAGATTACCATAGAGAATTGGCGTGCTGCAGGTGATACAAGTTGCTCGTTCCGCAGCCACCATTTTGATTTTCATGCTCGCGCATGCCATCAGTATCCAGTGGTCTAAATTTCCTGCAAATCAAATGAGTGATTCCAAGCAAGTCTAGTGTACAGTGTATCGCGGACACATGCAATTTAACCAGATACTTACATGGATGAGATTTTTAAGTGATGGATATTCGAGCAGCACGTCCTTCACCAATTTAGGTGCTGTCAGGATGTCATGGCGGCGAAGGGCAAATGTCTTGTCCATAAAATCTTTGTGGAGTTTCTGCTTTTTTGGGTTTCTTTTGACCTCCTCTCGGTTTTCATTTGCGTAGGTCCTCAGCGTTTCCAATGTCTCTCCCTCAGGCATGTCTGGCTGCTCTGACCAAATATGCATTTTTGTTTTCTGTTTTTTGGCCTTTGAAGGACCGCCGTCACCTTCTGAAGTACCAGCAAGGCGTTTAGGCTTTTGGATTTTCTTCATACGGTTAAATATCTTTACCTCTAAGTAACCCTGAAAGAAAGGCATATACAAAACATTATTAGCAAGGTTGTTAGCAAAAACAAACTTGCTACAATGTTACTGAAACTGAATTGAAACTCCAGTCTGAAAAGTTTCAGCATATAGTTCATTTCTTCTGTATCTTTTCAATTTGCATTAAATCCCCTCCCCTCCCTTACTCTCTGTCACTTAATATTACTACCCTCTTATTACTTCCTTGCTCAATACTTTTATCTGCCACATCTAACCAACTGGTTATTGGCAATGCAAAAGTAACATTATTAATATGTTCCACTCATACATGCAAAAAAAAACACACTTCATTGGAATTACAAAATTGTAATTCCAATTGCTACTGGTAAATGTGGGCTATTAGTATTTGGCATACAGTCAGAAGACAACAAAACAATAGTTTATAGTTTAAATTGTACATACCCATTCAGTATCAGAATCGACGAGTATCTTGCCTGCCATGCATGGATATTTTGCAATGATCTGCTTTGCAATCCACTCCCTCTCTGACCGCTTTGGATTGGTGGTGAAGTTGTTGATGCTGATGCAGATGTCACGCACTAATTCACTCTTTTGGTTGGGTGTTAGGTAACCAGCTTTAAGCCCCAATTCTACCGATGCAGAAAACTGTAAAAGACAAATTAATTTGCTATTCACATAAACTGCATGGCACTTTTTATGATGGTTGCCAATGTGACCTGCTTACGTTTATTTTAAGTGATGAATAAATAAGGAGATTTTAAAAAGTAAATAATGCAACTACAAAGATTCCAAATGTGCAAACAAACTGTACATGCAAGGAAAACATACAGCTTAATAATGGTTAACTTCCACCATTGCAGTTTACTTATTTGGGAAAAATTATACCATTCTTTACCTTAGTTGTATTCCAGTATTACTGGACTAAAAAGAAACACTGAACAGGAAAAAAAACATATATACATGTACTTACCCGTGATGGTAGTTGGAACTTCGACAGCCATCCCGGAAGAACCTACATGTAAAGATTTGATTTAAAAAATAAGAACCATAAAAATCCTGTTATTCCCCTACTTTTTACAGGCACTGTATTGAATCGTTTGTTGCCCCAGGGGTGGGGACGTTGGGCTTTACTTTGACTGGTGCATAATAAATATGTAAAATGATAAGAGACATCTCACTGGTGCAAATCTCACCTTTTTTTCTGAGTTTTTACCCCTGCTTTTTTCATCTTTTGATGCTGAACTTCCATGCAAGGTACCTCCCTTTTCTTCCTGTTAAGATTAATACAGGTAAGATGCTATGAATCTCTGTAAAAATTCTTAACCGTCTGGCTACTTTAGCACACTTTCTCTAATTGTGTTGCTTAGTAATATAGCTGTTGTGGTTTGATTTTATCCTTGGTTCAATTTTTATTCTCCTGTGTTTTTGTGTATGGTATTGTATGATTTAATGAGTATAAAACAAAGGAAAATAAAAATTGAACCAGGGATAAAACTGAACCACAACATAGCCACTGCCCACCTCGGCTAGCTTTTGCTACTTAAACAATAGAGTTCTTCTATCGAAGCCACTACTGTGTGATAGGTTGCCTGAGGAAATTTGATGTTCACAACAAGTATTGTTCAAGGGCTTATATAAAGTTTTAACATCAAATTTCCGAGGGAACCTATCACACATAGGGCCTGAGACAGTGAAGTGAAGTGAAAGTGCAATATACAGATGTAGATGTTTTTCTACTTGTTAAGAGTAAGGCCCTACAAATATGGGAAATAGTTCTCTCAGTTTGCGGAATAAGTACTATTAATTATTTGAAAATGTTCACATATTTCAAAAGAACTCAAGCAACCAGTCCACCAGTTGCAGGCACTTTGTCCTGAAAATCACGTAAGAACTTAAGCTTACGTTAGCATTCACTGGTGCCTCCTCCATACTGCAGGGATCCTCGTGCGGCCTGGACTTTTCCTTTGGTGTCGATGTAAGTGCGGGTGATCTACCTGAAATCTGTAAAACATCATCTCCATCGCTGCCACAACTACTGGCGCCACTGCCACTGGTGTTGGTCCTTGAAACTGTTGAGACGCTCGAACAAGGATCTGAACACTGAAACGGGAAGAACCAAAAATGTCAGTTAAAATGGAAGCACTACAAAGAGATACAGAAAAGAAAACACCAGTAAACGTTTTCAAGAGTAATGTTTTCAAAATGCCAGAGAAGATCGCATTTATGATCTATTAAAGACATTAAATGATTCAACACTTCAAGTGTCGATAAAAACTCTTAGTTTGTATCAGTTTGTACTGAAAGTACTGAAACCGTTGCTCGATCTCGGCGCCAAAACGATGCACATGACCTTAGTTGTGAAACCGCTGAGGCTCAGCATGTCCCAGAGGGCTCTGGGAACTAGAAAGCCTTGTGCTGAGCATGCGTCAATGATGGCGCGAAAGTTATGTTATCTTACCAGCGAAGCATTCTTGTCTTCTTTGTCTGCTGCAATCACCAGTTTCTTCAATTTTAGACGCTCTTTTATCTGGGGAAAGTAGTGCCGTAGCTCGTCTGCATGTTCAGCAATATCTAAGAGATCTTGCCCGTCGACACCGTCCTTTTCTGGAAGACGAAAGAGCGAACAATTATGACTGGAACATTACGAATGGAACTGAGTTTGCACGTGGAAACCTACGTGAAAATATGTTGTTAATTCGTTTGCTTACCTATCCTTTCAGAAGTTTCCAAAGAAAATCCATGTGCACGAAGCCAAGAAACAATCTCGTCTGTTGAAAAATCACCACTATAATCCATGGTATTCGACTGAGGTCAAGGTTTGATCGCCTGGATATGCAAAACGTTACGAACACTAGCTGCTAAGACACACCAGGAAAAGAGGACGAATTTTGGAGGGAAATCGTTTTTATACCAAAATTTCAATCATTAACGAAAGATTAACACTGTAAAGTTGAGTGAACGAATCAAAAGACTAAACTGGCTTCGTCCAAGTTAATGTTTTACGTATTGGTGCACGCTGCTAACATTCCTCGATCCCTGAGCTACTGTGCTCAAAACCACAAGTCATGGGACTTTCGTGTAACATGTGCAATGCTTTCCTCGACAATTTTTCGCTACTGATCAGTCATTTCAAGCGAGTACATAGGGAGGATCCCAACTTTTTTGTTTCATGTGGCATTAATGGATGTGGAAAAACCTATAAGACATTTTATGGCTACAGAAGCCACTTAAACAGAACACACAAAGAACTTTTACAAATTGCACGTGAAGTTGAACAGCCACAGGATTTAGTACAAGATATAGAGATTGAAGAACCAGCGGGTGATGTATTTACTGGGGAACCACTATCAGACGAAGATGAAGACAATCCACCAGGTGTACAGCTTAGGAGCACTAGTGCAGCATATCTCTTGCGAATTAAGGAGACACACAATCTATCTCAAAAAGCCCTAGATGACATTGTACAGAGCACCAATACTCTTGTGTCTGCTGCTGTCAAGTCGGTATGTGTTAACATTGCGAATCAGCTTCAGAATAATGCACAAGAGGAAGATGATATGTTGCAAAACGTCACATGGCAAACTCTATTTGAGCAAAATTCTGAAGAGGCAAGCCCATTTCAAGACCTGGAATCAGAAAACAGACAGAGACAAGCATTTAAAGAAATGTTTGGTCTTGTTGTAAGTATGAAAAATTGTCTAAATTGCCGAACACAGTACTCGCTTGCCAATGAACACCTTAATTATACATTATGTAATCCGTCTTTTACAGGAACCTGTTAAACGTGTCCTTGGCAATTTCCATGGTCATCGACAAAAAGGTGCAAAAAGGAGAAGGGTTCAACTAAATGATGAAGTCATCGAGATCCCTTTACTTGAAAGTTTAGAGCAATGGTTGAACAACCCTTCAATTCTGAAACAGGTGAACAGAAATTTTATTTATTGTGCTAAGTGTTTGCTGTGTTACTGTAATTTACATGTATTGTTTTACAGGGTGAAGTCAAGTTTGCTTCGACCCCATCCACAGCCCATGCCTGGTCCTCTCTGATAATGGCGCTTAATATTTTAATTCATGTGATCTTGAGACCCTTTGTTGCATGGTTACAGTATAGAGAATACATGGTGTATGTACCACTATTCCGGTCCTGAGATCACAGTAACTTTTGTCTGGAATATTAGGGAAGTGGTCATAACAAGTGTACTCGATGAGGACCCACCTTGTGTAGGGGTAGGGGGGGGGGGGGGCTATGCAAGACACCACCTGTCTGATTAGCCAAATGGACAACATTTATTGGCCTGAAAATTTGAGTTGAGTCTTTCATATTAGGTGTGCGTGAAGCTTGCGCTGCTGAACAACTAGCACAGCAAGGTTTGAATCGTTTTCTTAGTTTCTGCTCCTGATAGAGTGAGGGCTATACAAACAAGACACCATCTTTTAAGGTGGGGGGGGAGGGGGGCACATAAAGAGACCACCTGTCTTTTTGCAGAATGGTGGGTCCTGTCTGAGTACAATAGTTTTGACCATTTCCCTTAATTCTTTTCATTTGCGTAACTGGGCATGACTGTCATTAGTAGCCGGCAACCAGCTTTTGCTACGGGATACTAGTAACAGTAAAATCAACTGGCTACTCCAACTTTAAAAAAAGTAAATCAGTTATAGGAAGATTTGTGTGATTTATGACTGGCTACTTTCTCTGAGGGACCGGCTTCGAAAAAGCTTAGTGACAGCCTTGCTGGGAGCCAACGGTCTGACTGGTCACTTGAAAGTTTTATTTCTAGGTATAGACTTGAACTTGTTAGAGTGGAATATCATAGCAGGAGTTATTTATTTGTAGCTTTTACAGGATTTCAAGATTAATTTATTCATTCATTTAATTATTTATTTATTCAGCTTTGCCACACACACACACACACACACACACACACACACACACAGAAATTACAAGAAACATACAGAAGAAAGGAAGAAAAATAAGATTTAAATGAAGATAGACAATGAAGATAGAGAACCATTTATATAATTGTTTCAATACAGGTAGAAAATTCACATCAGCGCCATGATGGGATGATTGCTGATTACTGTGATGGTCAGATTTTCCAGCAGCACCCACTCTTCTCCAGGGACCCCTGTGCTCTACAGATTATATTGTATTATGATGAGGTTGAAGTTGTGAATCCACTGGGCAGCAAAACCTCCAAACATAAAGTTGGTAATAAGACAGTTGTATTTTATTGTATTAAGTCAATAAAACCTCCATATCCTAGGAACCAAAAAAGATATCAAGAAGCTGTATATGCCATTCTTAATATTTTTATAAGGGGCTTTCTCCAGTTTAAAAACATTTCATCTCATAATGCTCGTTAATGAAACCCTTCTGAGCTTGGTGGTAAGGGTCTTTTTTTCAGTATTGCCATTTTCATTTTTAGGTGTTTTCTACTATACACTTGGGAACATTGACCCCGAGCATCGCTCTCAGCTGAAGGCAATGCAGCTTCTTGCAATTGCAAAAAGACCTGTGATCAAGAAGTATGGATGCAATGAAGTTCTTCGAACATTCATGACACAGCTTGGGCAGCTAGAACAGGTGAGAATTTTTATTTATAATTATTGACAACAATTTTATTGAATATCTGTAGCAGGGCAACCCATGAGTAGGATAACAACTTCACGGCTATGACAATATTTACTATTTATTTCTTATGCACTTTATACTATTTACACCTATCTCTTTTGCACTTCTGTTTCATGCAGAAAGTTACATGTACAGCCAGTGAGAGCCGTTTTTGTAAATGATATGTATTTTTTTTTTATATAGGATGGAGGATACCAATTCATCATCAATGGGGAAAGGAAGTCTTTCACCTGTACCATTAGCTTTGTTTCTGGGGACAACTTAGCATCCCAGGAGATTGGTGGGTTCAAAATTGGAAGCTCCTCTGCATTGAAGTGCAGAGTTTGCATGGGAAATGCAAATGATGTTGCTACTAAGGTGATGACATAAAATGAATACTGTGCCATTTGTTCATCATTGAACAGTAATTTTCCTATGACTCTGAAAATTTTACTTGTTCACTTTGCATTTACTCCTATGGGTTTTTTATGAGTTGGTGCACAGTGTAATAACCTTTTGCTTTATTTTCCAGTAGTCATATGAACACCATCCTTTATAGTCTCCCTCCATGATTAAAGCTGATTGATGGCCCTACAAAAAATATGCACTAAAAATAAGACTTGTGCAACAGATTTTATTAACATATAGTAATGTTGGAACCCTTTACTATTTCTTTTTGTTTCCTTTAGTTTGGTGAAGATGATTTCCAGTTACGCACAAGGGCAATGTATGACCAGCACTGCACAGCCATTGAAAATTCAGATGACGACCTTTCTTCACAGTATGGAATAAACCTGAGATCAATCCTAAACCAGTCGCGTTACTTTCATGTCATTGAGGGGCTTCCTGGCGATGCAATGCATGATGTCCTTGAAGGGCTTCTACAATATGAAGTCAAAGAACTCCTCAAATATGCCGTAAATGAGCAGCAGTTCTTCACATTAGATAACTTGAATTGTTGGATTCAAAATTTTGATTATGGCTATCCTGATGTGTCCAACAAACCATCTGTTATATCCAATGCGACCTTAAATTCCAACACAAATTCTCTCAAACAACGAGGTATAACTAACTTGCAGTTTTTTTTAACAATAATCAGTACATGTGCATTATCCAGTTCTAGTCAAAACTTTGATTTCATTGCCTGTGACAGATAAGATTCATCATTGCATGATGTAACTGTGTGTTAAATTTACATGCTTTTACAGTTTAGTTATAATCTCTGTACTGAAATAGTAAGTACAATAACAGTACAATTATTATTTTTGTTATATAGTACATGGTTGCCAAATGCTACACGTCCTTCCTACCACCTAACATTTTTCTGTTACTTCAGTACGATATTATTGTACATTGATCAGCAATATGTTTTTTTACTTATAGGTAAGGGGTTCACCTGTATGTTGGCAGTTTTGTTGATTATTGTGATATGATTTAGCTTCAGAGATGTGGTGCCTTGGCCGATTTTTGCCACTGATTATTGGTAGCCACATGCCTGAAGATGATGAGAAGTGGTGTCTCTTTCTAACTCTGTTGGAAATAGTTGACATCATTTTTGCTGAGGTGACCAACATCGACAAAGCAGCTTACTTAAGGGATTTAATTACAGACCACCACAGCAGATTTGTCCAGTTATACCCCAACTGCTCAGTCATCCCCAAGATGCATTATATTCTTCATTACCCTAGGACAATGGTCAGGTTAGTTGGAAATTTAAATGGTTTTCACTTTTTTTTTCATTCAAAAAATTTAATTGATGGGTGATGATTATTGAAAATAAATTGCAATGGAATGTGTAGTACAGATGCAATCCTGGTATGGGTTGTTATTGTTTCAAGGGAAGTTACCCGTACGAAACCAGCAGATCTGCAACAGATCTGCAACAGATCTGTTTTGCCCAAAACAGATAAATTACAGACTAATTTATTATCTGCATGATCTGTTTTCAGTCTGTGCAGATGAAGTGAATGGATCATCTGCAACATTTTTTTGCCTGCAGACTTGAAGCAGATAAAAAATAGATCTGTACTTCATCTGTAAAGTCTGCAACATAAATATTTGTTCTCAGCCACATGCAGCCCAAAATTAATAATCCTAGTTCTTCCATCATCTGCAGCAATTGTTTGTCTGCAGATGAACAGCAGATGAATAATCAGCTAGATCAACACAGAATTGTTTACATTGATACAGACTCTTACACTGGGACATTCTTGCATAACTGAAACTGTGCAGCTCAGGCAGAAACTATAATTGGAATTTAAATGTAACTAAAATTTTGCGACATTTTTGGAGACACATTTTCCACACTTAATAACGTGGAGTTAAAGTCATTTATTTCCTCCGTTGAGTGCAACGAAATCCGCACCATGCAGCTGTTTAATGTATCTGTTAGCTGATACTTGACTATAATAAAACCGGAACATTAGCCCCACTTAACGGCATCCAATCAGAACAACTGTCACTGTGAAAGATAAAACGTTTCCAAAGGTTAATTGGGCGCCAAAAAAAACGATTCCATTTAGTAAACGACGAAGAGAAATGGCCTATAGGCAATGTGTTGAGGACCAAAGAAGACCAATACTGGTATGTTCCTCCAAAATAGAGGGAAAAGAAGATCAGCCTGCTGAGGTCACCTTGTATCCAACCAAAATGCTTAAGACTGGGTGAGCTATAGCTAGCTAAGGCCACATTTTTTTTTATTTTAACGTTACGGGTTAAGCTAGTGACTGCAAGAAAGATGCACAATTTCTTGATGAAACAACTTACCGGTAATTCATTTTACACTGCACTAAACTGTGACTAGGTTAAATTTTGAAACAAAAAAGATAGCTAGTGAATGTTTATATACAGCCTGAGTGATGTAAACATACCTCCAGTAATTCAGTGTTTCATGAGACGTGTTGTGCCAAATATGTGTAAGAGAATGCCTCTATTATGTCTGTTAATTCCTCTGGTGGACACCATTTAGCAGGGTTTTAAGTTCGCTTAAAAAGTCTATTTCTTACACGGTAAGATAGTTGAATGTTAAGTTATAGTCATATCCCTAAACTGGTGTTTTTCACTGTTGCAAATCCAGTTTCTGCCCATTAAACCGTTGCCATGCTGTCGTCTTTAGTGGAACCATCATGATGAAAGCAAGTGAATATTAACTCAGCATGCAATCAAAAAACGTGGCGTACTTTTTTGGCACTCTGTACGTAGCATTTTTTGTCACTTGCTTCTCTGTCTGAGAATTAACCTGCATGCAGGTCTCATTAGGATTGCATGGAATAAAATTTAAAAACTACCATCTTATGAACTTAGCATCTAAAATATTTTAGCCTTTTTATTCACTGTCTGTCAATATTTTGAATGTTTGAAATGATCAATGCTAATTCCCTTGCATATTTGTAAATATTTGGAATGCCTGAAATGCTATTTTGATGCAAAACAGACCCTCTTGCCTGACAATCACTTAAATAAACATTATTTCATTGGTGCATTTTGTCTGCTTTTTATCTGCAGTATACCCATCCATGTCTGCAAAACATCTGCAGTTTCTAAAGCACTGCATGGGGATCAAGGGAGCAGATGTTCTGCAGATTTAAGCAGTTTGCAGACATTCTGCAGATATTCTGCAGACATTCTGCAGACATTCTGCAGATATTCTACAGATGATCTGCAGAGAATCTGCGGATCATCTGCAGATCTGCTGCATATTTGCTAACAGATCTGTAGCAGACTGAAAACAGATCTGCCGGTTTCCTACGGGTAATGTTTCAATTTATCTGAATGATTTATTCAGATTCATTAGTTTTATTTAGAACAATCAACATGCATGTGCAGGGTGTGGTCCATCATATTTTGAATTGTTCAGGTAACTAAAAACTGCAATTTGTCTTCAGGAATTTAAACTACTGCAGGTCCAATGTAAATTTTAGTTCTTGATATCCTTGAAATCAACAACAGCAAATATGTAGCATATTAATTTTTAAGGCTTGGCCCAATGATGCGGTCCTGGACAATGCGATTCGAGGCAAAGCATGAAAGACTCAAGCGGCTTGCCACATCCCTTGGTAATTTCACAAATATACCTTGGACACTGGCTCTTCGTCACCAATTGAGACAGTGCTATGAAATATCAGGGAGCACGCATGGTCATCCACCTATAGAAAAACCTTTGGAAGTAGGCCCAGGTACTCGATTCATGTAATCTTACACTAGGCTGAAATACCTCGCAGTTTGTTACAGTTTGTATATACATCATGTACATGTAAACTTGCCTGCGACAAATCATCAAATGATTCATGTGTACATGTCTTATGATTGGAAATTTGGCTGTAGTTTATTCTGTGTGAAGAGTAGTGACTTTTTTTTTGTTATTTTTGTCTAGGAATTTTTGTTGTTCCAATTTCAAGACAAATATACATGTATCGATATAGTTAATTATGGGTGTTGTTGTTTTTTTTTTAGTCTTCCTGTATAAATACAGTAGGTGTGAGAGGGTTTACAATATCAAAGAGGATGCCTCAGTCAATATGAATCTATTGGTTTTCATGATGGCCCACATGTATTTAATGATTTTATTGAGAAGTAAAATTTTTTTTTCTAGGATCCCAGAAAGAAGCTATCAGGGCTACATACTTTAACCTGCTTCTTGAGAGGCTTGAAACGTTGGAGGATGATGACCTAATTCATGAGTAAGCAATTTCTTTTAATACTCAGTTGAATGTAGATTTTAACATCAAAACTTGATCAATAAAAGGTATTGAATAATACAAAATAGGATTCACAAGAATATTTCTTTGTTGATGGCAAACATGTACAGGTGCTCAGTCTTATTGTTCTTGGAGAGCCCCACATTCTCTAGTGCCATTTGTCAGGACATGCATGTATTGACAGCAATTTGTACTTTTTTAGGGCAAACTGGTGTATCGTCCATGGAACGAAGTACCAAAAAGGTGTAGCTGTCCACACAGGAGGCGATGGGCTCTTGCCACAGTTCTCATGCATTGAAAGAATTGTGACAGTCCCTGGGAAAGATAATGCACAAGTTTTCTTTGTTTTGAAAGAAATAGTGACGTTGAATTATGAAAGTCACTTGCATGCTTATCGAGTAAGGGTTTTGAATGAAGGAGCCATCACAGTTAGGAGCCAAGCAGAGCTGACAACTTTCAGGCCACTACACATTTGTACGATTGTTGGCGACAATCAGTCTAAATATATTTGCCCAAAAAGTGATGTCGATGTTTACAATGAACAGATGTAGATTTCAACTTCAGCAGATAGACATATTCATGAAATGTATAATTCCAGATAATATTATATAAGGGCCTTCAACCTATGAACTTTCCCATCTGGACTTTCCAATCTTGGAAAAGGCTTGAGTGAATATGATGAAAATAAGGCAAAAGCCCCCCCCCCCTTCCCCCTAGAAAATGAGGCATTCTGGACCCCCAGCCCCCACCACTGGGGAGGTATGGATATGACTGGAATAACACAGCAAGATTTACCTGTCCTTCCTTTAGATTTTGTGACACATGCATTTAAGTCTGCAAGGATCCTGCTGTATTCCAATTACTTTTGGATAAGCTTGTCAGTCAAGGAAAAGATAAATACATACTTGTACCATGCCACTTTCATTTTTGGGTAAAGTGCATTGTATTTATTTCTGCAAGTGTACATAGCATTAAAGTTTTCACTGTAATAAATTACAGAATATATTTATACATGGCGTCATCTTTTTGTG
Source organism: Siderastrea radians (assembly GCA_964017195.1). Taxonomy (NCBI): domain Eukaryota; kingdom Metazoa; phylum Cnidaria; class Anthozoa; order Scleractinia; family Rhizangiidae; genus Siderastrea; species Siderastrea radians. The sequence goes on along the minus strand of OZ024897.1, from coordinate 36,196,370 downwards.
TGCAATTGATATTGGACCATATTATCCCTTGTTGGGGCCAAATCTGCATTTCCTATTTGGCTCTTGGAAGGGCCAAATTGTGAGAAAGTGCCAAAATAGAATTTAGTGGACCAATTCAGAAATAAGAGGGGCCCAATCAGTACCATCCAGAGCTGTTATGGCCAATTTTTGCCCAAAACGGCCCAACATAGGCCAAATTAACCCTGGAGGTATTGGGGCCAATTTGGCCTTTGGAGTCAATTTGGCTCTTTTCATTTTACAGTGCATCTAGAGCACTTCTGAGACTAATTAGCAGTGTTTGCAAACAAATTATATCACAAGTAGACTATTAGTTTCACTATTTACAAGCGTGCTTCACAAAACGATCATACCGAAGAATGCTAGCTAATGTTAAACAAGTGTAAATAGCCTAACGAAAAAATCTAGGCATGATTTTTCAGATCAATACGCTCCAACATAAAATAATTATCGGAAAAAGTGTTGGAACTCTTTACACTTTTAAACACGATAGAGCGACTGAAAAAAGACCATGTCAACAGTTACAGTCCACTACCAACTAATTAAGAATGACTTTCCAAACGTTACTTTCGAAATCTGTGAGGCAGACGAAGAGAACGACCCCTAGATGTGTGGCCAACTGACGATGGTTCTACGGTTTCTTTTAGCGGGCGCACTGTGTTGAGCTAGGTATAGAGTAATGGAGAACAGGTCAACTAATAGCTACTACTTGCTTAACATAAAAATAAGTTAAAATAATATTAACCTATAAGTAATAAAAACTCAGTTACTAAATAAAAATCACATACCTGGCAGATCGTCTTCAGAAGAGATATAACTTGCAGTGTCTCGGCGAGATTTTTTAACATCTACAATTTAAAATTAACGTGTGTTAAGTTTTGGACAACGTTTGGGATCAAATTTGTTGTAATTGGCCACCCCCTCTTACCCCCCTCGTGCCAATTGCAAACTTATGCAATTTACAGTTTTTCGAATTTTACAGCGTAAACTCATTGCACAATTTAAGCTCGGTCCGGATGAACCATTCAGATCCTATGAAGCTGTAAACAATTTGCCTTGAATATCGTTAATACTGTTGTTCGTTTGATTCTGAGATAAGCTAGAACACACCTGACTTTCTTGTCTTTGTCTTTCCTTGTGGCTTTGCTTTATTTTTCGACTTCTCTTTCTTCTTTGATTTCTTTATGTTGTCTTCAGCTCTATGTTTCTTTGTATCTTCTAGTAAGAACATAAAATAGAAATTTAATGTAAATAAATCAACTAAACAGAAGGCCTATCTGGTCCGAAAATTGGACCGGATCCGTTCAGGACCGGTCCCGTGTAAACAGAGCCTAAAACTCTTATCGCGGTTTTCGACACCATCTTGACGGGTATGCAACGAGGTTAGAAATAACAGTGTTTGTATGGGAATCCAACGGCAAACATCTTACTCAGAAATGGAATTATGGAAAAATTTTGAGTTGCAAGGTTCAGTTGCGAATCAAAAGTTGAAGACTTTCTAGCGCAGCTTCATTCTTAGCTATCCTTCAAACCTGGCGTATAATAACTTTTGCCTAGTTTCTTTACTTTAAAATTTATACTTTGTACAGAATTCAATTTTTGAAAAAGGCATTTGGTCGTCGGATTCCCATACTTTAATACAAACAAACACTAAAATTTCTAACCGCGCGCGTTGCCTACCCGTCAAAATGAGTCCTAAAATGGTGTCGAAAACCGTGATAAAGCCTTATCGGCGCGCGTTGCTTTTTTTTTAATTTCCTTACTTCTAACTTCTAGATGGAAATGCAGTGTGCTTAAGATTCTACTAAAATATTATAAGTGTGGCTTCTTGCCTTGAATTTCCTTATAGAGCTTTTGTGCGAGAGAACATTCGATCAAACTTAATTGGCCAAGAAGGAAAGACCTAACACGACTGTGCTACTATTAGCTACTATTCGCTCAAATAAAAAGCTATAAAACTCGGGCTCGTAGTCTAATTTTAGCTAACTGTTAAATATTAGAAAATATTAACTCAATTGGCTTCATTTCAGTTTGCAAGCTTGGGCCATCTACAAGTTCTACAGCAAATAATAGCTAATAATATCAGCTTAAACGGCCAGCAACACAATTTACACAGGCTATACTTTTCATAGGTAACTGAAATAGCTTACATTTTAAAACAAAGGTGCCGTATAAAAGCGGTCCAAACAACACCACCGAGCATGACGCACGATACCGAAAAGTAATTATAGAATGTAATGGCTTGTAATTATTTTACCTTTATTTAAGACGTGCAATATAAACTAACTACACACTAGCTAACTCTTACTCGAGTTACTCGCATTCCGCTATGATCTCCTAACATCAACAAAAGCTTGCTTACTCAGGGCTATTAGAACGAGCTAAAATTAATCATGATAACTCACGGTCGGTGACCAAGTGACCAGATATCTGTGGTATGGTTTACTAGTACTGATAGTCTTGTTTCCGGCAAATTGCCGGCATATAATAAGAACAATATAATTTATGGAGTACTTACGTGATTCGTGCTTTCGCTTACGATGAGAAGATAACTTTTTGCGCTTCACAGTATCTTCCATGTCGTTGTCTTCCATGACATATGAAGCTGAACTCCACATTCAAACGCGGCCGCTATTTTGAGGAGTTCCAGAACAAGATTGGTTGCAAGTGACAGTACGTCAATCAAAAGATCAAAGGGAAACGACGAAGAGCAACAACCGGAAATAAAGTCACGTCCAGAAAAACAATGAGCTACAATGGAGTCTTTAATATCACTTAACCGTTGACAGATTTGACGTACTGTTTAATAAACGAGCAGGAGTGTTTTATCGGGTTTAAAACCACAAGGCGTAGCCGAGTGGTTTTAGACCCGATAAAACACGATCTGCGAGTTTATTGAACGGCTTCAAAAAACGATCTCATAGAATAATGAACTAATGGTGCCATTTTCCCGTGCTATAACTTTATTCCATAGTCTCATCAAGAGAATGTCAAAATCGATCTCACAGAATATAAAGACATTCTTTCATGTTTTGTAGTTCCTATAGTCTTTGAAAAGAATAAAAAGTTTTGTTTAATGAGCTTCGGACCATTTTCCCGTGCTGCTAGTTCATGCTGCTAGATCTGAAAAGAATTATAAGATTAGATGATTTGTATAGTGGAAACTTCATTCAATAGTGAGCTCGATGAGAACATTATGGCTTCGAAGCACAAGCGGACGTTTCGCAAACCCAAAAATGCTGAAGAAGAGAAACAACTGCTGGAAAATGCCGTACCAAAGTCAACACGTTCCGTCAATAAGTGGGCTATGAAGATTTTTTCAGAATGGCAGTCAACAAGAGTAAATAAGAAAGCTTCTGAAGAGCCGAGCAGTTGTACTAATGACACATCACAAATTCAAGACTTGGAAACCGACGTGCTTGATATGACGGCAGAGTCGCTAAATTTTTGGTTAACAAAATTCATAATGCAAGTGTGCAAAGATACCGGGGAAAATTATCCTCCTCGTACGCTGTACAGCATTGTTTCTGTTATATAAAATGTTACCCTCATTAGTATTCTTTATATAAAGAATACTAATGAGGGTAACATTTTATATAAAGAATAGTAATGAGGTATATTACAATCAGCCCCGCTTTCCCCTGGGACTGAAATCAAATGCCGCCACCAGGCTTTTTAGATTGTTGATGTATTACCGGTTTTAAACAAGCATCCACGTGACTCATTTGCGTGATGTAATTGGTGGAAATGATCATTAATTATTCATGAGTTTTTGAAGTATCGTACAAGATTTTAGCTGGTTAAATAAAAACTAAGCTAAACTAATTAGCTAACGTAAGTCAAAGACTCGAATTTCTGAAATCTCAACGTCTCGCGCTCGCATTCAAAACGATTTAAAGTCTCGCTCTCGCAACATAAAACGTCAAAATGCCTCGGGCTCGCAAAGAAAAACCCAGGTCTCGCGGTCTCGCAAAGTCTCGCATTAACCATTCGCCACCCCTTCCACTGATAGGCGACAAGAAAGTCAATTAAGCGAAGTCTGGTTTTTACTGAAAGAACAATTATTTCCAACCCTGTTTTTTTCATTATGATATCTTGATTTTCCCGTGAGTTACATGGAAGATAACTTTATCTATGGGATGCACCTTAACTAAACACAACTTTTTACAACTTTTCTTTAATATGTGAATTTATCTGAAGTGAGAAATGAGATTTTTCTAATGTCACTCGAAATGTTACGCGCGTGGTAACCAACACCGTGCGCAAGGCCGTCACCATTCTTAAATATTAAACTAAGTACATGTATGCTATCTACGCACAAGTGACAAGCTCAAGGGAAAAATATAGCAACTCAAAACAAAAAAGACTGCACTGCTTTCAAACCCTGTGTTTGAAACATGACACCCGCTAAAAAAAGGTTACTTGGGAAAAGTAATGCTTCCGGTTGCAGATGAAAGAACAGTGGAAACAAAGTATTTCCAGTACTTCAGAAAACAGGTTTCGATCATGACTGAAAATGAAGAACAAAAACAATAATTGGTTATTAGTGCTGCTAATCTTGCCACAGAGGTGATAAGTTTCCTAAATGTAAACCTTGAAAACATTAGTTAATGTTTAACCTTTTGTCATCAAACAGCACAAAGTTGGGTGCTTCAACTATATTGCAAATTACCTTTTAGATTTTCTAACTAAGAGTCCTAAACAAGAAAAATGTGAAATGACTATTTCACATATCACCATCAAAACATCTTCTGTTATACACTTTGGCATTTTTTTGTGTTTTGATACTTGCATATTGTTTTAAAAACTATGGACAGTGGCTCACCTTGCTAAGTAACAGCAGTAATTGCATTAGTTAAAGAAAAGTTACTCCATTATTTCATCACCTTTTTGAATAATTTAGTATCGCTCCTGAAAAGTTGAGCACTCTCTGAAAACCGTTCCCCACAAGAAATTTGAAGTTTATACATACCGGTACATACATGTACATACATACGCGTTATTTTCACTTGAATTTACAGTGTAGCTCTGTTGAGCTAATATCTTCGAGTAAATAAGTATGTGTAATCAAATGGTGACGAGTGAAATTAGGAAATAATTTCACGCGCGTTTTGTCAAAATTTAATAGTTTCCCGAGCCTTTAGGCGAGGGAAGTTATTAAAATTTTGACAAAACGCAAGTGAAATTATTTCCTAATTTCACGAGTATACCATTTGATTACCTATTAATATCATGGGTGACAAATTACACTCACAATCGTGGGGTTTTGACTTGTTTATCGCATCGAGAACTCCTTGAGCTTTGAAACGGTTTAACGGCTAAAGATCACATTTTTCTGAGTGAAATTATGAAAAAATCTTGTGACAAGTTTTTACCACGCTTTGACGATTTCGCGTTTTTTGTAACCGACAGCAAAATACACCAGACTCTGAATTTTTACCTCAGTTAAAAGTACCAAAGCAAATCGCTTGGCAAAGGTTATCTGCGTTTTATCCGGCAAATTCACTGAATCGTGCACTACGTTGCTCCATCGAGCAAGGCTCAGAAGGCTTCACAAATACATTCAAAATACGCACAGCAAACTTGTTTTAACGAAAGTAAACTTCGGAAGCAAATTTGTATTTAAAAACTGACCTTTATTCCATTCGAAGAAGTGCCCAAATCCACTGAATTACTTCTCTGAGTTCGCGGTCAATCACTCGATCGCTGCAACTGACTCGCCGTTCAAAAATTTTCGCTGTCAAACTATCAAAAATAATCTCTTCTTTTTAACTCGCAGGCGATTTCTGAGAAGTTCAGTCAATTAAAAGTCAAACTTTACAGATTACCAATTGTGTCCTCAATGAATATTTCCAGAATTGCTGTAGTTCTGCACAAAACATCTTCATCATTAACCTCAATGCCATCTTGGCGCTGAGCTAGAGACCCGTTGCCATGGCAATTTGTAATTTCACATGTGAAATTATAAATTAACGCTGAAATTTCGCGCCAAAATTAAGGAGTAATTTGTCACCCATGATATTATAATAGTAATAATAAAATAATAATGAAAAGTAAATTGATTAATTAATAAAATCATTTAAAACAATTAAACGTTATTAAAATACTAAGCGTTCATGTTCCTTATGGCTTTCTTGAAGTCTCTTAGTGATGTCCTTGTTCTTATACTGTCTGAGATTGAGCTTCGTATTTAATAGACTCGAGTCCATAACTTGTTGTTCTCGGTTCAGGTAAGGTCAGTATATTCTTCCCTCTTAATAAATACTTGGAGTCTTACAAAAGTGAAAAAAGAACAAAGAAAAATGCTAAAGAGGAATTAATTGGCCATGCAAATTTCATCATCAGAGTTTAATGGCATAGAAGGCTGCTTTCTCTCACTTTAGCTTCCCTAAACATTTTCCCCAATTATTTCATGTGTTACTCTATTTTATGTGTGTTGTCATCTCAGCAACAACTTGATGACACTTATGTCAAGGCTACAACATCTCACAAACGAGAACAGTACATCACAGCATTACCAGGGTTAAGGATTCTATATTATGAAAGCCATCGTTATTTTTTCTCCCTTAGGATTGTGCCCTTATTCATCATGACTTGTGGCCTCATTGCCCAGATCACACTATTCCCAGTTTTCTATATGCACAACTACCCTTAAAGAAAAATAACAGCTGCCTACAGTCTATCGTTTTCCACAATGATTTTCATATTCAGTTATAGCTTTCATTATTTTTTTGTTAGCACATTTGCACATACATATGCAGTTGTAGTTTGTTTTGCACTGCATACTATAACTTGCGGAATGTCTTTACCAGGCGTGCATTGCTCGAAAGCCCAGAGAACTTTTCGGCACCGAAAAGCCATTTGAACAAACATGAACCAATCACTCTTCAGGCTGTCATTCACCCGCTAGCAGAGCATTAATTTTCTTAAACTCCGCAAAAGAAAAAGACTCTGCAGAAATAGAGTGAAGTCTTTTAAGTCGCCGTGGCCCCAACTTATGGGCTAGTCAATATGGTTTTTCTATCATCAAACCGTTTTTTTCCCTGCGCGCATTAATTTTACTGATAAACCCAAGGTCAAACTTGACCCCACTGTACCAAAGCAAAATGGCACCTAAGTGTATGAATTTGAGTACTGAGTTCGAACCTGCGCTAGGCTTAAAATTGTATCCAAGCAACAATAAGTGCATCCTCAATAAAGACTTGACTCGATTTTTGCTAGCAGGGTGGCTGTCACTTTAACTGTGTTTAAGAACAGGAAATTTTAGCTTATGACAAAGTTTCATGCTTAGAACCATCTTTGTTTACATGTAACAGTGTGAATTATCATACCCAAAATCAGACCAAAAAGTTTCATGCGCTTTCGAGAAATGCACTCCTTGATTTTGAGAGCACACGAAGTAGATGTAAAATGGGACTTTGCTCTGCTTCATATGCCATCCTTGTTGCTTCAACACACCTTTGAAAATTTACGTGTTGAAGTTGGAAATATACCATAGAGGATGAGGGTTGGAGAGTAGCAAAAATGAGAGCAAGTTATAGTTATAAAAAATTAAACCACTCATCAAATCCACAGAAAAGAACAAATCCTTGAAATGTGTAGACCTTGTAAACCATTTGATTTGTAGGTCATTAACTTGTCACATTTAATTTTATCCACAACAGTTGCATTTAATTTATGAAAAACGAACAAACCTGACATGTTCATCAGAAAGAATGGAAGGCCACAGTTTTGACGCCGGAGACTCTCTTAAATTGAGTAAATCTTCCTGTAATTGAGCAAGTCAAACACTGTATATTAGCAAGCACAGAGTGTATTTTAGTGTGTACAAGTACGCGGATAAGGCTTATAATATGTAAACTTATGTGAATTCAAAAATACAAATTTGACATGCTTCGTAAACAGAAGAGTTTGTCATTTTCGTAAATTCGTTTTTATTATAAATTTTCCGTTTTCGATAAATAATCTTAACAGTGGGATCAGCTGTGGTTTATAAGATACAAGGAATAATTTTATTTTCAAGATGCTAAAGTCATTTTGCCTTCTACATACACAACTTGTTACCTTCGAGTACGTAACACGTGGCTTGTTTACCACTATTCCTTCCTCGCCTTCTTTGTTCAATACAGCTAACCCTCTTCTAGTTTTGCTTGTTCTTCCTAAAATATAAATGGCAAAGTTAAATTAACCATACTGGCTTTACCAGCTATTTATGGAAGCATGACTAGATACGACAGTTCACACTTCAGATTTCAAAGTTTTACGTGTTTAAGGATGGTGCCTCCTTATACAGATGTATTTTTGCAAACGTTATGACTATGGGGAAAAAGTAGATCTTGGCAAGGGTTATTGGAATCCAAAAAGAAAAATGGGGGTGTCTACGCATTTTTCAGACATAATTAAGCAAACATAATTCTAAAAAAGTGCTACAATACAAACAATGTATGGCAATTTTTTTGGATTCTGGTACCCCTCGCTAAGATCTACTTTTTCCACATAGTCTTAAACTGCGCAAAAATATTGTCGTATTAGTGGCTGAATTCCTTGAGAAACCCAAATATCCCGGGATGCGCAGAACGTATGCACAGTAACAAAAGGAGGCATCGTCCTTAAATTGTCAATTATGGCAAGCCGATTGTAGCAAAATTCAAAAATCATTTCTTAACCATTCAATCTTTGTTTTAAAACAATTCAATGCATATTTCAGACAATTCAATGAATGCTTCATTCAATTCAATGCATATAATTTATTCAATTCAATGCTTCATTCAATTCAATGCATATATTCAATTCAATGCATATTCAATTCAATGCTTCATTCAATTCAATACTTCATTCAATTCAATGCTTCATTCAATTCAATGCTTCATTCAATTCAATGCATATTCAATTCAATGCCCTATTCAATTCAATGCCCCATTCAATTCAATGCATATTCAATTCAATGCCCCATTCAATTCAATGCACATTCAATTCAATGCCCCATTCAATTCAATACTTCATTCAATTCAATGCTCCATTCAATTCAATGCTCCATTCAATTCAATGCTTCATTCAATTCAATACTTCATTCAATTCAGTGGTCCGTTCAATTCAATGGTTGACCAGGTCTCTCTCTCCAGAACAAATCTCGGAGAATCTGGGAACGAGAATGTAAATGATGTTCGACGCCATATTGAAATAGGAAAGTACTGTAGAAAGTAGTTGCTTTGTATGCTAAATCGGAGGGATGATGGAATCAGATAATGAGTCGTTCAATTTAGAAGACCTACCGATGTTTATAAATTCTGTGTTGGAAAAAGCAGAGTTGATCTGCTGTGAAGAAAACAAAAATTCGAGCGCAGTGGAAACCAGTCAGTGTAAAAATATAAAACGACGACTACAGACTGCGGACTGCAGAGTGCATACGAGGGGTACAATGCAGACTAGGGGGAAAATGCAGAATGAAGACCATAGAGTGCAATCCCACTGCAGACCAGGGGGAAAATGAGAGAAAAGACAGCCGGAAATACGTCTGCGTTCGTAGAAGTTCATAGAAATTACTGAAAACTATTTAATGTCATCAAAATGTTTGCAATTTTTTTTTCACTTCCTAATGGGAAAGTTTATTTACTAATTGATAAGTAGAACAGTCTTTCCACCACGGATTGTCTGGAATACGTTGTTCATAGAACAGTTTTGCTTCAACTTCAAGCTGTAGATTATTCAAAATTTGATCCGACTACGCAAAGCAACCTGTGTAATAGCGAATAAGCTCGAACGGGAATGAATGTAGAGCTAAATATCTTATTAATCGGGACCTGTAGTGTACCAAAAGATCGCTTTTTTACAAATGAACTTTATTTGCGAACTAGCTGAGGTAAAAGTCAAACCCTGCCGGCTACATGTACTTCTTGGGCGGTCACTCATCCAACTACTAACCCCGACGAACAGGGCTTAACTTCGCTCATCGTATGGACAAAAGTAACTTGTGGTACCTTGATCATGGACCCAGGGGGACCCCCAGGATCATGGACTGGTATCTAAGAATTCAATCAGTTAAAATATTTACCTTTTGCTTTCCACTTTCGTCTTTTTTCTGATTTTTTTAAAATGTATATTGGGCTTGAAAAAATTTTGTGTGGGAGACTGAACGGAGTGAAACATCTACCATAATGAAAACATTCTTCCGATAAGCGAAGTTAAGCCCTGTTCGGTGGGCTTAGTACTTGAATGGGTGACCACACTAACCTCAGCTAGTTCACAAATAAAGTTCATTTGTAAAAAAGCGATCTTTTGGTATACTACAGGTTCCGATTAATGAGATATTTAGCTCTACATTTATTCCCGTCCGAGGTTATTCGCTTATTATAACACAGATTGTTTTGCGTAGTCCGATCTAATTCTGAATAATCTACGGCTTGAAGTTGAAGCAAAACTGTTTCATGAACAACGCATTCCAGACAATCCTTGGTGGAAAAACTGTTCTACTTCTCAATTAGTAAACAAACTTTCCGATTAGGAAGCGAAAAAAATTGCAAACATTTTGACCATTTTAAATAGATTTTAATAATTTCTATGAACTTCTACGAACGCAGACGTGTTTCTGGCTGTCTTTCTCTCATTTCCCCCTGGTTTGCACTGCAGTCTGTGGTCTTCATTCTGCATTTTACCTCTAGTCTTCATTTTACCCTTAGTCTGCAGGCTGCATTTTACCCACAGTCTGTATTTTACCCCTGGTATGCGGTCTGCAGTCCGCAGTCTTTGTTTTTCACTGACCGGTTTCCACTATGCTCAAAATCTACGTTTTCTTCACGGCAAATTAACTGTGTTTTTTCCAACACTGAATTCAAAAACATCGGTAGGTCTTCTAAATTGAACGACTCATTATCTGATTCCACCATCCCTCCGATTTAACGGAAATAGCATACAAAGCAACTACTTTCTACCGGTACTTCCCTATTTCAATTTCAATATTATATTACATTCTCGTTCCCAGATTCTCTGAGATTTGTTCTGGAGAGAGAGACCTAGTCAACCATTGAATTAAATGGAGCACTGAATTGAATGAAGCATTGAATTGAATATGCGTTGAATTAAATATGCATTGAATTGAATGGGGCATTGAATTGAACATGCATTGAATTGAATGAAGCATTGAATTGAATATGCATTGAATTGAATGGACCATTGAATTGAACTGAGCATTGCATTGAATTGTCTGAAATATGCATTGAATTGTGTGTAAGATAAAACGACTAGGTTTATCTGGGTATAATTGACAGTGCGGTGACGTACTTCCGCTAATTGTCTAGTATGAGTTTTATCCCGCCGCGTTGCGAAACAGTCAGTTCTCCTCGCACGCCTTTCACTAGCTCGCTCGATTTCTGTTTCTGGATCTTTACTTTAAATTGTCATCCATGGATGAGGAAACCCAGGCGTGGTGCGAGGCCAATGGCTTCACTGGCCACACTGTAAAATCTCTTGTCAAAGAGGAATTTATCACCATGCAATCCATAAAGGCCATGACGGCCGAAGTTATATCAAGCCTCGACCTATCAATGGCTCAACGCTGTCTACTAAAGAAAGCTGTACTCACAGCACAATCAGCGCCTTCTCCCCCGACCACGGCTGGCGCTGGCAGTGCCGCAGTCTCTGGCCAACTGGCAAGTGAGCTTGACGCATTAGAATCGTCCATTCTAGCCCTCTCGCAGAACAAAGAAGGTGACAAGGACTCGGAAAAAACTGGCCGAGGTAAGACCAAGTCTTTACCTCGCGCCCACGAGGCTATTTATCTCAAGCCCCGTACCGGCAAAACGGACGCGAAAGTAAACCCGCTTGAACTGAGCTATTCTGAGTTTATAGCGGGTTACTTCTCGATTTTGGACGGCTTGCTGCAAAGCGGAGAGCACCTCCAGGCTCAACAGCTCTGCCGTTATCTGAAATTTTTATCCAAGAAAGCAATCGCTTTCGCCACCACGGCTATTCTTCAATTCGATGACGAGTTTCGTGGCATGGTCGCGCGTGGCGAGGCGGCTTACGACGATCATACATCGCTCAATGATCTGCAAGCCCACCATTTCGACTCGTCGGCGGTGAAGACAACTACCACTCGGCCCCAAAATCGCAGTCGTCCCCGTCCAGGTAATTCCCAAGCTGGTGGTTCGAAGTCTTTCGGCAAACACTGCTACAAGTGGAACGAGGATTCCAATAACTGTGCAGGGTGCAATTACACACACGCGTGTCTCGTGTGCGACTCCACGCAACACGGAGCCGTATTTCATCGCTCTCAATCTTCCCAAGGGAAAAAATCTTCCTCCAATAGGCTTCTTTCGATATATTAAAATTCAGCTTGGTAGCGAGGCCTAGAGGACACAAATAAAAGAAATTTTACAAGCATGTTTATTCATTTCTTTTGTTTGTGTCCTCTAGGCCTCGCTACCAAGCTGAATTTTAATATATCGAAAGAAGCCTATTGACCAGTTACAACGGCAGCGGCCGCCTCAACCTCTTCAATCGCTATTTCTGCATCGTGCTCGACTGTATTCTCTCCAGACCCTGATCTGCAAAACATTTGCTCTCTTACGCGCCATTTCGACACTTGGTGTCGAGAAATGGACTCTGACCCCGGCGACAAAGATTTTATTCTCTCGGGCATCGCACATGGTTTTCATCTTGTCAACGACCTCTCTACTGTTTCGTCAGCGGACTGCAAAAATTATCGGAGCGCCGAAAACCCTGATGTTAAACCAGCCCTCGACAAACTTTTTCATGACGAACTCTGTTCCCATCGAATCCAAGAACTTCCCCACAAACCGCTTCGCGTCAACGCCATCGGGTGCGTTCTAAAGAAAGATTCAGGCGACCCTCGACCCATAACAGACATGAGTCGTCCTCTAAACAACTCTGTCAATGACTACATCTCCTGCGAATCTTACCGCTACAAGACTATCGATGATGCTATCGCTCTCATGCATCCAGGCTGCTACTTCGCCACCGTTGACATGAAATCTGCTTATCGCTGGGTACCCGTTTATCCCCCTCATCGCACACTTCAAGGATTCCGCTGGGCCTTCAATGGATCTTACAAATTCTTTACGGACAATTTCCTCTGTTTTGGTCTCAAAAATGCGCCCAGTATTTTTCACAGGATTTCCTGCGCAATTACCCGTATGATGGCTCGCAAAGGCTTCACTAACATGGTTAACTATTTGGACGATTTTCTCATCGTTGCTTCGTCACGCGAGGAGTGCCTTCGTGCACAACTGACACTTATTCATCTTCTCCACTCACTTGGCTTTCAAGTTAATTGGTCTAAGCTCTCTGGTCCATCTCAACGGGTCAAATTTCTCGGGATTATTTTAGACTCAATTGCAATGCAGGCATCTATACCCGAGGACAAAATTTCATCATTAGAAGATCAACTTAATTTCCTTCTTTCAAAACACAAAGCTTCCAAGCGGGAATTACAAAGAGTTGCTGGCCTCATGAACTTTCTGGCTAAGGTGGTTAAAGGGGGACGAACCTTCTTGCGTCGCGTTCTTGACCGTATGAATCTTCTAAAGCGCCCTTTCTACAAAGCCCGTATCACTTCCGCCCTTCGCAAGGACTTCTGTTGGTGGCTAGACTTTTGTCGCGTGTTTAATGGCCAGGCTATTAGTATTTCCTACTCGCCTATTATCGAACATGCTTACACAGATGCTTCCCTTTCGGGTTTTGGGGCACACTGGCGCAATAATTGGCTTACCGGAGTTTGGTTTTCAGACACACAAGTGCCGCCGAGTCTTCGCTTGTCGGGAAATTGGATTCACACAACTGGTCACGAAATCCCGTTGCAACTCCAGGCGAACATTAACTATCTAGAATTGTATGCGGCGTTACATGCAATCCGTAGGTGGTCTCCGCACTGGGCGAACTGTCACGTTTGTTTACACACGGATAATACACAGACCATGTCTTTCTTGAATAAGGGCTCGTGTAAAAACACTACCGCTATGGATTGGCTACGGGAAATCTTCTGGTTATCAGCCATCTACAACTTTCGCCTGACCTCTTGCCATGTTAAGGGCCTAGAGAACGTTTTCGCCGACCACTTATCTCGTCTTACAGAAACATATACAGAATGACTACAGTCTTCTTGTATTGGACTAATTACGCGATTTTCTCCTTCTTTCCTAGACCCTCGTGGTTCCCTTGATGACGCCGTTGCTTTCGCGATTTCCAACGCTTATGCCTCCTCCACTCTCGCCACTCGCAAGTCTCAAGTCCTGAAATACATCCAATTTTGCCGCCTGCTTCAGACGTCCCCTCTTCCCGTCTCGGTCACGAATCTTTGTCCCTACTGTGTCTTCTTGGGGCGCACAATGAAGTACTCGTCCATCGTAAACTATTTGGATGGTATCCGCTGGCTTCATGTCATGTTCGACTACCCACCGCCTCCGCTTTCCCACTGTCGCGTGCAGTTGACCCTGCGAGGCTTGAAACGTCTTCTCTCCGCGTCGGTTCAACGCAAGCTCCCGATTACACCGTCCATTCTTCTGGCTTTACGAAATGTCATGGACTTCTCCTTGCCACTTCATCGCGCGCTCTGGGCAGCCTTCCTTCTTGGTTTCTTCAGCTTTCGCAAGTCCAATATCATCCCTCCAAGTCACTCGCAATTCTCTCCGAACAAACACCTGTCACGCTCCGACTTCCATTTCACCACGTGGGGCCTAATCGTCTCTGTCAAATGGTCCAAAGTTCTTCAATTCCGCGAAAGGACACTTCTCATTCCATTGGTTTCCATACCGTCTCATGCTTTATGCCCAGTGCAAGCTCTTCGCGAGTTCTTCGAAATGTGCCCAGCTCCAGCTTCAAGTCCAGCATTTGTTATCCCTACGGCTACTGGCCTTCGCTCACTCTCTTACAGCTCATTTACTAAACACTTAAAAGATCTCCTACGCCTTGCAGGTTTCTCTCCCAACAACTACTCCGGGCACTCATTCCGCCGTGGAGGAGCCACATATGCCAGCTCACTCGGTATTTCCCACGAGTTAATTCAACTTCAAGGTGACTGGGCTTCTACCGCTTACCTGGAGTACTTAGCAAGACCACTCCGACAGCGCTACACTTTGGCGGAACAGGTTGCGACTCAAATTGCAACTTCTCCATCCACCTCTGACTCTCTACTTTTACAGTAAATTAATGTTGCTTGAACTGTGTTGGCGTGCTTCTCTTTTGGACGGCTTTCGAAATTAATTATTACCTGTCAATAAATAAACTGCCAGTCTGTCACGCCAACACTGCTTGATGCTTAACTGTCTCGAACGTGTCCATTATGTGTAAGATAAAACGACTAGGTTTATCTGGGTATAATTGACAGTGCGGTGACGTACTTCCGCTAATTGTCTAGTATGAGTTTTATCCCGCCGCGTTGCGAAACAGTCAGTTCTCCTCGCACGCCTTTCACTAGCTCGCTCGATTTCTGTTCCCTCCCTACCCACCCTTTTTCCTTTTTTATTTTTGTTTTTGTTGTGTCATATTGTGTATTTTTTAGTTAGTTACCTACGGAAGGGGTTTATGATTGTATTGTTTGATTATGGACGGCTTTCGAAATTAATTATTACCTGTCAATAAATAAACTGTCAGTCTGTCACGCCAACACTGCTTGATGCTTAACTGTCTCGAACGTGTCCATTATCTTTAAAACAAAGATTGAATGGTTAAGAAATGATTTTTGAATTTTGCTACAATCGGCTTGCCATAGTCAATCCACAAAAAGCGCTACGAAACTTAGACTTCCTAGGTCATTTGCACACCAAAGCCAGAGAAACAAAAATATCTAAAACTAAATTTGTATAATGAACTTGACAAACTAAAACTCGTGAACCTTAAAGTGTATATACAAGCGAACAGAGCTACCAGTACGGTCTTAAATGAAATTTGTTTTTATTCTTCTCTGAACTTCAGTGAGACATTATGATATCAATATAATTTCAACGACGATCGCCTACTTATAACCTTTTTCGACTGGACTGGGCATACACTGTCTTAACCTGACTGCACTGGATCAAGGATTTAACTTAAATAAATCACCTTTTTAGCAAGACAAGAGTTCAGGATTTTGTTTGACTCTTCCAGTGAGGAGGCTGTAAATGCCTCGTTGTTAGAGAGTGAAAATAGAAAGAAAATCAAGAGGTTGATGAAAGAATTCCAGGAAAATGTCTCACTCGGTTATATTTGTTTATGAAGACCAACATTTTCTAGGAGTTTGTTTCCTATGTCTACATATCAAGGCTTTTAAAGACAAAAAGCTTACCTTGACTAGGTAACCCTTCTTCTGTAACGACATCATCTTCTGCTGACAACTCGCCAACCTCCATCTAGGAACTCGGCGTAGACAGTCGTCGAAACGAGAGCAGTAATTTCCTTGAAAAGAGGTAAATTCCTTCGTGAATTTAACCTCAGGGAAACCTTGTTTCATTACAAAACCTCAGCAAATCTCTGTTCTTCTTGTACACCGTCAACGTCCATTTCGAAAACCAAAGGAAATCGCAGTCGCGCTTGCGTATTTATCGTGCCTCACTTCAAGAAGTGCATTTCCGCTTCTTGCGGGGAGGGGACAGTTCTTTCCCTTTTTTTTTTTTTCTTCCTTTCTTTCCTTATCTATTTTGCTGCCTACGAAAATTCAAATCTACGACTGGTTGACTGGTTGACTGGTCGAAAGTCACGAGCAAGTTATGAAGTTGATTGAAGAAAAGGCTCGCAAGATCCCAAGAGCGTGGATTTCGAATTCCGCGCAGAGCCTCTCTTTTTTGGCTTTTCACGCGAGCGAGTCGGGGAGAAGCCGCCCGTTACTCTGGGGTATCCAATCGATGGAAATCGATGATCGGTAAAGCAATCGATCAATCGATATTAATCGATAATTTGTCTCGGCCAATGCATGATGATCAACCGATAGTCACATGAAACTTGTTTATCGATTGCCATCGATTGGCAAAACAGGTAGCACCCAGTTTCTCAACGCGTGTACGGGGTTGCGCGGGCACTCGAATTTACCGCTTGCCATGGCGGACGCGTACAAAAAAAGTCTGTCTCAAGAAGTTCGACTCTCCATTAGCGGCATCGTTAAAGCTAACACCATTCCTTTTTTGAAGTGAACATTGGCGAGCTTTAATATTACTGCTAGCAAGAAGAGGGGAGAACGCGGAAACACGTTAAAAGTTATTAAAGGTCGTGGGCAGCTTGGGCACCTTCAATCTCGGCTTCTGGATCCTCTCTGACATAAATTTTTAACATATATTTTATTCGATTTTATTTTTCTGATGCAACATTTATTTTTTTAGTTGTTGTTGATATTATAACTTTTTTTTCTACTTTTTATTGTATATAGATTTTGTATCCTTGTAAACAGAACACATAATTCAGTCGAAAGACTGTGATGTGTTTTTTAATATGAATAAACGATTTCTTATCTTATCTTAGTACCCGACAACTTATCCCGGGGGGAGACTCCCATATGAAAGTGACGGGGATGCTCGTCGGAAAATTAGAATTAACACCCTAAAGGAGACCAATCTGGGCGTGGCTCCGGCTTTATTTAACCCCTAAGGGAGACCATGCAAAAACAGACAACTAAATAAGAGCTATAAAGATGTTAATTGCGCTAAAGATGTTGCAATCGAATGCTGTCTTCTATGAGTAAATTTTAACAACGGCGATTTCTGTGCTGCTCTAGACCACTAACACAGTATAATATAGATATTTCTTCACACACAACCCTAAGCGATACCTGTACGTGTGGGTAAAAATATTGGCTTTCCGTCCTCAACACCCTAAGTGAGACCAAAATCTGCAATTTACAACCCTAAGCGAGACGACGAGCATCCCCGTCACTTTCATATGGGAGTCCCCCCCCCGGGCACTGCTGTTGTTGACAAGTTCATTGATTGCCAATGTAGGAACTTCAGTTACCTTACTTCTGTGAAAGTACCGTGACACCAGTGTCTGTTTTGTCGACACAACGGACAGAGGAAAGAGAAAATAAGTCTTATGCTCCTGTTAACGTTCCGCGGAATTAAGTAAAATCTGTTAACAATCAGTGCGTGGAAAGATGTGATATGAAGCGCCTATTCCCTGACCAGCAAGTGGACTGTGAAACGGGAGAAAACTTGCGAGCAATCGCTTCCAATCGATTGTTATTGGAATCGATGGCAATCGATAAAAGGTCACACAGATCTGCTTCATCGATTGGTCAACGATTATCAATATCAATCGATTAACTGATATCGATTGCCCTCGATTATCGATTTCATCGCGGATTGTATACCCCGGGCATTTTCGAGCCTGTTCGATGTCTCTTAATTTTTATTTCCAGAACTAGAAGTACGTCAAACTGGTCTCTGTAGATAAAATGAAATGCTATTATTGGTAGGAACATGGCAACTAGACTTGCACCAAGTCGCCCTCTCTTAGGATCGGCGAGCGAAGCGACCCGAAATGCGTCGTGACATACCTAAAGCGCGCGTCGACGAAGGACTTTGTGAAAGTCTACATTGCAACGTGAAAAACACGAATAAATTAGTTGAATGAAAAGCGTCACCGCGTCGATACCGTGGTAGATTGTGAGCAGTTTCTTTCTTCTCCTAATTTTAGCGAGGAGCTGGCGAGAAGACTGAGCCGGGAGTAGCGCTGGTGGGCCTCTCTCTCCCTCAGTCCATAATTTATTCATTTCCGACCAGAGGAAAACAGGACGACTGCACGCGGTCTAATACTCCGGGGGGATGGGGGTGGGGTTAAAATGTGCGTCCCGAGACAGAGGCCAGTGAGTGCAACATATCAATGGATCGCGGGTGAGAATGCAGCGAATTTTAAACAAAGCTCGGTAATTGAGATCTTTGATGATGAAGTTATGGTGTCATTTATTGTCGTCTCCCTCTTCTTAGCCACCCCAGTCAAGAAAGCTTGTTCCTCTATCCGATGATGATACTTCACTTAGTTAACTTAAGAACCAATCGCAAAACTGATGACATCATCTCACTTATTATTATTATTATTGTTATTATTATTATTATTATTATTATTATTATTATAACTTGTTATTATAATAATATTAATAATAATTATTATTATTTTTATTATTATCATTATTCAGTTTTAAAACGTCTAGATCCTTTAAAAAACATTTCACGCAAGGCACATGAGCGTAGCCTGTGCGACGTTTCTTTAAAATGGCTGTATTTACAAGATGATACGACTATAAAATACCCTAAACTCTTTTCTTTAAAAACATAATATGAGCTACTATTTGACACACTAAAAAAATTGAAAAGAGTTAAAATAGAAATAAAAAAACAACACTTCTGTTATAAAAAAACGGTTCAATGTCAACATTCGTTCAATGTTCTGGCTTAAGTGCTTAAATGCAATAATTGTGTAAGAAATATAAATAATTGTCAAAATAACTACTACAGGGACTAATCAAACAACTTGAAAAGACTTGAGATACAATATTTCGACTGGCCAACACCAAAAATCACGAATTTACAGAAATATATAATTCACGTAGTCAAACAATGAGCGTAAGTTACATATATGACGTGGTATGGCGTGACTAATGATAGAAAATAAATCTTTTTTGTACTACATATAGTTACAACTTACAGTTCATCACGTTTATTGATGCCCAGAGGCTCAAGAGTCTTAGTCTTGTGAATAACATGAACCTCACGTGCCTTCCTGAAAGACTGATCACGTTCATTTTTGATTTTTTTCAATAGGAATGAGTAGCGTATGGGCGTCGGAGTGATTATTGCTGAGAAAGTGATGAACCGTAATTTTTCGACGTTGTAACCTGAGTATTGTTCTTTCAATTCCCAGCGCAGGGGCCTGTACTTTAGCGTCTTCTCGGTGTCTTCAGTGGTGCAATTGCTTATCACTGGACAACTCATTTCAAGGGTTATCAAATGCTTGGTCCCATGTGCGACCAAGTCCAAGCGGTAGTAGTAATAACCATGGTTATTATTATTATTATTATTATTATTATTATTATTATTATTACCATTATCATTATCATTATCATTATCATTATCATTATCATTATCATTATCGTTATCGTTATCGTTATCTTTATCATTATCATTATCATCATTATTAGCCAGGAGCATATCACGTATGTATTAGCTTATTACACGTACTAATAATAAACTGAAATTATGAATATATGAAAGCCTGATTTTTTTCAGGCTTTCTTTTCGCAACTGCATAAGTTGCGTTAATAACTGTGAGGATCTTTACATTTATTTATTTATTTATTTAATAATAAACTGTTCACATAACTTGTTAGAGTTAAAAATTTTAAGCATTAAAAAAGTAACCCTTACCACTTTCTAAAAACTCATTTATGGGAAGGCAAGTCATTATAGTCCATGGCTCCAGTAAAGCAAAATCATCGTCTCGCAATCTACAAGCTCACTTTCGGGATATGAATGTCATTAATTACATTGTCTTGTAACAATTGAGTGAACGGAAGCATTTAAATTAAAAATAATTTTAAATAAAGTATTTCTTTACAAAAAGAACAGTAACAAATACTTAACAGCGAATGCATTTACGAACAGATCCACGGCTGTGCCATGGGTAGACACGTTGACCCCGTTGTGGCTAATCTTTCCATGGGAGTCATCGAGGAATCAGCCAAAACCACCTCCGCAATCCCAACTAGTTTTTGGAAACATTATGTGGACGACAGATCTGTCTCAACTTTCCACGCCACCATATTCTGAAGTCAATTGACCCTTAGATTGAATCTCACGGAACAAAAATTAAGAAAAAACTAAGAAACTGAAACTAAGAACAATACCAGACACTCTGGTCACCAGGAGGCCGGGGGGTCCCACATGAAAGGGACGGGGATGCTTGTAGATTTTTGTCTTACTTAGGGTGTTCAGGACGGAAAGCCAATATTTTTTCCCATACAGGTATCGCTTAGGGTTGTGAGTAAAGAAATATTTATGTGAGATAAACAAACGCCGTCATACCGTGTTGGTATATGGCATCCTCTATTAGGGGACCACGGCCAGATTGGTCTTCTTTATAGAGAAGATATCACCCTCTTAAAACCATTTGTAATAAAGTTTTGATATAACGCGCGCTCTGATTGGTAGGGAGAAACACTCGCCTGCGGCTCGTGTTCACCCTACACTTCTTTCGTGCTCTCGTCATTTCCTTGCGTGCTTTATCACAGAACAAAGCACGGTTTAGGCTTTTTTATTTGTTAAATATAATTTTGCAGTGCGGTGTTTTTTGTAATTAAGTTGTACTTGCCTGTTATATACCTTACTGGAGACGACGAGGCTGAGTGAACCAGTAAGTGATAATTGTACTTTGCACGTGTCAACTTTTGGACGAGGGGAGTGCTCGTATTTCTCAACTATTTTTTTAACACAGTGTCGCATTTTTATTTTTGCGTGGTCTTCAGATGTCTTCTTTCATTTTATTCATTGATTAGGTGGTTAGTCCTTACTCAGCCGACGATAGAAGCTAGTTTTGCTTTTGCAAAAAAGCGTTTTCTAGCTTCTTATTTAATATTTTCAATCAGATGCACAAGCTCAATACTTGCCCCTTCGGAGTTGTACAAGACGTGATCCTATGCGGAAAACATAATGGCATGCGGTTCCCGTTGTATCATGATTTTCGCGAGACATATTTTTATATTTTTATAGCGCCCTGATTGAAGGAAAAGGAAAGGTAACATATAACGATGAAGTGCCGTTAACAGTAGCCGTTGCGAGAATTAGCCCGTAGCGGTATAAACACGTGTCTAATAAAGGGCGCGTGGCTGTGCGCGCTCGATAAACGCGGGCCTACAGAGAATTGTAATTGATCATGATAGGATGTCAGCACCAGATAATTTCATATAACATTTGGTTTAAAGAAATTCAATTGCTACCCACGACTTGTTCAGCTTCATTTTGTAGGCACTGAGTAAGCGTAAAGTTTTTTAAAACGCGATTCTTCTGGTTGGCGATATGCTATCATAACATTTCCACGCCGCAGATTTTTCGTTCTACCAGTGCTCTGCCTACATTCTCGGGGTGTGCACTCGATAAGACAGATACTGGAAGACCGCTTGATAAATCGATAACTATCTATTCATTTTATCGATCAATGAATAAAAACCGATATTACAGATCTTCTGGCGATCAGTGTTAAAGATTTAATTGATTCATATCAATTTTATCAATGGATGTCGTTGGTCACTGAATCTTCAGTTATTAATCATAATAATATTGTTTGAACGCGTACATTTACCACAGCTAGACCATCAGAGTAGCGTTTTTCGAGCATTTAAGTGAGGCAGAAGCATTTTAGTGGTTTTTCAAAAAAAAAAATTTCTTTCAGAGAAAAAAATAATAATATGAATGATTCTCCAAGAGACCATAAGACTTGCATTGAAACATCTGAGATCCCCTTCAGTGCAGTAACAAATAAATTTTCTGGAGAAGCTTTTGTCGGATTGCTTAGTCTTTTAAAAGAATGAACGGCCGCACAATGAGCATTATCCACATTTTAGTGCCGTTTTCTGTGTATGCGTAGCTCGAGCATTTTATTGGGAAAAACGGAACAATGAGTCTGAATATTTTAGTGGGGAGACAAAAGCATTATGTACAAAAGCCTAATAAATAGTAACCTTTGTTGAGGGGTGTATTTTCGCACGAGCGCCCAATGCGTGGCAACTGTGTTTATTGAGTAAGGCAAATAATAGAACGCAAGTTAAAATCTTTAATACATACTCAAAGCAAACAGTACACAGTTAAACCCAAAACTACGCAATCAGTGAAACACGTGGAATTATTCCAATCGCTCATGCTTACTCTTGTATGGAAACTTTAAAGAAACATTCGCAATCGTTTTGGAAATACTTACGTCAAACTGTCGCCAAAGCCATTACACCCTCACCCTCGGGCAAAAATCTTGCTGCGTCACCACAAATATTTCGGGACTTTATTCAAATTCCATCAAAAACTGTTCAGTGAAGGAAAACCTAGAATTCGCTTCGGTGATGGGCCCGTGAGCTCTCGCTCGCGCTTTGCGCTCGGTTTTTTAAGTTTTTGCACTTCCGAAAAAAAAAATTCTGAGCTCGACTATTGGGCAAGTGCAAGGAAAACAAAAACACGAAATCTTGTTATTTAAGTAAAAGACTTTGGGCTGCCTCAGCTGTTCTTTGAAAAACGTTTGTAACCATTGATTGCAGAAATCCCTTTGGACAAATTGCATAATTGATGCCATTAAGAAAAGTAGAAAGTTTACAGCTGGGTTACAAATGATCACAAATTTAAATTCGCAATTCTTTATGAAATATTTCGTCAAACCCTGGCGTCAAACAGTCGCCCTCACCCTCGGGCCAAACTCTTGCTGCGTTACGCGATTTCAAGACTTTCAAATTCCATAAACATGAAAAAGTGTTCAGTGGGGTGGGTCACTGAAAACCGTATAGCCCATTCCCTCTTCCCCTGTACTTTATGTCCCGTCCCTAGTTCTAGTTTTTATCGTTTTGTTAGCTAGTTTTGTTAGAAACTGAAAGAAATTATCATACTTTTCAATGCCAAAAAAAGTTCATTTAAAAACATTACGTGATTTTATTGTATTTTATTTCCATCAACACACAGAAAAGGTTCTTAACAAAATCTCAGCCTTGGGTATATTTTATACATAATTCTTAAAATTTCGCCAATTTCAGCCTCAATATTCTTATAAAAAAAACTTCTTATATAAGAAAAGTGTACCTATAATGCTTAAAGACTTCCTGCAAGCTCAGCTTTCTTTGAAAACGTTTGTAACCATTGATTAAGGAAATTGCAAATAGGAAGAATTGACGGTTGGATTACAAATGGCCCCAAATTTATACGTTTGCAAACTGTTTGGCCTGACTGGGTGTAGAACTAATTTAAAACCTGCATGTTATTCGTCCAACTTTTCCAATTTCCGATAATTTCGCTTCCGGCAAAAAAGAGGTACGCTTTGCGGTTGCTACGTCCCTCCCAAGAACAACGTTTGAGCAGCAATCAATCATAATCCATCTGACTATAATCAGTCGAAGCCAGTATTTATCAAGAAAGGTGTCATCAACTACAAAAATAATCGGTCCTAATACGATGTATAAATAAAATAACAAAGCGACTAACAACCTTTAACGCAAATTCACTCAATCGTAATGACATAACTTTATAAACAATAGGAATTTTCGCAAAAGTGCAATGTCCGGGAATATGTCGCACTCGTCTCAGTTTGGGCCGGGTCGCACTGTCGTAAAAAAATGTTTGTTTTACCAAAAAATCTGTCACCACATGGTTTTGCTAGTGCGACCTATTTGTAAAACGTTTTAAAAAATTGGTGGAATGCACCAAATTTTCAAAGATACCGCCACTTGAAATTGCTACGCTCTAGACCTAACCAAAATGTCACAAAACCTCAAAAAAGTTTTTGAGCTGTCAAATAAGACGTGAAAAGCAATGCTTTTCTTGTAGAAATGTTGAAACAGTCTCACGCAATTGATATCTTGAATCTAGTTCGCCGTTTAATTATCACGCACACGGCCAGAGATGGACCATGCATTTCAACCAGCCTTTTCATAATTTAGCCTCCTTTAGCTTGCGGCAGCAGCATAGCCGAAACTCCAGTGACTCTGTAGAAAGCCCATTAGCAGTGTATTTAGAATTGCTGTACAAAGCACTGACTTCTGGGAGTCAAATTTGCGTAGAAATATGGTTAAAAACGGAGAAATAACCAGCAGAGTCGATTTGTCACGTCGCGCCAGTCGTCAGTTTTTTCCGGACACTTCGTTCGTATATTTTTTTTGAGTGCGACCATAGCATGACAAACTAAGTTTTACCGGAACCAGAAATTTGAGAAAAATTTTGTTGTGACAAAATCAATTTTACTCTCTAGTGCGACCCCCCCCCCCCCCCCCTTTGTGTAGTTTTGGTCCCTCAAGGTCAAGAACAGCTCTTGTGTTTAGGATCCGTTTACTCAAAAGCAATATCAAAATATTCTAACTGCAACTGCCCAAGACTATTGCCAAAGTTTGACAGAAACAGCAACATGAAAGAAACACATAAAAGAGTGGAGCCTTTGAGCAACTGAACCAGAACGACTTAAATTCTGGGAGAAAATGTGGTCAAGAGCCTAAATGCGGCTCCCGTTTTGATTTATCCTTGACGTAGAAGAGAGGGATGCAAATTATTACTCCAGTATCTGGAATGATAAAAACTTAATTAAGTACCCTACCCCCCTCCCCCTCTCCAAACCCTACTTTAAAAGTTGAAAAGCACCTATCGGAGTAGTTGAAAAAGAAGGAACATACTTGTGTCAAAGTGCTACTGGCGACGGTATGAGTCTAGTCTTTATTCCGTCAACAGGTAAAATCAAACGTGAACCTAGAGAATCTTGAAACTTTCCAAATCACGTGCACAAACCTACGCATCACGTTAACCGGAAATTCCTAGTACAAAGAAAGTTCACTTTCCCACGACTTTCGGTTTACGGGTCAAAGAGTATATTCAATGCAATGTGTCTTGGGATCAGAATAAAAGCCCCACCTCGCGTCACTCTGAAAGCAGATTATGAGAGTATTACTCAGTGTACATCAAATAGTAAGCTTCAAGAGAGAATGGAATCTCTAAAAGAACTCTTGACGACTAAAAGTTTTAACAAGTTCAGTTTTGTTGGAATAATCTTTTGGATCCTGTTTGGAGTAACTCTGTTTGGAATCTTTGCGGACACCGAAAACAGCGAATCAAGATTTGACTTCAGTTGTGGAGTCAAAAGCAGCAAAGACCTCATTGAAGGGAGGTGTTTTGAGAAATACGAGGAGCGATACAACAAACTCGGTATTCCTGTCTACGGCTTCATCATCGCTAACTTCTCTGTCATCGCGATTGTGTCTGTGATTTACTCACAAAGTGTCAAGTCAAGAGTTAATGAACTCGATGCTGAACGTAGTCAAGATCAACAAGAAAACCGACGCGGACGAAAACCTCGCGGACTGTTCATCGCTTACGTTTCCCAGCTTGTCTTAAGAATTTCTTTCGGGATCCTTTTCATTGTTCTTCAAACCCAAGTACTCTATGGGAATAATTTTCCCTCAAACTTTAAGTGTGAATTAATGCCGACAGCAGGCAATAATTCGGTCACTCCATCTACCAACATCACACCAGTTACACAAGTCTTCCAGTGTCATAACCAGAGAGCATCTAAGAAAACTTTCTGGATTAATGCCATCAGCGTGGTCAATGGAATTTTTGTTTGTCTCGTTTTTATTGAGATTGTTTTGATCCTGTCTAGAGCAAGAAAGTGGGGGGAAAAGTTTATGGAAGACGAACAGTTTTTTGCTGATCATGTGAAAGCCAAACCACCAACTGATCCGCAGCAACTACCTCTGTTACCTTCACTGAGTGCAGAACTGCAAGCATTCACCCAGTCCATGAAGAACCGAGTCAAGAAAGGCACGGAGCAACCTGCAGATCTTAAACAACCTATCAATCGTCCCAGTCCAGGAGAATGCCCAAAGCCTAAAGATCTAGATATGGACCATATCTATACCAAACTGAAGATTCAAGAAGGCAGGGCTGAATATAACTTTCCCACAGATAGGCGGGAGCAACTCAGAGTGTACCCACCCAATGAGAATACACCTGAGTTTACAAGACCAGAAGATATTATAGATGCTACACACAAAAATATTCTCGTCGTTGGTCGCCCAGGCATCGGGAAAACATTATTCTGCACTAAGCTTCTTCGAGACTGGGCAACGGACAATTTAGAAAAACATTATGATGTGGCTTTTTTTCTGAAATTCAGGCGCTTTTCCGAACGGACTGAACTGAACCTTCGGGAACTGCTGTGTGCCTCAGAATATCCAACAAATCTTAAGGATGTGGTCTGGGAATACATCCGCCAAAATCCAAATCAAGTTCTTTTGATGTTTGATGGGGTTGACGAATTTTCTGCAAATTCAGAAATATCGAAGGTTCACAAGAACACCACAGAAGAAGAGAAGATGCCTCTCCATGCCCTCTACAACAAAATCGCGAACCGAGAACTATTAGACGGAGCAACACTAATCACAACAACAAGGCCAACTGCTGTGTCGTGTGTGAAACGCCTCAATTTTAATAGAACAGTTGAAATACTTGGATTTACATCCGAGCGAGTGGAAGATTATGTAGAGAAATTCACGAAAGATGATCACGACGCTGATGGAGCCAAAGAAACAATATGGCAGCACATCAGCACAAACTTAAACCTCTTTTCATTATCATACATTCCTGTAAATCTTTTCATAATCTGTTCGTGCTTGTTTCATGTCCTACGTACCTGGGGTCCTTCCCGCCTTCCCACGAAGCTTACCGAGATATACAGTATCGCCATCAAAATTTTCTTCTGCCGACATAATGAACAATATCGCTACTCTGAGACTGACTGTGATCAGTTTGTTTGTAAACAATTCCATGAGTTACCCTCCCGAGTGCAAGGTGTGTTTGAGAGACTGGGAAAAATCGCTTTCGAAGGGATTGAGAAAGGAAAGCTTATATTTGGACCAGGAGAAGTCCAGGGACTCGAGGATTGTGGCCTGCTGCATCGTTTACCTGATCGAGCCGGACCTTCACCATTTGCACCGCGCGAACAACAATTTTGTTTCACTCACCTAACCGTTCAAGAGTTCATGGCCGCAAAACATTTGACCGATACACTAAATGACGAAGAGTTAAGAACATTTGTTTCTGATAAAATAAGAGACGGTAAATGGGCTGTGGTAACACAGTTCATTGCTGGACTGCTTCAAGAACGAGAAGTGCCCCTGACACACATCTTCACCGACCTGCTTCCCGCGAAGACAGAAGAGAAAAACGAAAGACGACTGACCGGCATCTGGGATAAGACGAGTGAAGATTCAGAGCCACGCACACTGACCTGTTGGCCGGCCAAGGAGGACAAAGATTTAGCACTGAACTTGTGTAAGTGTTTGAATGAGACCAATGTAAATAATTCAGTAATAGAAGAAAAATTAGCGGAGATTAATTTTTATGCTGTAGATTTTAGTCGCTGTGGCCTCGCATCTGTTGACTGTGCAGCTTTAGTACATGTTCTTCAGAATACTAAGGGAATACCATGCATGAATTTGTGGAGAAACAATATTGGACCGCTCGGCTGTGAGGAAATCGCTAAATTAGCTAACAATGATAAACTCACTTGCAGCTTAAACCTCGCTGAAAACGGAATAACCGATAAAGGCGTAAACCATTTGTCTGAAGCACTAAAGCAGAGTAAACTAGAAACATTAAACCTCGCTGATAACCAAATAACCGATAAAGGCGTAGAACATTTGTCTGAAGCACTAAAGCAGAGTAAAATAGAAACATTAAACCTCAATCGTAACCAAATAACCGAGAAAGGCGTAGAACATTTGTCTGAAGCACTAAAGCAGAGTAAACTAGAAACATTAAACCTCGTTCGTATAAACCAAATAACCGAGAAAGGCGTAGAACATTTGTCTGAAGCACTAAAGCAGAGTAAACTAAAAACATTAAACCTCGCTGATAACCAAATAACCGATAAAGGCGTAGAACATTTGTCTGAAGCACTAAAGCAGAGTAAACTAGAAACATTAAACCTCAGGAGTAACCAAATAACCGATAAAGGCGTAGAACATTTGTCTGAAGCACTAAAGCAGAGTAAACTAGAAACATTAAACCTCGCTGATAACCAAATAACCGATAAAGGTGTAGAACATTTGTCTGAAGCACTAAAGCAGAGTAAACTAGAAACATTAAACCTCGCTTTTAACCAAATAACCGATAAAGGTGTAGAACATTTGTCTGAAGCACTAAAGCAGAGTAAACTAGAAACATTAGAGCGGTTTTCAATTCGGTCTCGAAGGTAATTCGCATTTTGCTTGACTTCGCTCTGTGATTGGTTAAAACATCTCGCGCCACTTTCTCGACCAATCAGAAGTAAAACTCAAACCAATTGCGACTTGCTCGCACGCGTTTTCCCGCGCTTGGCGCTAGTGACATGTATTTGCTTCGAGTTCTGATTGGTTCATTGGATAATTTGTGTTTGTTGTGATTGGCTGGGATAATTGCTTTGGTTTTGGTTTTACGACACTCATTTGAAAAGCGCTCTAATCCTTATTCGTAACCAAATAACCGATAAAGGGGTAGAACATTTGTCTGAAGCACTAAAGCAGAGTGAACTAGAAACATTAGACCTCGGTTATAACCAAATAACCGATAAAGGCGTAGAACATTTGTCTGAAGTACTAAAGCAGAGTAAACTAGAAACATTAATCCTCATTCGTAACCAAATAACCGATAAAGGCGTAGAACATTTGTCTGAAGCACTAAAGCAGAGTAAACTAAAAACATTAAACCTCGCTTATAACCAAATAACCGATAAAGGTAAAGAGCTCTTGGATAACGCACGTACACCAAAAACTACAATCATTTATGAGTATTAAAGATATTTTTTTCAACTTAATAGTTTATAAGCTAAACTCTGGTGCTATTTTGGTTAAACTTAAGCTTAAAATTGCGGGAAAATTGTACGCATACTTTATGGCGCGTCAGTGCGATGTAGTGCAAATGAAAATGAACAAGAAAGTCCACAACAAATTTCAATGACACAAGAATATTTTATTATTTACACCACAAAATTACACCTAATAAGAACACAAAGATATTTGAAAAACATCACCTGACTTTTTTCCAGTCAGTTGAAATGACGTTTCAGCTTTCCTCCATTGAATGTCATTTTCTTGCCAACACAGAAAAAAATCAGCAAAAGTGGAACTCGGTTGAAAGATAAAAAAACAAAAACTTTTTTCCCTCTGCAGTCGGCATTTCGGATCAAAATCAACCAATCACAAATGCACAACCAAAGTGTTTCCGCTGCAGTTAGCATTTCGAAAAAATAAGCCAATCAGGAACGGAATTTCACCCTGTTTCCTCAGCGGTCAGCAGTTCAGTCTTGTTTCCTCAGCAGTCTGCATTTTATTTCCTAATTAGCCAATCACGAGAGAGCAGAAAAAACTTCGATCCTAAAAGCTTAGAAGCTTAGCTCCAGAGACCTTAGTAATAGGAGAAAAGTGGTTAAACCCCAGCTAAAGGATCAAACATTTTCGTCCAACATCGTGTTTGTCACACGAAAAGATTCGGTGGCTAAACGGGCAAACAATCTTTGACTAAAAATCGGACAACGGAAAAACATTTAAACGTAGAGTTGAGAGAGGCGGCTAAACTGTAAGACATGTTCATCCAACACGATGTAGGACAAAAGTGTTTGATCGTTTCGCCGGGCTCTAGATTTCAAATGGAAATAAAATAGAGATAAATTTTGTATATCCCGGGATTTAAAAAAAATTACATGTAATTAATTTGCTAATATGACAACAATGTCATGAATTTCTACAGTGTCATATCCAGGATTCAAAAAGGTAAAGGGCAGGTTCCATTGGAAGTTCGAGTGGGTGGATGGGTAGTCTGTTTGGGGAAGGAGCTCCCAGAACCCCATTTTTCTCCCGCGTTCTCGCTCCCCTTCCCTGTTTATGCCTGCTACGCAGGCTAGTGGGTGGGTAGGTGGGAGTCTGGGAGTAGCACAGTTTTTTGTTCATAAAATCAATAATGAACCAAAGTTTGATGCTTTAAGATCCTTAATGGTCATTTGATTTATTTGAAGTTTATAATTTTTTGAGTGGAAACATGCATGAGCAACACAGATTTTCTAGGCAAAACATTCACCCTTTCAAGTCCCAGCATCTTTTATACACAAATTCTCCTTACTGGTCCTCATACATTTTGTTGAGTACTAGTTGGAAGAACTTGTTTAAACATCAACAAAATTCATTGTTGGTGACAAGTTCCTTAATTCTCCTGACCTGTATGTGTCACAAATGTACTCATATGATGTGAAAAATTTGATGTTGATGATTGCTGGGGCTTGGTAGTTAAATCAAATGACAATATTTTTACATCATAGCACTGGCTACTGCACACAAGCACGTGTACAACATAGCAATAATTAACAGTGATAAACTCAAGTGTAAGGGCCCTTTATTGTTCTTGAAATTAGCATTGCATCAGATAGGGGGTTTTTAAAATCGCTTTAAAAGAAACATTGAAGAATTAGTTTAAATTCATGTAAATATATTTTTTAAGATTTTTTAGCAAAGACTGTATGAATATCAGGGTAGTTTCCACCTGTATAAAAACATGGAAACTGTAAAAAAAGTGTAGGGGGGCACGATTGCTCCCAAGTTCTGTGACTTCAATAAATTTTCAGATGAAGTTTTTAGCAGTCGCGTAGTCAGTTTTTTGTTTTCCCTCTGAAGAAATCACGTGGCTACTCGGAAAGTTGATTGAGCCTGTCATTTCCAAGATCAAAATTTATTTTCTCCCTACTGAATGACTTAAGCTTAAATGAGAGTTATCACGAGAATTGGGTGGTACATCAAGACAATATCCCCAGGTTATGATTAACAATTATTATTCTTATCATGTTTGACAAATAGCCGTTTTTCACTAACTGTTTCATTTGCATAACAATGTATTTGAACGTGGATGTGAGGCAATTTCAGGCAATTTTGCAGTTTTACCTGAAATTGCCAAACATCCACAATGCAAATCAGAAAAAGTTAATTGTGAAAATGGCTATTATGCATTGAAATTGTTCTGAGAATTTAGATGTTGGTCACTTTATTTTGGTGGTAAATGTACCTGTATTGATCTTCCTAAATATTCTCATAAGCTGAAAATCTCAATGACCTGAATTTGATGGTACAAAGACAGCACACCTATTGTTGACAATTTGAGCTGTCACCAATCTCCTTGACAATAATTATACAAATATACAATTATATTCTGGGGAGGATCGCATAATGGTTACTTGAGAATTTAATTAATGACACCATGAATTAGATGATAAAAACGAGAAATAAGAAAAAAATGGGAGGAGTGCGTCTCACTATCTCCACGAGACAAAAAAACAAACTAGAAGATGCACTTTGTGGTTTTTGGTGTGGCAGTAGGATGATGCCTCATTATAAAGTGGAACCTCGATTCAACGAAGTGCCAAGGGACTGGGGAAATTGGTTTGTTATATCAAGGGTTCATTATATCGAGGTTCTTTTCCATACATTACACTATTACTGGGCTGAAAAATATCGTTCATCAGACCAAGGACTTTGTTATATAGAGGTTCGTTAAATCAAGGTTCCACTGTACAAGTGGCAGAGGTACAAAGTACACCTACAGCCTCCCCGACCGACTCATTCTTCACAGGTTCGCCAATCATAGCTCTCGCACCATGCTAGACATTACAGCCCACTGCCCTCTTGTACAAGAGGGCAGTTTTAACCCAGGGTTTAACACCAGGGACTAATCGAAGCAAGTCTCTCCATGGGTGATATAACTTACTACCAGGCATATTGCATTTTCAGTCTAAGACATAATCAGACACAGTTTATAGGGACCGCTGCATTGGTGTAAAATCTGACAAGTTGCCTGGAGACAGGACATTGGTGAAGTCACAAAGGCAGCATCAAACTGATTAATCCTGCTTTGAAAGGAGGGTCTCTGTAAAACCAAACTTAAACCTGTAAGCCCAAGTATCAACCTACAAATTCTCGCTAGTGGCATCCTTATTTAATATCAATTTTCTTAGGGGGATGGGGGGGGGGGGGGGAGCGCACTAGAACAATTTTTTTTTGTTTTGCCAATATTTTAAATATGCCAACAAGAATGGTTTTCTAAGTGCGACTCCTTTGTCATAATGATTTTCTTATAGTAGTAGATGAAAGACGTTCACATTTGTACACATCAAGCCAACTCATCTTTACTAATTGTTATCACCTGTGTGTTTGAACATGCACTGTTCTTACAAGGAGAAACAAAAGTCTAATCACAACGGCGCTTAAAAGGTCAACAGAAACAGCACAGAGTCTCACACTTAGTGCATTGTTCAATAACACTGAAACTCTGAACTTGGAAACTTAACAAACAATGGCATTTTTAACTGCAGTCGATCAATATTATATTGACAAAAAGTGAAACAAAATCCACCAATCAAAACAAACAAACGTGACCTCTTGAACCCCACAACTAGTCTTCTTGGTTTTTGAGAGTTCCACTAAAACAATTGATGGCAGTAATGAAACATGAGCATTAATTTTGTTCTGTCTTGAACTTAAAAGTTGCACATTATTAAAAGGCGTACTAACCAGAAGTGACACATGTCTTCATTGAGTCTAAACAGTTGAACACATATCTGAATCTAACAAGTAACACATAATGTCTTCGTTGACAATGTGTTGCAGCAATTCTTACCAAAAGGACACACTTTTGGACTTCCTTTCACATTTTGTCACAACTTGGAATATAATATTTGTAAAATTATGATGTTGAAGGAGGGCACAATCTACTGACCCACAGGTCTTTGAAGCCAGCAAAAGTGCAAAATTGTCCCGATGAGTATTCGCCCTTCTGCAACTGTCACAACAGGATAAACCTGTTTTTACTTCAGTAAGATGACTGTGTTGTCTGTTGCTGGTAAGACCTCTCATGCTGTCGTCCGTATCTCTCTTGCCAGTTGTAGCTATCCTGCCTGTCCTGTTTTTCAGGCCTATCTTGTCGATCAAAATGCTGCTGGTTTTGACGGCGATAGCGGCCTTGCCCTTAAGAGATTTGAAATTTGATTGAATGAACAAAATTAAAGCACAAACAAGACTAGGCAAGGAAAACCAGAGGAAAAAATCATGGCTATACACCCTATACTTCATCGTTCTACTTACTGTAAACGACTCAAAAAATATGCTAGGGCTTAAACATTAGTTTACTTAATTGAAGCTTGGTCTGCTGTCAAGTTGCAATGGCCAGTGGTTTTTTCCCACATGCTGAGGGATTATACATTATAAAACATGGGCCTTGAGATGACATCCTGATCTGTTAGAGGTATACCAATATACCTTTGCAATTATGTTGCCACATATACCCTAAATTTTCCATTAAAAATAGAGAGGAACATAGTACAGAAACTTCAGATTTAGTTAGTTCAAAACAACTGAAGCGCTGAGAACATAACTGTCTCATGTCAAAATTTAGTCAGTCAATAATATTTGCATATTTGCATGTCAAAATACTGCATACACAATAAAATTATTGTTTTTAAATTTTCTGTAAAACCAAACCACTTGGCAACACTGACTGCGAGATTTAATAAAAAACAAGTCTCTTTCTCAAAGCCTTTGACCCTGCTGTTGTTGACCATTTATGAAGGAGGCTTTCTTACATTGGTGTGATATATGATAATTTAAATGTGTAGGTTAGATTTGTAAAGTCATGCTCAATCCACAATACAATTCCTGTGATCTGCAGGTGCCTAGCTACAGACAGATCAGTGAGCCAGTTTTATCCACTGGTAAGCAGCATACCTTGCCTGTCCTTGAACTGCACAAATCCTCCATGTCTTGTGTCATAAATACGTTCATTGTTTTCAACCAGCGTGCTGACCTAGTAATAAAGAACGCAGTGTTTATGCTATATCAATTATATTTATTACATTTCAAGCCTGAAATCCCATTGTCATAGTTTTTTTTACTTGCTTTTCACTCTATCCAACTTAACTTATCATTTGGACATCAAAGAATACTATTTTTCGTTAGCAAAACTCAACTGTCCAAAAACGGAGAGAGAAAAAACAAAATCTAAATTTAAAAAAAAAAATTGGGATCCAGCATGTGTGCACAGCTTACAGCAGCACAAAGACAAAGTGACAATGGAAAAGTGCAAATAGCCACACAGAATATCACAGGATTTGAGTGTTTCGTCCAAATGTTGTTCAACTTGCATCTTATTCAAAAAATGGAACAAAATTATGAACACTGTAAGGTTTGCAGACAGAGACAAACAGGATTTCAACAAACAAGACTTCCAGAACAAGAAAATAAGATCCACAAAGAAAGTACATCTGTCAACATTGCTGTTCAACCTATGCTCGATGGAGAGTTATCGCTCACAGATCAGAAAAAAAAAAATTCTGGAGGACGTGATGATGACTGTGGTGCTTTGCTCTGGCCCGCGAAGTCCATAAGGTTCACCAGAGCACTGGGAAGTTAACTCCTTATTAATATTACCTTGTCAGCCAGTTGTAGTGCCAGGCTCTGAAGAAGAGAAGGCTCTGCTCCTCGGTGCATTACAACTGTCTGAGTTGGTTCATCCCAAGAGGCCTGGGGAGAGAGAGTTTAAAACATCAACACAACTTTTCAATCCTTACTCAGTGCTCTCAGAAACCTGTGATATGTGTCAGCAACAACAGCAAACAATGTGTTGATCTTACTTTGAACATCTAGTGAACTATTAAAAATAGGCCGGAACATCTTCGAAGAGAGAGTATCTCGTGAACTGTGCCAGCTAGTTGCTAGTAGCCTGTCCCAGGCTCTCAGATAGTTGGGACGGCATGAAAATTAGAAAGGGAGCACGAAAATAAGACGCGCGGGATCTGGAAAAATGGGGGTGGTGTCTCTGCCCAGGCCCTTCGTTTTTTTTGGCGCTCTTTTTCTCAATTCACGCTTTGCCTACTATCTCGGAGCCTGGAACAGGCTAGTTGCTAGCAACTAGCTAGTTGCACCAGTAGAATTAGATAAGTTTCATTCAATAAGGCGGGGGCTCTTTATCAGGGAAAAAGGGTGTTTTCAGGTATAGGGGTGTTTTCTAGCTGTCTGTAACAAGGGCAGAGAGAGACCAGTGTCATAAGACAATCCCCACTTTAGGGCCCATTTAGTGGGGGGACAGGGGGGCGGGAGACCAGGAGAAAAGGGGGCAGGAGGTGTATGGGAGGCAGGAGAAGAGGGGGCGGGAAGCGGGATCCCCAAGGTGGCGGGAAGCGGGAGAAAAAGGGAAAAATTACACAACATTGTGCAATATTTTGCAATCGAAAAATGCAAAGGGGCGGGAGCCAAAAAATACAGGGCGGGAACCGGGATTAAAGGGTACGGGAATTGAGAGGTTTAACCCCCCCTGTCCCCCCCCATTTAGGAAGTAAAACTTTGTTGAATCAGACATGCTTATGGATAACTTATGATGCCATCTGATTCACGTACATCAAAGTTAATACTTGCTCACCATTTTCATGCAAAATATACAGGGCCGTGCTCTGCTGGGCCTCAGGCTACTAACTTTTGCCTTCGAGCAACTCAAAAACTTATTTTTTTGCATAATGATTAAGGGCTGGGCACCCCAGATTTCATGGCTGGGAGCCTTTGGGCACCCTGTCATTCTTCTTAAAGCAAAGCCTTGATATAAAAAAATGCTGCAAGTTTTAAAACGTTCTGGAGAAGGAATAGACAACAGTTTTAATTGCAAGATACATAAAAAAAAAGAACTTACTCAAGTGCAACTGAGCCATTAGAGAGTGTGCTCTGATGCGTACTGTCCAATTACTTAGGCATAACGAGTACACTGTCCAATTAATGCTCAAATCATGGTTGGTGATAGCCAATCCGATTCAGGAATTTTTATTATAGTAAGCGATTTTCCTTCATACAGACACCTCATCATCACAGACAAACTTCTTGGTCTCAGCCCATTGCCAAGCTCATAATGTGGACAAGTTTGTGATACCAGCTGGGAGTGTAACTGTATTGCTTACAAACCTGTAATTCCTCATTAATGATCATTTTGCTGATGGTGCTGTGTACAACAGCAGGAGGTAATTCAAACATCTCGGCCAAAGTGAACAAACTGCACATAACAACAACACAGGCTTCACGTTAGAATGTTTTCTCAGTAATACTTTCTTGAAGGAGAAACAATAGGGAGAAAAGGGACAAAAATCTGAATTCCAATTTCCAGAGGTTTGCCAACAAAAAGAATGCTTGGTGATTACAAAATACCCTTAAATATAGATAGTTGACTTTTTTATTTTACTTTGACCTGTACACAGATGTATATATACTCCACTCCTCCTTTTAATCACAAAAATTTGAAGTTCAATGTATGCCACTTGCTCTTTTGGCACAAAATTATGCGATTCAATGTTTAAATCTAACTGGTGATTTTACATTACCTCAGTGAATCGTAGACGCTGTTGTATGTGAACAGATAAGTTCTCCGGCTCTCCTCTTGGATTTTCCTTCAAAAACCACAAACAAAACATAAGGTCACTAAAGAGCCAATGTAGGAATGAATAAAACTGTTAGCCAATTTGACAATTCGAATCTCAGAAAATAAAACAAAAGTGAAGCCTAGTCTGAGATACCAGCTGGAAGTCTCTTTACATCCTAACTTCCATAGGCACAGGGGAGAGAGATGCCTACCCATCAGGGGGCTAGTGGCACTGGGACAGACTCCACCCTCCCAACAAATATTTAACTGTAGGTACTGTTATACTTTCCAAAGTTTATTTCCAGTCGATCAACATGGCGGCTCGGTGAGAGCTGCTCATTTACATAAAAGCACGTGCTAGAGCGAGTCACGTGACACATACTGTGACATCCCCCTCTCAATGACAATGTTATATATCATATAAGTCCTCAAGCGTTCGTGCTAGATTAATGTTCATGAATCAAGTAATAACTATCCAATGCTTATACAACTTAACTTCAACTCTGTAACAATAAACATTAGTGTTCATTTAAATGTCCAACTTATCTGGTGGTTTCACTGTGCGCCCGGATCTGCACCCTAACTCAACTCTGTAACAATAAACATTAGCGTTCATTATTTAAATGTTCAACTTAGCCGGTGGTTTCACTGTGTACCCGGATCTGGTCATGTATCCGCCACTTGTCCCTGAGTGCTGCAGAATCCTTGCAGGGGGTCCAGGCTCTGTACCGTTCTCGGGTGGGTGACCAATGGTGCTCGTGGGTGGCGTCGCTTCCTCAGGTGGTGACACTGGTGGCGTAATTGCCGTCGGTTCTTGTACTGGCGGAGGGCGGGGCATGCAGGGCTTTGCGACAGCTGGCCTAAGGTGTGATCTTGTACGGCGGTACACACCTTCTGTGGTGTTGTTCTTGACTATGTACGATCTTGGTTCTTTTGCTGCTCTCAGGACAGTTCCTGGTTCCCAGGTCTTGGTCTGGTGATCAAGAATTCGTACTAGCTGGCCTGGGTGAAGTGGTTTGAGGGTTGGGCCTGCGTTCTGGTTGTAATAGTGACCATAGTACTCTTGTCGCTCCCTCAACTGTTCCTTAACATTCCCTGAATCGGCTGTAAGGCTTGCGCGATTTGACATGGGTAACAGTGTTTTGAACTTCCTATTGGTTAGTAGTTCTGCTGGTGATTTCAGGTGATGGTCAATAGGTGTTGCTCTGTATGATAGCAGCCCTAGGTAAGGATCTCCACCTTCTTCGTCACATTTCTTCAGTATGTTTTCCACTGTCTGTACCATGCGTTCAGAGGACCCGTTTGCCTGTGGATAGTGTGGGGAACTTGTGATGTGCTCTACACCATAGGATTCTGTGAAATCTTGGAATTCCATTGCACTGTATTGTGGTCCGTTGTCAGTTACTAATTGGGCAGGGATGCCATGTTCTGCAAAGATGCTCTTAAGGTGTGTGACTATCGCCTGTGAGCTCGTGCTGGTTAGCTTTCTGATGACAGGGAATTTGCTATAATGGTCTGAGATTAGCAGATACTGGTGACCTTTGAATTCGAAAAGGTCAGAGTTTAATCTTTGCCAAGGGTAGTTTGGCGGTTCTGGCTGCATGATTGGTTGTTTCTGCTGTTGGCGTTGGTGCCTCTGACAGGGGTCACATTCCTTGACTAGGTTGATAACATCTTTGGTCAAGCCGGGCCAGAAGACAGAGGTTCTAGCTCTCAGCAGGCATTTTTCTTGGCCCAGATGTCCTTGATGGATGATGTTTAGGATCTCCCTTCGAAGTGTCGGCGGAACGACGATGCGGTCTCCCTTCAGTATAATGCCGTCTTCAATGGTTAACTCTTCGCGGAAGTTCCAGTAGTCATGGAGTGCTTCTGGGCATTTCTCTCGTTTGTCTGGCCATCCCCTGTAGGTTTTTTCTCTCAATCTGTTTAGGATGGGGTCATTGGTAGTCTCATCCCGGATCTGCTGCAGTTTTGTTTGTGACGCAGGAAGTGTTTTAGTGACATAGTGAATGTCGAGCTGTGGTAGTTGACCATTGTCTGGTGCAGGTTGTGGCGAGATTCTCGACAGTGCGTCTGCAATTGGTACTTCAGTGCCTTTGACATAGGTGACTTTGACGTCGTATTTGAGTGCCCTCAGTACAAATCTTTGCAATCTTGCTGGACAACTGGATAGTTTCTTCTTGAAGATTGCCTCTAGTGGTTTATGGTCTGTGCGGATAGTGCACGGCTTGCCGTAGATGAAATAGTGAAATCTCTCAAGTCCCCATACTAGTCCCAGTGCTTCACGCTCAATGTTGCTGTACCTCTGCTCTGTTTCAGTAAGCGCTTTAGACGCATAGCACACGGGTTGACCTTGCTGTAGGAGTACAGCACCAAGGCCTTTCAATGAAGCATCTGTCTGGATTACTGTTTCTGCTTTTGGGTCAAAGTACCTTAGCACACCGAGGGTTGATACTTCCTGTTTGACTGCAGCGAATGCACGGTCGTGCTCTGGGCCCCACACATAGGCCACTTCCTTCTTTGTGAGCTCGCGGAGAGGTGCCGTAATGGTAGCCAGGCGAGCTGAATACCTTGTGAGGTAATTTACTAAGCCTAGGAAGCTCTGTAGGCTCTTGACATCTTCTGGGGGCTGCATGCTTTGAATGGCTGCTACTTTACTGTTGTCGGGCTTCACACCTTGGGGGGTCCAAGTGTGGCCAAAGAAATGGACTTCTGTGCGTTTGAATTGTAATTTATCTTTGTTGAACACTATGCCCTTCTGTCGGGCTCGCTCCATGAGGCCGGCTAAATTCTTGTCGTGTTCCTGTTCCGTGGAACCGAAGACGAATGTGTCGTCTGCTATGCCTGTGACGCCGCTAAGGCCTTCGAGTGCTGAGTCAAGCTGTTTCTGGAATACGTCCTGAGAAACGATGAGGCCAAAGGGTAGCCGGGTGAATCGAAATCTACCAAAGGGGGTACTGAATGTAGTAAGGTACGAGCTGGCTTCATCTAGTGGGACGTGCCAGTATCCTTTCTTGGCGTCAACTAAGGTGAAGAATTTAGCATCATTCAGTTGGGTCACCACCTCGTCGATTGTTTTGGTATAGTGTTGTTCTCTCTTGATCCATTTATTTAGGTCACGGGGGTCCAAGCAGACTCTCAGTTTTGTGATCTCTCCCTTTTCATTGGTGGTCTCTGACAGGACAATGCTATTTACCCAGTCTGTGGGTGTGTCAACCGTGGTGATGACACCTAACTCGAGCATCTTGTCAATCTCTTCTTTGTAGAGGTCCCGTAGGTGGACTGGAACTGACCGTGGGGGGTGAATGACAGGTTCTGCCCCAGACTCTAGGGTTATGTGATATGGTTTCATGTGGAACTCTCCTAGCCCTTCAAAACGGTCTTGGAAATCAGTGAGGAGTTTCTCTTTGGTGAGCAGTGTGTGTGGTTTGTCATTCGGCTGGTTGCCGGGTGGGGACTTGGTAGCTTTGTTGCTCTCCAGTGTCTGTGTTAAGTTGCAGTTAAATTGAACGAGTTCTAATTAGCTGCAAGTTTTGCATCCCAACATTACTGGACTATATCTAGGGACTTCGGTAACCTCGAAGGTGACTGCCCTTATGTCTCCTCTGTGATGTATGTACAACTGACAAGAGCCAAGGTTCCTTATATTATGTCCTCCATAAGTGGTAATCTTACACTGTGGTGGACCAAGTTGCCTTTGTCTGGGGTCTGTTACCACTTTCTCATAGTCTTGCTTGGAGATTACATTCATCTCTGCACCTGTGTCAAGTTTGCATACTATCGGTGTGGTGTGCCTGTGGGTTGGCTTTGCGGTTAGCTGCATTTCAATTAATGCTTTGGTATGGTCTTGGTGTGACTGGATGTTGTCAATTTCACCTGTGCAATCATTTGTGTCTGAACAGTGTTCTGCAGTCAATGTTCCTAAGAAAACTCTGTCATCCAGGTCAGATTCCGCTGGGTTACTGCTTTCACCATGAAGTGTGTTTACACCTGAAGGTTTTGTTTTAAAGCACATGTGTTGGTAGTGTCCAACTTTATGGCAATTATAGCACTCTGAATTGATTGCTGGACATTTCTGCAATTTTGCATGTGGTCTACCACCGCACCTCCCACATTCAGCTTTGGGTTTGTCAGTTTGTCTATGTTCTTTCCCTTTGTGGCCTTTTTGCCCTTTTGATGGTTTGTTTCGTGGCTGGGTTTTACCCTTGCTGAAATCTTTTTTGTTGAGGAGGTTGATTTGACTGTGGTTTGCCATGGCTTCTAATTGCATTTTAGTAGCTTCTTCTGTGCGTGCAATTTCTCTAGCTTTCTGGAGGGTTAGTTTATTGCCTTCAGCAATACATTTCTTTCGTACAGTGTCTGAGTCCACTCCGAAAACAAGAGCATCACGCAGTAATTCATCATGCATGTCTGTTGAGTAACCACTATTTTGGATCAACAGTTTCGCCTCAGTAAGAAATTCGTCTAGGGGACGGTTGTTTTGTTTCAAGCTTCGGAGGTAAAAGCGATTTAATATGTAATTTGACTCGGGTTTCACGTGTTCCTCCAGATGCTTCCAGTATTCGTCTAAGCTCTTTTGCTGTTCCTCGCTCAAGTTCCATGTATTGTACAAATCTAGTCCGTGATCTCCCGTCCATAGGAGTAAGTATTTACATTTCTGTTCGTCAGTCCTTGGTTTCAGAGGACCATCGAAGAGTAATTCACACTTCTGTTTGAAGTGTTTCAACCTTTGAGCTAAATCGGGACCTGGAGTCCAATCGATTTTCGGTAATTCGAAGCCGATTAAATCGCTCATTTCTCCTCGCTTCCGTCCAACTCTTCGCTAAATTAGCTAAGGATAACTTACAGTTTCTTGCTTGCGTGTCTTCGGACCTTCTAGTCACGAATCCCGCTTCTGACAACCATGTTATACTTTCCAAAGTTTATTTCCAGTCGATCAACATGGCGGCTCGGTGAGAGCTGCTCATTTACATAAAAGCACGTGCTAGAGCGAGTCACGTGACACATACTGTGACAGGTACATTAATATGTGAAATATATTTCACTAATAGCAAAGAATCCATTAAAAAAAATTAGTTGAGTTTAACCTTGTGAGCATTTCTTGAACTTGATCTGTTTGGCGGAATAATTTCCACACCTATCAAGGAAAAAAAGTTGCACGCCACTAATTTAAATGTAAAATATACATTGTAAACAATCAGATCTGTTATTTAGTGATATCCACCTGGATAATATCATTAGCCAGTTTGCAATATATCTATGTCAGTAAGAGTTTGCCTGCATCTTTGCTACATGTATACCTTAACAGCTAAAATGTAGTCCCTGCACTGTCTCCAGTCTCCTTTCTTCATGGCTTTGGAGGCAGCCACTACATGTTCACGCATGCTCTCTGGAGGACCTGAAATACCAAAAAGAAATCTTATAATCACAGTTGAAAAAACATACATTAACAATGACCTTTATTAGATCTGAGCAATGATATGCTGTCGGACATGTGTATAATTTTTTCTTTTGTTTCTCAAGAAGCACTCTTACCAGGATAACTGAAGTTTGCAAACATGTTCTAGTGTAAACACCACAATAACATTTAGCAAGCCAATGGAAAACTGCTGGAAGAACAGCTCTTCCACAATTTTGTCGCCTGATTGCTGGCAGTTTGTTGGCTGAAAGTAACTTACTAACAGCTCACGAACAGTCCAGCAACAAATCACAAACAAATAACAGCTGGCAATTTTAAATGAAGGAAAGCCTAACAGACAATTGAACAATACAAGAATGGACCGACAATATGACAGTCAAATTAACAACCAAACAAAACATTGTTCAATTGCAATTGGACTGATACTAGTTTCTACTCTTTAGCTGGCTGACAACTTTTAGTGTTGGCAACCTTTCATTTGACATAAATGACATGAATGTTAGTCCAACAAGAATTGACATGAAGGTCAGTGAGATAAACAGTAGGTGGTGGAAACAAAGGCCTTTATAAGCAGCAAGTGACTGCTTTTGTGGAGGTTTGTTGTGTGAAAGGACTACCTTTCCAAAATTTGCGAGTCTGGGAAACAAAGTTGGAAGCTCA
The DNA here is from genome assembly GCA_964017195.1 of Siderastrea radians. NCBI lineage: Eukaryota > Metazoa > Cnidaria > Anthozoa > Scleractinia > Rhizangiidae > Siderastrea > Siderastrea radians. The sequence goes on along the minus strand of OZ024897.1, from coordinate 36,153,161 downwards.
AGTTAACTGTTTGAAAGCAACTTCATGGGAAATGTAGTACCAAAAATCCACGTACATGTATTTCTATACCCACAAGTATCACAGTATCTCAATTGTAACCAACTGCTAATAATTTCATAAACACAACCTCACAGAATCCAAAGCAAAAGAACTTATAAACATATATATAATACTTCTACTAACCAACTAAGGTTTGCTTTTCACTTTGTCGTAACTGGTAGTGGAAGCTTTTGCTAAAAATACGAGGTCTGTAATCGTATGCATGAGCTGAAAACAAGAACAGATATAAAGTTACACAAGTTTACGTACATTTGTGCTTTCAACCATTCTGGTGGACTTTAGTCTTGTTTCAACTTATGCATGTTAGCATTTCCTTGTGTTCTACTAATGTATTGTGTTTTAATACAGCATTACTTTTTCAGTCAAATTCCCACTTTTTGTGTGTTCTGTGCAATTTGTGCCTTCTTTAAGGCTCAAAGAAAATTTAAGCTTTGCCAAGGGAAAACTTCTCTAACTTGGATCTGTACTTGCCACGACACTTTCTCAATTGCTTATTCTAAGATAACTAAATCTAATTTTTGTTTTTAGCCACAGGTATTTAGGTGGCAGATGGATTTTCCTGTTGGAACATACAAGATAATTTTATTGCCCCACCTGTTCCAGAAGATTGGATGGGACATTTTATTTCCCTTCCTATTTTACCCTAGTTTTTCTCCATTGACCTATATATTGCTGTCATGCATGTTTAAAAATTTAGTAACCAAGGAATGTAAATTCTTTTCCAAATTGTGTGGTTCCAGAAAATATCCATACCCTCCCCAAGGAGGGTCATTGGAAATTCCGAGAAGGGGGGGGGGGGTTATTACCAAAAATTTTAAAGGAAAGTATGAAGCTAAACTGGAATTTCCAGAGGGGTGTTGGGGTTCAAACCAAAAACCCTCCGTGGGGGGAGTATGGAAATTTTCTGGAACAACACAATATTTTTATTTTTTTTTTTTTCAATTGGTTACTTTCAAGCTGGAGCTTAAAGTTAACAGGTGGAGTGATTTAAATAAGAGAAACAAAAACTCTGGCCAACTTTTAAAACTGGATTAATGCAAAATTAATGCACTTTCAAAAAGCCAGACTAAAATTCTATATCTCAGTGACAAGGGACTTGACAGTTACAGGAGCAGTACTTAACAAAGAAGCTGGCTTGTTAAAGTGGAAGCATCTGGATTACCTAAGCACTTAACAAAGGTAATTGTGAGCTACAGACATACCAGCCATCCATGGGATTTCAATTAACATTGCTGATGTCAAGTAAACACACTCCAGTAGCTCCAGATTTATGTGCATGTGAAATGGAACCTAGCATACAAAGAAAAACCCTAATTATTGAGATTCAACATGTAAACATTATTAACTGATTAAGATTCATTTTACCGCATGGACTACACCACAACATACCTGTCTTCTCTTTTCAATTTTCTCTTGTTCTGGGGTTCTTTCATACTGCCTTTGTTGCATTAAGCCCTTAAAAATGAACAAAAGGTACTATATTACTGATCCTGTCAAATAATGGAGTCAAGTCTTTCCAGGTCACAGATGAAATCCTAAAGTGTGACTATTCAAACACGTAAGTAAAACTCTAAATTGCAACTATTCAAATAAATAAAATCCCAAAGTGCGCCTTCAGATGAAAGCTCTTGAATAGTATCCTGTTGTGTTTCTGTTTGTTATGCTGTACAAGGCAGTTCTAACTTTGAGTCTGTGGATGAAATCCTTCAGCATGACCTTTCAAATGAAAGCTATGGAGCAGTACTTTCCTGTAGTGCTGTTTATTATGCTGTACAAGGTGGTTCTAACTTTCGAGGCTATGGATAAAATCCTCAAGTGACCACTCAACTGAAAGGTTAACTGTGTAGTACGTTGCTGTAGTATTGTTCATTTGTTCATTAATCGGTCTTGATGTTCACACCAGTGGATAAAATCCTACAGTGACATTCAAAGGAAAGCCATTGAGCAACCCTTCTCTGTGGAGCTGTTTATTTTTCAACTCTTTCTCCCAAGGGACCTTTTTTTATATTGTCTAAACTGTACTCTGGCACTCTTGTAAGGATAGGAGTTGCACTGCATACCTGTGCAAGAAGTTCCTTTGCTCTTCCACTGGACTGCACATCATGCAAGGCATTGTGAGCATCCTTGATCATACCATGTGTGATGTATTCGTCTCGTTCTCAAGGCAACCTCGTTTTCACGTACCATGCGCTCGTGTAGTCAGCCATGTGAGTTCTAGTTGAATAAATATTGTTTGGTTCGTTTAGCTGTTCCTTTACCTGTTTTACGATACATTAACGTCCAAATACGCCACAGTGGCGACGAGGTAAACTGGAAAACGGCCAGCCAACGACGGAAAGCGGAAATTTTTCGACGAATACAGCTGCTGAGCGAACGACGACCAGTCAAGCGCCTGAAACACGAAACGGAGCGAGCGCTATGGCGGGCAGACCACCGTTCGATAGCTTCAACCCAGACTCGGAAGATATTGAAAGCTACCTCGAGCGTTTGCAAGAATATTTCATTGCTTACGATATTAAGAGCGAGACGGAAACTGCTGCAAAACGAAGAGCGATTCTTCTAACATCCATTGGCAGTAATGTTTATCGAGTGTTGAAAGATTTATCCTACCCGGACGCCCCAAACACGAAGACTTTTGACCAGCTATCAACGCTACTTCGCAGGCACTACAAGCCTACTCGCTTAAAAGTCGCGGAAAGATACAGGTTCCATTCTGCTAGCCAGCGACCGGGGCAATCCATTATCGACTTTGTCAGAGAGTTAAAACGCCTTGCGGGAACATGTGAATTCACAAACGAACAGTTGAACGATAGTCTACGTGATCGCTTTATCTGTGGTCTTCGTTCGGAGCAAATTAAACGGAAGCTACTGTCGACAAACTTCACATTTCAGGAGGCAGTGGATACTGCAATTGCCCAAGAAACAGCGCAAAAAGATGTCCGTGACCTTGGTTCGAATTCTCAGAGCGAGAATCCGGCAAGCGTAAACAAGGTCAAACGCGACAATTTGTCGTCACGCAATCGCACTTCAACGCCGGATCGACGTCACGGCAAAAATGACAAACAAACCCAGCCAACGGGGGTTAAACAACGATGTTTTCGCTGTGGATTAACCAACCATTCTTCGGACAACTGCAAATACAAGAATTCAGAGTGTTTTCGTTGTCATAAAACGGGTCACTTGCAGTCGGAGTGTCGCAACACGAAGTCACCGCGCCAGAAGGCGGAGAGAAAACAACATGTCCATCACGCTGATCAGGATTCAGAAGCAGAAGTGTCGGAGGAAGCTGAAGATGAATTTTTCGGCTCGATTTTCAGTTTGGATGGCGTACACCATACTAAGTCACGGAACTCAGGAATTTCGGCTCCCGCAGTCAAAGTTCCTGTACGAATTGAAGATGTTGAATTTCAGATGGAAGTGGACACCGGAGCAGCCGCATCTATCCTCAGCTATGCAGATTACGAACGGTATTTCAAATACCTGGCACTAAGGCCGGTGGAAAGATCGTTTCACGCCTATGCGGGCACACCGCTGGACATTGCAGGACAGATCCTGGTTGATGTAGAGCACAACGACCAACACGCAACACTACCTTTACTTGTTGTGCGTGCGGAGCGATACGCCCCTCCATTGCTCGGAAGATCCTGGATGACAAAAATTCGCGTCGACTGGAGAAATCTCTTTACACCTCCAAACGGTCAGTTCTCGGTTAAGCAGAATGAGGATGTACGGATCGAGCGCCTCAAGGAACAGTACGCTGAGATATTCAAGCCTGAGCTAGGAACTGTTAAGGGTGTCACAGCAAAACTTCACCTGAAAGAAAATGCAACGCCAGTATTTCAACGCGCACGCCCAGTACCCTACGAACTACGTTCTGCCGTTGAGGAGGAACTTAAGCGTATGGAAAGCGAGGGTGTTCTTAAGCCTGTAGAAGTGAGCGATTGGGCTACACCTATTGTTTGCGTTCCCAAGACCGACGGATCAGTGCGTATTTGTGGTGATTATAAAGGCACGGTTAACCCAGCAATCCAGACAGAGCAGTCTCCCATCCCGACATTAGAGGAGATTCGGGGAAAGGTGTCAGTATGGAAGAAATTCACGAAAATTGATCTGAGAAGTGCATATCAGCAACTGGTCTTGGACGAGGAGTCACAAAAACTGTGTACGATCAACACCCACAAAGGTCTTTTCCGATACACACGTTTGCCATTCGGAATTTCATCCAGTCCAGCTATTTGGCAGCGCTTTATTGAGCAAGTGCTTGCGGGACTTGACGGAACATGCGTGATCATGGATGATCTGCTGGTGGGAGGCACTAACGACGATGAACATCTGAAGAATTTAGAAGCGGTTTTCAAACAATTCCTCAAGTTTGGATTGAGAGTCAAACTTCCGAAGTGCATGTTCATGGCACCATCCGTGATATACTTCGGATTGCGTTTCTCAGAAAGGGGACTTCAACCAACTGATGAAAAGGTTAAGGCCATAAAAGAGGCCCCCACTCCTCGAAACGTGACGGAATTACGCTCCTTCCTTGGAATGTTAGCAGCACTGACTAATTTCATTCCAAAGCTGTCAACCCTCGCTCACCCCCTGTACGAGCTTCTGGGAAACAAAGCGTGGAATTGGACGCCAAAGTGCGAACAAGCCTTCAGTAACGTGAAACTAGCGCTATCTTCAGAGACTGTACTTGCGCATTACAACCCCAGCCTTCCAGTGGAGTTATCAGTGGACGCCTCACCATACGGATTGGGTGCTGTCATCATGCACGTGTATCCCAATGGCACACGACGCCCTATTGCCTATGCGTCACGAACACTGAATGAACACGAGAAACGCTACGGTCAAATTGATAAGGAAGCATTGGCTATTATGTTCGGCTAAAGCGGTTTCATTTATACCTGTATGGTCGACACTTTACAATTCTGACGGACCACAAGCCTCTAGAGCGAATCTTTGGCCCCAAGACAGCCATCCCTTCCTTGGCAGCCATGCGTCTACAGCGTTGGGCTATCATTCTGTCAGCCTTTGACTACAGCATCAGATTTATTCCTTCAAAGGAAAACGCAGTTGCTGACGCATTATCACGATTACCCCTGCCATCAACGCTAAGTGGCGAGAATGCTATTTTCAAGGTTGAAGAACGACTGATAGACTCGCTACCCATCACGCATAAGGAGATAAGTCACGCGACGCGAGTAGACCCTGTCCTATCAAAGGTGTTGGAATTTGTCAGGCACGGGTGGCCACAACATGTTGAAGATCTACGCCTGAAACCCTTTTTCAATCGTCGATTTGAATTGTCAGTTGAGCAAGATTGTCTATTATGGGGGTTACGAGTTATCATCCCTACCCGCTATCAGGAAGATATGCTGGAAGAATTGCACACAGGTCACCCAGGCATTGTCCGGATGAAAGAGTTAGCACGCAGTTACCTATGGTGGCCGAATGTTGATCTAGAAATTGAGCAAACTGTGAGAAACTGTGCGAGTTGTCAGCAGGTTAGGAAACCACCAGCTGTAGCACCACTAGCGCCGTGGATGTGGCCAAGTAATCCCTGGCATCGAGTTCATGTCGATTACGCCGAAGATGAAAACGGGCATTATCTCATTATCGTTGATGCGCATTCCCGCTGGCCAGAGATCTTCTTTATGGCACGAAACACGTCAGCTAAGGCAACGATCACCATCTTACGAGAATTGTTTGCGAAATACGGATTGCCAGTTCACTGTGTTAGCGACAATGGTCCGCAATTTCGCAGTGAAGAATTCGCACATTTCTTAAAGATGAACGGTGTTAAACACATACGAGTAGCTCCCTATCATGCGGCAAGCAACGGTTTAGCCGAACGGATGGTTCAGTCTTTCAAGAACCACATGAAGACCTGCAAGGGCAGCAAGCTGTCGGTTCAGCAACGTATTGGCAACTTCTTGCTGACATACCGGTCAACCAAGCATCCTACCACTGGAAGAACCCCAGCTAGTCTGTTCCTCAGACGCAAGTTGCGAACGCGGTTAACTCTTCTTCGTCCAAGTACGGGGGAGAAGGTCATGGATTCGCAGGCAAAACAGAAAGCAGCACACGATGTGCACGTTAAATTTAGAGAGTTCTACCCAGGTGACAGAATTTTAGTAAAAGATCTTAGGAGAGAGAACACGTGGTGGCCAGGTTCTGTAGCGGAGCGTAGCGGACCGAAATCGTACGTGGTAGTGCTTGACGATGGGCGAGTTTGGAAACGACATCTCGATCACATAAGACGAGATAGTATGGAAAGCTCGGTTCCTCAGCCAAACGTCACAAGGGAACCACAGGACAGTGCTTTGGATCATCCTTCACACATCCCTCTTGGTACACATGTTCCATTACCACCACAAGTACCATCAGACATCCCAGTTATGGATCCAGCGCAATTCAGTACTCAAGTACCATCTGAAAAGGAAGAATCTGTTCCTGTTGCGGAGAAGTCGCCTACAGTCGATACCCGATCCTCCGAAGTGGGCCAGACTCCACTTCGTCGGTCTAGTAGAGTGCGCAAGGCACCGGACAGATTAATTGAGACAGTATGAAAATTGGAACACTGAACGTTACATTTGTTTTATTTCAGTTGCGTATAAGAGCTGCCAGGAAATGAGTTTGAACTGCCAAATCTAGTCACTGACTTACTGTACTAAGGTTTTCAGTCTCCTTGTAGTTTTAGTTCTAGACACTGGAGCCAAGTTTCAGATCCCGTTGTTCACATTAGTTTTTTGGGTATCACCTAGAAAGGGGGAGATGTGTTGTATTCGTCTCGTTCTCAAGGCAACCTCGTTTTCACGTACCATGCGCTCGTGTAGTCAGCCATGTGAGTTCTAGTTGAACAAATATTGTTTGGTTCGTTTAGCTGTTCCTTTACCTGTTTTACGATACATTAACGTCCAAATACGCCACACCATGTCTGAATGCACACAGGCCAAGCTGCACCATAGTTCTGTTGTAGAGAATCTGAAAGTAACAAACAACACAGATGAAATATGACAAATCCCCCTTCTGTGAAATAACTGCATCTCCTTGACCATAGCAACCAGTACTGATTTTGATCCACTAGGCTCTATTAATGAATGTACCATCTATTAATTATTTTTTTGAACGTTTAGTAAATTAGGTTTTAATATTTTTATCTTGTAAATGTATTGAGGCGCTCGAAATGCATATGTAAAAACTGTTATTATTATTATTATTATTATTATTATTATTACCATCAGCCCAATTCCAATGTCATAGTTTTCAGCCAGCCTTTTTCAAAGGGCTACAAAAACATCGGATTGAACTTACTACCTAATGAAGCAGTGTTAGCATTCAACTTGAAGGCCTTTACATTGACCGCCCTGTCTGTAATACAATATCTACAGGCCCCTGGTCACCTGTACAGGCTTTAGGCAGCATCAGTGCAAGCGCTGTTGTTGTTGCAGTGCCAGTGTTATTGTTGTTGTTGCAAGAAGTATGTGCATTGCCAATACAGTAAGCTCCCTTCTCCTCTCCCTCTTAAAATGTCTCTAAGATACAGTGAGCCATTCCCTGGGGAAGAGCTACAGAAACTGGAGTTAAGAGTACCAACTGAAGTCTTGAAGGAAAACAGCCCTTTTAAGATGCCATTATAGTACCATTATCTTTGGGTTGTTTCAGAAAATGTCAATACCACCCCCCCCCCCAACCTGGAACGTTTCTTGGTTTGAATCCCACACCCCTCTGGAAATCCCAGTCTAGCTTCATACATGTACTTTAAAAATTTGGCTTTTAGGATCCCCCTATCCATCAGGATTTCTGATAACCTTCCTTGACGTGGGTATGGATATTTTCTGTATCCACACAGTACCTTTCAGCCTCATACTGATGTGCTATCCTACCTTCAAAACTGAGCTGTGTGTTTCTTTACTAAGGCTCCAGACATGTTAGGATTCTGTGGCCAACTCTCATGAAACCTGCAGCAGCTTGATAACCAGGTAGTCTCAACACAAGACTACTCCAGCATCAGTTGAACTACTGCTTTATCTACCACATGTGTAACACTGGACTCAGTAACTAACATACTAAGCTTATGAGAAACACGTGATTGCTACAGATCAAAGCCCCAGTTAAACAATCAAATATTTTCATCCAAGATTGTGTTTGTCACACAAAATGTTTGGCAGCTAAACGGGTAAACATTTGCCCAAACATCGGACAGTGGAAAACCTTTTAAATGCAAAGTTGAGAGAGGCGGCTAAACAGTAAAACATGTTCACCCAACACCAAGTTGAATGCAAATGTTTGATCTTTTTAGCTGGGGCTTAACCATGTCTCTGTTCTGACAATCATTGTAACTATGATATTTCATTTCAATATATAACTTCAACAAAGCAGCAGCATGTCCACCATGGTACTATTCATAATGCTGTATGCAAGGTTGTAAGATTATTTTTCAGAGTCTGTGGATAAACTATCCCCAAGAAAAAACTGTTTAGCAGAAAGACAGCATTTTCCTGCAGTTAGCTATGTTGCTCAATTTTTTACTGAACCAGTTTAATTGAACAAGTTCTGAATTAAGTTACAAATAAAACAAACCTGTGTTGGTATGTCGGAATGTTGAATGGTTTCTTGTAGATGTGACAAGAGCATCAAGTCCCTTGCCTCAAACCATCGGTCATGTAAAGCATGGTGATAAATGTGGCAAAGCATAGCTCTTGTTCGGATACGATCTGACGTATCTCGTGAGTAGATGAACTTGCACATTTTATCCACCTTTTCTGATGAGCTTGGACCGTCTTTTTTGCTACCTTCTGAACTTTTCTCTGTCTTTTCACTCTCATCTGAGTCCTTATTGGTTTCTGTTGTAGAAAATAAAATTCAAGAGAATTAAGTTAAGAAATTGCACCTGTTTCAACATAAGCTTAAGTGTAAGTATTGAAGAAAGCTATGTCTCAAGTTTATCAACCAAAAACCTTAAGAAATGTGAAATCAAATGAAGAGAATAAACCTTGCAGTGGTGTATGCAATTAAAGGAATTGTGATTGAGCCTAAAGAAAATTCAAGGTTTTGGACAGGATTTAAACCTATGACCTTCACACTGCTAGTGTGGTGCTCTAACTAATTGAGCTACCAAGGCATCAAATGCTGGGATCAGTCAATTAAGTTGTCCAGGCTTAATTCCAGTTTCTTTAATTGTGCAGCTAACTGCAAGGATTATTTTCTTCATTTGATTTCATTTCCAGAGTTCGCATAAATGATTTATCATATATTCACTGTTTTCTCTTCATATACATGGATAAACCAGCTGACCTATCAGCAAAGGTCTTAAGGACGGTGCCTCCTTTTGTTACTGCGCATACACTCTGTGCATCTCACACATCTTCAGGTTTCTTAAGGAATTTGCCCAGTGACACAACAATACTTTTCCATGATTTAAGACTGTGAAAAGAAGCAGTCTTACCAAGGGCTATCAGAATCCAAAAAGAAAATTGGAGGTTACCTTATTACGTTATTACGGGGTCTTTCCTTGCCGGCTTTGCTCAAGAAATGTTTGTTACGTACGTTATTACGTTATTACGGGGTCTTTCCTTGCCGGCTTTGCTCAAGAAATGCTTGTTCCGTTATTACGATATTACAACCATCTTTCCTTGCCGGCTTTGCTCAAGAATCGCTTGCTACGTTATTACGTTATTACGGGGTCTTTCCTTGCCGGCTTTGCTCAAGAAATGCTTGTTATGTTATTAAGTTATTACAGGGTCTTTCCTTGCCGGCTTTGCTCAAGAAATGCTTGTTACATTATTACATTATTACGGGGTCTTTCCTTGCCGGTTTTGCTCAAGAAATGCTTGTTATGTTATTACGTTATTACAGGGTCTTTCTCTGCCGGCTTTGCTCAACAATCGCTTGTTACGTTATTACGGGGTCTTTCCTTGCCGGCTTTGCTCAACAATCGCTTGTTACGTTATTACGTTATTACGCGGTCTTTCCTTGCCGGCTTTGCTCAACAATCGCTTGTTACATTATTACGTTGTTACGGGGTCTTTCCTTGCCGGCTTTGCTCAACAATCGCTTGTTACGTTATTACGTTATTACGGAGTCTTTCCTTGCCGGCTTTGCTCAACAATCGCTTGTTATGTTATTACGTTATTACGGAGTCTTTCCTTGCCGGCTTTGCTCAACAATCGCTTGTTACATTATTACGTTATTACGGAGTCTTTCCTTGCCGGCTTTGCTCAACAATCGCTTGTTATGTTATTACGTTATTACGGGGTCTTTCCTTGCCGGCTTTGCTCAACAGTCGCTTGTTATGTTATTACGTTATTACGGAGTCTTTCCTTGCCGGCTTTGCTCAACAATCGCTTGTTACGTTATTACGGAGTCTTTCCTTGCCGGCTTTGCTCAACAATCGCTTGTTACGTTATTACGTTATTACGGAGTCTTTCCTTGCCGGCTTTGCTCAACAATCGCTTGTTACGTTATTACGTTATTACGGAGTCTTTCCTTGCCGGCTTTGCTCAACAATCGCTTGTTACGTTATTACGTTATTACGGAGTCTTTCCTTGCCGGCTTTGCTCAACAATCGCTTGTTATGTTATTACGCTATTACGGAGTCTTTCCTTGCCGGCTTTGCTCAACAATCGCTTGTTATGTTATTACGTTATTCAGAGTCTTTCCTTGCCGGCTTTGCTCAACAATCGCTTGTTACGTTATTACGTTATTACGGAGTCTTTCCTTGCCGGCTTTGCTCAACAATCGCTTGTTACATTATTACGTTATTACGGAGTCTTTCCTTGCCGGCTTTGCTCAACAATCGCTTGTTATGTTATTACGTTATTGCGGGGTCTTTCCTTGCCGGCTTTGCTCAACAATCGCTTGTTACATTATTACGTTATTACGGGGTCTTTCCTTGCCGGCTTTGCTCAAGAAATGCTTGTTACATTATTACGTTATTATACGGAGTCTTTCCTTGCCGGCTTTGCTCAACAATCGCCACAAAACCAACATGCCTTATTTGCACACTTAATTTAAATACATACAGTGTAACTGAAGACTGGGATGATACACCTACAAATACATTCAGGTTATACATGCCATGACCATTTTTTTGTAACAATAAATGTAGTCATATGATCAAATTACAACAATCAAATATAACAAATCAGCTATACAAACCAGAGTCTTTTCCTTCTTCGTCAATCAGTTCAGGGTTAACCTTAAAGCAGAATTCAGTAATTAAGTAACTAAGTAATCATCTGATTCACTCATTTCAGTTGTGAGACATAACTCTAGTGCCTTTTCTTTTCCCAGAGTTAAAAAGCTGTGACAAATCATGTAAAACTGAATGGTAAATTCCTGCTGAAAAGGTTTTTTTTTTATAATATTAGATGAGTCACAAACAAAGATTCCTGTCTAAACATTGTGAGCCAATAAAAGGAGCAGTTGCTATGCTATGGTGCAACTTCCATTTGAGAGTGTCCAGCAAGGATGTTAGGACATAGGACATAGGAGACTTTATTTAATGTGGAAATATATTTAAGCTATACCACTAGTTGACAGATATCCCATGACTAAATATATTGGATATTATTACTGTAATGTTTAACCCTTTAAGACCTATGACTGCCAGTTGGCAAGTAGCTGCCCATAACTTGCTTAATATTCGGTAGCTTTGTAAAACTATTTGCTACAAAATTTTTATAAAGATCTGCTTACTGAAAGCGCAAAATTGTGCCTTCCTCTTACATGGAACTACAGTGTATTACAATAGAGAACTTAAGCACAGATGTCTGTAAGGCAAAAAACACCAACTGGACATTGCATGTTTGGATCCCTTCACATGCATTTTGATGCCATCGTGTCCATAATGGCAAGCCATTACAGACATCAAAATGAAATGAATTTTCCACAAAGGAAACATTTGTGCCATATGTGGCTCATGAGTAAGTTCACTAAAATAGGTTTGATAACCCTACAGCTTTTCAACTTTGTCTTATGAGTATTAATCTTTGTACTAAGAGCTAAATTTAATGGGTACACTTAATAAAAAGTTATGACATGATTAATGTGCATTTCAACTTCCAAGCTGTTGATATTATGGGTGCATTCTTTTGGGACTATTCTGGCTATTCTTATTCTGGCTATTCTTATTGCGGTTTAGGAATAACAAAATTTCAATTAATTTCAATTTCAAAAAGAACTGTCCGTCTGAAACAGGAATACCCATGGCAGAGTTGACCTGAGAACTACTACCATGTCTGTGGACACGTAGGATTTCCCACCAAAACTTTCCTTAAACTTTCCCAAAAGAATGCGTATTCTGGCCTATTCTGTCTATCCCAAGTAAACCTTATTCCTTTCATTCTGTTCATTCTTCTATCGGGAGCAGAATGAATGGAATGATATTTCGTTCATTCCGAAAACGGAATAGCTCCCAAAAGAAGACAAATACAGCGTATTCTGAGTAATCCTATTCCAGAATAGTCCCAAAAGAACCTGCCCTATATATGATGTATGATTGACAGCTTTCATATGGTACATCAGACATGGGCGGATTTGCATTGATTGATTTGCCAAATCATGTCATTCACCTTAGGAAGTAAAGGAAAAGCTGTTTAGAGGTGCTTTCCTGTGGTGCTGCTTGTAATACTGCACCACATGACGACAATGCCAAAAATGATAATGATGTAGTTATTACAGTGCACATGTAGCACAATTTATGCAATTATCTAATGGCATAGTTACTATGATAATTATTATGGTAATGAGAACACACATGTTATTCATGTTAACACATGTTATTCATTTATTTATTTTATTTATCTACTTATTAATTATTTGTTTCTTCATTTACTTATTTTCTTGATTATTTATTTATTTATATTTTTAAATTCTATCTACTCAGTATTATATTGTAAATAGTTACGTGTATATATTTATGTATTTTTAATACTTTATAGTTTTAGTACAGAGGGTTACAAGTTTATTAGTATGTATATACTATTATGTGTTTTACCCTCTTTAAATAAAGGCTTTATCTTATCTTATCTTATGTAGCTTCTACTAAGACAACACAAACCTTGTAATAGAGATGTTCAATGTGCCGCAAGTAATTCTGCAGATTTCTGATCTTGACCCATTAATCTCCAGATAACCTTGTAACTTGGTAATGAGGTCGCATACTTTTTCTTCATCCCTCAATCTAACAGCAAGACAGAGTGCCACGTGTCCCTTAAGATATATTTAAGGATGCTCATGCAGTTCAGACCCTTTCACCAAAGGCCTTGTAGGCCTAAACCGGCCAAGAGAAACCATGGTCCTTGCAGGTTTGTCACCTCATCACTTGCAGTGGCAGCAGATGTTTTTTGTAAACAACTGATGCATCAGGCATCATGAACTAGAATGATCAGTTAAAAACAAGTTACACACGTGAAAGTGAGAAAAAGTGTTTTGTAGAGTAAAACAGTCACGGCCATTTGCCTGAAATTTTCATATATAGGAAATACATTTTCCATATAATACACTGTGGGCCATTTGCCTGAAATGTTCAAATACAGGGTCTGACTGAAAACTGGTTCCAAATTCATTCAGTTGAACTGGTGCTTAAGGGAGATGTTCACTTTAAAGTGAAATCAAGTAAATGCTCAAGGAGTTTTTATTTTATCGCCTTCAGTTTATAAGCATCTGATCTTGGAACAGTTTTTATTAAGGCTTCAACACTAGACAAATTGTCCAGCTATCAATATTTTGCATTCTTGTACAAAACCAGTGAAAACCAATTGCCATCCAGCCCAAAATCAAAATAACTTATGCATATATGTGCAAGTGAAGCAGCACAGAAACTAGGTCTAGTCCAATTTCTTCATTATTTTTCAGTCAAAACAGACTGTGCTGTAGGGTAGTTGGTAGGATTACTACAAAAAGCTAAAAGAGATATTGCAATCAGAGGAAACCCAAAAATATTGGTTCAGTTTCATTTAAAATTACTCTACCAGTTCTCTGATACTCTCATTAACTGCATTTGGCAGCAGATCGCTAGGATGGAAATGGATTGCAACTTGAAAACATTAGGCTTACGTTTTCAAGTTTCTGCTTTGTCTCTTGGAAAAAATCACCAGAAACTGACCATGGTTAGTTTCCCTTTGAGAAAATCATTCAATTCCTTTCTCTTTATGTTCCAGGGGCATATTGTGTACAAAAAATTATTTGATGTAGTTTTCAGAACATTCTTCACCTAAAAATGTGAAAATCCCCGTGACAGAGCCCCTTTACTACTATATGCAGAAAATACAAGTTGATCAGTCTACTACCTTGTCACATATTCTGTGGAGTGGCAGTCACAGCCTTGAAGCATCTTGGTGAACTCATCGTCCATACGCTCCACAGTGACCAGAGGACAACCTCGCACTTTAAGGGGTTGATCCAAATTCTATTTCAATACAAAACAAAGGTCATTCAACAAAACAATCTCTCTGGCTAATAAGTATTAGTGATTTATTCTGGTATCTGCAAAATTATGACATCACCCATCTGAAGCATTACTATACAGCACCCCTCCATGGAAGCAGTGGAGGGGGGGGGGGGATTATGCAAGAATTGCAAAACACTATAATTATGTAAGATCTTCTCAAGTTTTAGTGGATCAGAAATGTTGAGGTGATCATACCAAGACTTCCCTGGTATGTCGTGAATAATATTGCCAAAAGGACTTGATAGCATGAAACAAATTACAAGTCTGAGAAAATGCGTCAACAGCTTTTAAACAGTTTCTAATTAGTGCTTAATATATTGATCTCTAATTCAATCCTGTACCTTATTTCATACTGGGGATTGCAGTTGTAGCCGCTAAAACGTGGCTAAAAAGTTAGAAATTGTTGTGAGTTTTCTCAGACTTGTAACTACATAAGAATTGCAAACCACTTTAAGGAGTATTAAATAATGAATCATTTTTAGGAATCTTACTTCAACATTTTCAGATTCTTCTGATATGTTTTCACCAACAGTCACTTTGTCTTGATTTTCAATCAGAATATCTATCAGTTCCTCAATCTGCTTCAAACACCTTCAACAAAAGAACAGTTTGTCTTGGTTGCAGTTTGTTTAAGCAGATCACAACATGATGGCATTTACAATTTATAAATACAATATTAATATAATATAATCCACAGACTTCCACAAAATCTTTAGCATCAACACACAAAATGAGTGCAACTTTATTACTACTTAATATACAAGACAAAAACATGCCCTTAATAGTTGCAGAGCTGCAAGAAAAAGCCAGATGTTGTACAATGGTAAACTAAAATTTCCATGAAATCCCAACTTTGGCTGCATTAAAGCCTGGACAATTTTTTTGCAGATGATAAAAATCTGCTTCAAGCATAGGTCATGTTAATTGCACGCCATGCCGTCATGAGAAGAAAAGTGTAACTTCCTCTCTACTTACTCTTGCCACATCTCCACTTTCATGCATGTTGCCACGTTAGGATTGTAGTCAAAGATGGATGAAATAATGTTGAAAAGCAGCTTCACTGTCATGCCAGCACCTACAGTAAAACAAACATGATTATCCAGTCCTGTTCAAGGCTAAGTTGTTTCTGAATGGCAATGACATCAATCCCACATTGCTACCATACGAATATGACCTCCAGTGAACATAAAATAGTGGCTGTATTGATACAGTTTTCAGATAAGAAATCACTACATATTAAGGTGTTCTTTGGGCCAAGAAAAAGGTAGTCACATGAATAAGGTGTTTGTAAGGCAGGGCTGCACTGTACCAAAAAAGAGAGTGATGAGTGGAAGGAAGGAAGGAAGGAAGGAAGGAAGGTCGGATGGAAGAACGGCCGGATGGACGGACGGACGGACGGAAGGAAGGAAGGAAGGAAGGAAGGAAAGGAAAGGAAGGAAGGAACAAGATGGAAGGAACGAGAGCGAAGGAACAAGAGGGAAGGAAGGAACAAGAATGAATTAATGAATGAGTGCGTAAAAAAGTGAGTGAGTGAGTGAGTGAGTGAGCGAGCGAGCGAGCAAGCGAGTGAGTGAATGAATGAATGAATGAATGAATGAATGAATGAATGAACGGATGGACAGACGGAAGGAAGGAAGGAACGAGAGGGAAGGAACAAGAATGAATGAATAAATGAATGAGTGGATGGATGGACAGACAGGCGGATGGAGGGACGGACAAACAGATGGATGGTTGGATGAATTTCAATTTTCTCACTTCAGGGAAAACTGAATGTTCAACTTACCCAACTTAGCATTGTCTGAAATAACTCTCAGCTGCTTTAGGAACTCAATCTGCTCAGTGCGATCCGTGCCCTGTACAATAAAGAATATGATCACCGTTATTCTTTCTGCCCTTCATGTATGTTAAGTAGCAAGTGCAGGGCTGTGAGATCACTTCCACCTTTTTTGCCTAGAATAGTCGTTAGATGCTCAAATAACAACAGGTCTGAAATGAAAACTGACCTTCTTGCCCCTGGCAGAGAGGATCTCGTGAAGTTTCTTTAACACAACTTGATGAGTGATTTCTGTGTCTTTTGGGAAGAGTTGCTTGGCTTTGTCCTGGAGTATTATAAAATGTAAGAACAACTTCAACATAATATTATGAAAACTAAATTACATCATTATGTTCTACCGGCATTTGGCTTAGGCTAGTTCACATAGGTTGACTCTGTGGGCAGGGACTGGATTTCGAATCACTGACCTTCAGATCTGAAGACCAACATCCTAACCACTACACCACAGCACTCCCACCATGCATTCAATTTTTCCCAAGAATTTTATCTTCTTTTCCTTTCCTTTTATGTAATGTGTCAAAAATGACATGTACACATTTTACCATCCCAGAAGTACATACCGCAGCTGACAAATAAGAGCCCTTGACTTCCGTCCATCCACCGCCATCATCTTCACCTTCCTTGGCTTTTGATTTGGTTGTCTTTTTCTCTTTGATTTTCTTCTTTTGTTTTGCCTTGTCATCTGCACCTTTGTCTCTATGTAAAAGAGTGCAAAAAAACAAGATACCGAGTTATATTAAAACATTTTTATAAACATTTCGATAGCCCAAAACACCACGTCAACAGGAGCATTTTGTTTTCATATCTGTGGCTGCTAAGTACAGGTAATGGTCAGGTACAATTTTTTTTACATGCTCTTTTATTTGCCCTTTGAAACTTTTGTTTGCCTGAAATGACTGTTTTGCTCTTTCATCATCAACACCCCCCATCCACATTGTCCCAGCTGAAACACAGATTTAAGTTAAATCATTTAAATGTGGTCCTACCTTTTGAGACTAAGGATGAAATCCTGAAGAAAAAGCTATTGAACAGTACTTTCCTGTAACACTGTTTATTACGCTGTTCAAGGTGGTTCAAACATTCGGGTCTGTGGATGAAATCCTTCAGTATGGCCATTCAAATGAAAACAGCTACTCAGCAGTACTTTCCTGTGCATGTGGTATTTATTAATTATGCTGTACATGCTGGTTCTAACTTTTGAGTCTGTCAATAAAATCCTTCACTGTGACCTTTTAAATGAAAGCTAATGACCAGTTTTTTCCTGCAATTCTGTGTTCTTCAGTTTTTTTCCACATTTTTTGACAAGTATCCTTTGGAAAAAAAGATTTAACATATGCCCAAATTAGGCCGAGACCTCAAATTCAATCAGACAGTCTCAAATATGTAGTAAACCCTTTCAAATAGCAGATGTTACATGTACTTGGAAACCTTTGCTGGTACTATTACAAGTAACTGAAGCTTTTAAAAACAATTATTTTGTCATAAAGAAGTTAGCAAATGCAACAAACAGTGGTACTGTCAGCAGTAACAGGGTGGTTCCTGCTTGAAGAGTAGCCATGGATACCTCCCTTCTGTGCTTGGACTGCATCAAGCTCCCCGCAGCACCAGTTCCAAAACTCATCAATAGGCGATAAGTTTAACTGTAAACTGTAGCCATTTTACAATGCTTTAAAGCATACCGGTAATAGGAGTAGAAGGCAGGAAGGGCAAGGTAGTCTAATCTGAAGTACATGTAAGCAGTGGCAGAATTGCTGGCTCCCAGCACATTTGTTGTAATGATTGTATGAAACAAAACACTGGAGTCAAGAAAAGTACTCTTGGTGCTATAAAGAATGTTTCATTGTTTCTGTTGCATACTAACTTCCCCCCTGAAAGGCAAGGTAGTGCTCTCACAGGGTCTACATGTATGCTGCAGCCTAAGCTTCTACTGGTTTAATGGATTAGGGAATTTCAACAAAACCAGTCTCCTCCCAGGGCATTAATAGAGAATTTTCTCCATCATCCATCCCATGGCCAAGGGGAATGGGCAATTGCTGGTTTTTCTGTGATGTCATCAAAATTCTAAAACGTAAACTAAGGCAGGGGAGCAAGATGACGCAGTGCTGAGAGCACTCGCCTTCCACCAATGTGGCCCGAGTTCGATTCCCGGTCGCGGTGTCATGTGGGTTGAGTTTGTTGTTGGTTCTTGTCCTTGCTCCGAGGGATTTTCTCCAGGCGCTCCGGTTTTCCTCCCTCCATAAAAACCAACATTTCCAAATTGTAGTTGATCTGGACGTCAAGTGTTTACACATGAGCCCCTGGCTCGGGAGATTAGGCAACTACTCCCTCACTATGACGTTAAATTTGATTTACGATTTACGAGGCAACAACAAAGCTGCTCTTTTATTATAGAGAACTTACATTAGTGAGATAAATCTTCACGCGAAGTTTCATGTCGATACATTACTTCATTTTACAAACAAAGCACTTTGAAATTTGATCCAATTCGTGGTAGCTTATAACACAAGAATTCTCAAAATGTCACAAAACGGCTATTTTTACTTTACTTTTCAATTTTCAAGTATCATAAAAACGCAAAAATGTCATCCCCATAAGTGTGAAGAGAAACGAGGAATGTTGCATCATTTCTTGTACTGACTTTGATGGCTGCCATATTGGTGCCCCAAAGAGGGACACCAACAGGGCAGATGCATTCAGGGTCTTAAATTTTTCCAAAAAATTATTTTCCCAGAAATCTTTGATCTGAAGAGTACTATAGACCTAGAAATCGTTGTCGCTGTTTGTTTTTACCCTTTGTTTCTGAATGTTGCTCGTGCAAGCAAACTTGTTTTATCATAATGATAACAACCAAGTATACTGGAAATGAGAAAAAATGGTCAAACAGACTTACTTCTTGAAGAACATGCTGTGATGAACAAGCTGGCCTCCCTCCCCACCAATATCACTGTCACTTGAAGATGACTCATCCTCACTGCTGTCCCTATCAATACTATCATCATCGTCATCCTCGTCTTCATTTGTAGCCTAAACAAAGAACAAATTATCACACTGCCGCAAGTTTATTTAAAAATTATTTATTCTCTGTAGATATCAACTCCACATCATGTGAAACTGGATCTAGTAGTTTAACAGGCAAAATGGACCTACCATTTCCAAAGAACTCTACTTTTAATTTGGCATTTTGGCATTTTGGTATTTTTATTTTACTACAGTTTTGACCCAAAGCATAGAAACAACATGACAAGGCCACTTCAACACCTGCATTACTAACAAACGGGTTGGGTGCCTGGCCCCGTCTGCATAAAGCACCCGCATCCTAAGTAGAGCAGTGAGGTCTCATGCAACCTTTCAGTTGCTCCCTGCTTATCAGGGGATTTTCTTGTGCACTTTACTTGAGTGCTCACTGGGCTGCAGAAGGCCAAATAACAACCACAATTAACACAAATGGAGCATGGGCAGATCCCTGAAACACATGAAATGGTGGCATAAAACCTCCACGAAGCTAATCACTGTTTTATGCAACCAAACCCTAGTTATTTATCTGGGGCTTCCACGTGAGGCAGCCAACCCCTGTACTTAAATCAACTCTTAATAAAACAAGCTTTACTGGTTTTCAGAATTTCTTGCAAGTGGCTTTCACCAGAGCTGCAACAAATGGAAATTACCAATGGCCACTGGATGATTGTCAAACCATGAAGTTGTCCATGTCTGAAGAAATCCTAACTACAATCAGACATAATCTCCGGACAACTGCTTGAATACCAATGACTATGGCTCTGTAAATCAGCAAAACTCTTCCTTGAGTAGAATGTTTTGTCTCTCAGCCAGACAGGAGCTTTCAAATTATTTGCAGTCTCTCTTTCTATGACCCCAAAGTGTGATCAAATTTAAATTTAGAAAACAATTTTAGTGTTCACCTCAGCTGCCTTGGCAGGTTTGCTCTTATCTGCTGAAATTTTCTTTCTGGCCAAGTCATCAGCTCCACCGAAACCCCCAACATCATCATCATCATCATCTGAAGCTGTGACACAGTAAATACATATTCACCAAAAATACTGAATTGTCTGTCACGTTGAAAAGTCAGTGGGTGAAATACTAAAATGTCACTATTCAAACGAAAGTTACTTAGCCATACTTTCTTGTAGTGCTGTTTATTATTCTGTACAAAAATTGTGCTTATTTTTTGAGTCAGTGGTTAAAATCAAAGCGACTGACCATTTAATTAAAAACTGCTGTTAGTTGTACTGTTCAGTGGCACTGTTTTGGTTTTGCATTTTCTTGGAAATGCATCTTAATAGATAATACCTGAATCTTCTTGGCCTGACTCCCCAGACTCTACAGGGTTCTGTTGAAGCAATAAAAAGTTGTTTCAGTAGACCCCCACTGACAATCCCGGATCATCTTGCACACTGAAACCAGTGGGGTATACTCACTATTTCCCCCTCATTTAGTATTGCATATCTTAAACAGTTTTCAATAATATTGGATCCACTACTTCCTCTAAAAAAAGTCTGACTTCCTGTGCATCCTGGATTAAAACTTGATCTTGAACTAGTCATTATATACTGTGGAGGGATGGGGGCAACTCCCCAATGAGGATTTCCTCTGAATTCTTTCAAGAGTAATTTTGTAAGCCCTTGCCATTTTCAGGGGGACTGTTTGCTTATCCGGGAGACACACTTTGGTACAGTTTGGTGAGAACCAGTTACGGTTAAGATACATGACATTTATAGTTGCATTGTGTTGGGAAATAATTTGTGAACAAAAATGCCAAGCCATGTTTTTCACCTTCTGCTGATCAACAACAATAACAATAATAATACTTCTGTCAGAAAAGGTCTGGTATGAAAAAAATTATTTTCTGCACTCTTTGAAAAATTGGATTTTGGAGTAAAATCCCAATAGGCACCATTTTGGATGACGTCACAGGACCACAGCAGCAAAATAAGCAACAATATTAATTTTACTTTGTAGAGCACAGCAACGGCTGTCTGTTCAAGGTAAAATCTTTTAAAAATATTGCAACACTGCAAAAACTTAAGTAGGGTTCTAACTACACCCCCTGTAACATAGTGGAGGTAAGAGTTTATTTGTTGGTCCAGGGTGAATTGAAGTTGTTTGCCAATATATTTACAGAACAATCTTAGTTTGCCCACCAGAAAAGAACCTGAAATTTGACACCACTTTTGTTTTAAACAATTTCCTGTTTCCCTTGAGAGTCTATGATAGCAATGTTCTACATCATGTTTGTTGGGGTAAACAACTGATGGATCTTAAACTAATCAAGGACAAAGACGTAAAGTATTTAAAACTCACCTCTCTGTATTTTAATATTTCATCTTCAAAATCTTTATTGTACTTTCTCAACTTCTGTCTCAGTGTAGCCAAAGCCTATAAGATAAAAGAAAAAGAATGTCATGCACATCTTAATGAGTTTGCTGTACCTTCGTTCAGTTCATTCAACCTCACAAAATACATGGCAGTAAATACTGTATAGAGAACCTACAGAAGATAATTTTTTAATCGAACCCGAGTCAGAATTTAAGACTCAGTTGTATTCATATCTGTAGGCTTAACAGACTGAAAAAGGCGGGGGGAACAATGATCCCAGGGTTTTCCAGTTTTTGTAGCATGAAGTGCCTAGAGGTAAATTTTCCCCTGGATGGTTTATTGCAGGGTTAAACATCTTGGCATGGTTTAAGTTGGTAAAGCATGATCATCCAGGTGAGTGTAGTCCGGAGTAGGACTGTTTGTGGTGACGTTGACGTAATATATCAAACACGAGAAAGAATGTCTCATCAGGATATCCAAACACCGAGAAGTGGGTTGAAAAAACGAGGTGCAGCCGAGTTTTTTTAACCGACTTCGAGGTGTTTGGATACCTGATGACACAATCTTTCGAGTTTTTGATATGGCTTCTCAAACCATTCATAACTCTTGGAGAAATTCAAAGCAGAAGTTCGCAAAACTTTATGCTAATTAAGATCCGGTATCCAAACCACCGTCACAGCAGTGATTTCCTTTGTTTTCTCTTTATGAATTATTAATGAGTTTGAGAATGATGTTTCAACAACTTGACTTTGATGATGACATCTGCTCAGGTTTTCAAAAACGTCACCACAAACAGTCCTTCTCAGGACTACACTCACCTCGACGATTATATTTTACCAACTTACGATATGACTCCTGGGTACAAAACTATTTACCAGGGAAATGTATGGCTTTTATCCATCAGATATAATTATGTTGGCATTCTATCCATAGGCCCAAAAACAAATGCCATTATAATTGTTTTAGTCAAGATTTAAGTTTGGAAGGTTTATATGTGGGTGCATCATAGAACTCGTGACAGATGCCTATCTACAGTGTAACAATGAAATAGCTTCAGATATTACAGTGCCAAGATATGAATCACTTTACCAGACAACATCGAACTGTGAACAATTTTGTGGAAAATTACATTTAGATTCCCATTCAGACACTGTGTTTTGTGCCATGCCTGCCCAACTTTATTTTTGACTCAAGATAAATAAGTTGCTGTTGTTTATTGTTGTTGTAACTTGTTTTGTTTATTACCCTTACCCCAGCATTGACTTTGCTTAGCTTCTTGCGACCTTCAGTGTCCTCCCAGTTCTAACAAAGAAAAAACACAACAAGAACTTTCAACTAATAAAAAGGTTATATTTTTTGTTTAACTTTTTATTAAACTAAATATCACAGAGTCCCATTATTTGTCCCACAAGGCAGCCATTTGAGAGGAAGATAACAAAGTTCAACTACAAACTAATAGTTAAAACAATCATAAGAAATAATAATAATTAAAAACAATAATATAATAATAACAACTTCATTGAAACACCTTTTGAATAAAAATAACAGTACTAGTGATATTACATAAAAGGCGTTGGAATGAAAGATTAAAGATAAAAATGTAATTTGAAAATCACCAAAGCCTGTTATGACACCAGACAACAAGGTTGCCAACTGGCTATGTTGACCGTGGATGCTGGAGGAATTTTGATACCATTTTCCTTAATAACATTTCTATGGTGAAGTCTCATGTTGATAGTTTCTTTAGTCTAACCTCTAACCCTCTTGCTTCATATTTCCTTACCTCTTTCACAAAATCTTCCAGCTCTGTTAAACAGCGAATGTAAAACTGTGGAATACCTTCTTTATCAACTACAGTCTTCGCTTTGGTGAATACTTTTCCAAGATTTTCAAATCTACAAGAAACAAAAAGAACATCAAAATAATTATTACTGGTTGTCAGTAGATCCTAGAACACAAAATGCCTTAAAGCTTCACCTCGGTTTCGATTGTTTTATTCTTGCTCATCACTAAAGTTTTACACCTGTGGATGATAATCGGTATTGTACATGTTACAAACAACAAAACTCTTGATTTAATTGTATATTTTGGATAAGGAGCTAGTTTGACCACAGCCAGATTATTTAATATTACACTGGAATATGAAAAACACAAAAAACAAACCTGTGAGGACTTTGGAAATATCCTTAATTTTCTTGTGATTCTTCAGCTGTTTGATTGAGTTGGTTAGTTCTTCAAACCTGTAAATTCACATTTTTTTTAGTAACAATACAGCACATATGTCAGGGATATTACAGCAGTGAAGCATGATTTCCTTCACTGAAATCCTAATTATTAGTGATTTAAAAATATCAATGTTGTGGTGATTACTTTTGGGGGGGAATGAAATTTTATAACTGTGACACTTTATTAATTTTCTTTTGTACATGTACCAGATTATGGTAATAAATCCAGGACAAAGGAAAATACATGTAACAATTATAATTGATCATTGATTGAAAACTTTAAGTGACGCAATAATCGATTATGGATAATACACGATCGATTATTGCAGAAAAATGAAAAATGTATTAGTGACAAACAAAAATATTAAAGCTTGTGTGTTGTCTCTTAATGGACTCACAACAGCAGCCATAATCCATTGAATGCCCCCTTTCTGCTACGTTTCTTATGAGATTGTTTTTGTCGTGTTCCAAACCACGATGCAACATGGCCATGCTTCATTGTGAGGGTTTGTATTTTGTTCAAATCTGATTGTGTGTATTATGAAAACTTACCTCATTAGTTATTACTCTTAGAAATTATTCCAAAACGTAAATAAGAAGCTGTCAAATGGCCATAAAAGACATTTTTCAGATCTACTCACTGCAATCAGAAATATTACAACAGGCCTTCTGACAGGGTGCGGGAGAAAAATTAAAATTGTGCGAGATTTTGGTGTTGAAAAACAGTGATTCGTTTATAAACAGCACTCTTGCAAAATGCAGACATTTACATTTAAACACTATTAAGAGGCGAAAAATTTTATCTACATGCTGACTTTTATTTAGTTTTAGAACCATTTTGCAGTCAAGAACTATCTAGAACAATCTAGAAGTTTTACTGAACCGGTGCAAACAGGTTTTCGTAGTTTTTGTGCTTGCATCAGCTTTTGTGCTCGTCAGTTTTTGTGCTTGCATCAGATTAAAACTTTTTGCTGTTAGTTTGTTGTATGTGGTTTCTGGCAGCAGTGGAGCTTTTTTAGCGTGGTTTTCATCAGGTTATGGGCCCAGAACGTTGCCACTGCGTTGCCGAAGTCGTTTTCGCAGTGAATTGAAGGTCCGCTTGGACTGTGTTGCCTGGCCTTCGTATTAATTTATGCAAACAAAGATGGCATCCGAGTTGAAGACTGCTGTTGTTCCTTTGAACGGGAAGAATTATCCAACATGGAAGGTACCGTGCCGGATGGCTCTGATGAAGGAAGGATTATGGAGCATTGTTGAAGGCACTGAAGCTGCTCCTGGTCGGGAGAACGATGGGTATGCAAAGTTCTTCGCACGAAGAGATCGAGCGCTGGCGATAATCGTGCTGTCCGTTGAGCTGTCCCTGTTGTACTTGGTTGGAGAACCTGAAGACCCGGCCGCTGTATGGGGGAAGCTGGCAAACCAATTTCAGAGGAGAATGTGGGCTAATGAGCTGGAACTGCGGCGTAATCTTTTCTCTTTGTGGCTAAAAAATGGTGAGTCCGTGCAAGAACACAAAAAGGCCACGACCGAGATTTTCAATGGTTTGTCAGTGATTGGAGACCCAATTTCAGAAGAGGATCGTGTTGTGCATTTACTAGCCAGTCTCCCAGACTCGTCATGCTGGTTACTGCTCTTGAGGCGAACGTGGAGGTTCCAAAAATCAAAGTGGTCACTGAGCAGTTGTTGCATGAAGAACGGAAGCTAAAGGAACGGACAGGTGTTGGTGCAAGCAGTGAGAGAGCAATGACAGGAAAACAGTGACCCAAAGCGAGGGGACCAAAGTGCCACCACTGTGGAAAGTTCGGTCATATCCGGCGGAACTGCAACGAATGGATCAAGCTCAGTCAATGCAATGAATGGGTCAGGACCAAGTTTAGCACGAGCCAGAAGGAGACCAGAAACAAGCTGAAGGCAAACAAAGCTGAGGTGAGACGGAGAGACAGCAGCACTTCAGAGAGTGACTGCATCGGGTTGATGGTGAACCACATGATGTCGGCAAGTTCTAGCAACCGAACGAAAGATTGGATGGTGGACTCAGAGCAACTTGTCACGTGTGTAATGATGATAAGCTGTTTGTTAAACTCCGTAGCCTGAAGCAGCCACTGGAGGTCACGCTTGGGGATGGATGCACAGTGGAAGCGACAGGGCAAGGAACTGTTGTGTTGGAGATGGATCGACAAGTGGTAAAATGAGTAGATGCAAATTACATGAGGTTCTGTACGTGCCTGATCTGTCGTACAACTTGCTCAGCGTGTCAAAAGCAGTGGAAGCTGGTAAGGTAGTTGAGTTCAGTGAGACGAGTAGATAGGAATTCATCCATTTCATTGAGAAATACATTTAATATAAACGAGCATTCTCACTTAGGAATGACGAGAACATATAACACGAACAACGTGGTACGAACGACTCGTACCAGGCCCCTATCGGGCAAATCATACTCAGTGTCCAGGTCTAATTATAGCATTCTGCTCTATTTCCCCCCAAGTCTTTAGTGTTCGTCATGCTTGTGTTGGAGGGGCAGTGAAGACTGATATCAGAGAATCATAATTGTTAATTTGAAAGAACAAAACAAAACTAGGAGAAATAATGTCATGCATATGAGTCATGTGGCGGTCTCATTGTTCGAGAAGTCCTTTTGCATTATAATCTTGTAGCCGCCGCAAGGCTAGTGCCGGTTTCTTCGGTTGTGCTTGAGGTGTGCCCGAGGTCGCTGGCACTGGTGCATCCACGGGGGTAAGGGATGGTGATTCACAACTGGGTGGTAGACCTGGGCTGGCCAGTACCGATGGAGTTGCAGTAGGGTGGGGCGGTGTCGTGTGCGTAGGTGGTGGCGGAGGTGCACACCCCTCTTGGCTTGGGCTGGTAAGATCGGGACAACTCAGTGGCTTGCCAGATGGTGGTGGAGGTGGCAGCTCTGCTAGTGGTGGATTGGGGCTGGGCGGCTTGCCTGGTTTGGGGGTCAGCAGGTTGAGGTGTCGTAGGTCATCGTTGATAGTGTGTCGAGGGGGCCTAGTTTGCACAGGGATGTACTTTTTGAGAAACTTCCGGTTATGGGTGGTCATCCTGCCGGAGCCATCAGCACGTACGACATACTGGTCGAACTGGCGGACCTCGATCACTATGCCTGTCTTGTCCCACTTAGTGGGGTATGGGCCTGTTTGGTTCTGGATGCGTACGTGGTTGCCAACTTCCAGGTGTGGGAGTCTCTTGGTGTGCTCCGTCCATCTCTCTGCAGCTTTCATGTGGCGGTTTCGCAGAGCTTCCTCTCTCGTGGCTAGGGTGTCACTCCACGTAGGGTGTGGTTGATAGCGGCCTGGCAGGATAGGTATAAAGTCCTTGATAGGCCTGCCAAATACACACTGTGCGGGGGAGAGCTGCGTATTAGGGTCTGGTGTGTTCCGATATTGAAGGATGGCACGCTGCAGGGAGTCAGTGTCAAGGCTGCCGTTTGGGGTAGTGTTGTCTGTGATGATCCGTTTAACTGTCTTTACACCAATCTCTGCTCTGCAGTTTGAGTGGGGAAACGCCACTGATGATAGACGGTGGTGGACACCCCACTCCTTCAGGAATTGGCATGTGGCTGCTGCGGTGAATTCCGGCCCACCGTCTGTTGCACATTGACTGGGGATGCCAAATGTGGCAAATGTGCGCCGCAGGCAGTCAATCAGGCCTTTAGATCCCTCTCGCGCTCGTTCGACAATGGGCCAGTTGGAGTAGCGATCTACCACGATGAGGTAGTTGACCTCCTTGTGGTGGAAGAAGTCTGCACAGATGCATTGGAAGGGGTGAGCTGGGGGAATAGTTGGTGAGGGTGGTGCACTTGGTTGGGATGGTGCCATGTGGTTACAATGGTTGCAGGTTTCCCGTAGGGCACGGATGGCTCGAGTGATGCCAGGCCAGAATACAGTGCTGTCGGCACGTGCGGTCATGGAGGTCACGCCTTGGTGTGCTGAGTGTAAGACGGTTAAAACATGCTGTCTGAGGGATGGTGGTATGACGATGCGATTCTTGTAGAGGATTACGCCATCGACTGTGTATAGGTGTTCGCGGAACTGATAGTACTCCTGAAGGGCAGGCGGTAGCTCATGGCGGAACTGGGGGAATCCACTCTCTATGATGTCAAGTAGTTGAGTCATGTCCCCATTACTTGTTGTAGCTAGTTTGACCCTGTCCCAGGTAACGGCCATTGTGCTCAGTGCTGAGGAAGCTAATTGGGGTAGAACAGCCGGGGCAGCTGTAGCTGCTGCTATGTCGTCTGGCAGGATCAGCATGTCCGGCGTGGGGGTTCCTGTTGGGTGACGGGAAATGGCATCAGCGGCTTTGTGTCGCACACCAGGGATGTGTACCATTCGGAACCGGTAACGTAACGTCTTTTCCTTGAGGTTGCGTAACCTGGCATTAGTGATCTCCTCAAGGGACCGGTCTCCAAACACCTTAAGTAGGGGCTTGTGGTCTACAGCGATGATTAGGTTGCTGCAGCCCAGGACAAAGAATCGAGCTTTGTCAAGGGCATCTGCGACGGCGAGAGCTTCTCCCTCCACTGGGGCATAACGGGATTCAGCGGCATGTGTGAAGCGGCTGCCGACTAGTGCGATTTTCCAGCCTGTGTTGCAGCAGAAGGGTTCAGTGGATGGACACTGGCAGTGTTTCTGGAATAGCCAGAAGCCGATGCCGCTTTTGGACCAGTCGGTGGCCAGGCAGGTCGGTTTTGATTTGTCAAAGATGCGCACGCCTTCCTCAATTTCGCTGATGATCACCGACTTAGATTCCTCAAAGAGCTGGTTGAGCTCATCAGTCCACTTGAAGGGAGTTCCTTTCTGGAGTAACTGGCGGAATGGCAGCATGCGTTCATTAGCAGCAAAGGCATAGGAGACCTGGTTGATGAGTCCAAACCACGAGCGGACATCAGTTATGTTGGCTGGTGTTGGGAAGTTGCTGATGGCATTGAGGTACCTTTTGCAGGGCCGCACGTTGCTTGGAGTGATCTCAAATCCAGCGAACTCTACAGTGTCGGCTCCGAACACAAACTTGTCTGGGTTAAGTATGATTCCGTTGTGACCGCAGAGGTCGAGCCAATCGACCGCCTGGAAGAAGCTCTTTTGGAGGTCATCTGCCCAAAGGAGGGTGTCGTCGATGCACTTAGTTTTGTTGCGGATGTGGGAGACAATCTCGTCGAAGCGTCTCGAGTAGCCATCACCGGAGGCGATGTAACCCTGGGGTGCTGTTTTGTAGCGGTATCGGCCCCATGGGGTTATGAAGGTGATGAGGTGGCGATCTTCCGCATGGAGGGGGACGCTGTGGTAGCCATTCCAGCAGTCAAAAACGGTCTTTTTTGTGTTACTGGGTATAGAGCGTGCTTGGTGGAATGGGCTCTGTGTGTGGTGTGTCTCACGTGTGGCGTGGAGGTTAAGCGCCTGGAAGTCGACTGTGCGTCGAGGCTTGCCGTTCTTCTTTGCACACACAACCATGCGGTGGCACCATGTGACAGGCTCTCCTACCGGGACTTGCTCGAGCACGCCCAGTGATACGTCCTGGTCAAGTCCTGCCTTGACATGTTCTTGCCAGTGAAGTGGTACTGGTATGGGAGTGTGATGTGCAACCGGTTCCGCGCCAGGGTCAACCATTAGCCTCATAGGGACGGTCTCGGGAGTGGTTGGTGCTCGCAGGTGTTGAAGGTGCTGGATCGGTAATAATCTAAAAGCCACTGTTGCAGTTTCAGCCGGCTGCTTTCCACCGCTGGAAATAGAAGTTCGGTGGGCTTGGGTGGTGGTGTTTTGCGACGTGGGCAGGTGCACGGTGAGCTGGATGCGCTCTCAGGTGCCTTTGCGCTGTCTGAGGGGGGTGTTTCTGACGCATCGCATGCTGTGTCTGGCTCGGTCGTACTACATGCGTGGATAGTCTCGCCCACGGTGGGAAAGTTCTTAGTGATCATGCCCAGTGCCGTGCAGGTTTCCCGGCTCAGGAAGAGTTTGTCCGAGTCACTTGTCACATACACGAGTTGTCGACTTTCGAGGGTTGCACCGGACGGAGACCTGCCCGAGAACCTGAGGAGGACAGCACCCATGATCTTGATACCATTGTTGTTCACGGCGTGCATTTGCATGGTGACTGGGATCAGATCTCTCTCACTCAGGCCAAGGCGACGGATAACTTGTATGCTAGCTAAGCAGCTCTGGCAGCCTGTGTCAGCCATAGCAGATAGTCGTACTGGTGTCAGCCGCGATGTGGGAGGGTTGTATCCCAGTGCTGTGTAGTCCTCGGGGTGGGCAGTTGCTGTTAGCGTGATGAATGGTTGGGACTTTGATGGCTGTCGGACCCAACAATCAGTTAGGTGGCAGTATAGGTGGTGGTCAAGTTTGATTACATCTCTGCCAGGATTGTTGCTGAGGCTTGTCGTGGTGCAGAGTGAGTCGAAGATTGCACCTTCTGTAGTATTGCCACTGGGTGGGGTAGGCTGTTGGGGTCTGGTGGACCTGTTCTTGCCCTGACACACGCTTGCAAAATGGTTCGGTCGCCCACACTGTTCGCAAATTGTGCCATAAGCAGGGCAGTCATTTCTTCTTATCCTGGTCGGGGCGCTCCTGCCATGGCCGCGCTTGTTGCAGTAATAGCACGGGTCGTTGTTGTCTCCTGTTTTACGCCGTTTGATGTCATCCTGTTTGGCACGACGGTATTGGCTGCTTGCGGCATCTACACCTTGGTTTTGCGACAGGCGGCCAGCGGATCGTTTTCCAGCCTCTTTGGCCTCAATAAATTGAAAGACCTCTTCAAGGGTCATGTCCTGATTCCTTTCTCCTAGCAGATCCAGTTGTATTTCATTGTCGGCCAGGCCGCGTGTTAAGACGTCGCGCAAAACGTTCTCTGTGTAATTAACTTCAATTGCACAACCAGGGCAGGTGACTAAAAATTTGCAGACGCCGGCTTGGCCGCGAAGGCGGGCACCAAAACTTCGGATCGTCTCGTCCCGGTCCTGGCGCATGTTGTGCAGTTGAACCCGGGCAACCATTGTGTTCTCCTCCCTCACGTCAAGTTTTTTAATGGCCTCCATCACTGCATCGGCAGTTTTGTTGGTGAGGGAGCCGCCTGCGTTTCGTGTGAGGTCTTTACGAAGCTGTTCATCGCAGCATTCGAGGAGTTGGATTACTTTATCTTTGCCTGTGACGTTGGTTGCTGCGACATAGTCGTCCCAACGGGTGAGGAAATACGACCAATCCTCGCTTGACCCTGCGGCAGAGATTGTTGGGCGCCGTACTCTTTCGAGTTTGGTGTTCGGGGCGGTGTTTGGGGCGGCGCTTGGTGCAGCAGCGGCGACTCCAGGAGCGGTGTGTGTGCCTGCCGAGTGGACCGAGAGCAAAACGGCCGCGAGCGCGTCTGTCACTTCTTCCGTTTCGAAGGTGCATTCCGGGAACGGCACTTGTATTTCTTCGCCATTCGTTGTGGTCTGACCTTGTTTGTTGTGATAGTCTGTCGCTACGGTGAAGGGAGGTTTCGTTTCTGTGTGAAAACAAAGATGGCGGTCGCGATCGATGGTTGTGTTCCGTGTGGCGTATGGCGAAGAAATCCGCTTGTTGTCGGTGTTTCCTTCGCCGATTCACTGCTTGGTTGGACGTGTTCTCGTCATAGATAGGAATTCATCCATTTCATTGAGAAATATATTTAATATAAACGAGCACTCTCACTTAGGAATGACGAGAACATATAACACGAACAACGTGGTACGAACGACTCGTACCAGGCCCCTATCGGGCAAATCATACTCAGTGTCCAGGTCTAATTATAGCGTTCTGCTCTAACGAGTTGTCAAATTTTGGATGCAAACCGGGAACCAATCACTGTTGCCATGAGGGTAGGGAATCTGTACTACCTGAACTGTCTGACTGATCGTCAACAAGCCCATGCAGCTGACAACCAAAGCCAACAGACAAAGGAAGATGTGTGGCATCGGCGTTATGGTCATCTTGGAGTACAAAACCTGCAAAAGTTGGCTAAGGAGGAGCTGGTAGATGGTTTTGATTACAATTCACTGCAAGCCATTAACTTCTGTGAGCCATGCCTGGAGGGAAAGCAGCACAGAAGAAAATTTCCAACCGGCGGAGGCAGGTGGTCAGATGAGCCACAGGGCTTGGTACACAGTGATCTATGCGGAAAGATGAATGCAAAGTCCCTGAGTGGAGGTGAATATTTTCTGACATTCATCGATGACAAGACTCACTATGTCTGGTTTTACATCTTGAAGCACAAGGACGAGGTTTTCCCGCGTTTTCTTGAGTGGAAAGCTCTGGTGGAAAGGTCTATGAATCAGAAGTTAAAGGTTCTACGCACTGACAATGGTGGTGAATATGTATCTGCAGAGTTTCAAAGCGACTTGAAGAAGGAAGGAGTTTGTCATGAACTGACTGTACCGAAGACTCCTGAGCAGAATGGTGTCGCTGAAAGGATGAACCGAACACTAGTTGAAAGTGTTCGAGCTATGTTGGCTGATGCGAGGCTGCCACACCGGATCTGGGCAGAAGCATTGTCCACGGCTGTTTACCTTCGAAACCAAAGTACGACAAAGGCAGTTAAAGGAATGACCCCATTTGAAGCTTGGACAGGAGAGAAACCAAATGTAGAGCACCTGAGAGTTTCTGGATGTGCGGCATATGCCCATGTAGCCAAAGACGAGCGGAACAAACTTGACAGGAAATCCAGGAAGTGCGTTCTTCTGGGCTATGGCACTGAGACAAAGGGATACCGGTTTTATGACCTAGAGTGTGCTAAAGTCTTCTATCGTCGGGATGTAGTATTCAGTGAATCCAGTTGTGGAATTGAGGTGCCAAGCGAAGAAGAAAAGAAGAACAAGACACCATATGTGGAATTTGATAGTCTTCCTGATCAAACGCCTGACGTTCAACCAGTTGCCAATGAGACAACAGAGCCTGTACTGTCAAGACCAGAAAGGGAGAAAAGGCCACCTGACTACTATGGAGAATGGGCAACTATCACAAGAACTGACTTAAATGAGGCAAAGACTGTCAAAGAAGCACTAGCCAGTCCAGACAAAGCTAAGTGGATGACTGCGATGGACAGGGAACTGGAATCTCTTGGCATAAATGATGTCTGGGACTTGGCGGAACTGCCAAAGGACTGAAAAGCAGTTGGGAGCAAGTGGGTGTTTAAGCTCAAGATGAATGCTGATGGATCAGTTGAATGGTACAAAGCTCAGCTTGTAGCACAGGGTTTCACTCAGAAGTTCGGAGTTGATTACGATGAGACATTTTGTCCGGTTGTCTGTTTTGAATCAGTTTGAACTGTCATTGCATTAGCTGTGCAGAATGGCCTGAAATTGCATCAGATGGATGTTGCAACTGCTTTCCTGAATGGCAAACTGAAAGAAGAGGTGTACATGAAACAGCCAGAGGGTTTTGTCACCAAGGGCCACGAACATTTGGTCTTCAGGCTGAAACGAAGTATCTATGGCTTGAAGCAGTCATCAAGATGCTGGAATACCGTGCTGGACAAAAAGTTAAAGAAAATGGGTTTTGTGCAGACAGACAGCGACCCATGCATTTATGTGGCTACAGAAGGAGAGATGTTCGTAATTGCAGTCCATGTTGACGACATTGTGTTGCCCACTAAGAGTGACGAGCGGATGGCGGAAGTCAAGAGAGGTTCGAAGTCAAGGACATGGGGGAGCTGCACCATTTCCTGGGTGTCAAGGTGATTCAGAATCCACAAACTGGAGAAGTTTGGATTGATCAAGAAGCTTATGCCCAAAGAATCCTACAGAAATTTGGAAGGGAGAATGCCAAGCCAATTAACACACCAGTAGATGCCAGCTCAAAACTCGTTAAGACGACCGAGGACTGTGAGGGTGTGGATCAAGCCCAGTTTCAATCGGCAGTTGGAAGTCTGCTGTACCCGTCAATAATGACAAGACCAGATATTACGTATGCTGTTA
Source organism: Siderastrea radians (assembly GCA_964017195.1). Classification (NCBI taxonomy): domain Eukaryota; kingdom Metazoa; phylum Cnidaria; class Anthozoa; order Scleractinia; family Rhizangiidae; genus Siderastrea; species Siderastrea radians. Next base: position 36,119,319 of record OZ024897.1, on the reverse strand, counting down.
GCAATGTGGCCAAGTTTTGTGTCAACCCTTCCAAACAACACTGGATTGCTGTTAAACGGATTAGGCACTACTTGAAGGGCACGTTGTCCCTGGGTCTCCTTTACAGGAAAGATGGATCAAGTGACTGTATTGGATACTCTGATGCTGACTGGGCTGAAGACACAGATGATCGCAAATCGACGTCAGGGTACATGTTCCAGATGAGTGGTGCAGTAATCAGCTGGAGAAGCAAGAAGCAGACATGTGTGGCACTTTCGACCGCGGAAGCTGAGTACATGGCATTGGCAAGTGCAGCACAGGAAGCTATTTGGATGCGACAGTTGTTGACAGATCTAAGAAATCCTCCGAGAGAACCAACCAGGATTTTTGAAGACAACCAATCAGCCATTTGTCTGGCCAAGAATCCACAGTTTCACGGGCGAGCCAATCACATTGGAATCAAGTATCACTTCATTCAAGAACAAGTGGAGAAAGGGACTGTGGAACTGCAGTACTGTCCTACAGAGGAAATGGTTGCTGACATGCTTACCAAAGGATTGAGCTGGGAACGGTTCATAAAGCTATGGCTGATGTCTGGAGTGACAGAGATGCCTCATTCCGCTTGCGAGTGAGAAGGAGTGTTGAAAAACAGTGATTCGTTTATAAACAGCACTCTTGCGAAATGCAGACATTTACATTTAAACACTATTAAGAGGCGAAACATTTTACCTACATACTGACTTTTATTTAGTTTTAGAACCATTTTCCATTCAAGAACTATCTAGAACAATCTAGAAGTTTTACTGTACCAGTGCAAACAGTTTTTCGTAGTTTTTTTACTTGCGTCAGCTTTTGTGCTCGTCAGTTTTTGTGCTTGTGTCAGTGGGTGGGTGGGTAGGTGGGTGCGTGGGTGGGTGGGTGAGTGAGTGAGTGAGTGAGTGAGTGACGAAAGTGAAAAAAGAACAAAGAAAAAAGCTAAATAGGAATTAATTGGCCATGCAAATTTCATCGTCAGAGTTTAACGGCATAGAAGGCTGCTTTCTCTCACTTCAGCTTCCTTAAACAATTTTCCCAATTACCGTATTTACCCGCGTATAGGCCGCACTTTTTTCAAGGAAAAAAACGTTCGAAATTTGGGGTGCGGCTTAGACGCGGGTACAAGAATTTTGAGCTCATTAATATGCAAAACTTCCCGACACACACACAGTAAACAAAGTTCCTGAATGCTTAACAGTTTGATTGAATGTATCGTATGAGGTCAAGTTAATCCATGTCTTCGAAGAATTTTGCCTCTCTCCGCTGCAATGAGTGTATCTAGTTTCTGAATATGTTTGTTATTGAATGAATTCCAAAGAAGTTTGCATGTGAAACCGCGAAGACCTTTCAATGCCGTTCACCTGAAACCGCGTTTGTTTATTTGCCGAACTACACGAAAAATACACAGAACCCGTCATAAAAAGAAAAAGTCATAAATGAAACTGATATAAAATATCAGTTTCGAAGTTTAATGCACACTGTCATGTCTTCAGCAATAAATAAGAGGTGATTTATTTTTACCCTGCGCACGTTAATTTGCATACATCGAAAGCGAAATTGGAAACCTTTTAATACACAATGCGTAACACGATGCTTTTGATACAACTCTTACTCTTGACAGACGTTAAATTGCCTTCCTGTTTCACCTGTAAATGTATAAATTCTTAAACAATCGGAAATTTAGCATCCCTTATACAAAGCTTCTCACTACGCTGAGCCCGTGAAATGCCTGTTTTACGCAACAACAGGGAAAAGCTTGACTTTCGAGCGACTTTACGTTAGAGCATTTTGTCAAATAGCCAGCCGTTTTGAGAATTATCGCAATAATTTCCGTAACATTAAAAACTTAAAGTGGATAATTTACCCTATGAAGAAAGGAGCAGCGAATTCTAAACGCATGTGTATCATTTGTCATTATTTGATCGCACAAAACGGCGACGCCTGCACCTCATTTCTCGACACATTTGTTGGATCTGTAAACAATAACGCTCGCGATCAAGTTCGGTCCGTTTGTCCGATTCATTTCTTGCTAGATCACTCAAGCGACAAGCTCATTAGTTTCTCGACTCGAAACTCGAATATTCCACTTTAACAGTTTTTAAAAATTTTTATTGCGCTCTGAGTCAGGAAATATTTTATTTTTTTAAACTTGATAACACTTGTGTCAAGGCTACAACATCTCACCAATGACAACAGTACATCACAGCATTGCCAGGGTTAAGGATTTGATTATGAAAGCAGTCGTTATTTTTTCTACTTTAGGATTGTGCCTTCATTCATCATGACTTGTGGCTTCATTGCCCAGATCACACTATTCCTAGTTTTCTATATGCACAACCACCCTCAAAGAAAAATAACAGCAGCCTACAGTCTATCGTTTTCCACACGGATTTTCATATTCAGTTTTAGCTTTCATTATTTTTTTTTGTTAGCACATTTGCACATACAAATGCAGTTACAGTTTGTTTTGCACTGCATACTATAACTTGCAGAATGTCTTTACCAGGCATGCATTGCTGGAAAGCCCAGAAAACTTTTTGGCACCTAAAAGCTATTTGTACAAACGTGAACCAATCATTCTTCAGGCTGTCATTCACCCGCTAGCAGAGCCTTTCTTAAACTCCGCAAGAGAAAAAAGACTCTGGAGAAATAGATTGAAGTCTTTTAAGTCGCCACAGCCCCAACTTATGGGCTAGTCAATATGGTTTTTCTATCATCAAACCGTTTTTTTCCCTGCACGCATCAATTTTGCTGATAAACCCAAGGTCAAACCTGAGCCCACTGTACCGAAGCAAAATGGCATCTAAGTGTATGAATTTGAGTACTGAGTTCAAACCTGCCCTAGGCTTGAAATTGTATCCAAGCAACAACAACTGTATCCTCAATAAAGACTTGACTCGATTTTTGCTAGCAGGGTGGCTGTCACTTTAACTGTCTTTAAGAACAGGAAATTTTAGGTAAGCTTATAACAAAGTTTCATGCTTAGAACCGTCTTTGTTTACACGTTATACAGTGTGAATTATCATGCCCAAAATCAGCCCAAAAAGTTTTTTGCGCTTTCGAGAAATGCACCCCTTGATTTTGAGAGCACACGAAGTAGATGTAAAATGGGACTTTGCTGTGCTTCATATGCCATCCTTGTTGCTTCAACACACCTTTGAAAATTTAAGTGTTGAAGTTGGAAATATACCATACAGGATGAGGGTTGGAGAGTAGCAAAAATGAGAGCAAGTTATAGTTATAAAAAATTAAACCACTCATCAAAACCACAGAAAAGAACAAATCCTTGAAATGTGTAGACCTTGTAAACCATTTGATTTGTAGGTCATTAACTTGTCATCTTTAATTTTATCCACAACAGTTGCATTTAATTTATGAAAAACTAACAAACCTGACATGTTCATCAGAAAGAATCGAAGGCCATAGTTTTGACGCCGGAGACTCTCTTAAATTGAGTAAATCTTCCTGTAATTGAGCAAGTTAAACACTGTATGTTAGCGAGCACAGAGTGTATTTTAGTGTGTACAAGTACGTGGATAAGGCTTATAATGTAAACTTATGTGAATTCAAAAATACAAATTTGAAATGCTTTGTAAACAGAAGAGTTTGTCATTTTCGTAAATTCGTTTTTATAATAAATTTTCCGTTTTCGATAAATAATCTTAACAGTGGGATCGGCTGTGGTTTAAAAGATACAACGAATAATTCTATTTTCAAGATGCTAAGTTACGCACTTATCAATGTAAACCCCGTGGGGGCAGAGGAGTGCGGGCAAGGGGTGGGGATTTGACGGCGAAGTTCATCCCCTCAGTGGGAGGTTTGGTCGAGTACCTTTGCTCGCGGGTCGGGACATTTGATTTTTTCGACAGAGAAACTGGGACCAAGATTAAGTGTGGTTACCTGGCATCTTCTTTCTTGGCTTTGAAAAGTCCAGTTGTCCCTTGAAATCAAGTTTGAAAGATTCATAGTCTCGAGTCTAGAGCACTTTTCATAAGGATAGTGATCTATAATCACATGGTTTTAAAAGTTCCAGTTTGAATTCATTTTCATTGTCACTCTTACAGGCGTCATGTCGTAGATCACACATCATGTTGTCAGATAAGGTAGATAGGTTAAATCAAGTTTTTGAGTTTCATACTAAGTTGCAGTCTTGAGTGTAGAGCACCTTTTACAAGGATAGTGATCTATCATCACATTAAAAGTTCTGTTAAAAGTTCCAGTTTAATGTTGTTTTCATTGTCTATTAAATACTCTTACAGGCATGATGATGTATGTCACACATCATGTTGTCTCACAAGGGAGCTAGATAGGTTAAATCAAGTTTGTGAGATTCATACCAAGTTTAAGTCACCAGTTATTAAAGGTATGAGCACAGCTTGTCTTTTATTTGGTATTTTGCCCCTGGGTGGGGATTATTAACCACATTTGATGAACATGTGCTTCCCTACCCTTGGGCAATTGACCAAAATTTTTACTTCTTGGTCAAATCCCCACCTCTTGCCCGCACTCCCCCCCCCCCCCACGGGGTTTACATTGATAGGTGCATTATTTTGCCTTCTTCATACACAACATATTACCTTCGAGTACGTAACACGTGGCTTGTTTTTCACCATTCCGGATCCTTCCTCGCCTTCTTTGTCGAAGTCTCGAAGATCAATTCGTTCTTAAACATGATTTAAGCCTTCTCGGTCTTCTTACTTCAAGCGCGAGATCGCATAACATAAAATAACAACACTCGTTGCAACATGATACCGAGAAACCAGCAGACGCATGACCTTCCGTGCACGTGGTCGCTTTCTTTGCCTCTTTCTTGTCCTCTTTCTTTGTCTGCAGACTGCAGACATGCCAGGCTGGTAGAATGAACTTTCCACATATGGTTGTTAAATATTGAATCACCATATTGGAACCAGACATGCCAGGCTGGTAGAAATTGAACTTTACACAAATGGAGCAGTGTTAATTGTTATGGTTGGTTAGCAAAAATATATTTTGGAGAAAATTAAAGAAAGTTTAAGTTTCCTACATTTGCAATGTGTTTTATCTGTACTTATTAATTAATTAACCAGGAAGATAACAAAAGTCAAATCGGGGGAATTTTTCGAGGACAAGATTCCGTGACTGACCGTTTGTTTACATTTCTTGTGGTTTTATCGCATCGGATCATGAATGACCACACAATTGCTACACAAAAATGAAATCATGACTCAGCGTTTTCGTTTCGAGTAACGGAGCAAGATCATTCCCCGGTATGCGAGTTTTCGTGGAATATGACATCGGAAAAGGGATTGTGTGACAACCGGTAATAATATTAAAAAAAACAGTTTCAAATGTCAGTCTGCATTTTGTACCCAGTCTGCAGTCTGCAGTCTGCATTTTGTACCTAGTCTGCATTTCGTACCCAGTCTGCAGTCTGCAGTCTGCATTTTGTACTGACCTATTGTCAATCCACAAAAAGCGCCACGAAACGTAGACTTCCTAGGTCATTTGCACACCAAAGTCAGAGAAACAAAAATATCTAAAACTAAATTTGTATAATATATTAATTGACAAACTAAAACTTATGAACCTTGAGGACAAAAAGCTTACCTTGACTGGATAAGCCTTGTTTTGTAACGACATCATCTTCTGCTGACAACTCGCCAACCTCCATCTAGGAACTCGGCGTAGACAGTCGTCGAAACGAGATCAGTAATTCATGAGGAGCTTAAGCCACAGAAAAAAAGTATGCAAATGAGGTTACCGGGAGATTGAATCTCCCGGTAGCCTAATTTGCATACAATAAAAGCGGTAACATCAGACACTGCGGTTGACACCTAAGGCGTTAACCGTGTCCGGTGGAATTCGTTTAAATTGACATTTTTGACGACCTATAAGAAGGAAAACCACATGAACAGACGAAGAAAAATTAATTTCAGCGGAACATGACAGAGTCCTGCTAAAAAAGGCGGTTAGGATTCGCGCGAGTTGGCCGGGCTCAACCGACAATTGGCTTCGCGCGCGCGGAAAATACCACCAAAAATAACGGCGCGGTAAGAATTATTTCGGTTTGAAAACGATCAATACACCTTTAATTCTCAGCTACGTTATGTCTTACTTCCTTTAAAACAGCGAGAATGTCTTTATATCAAAAAAGAGATATCTAAATGGAAAAAGTGAAAGTCCTTTCGTAAGAATGACCTAAATTATTTCTATGAATTTTTCCTTCTGTAGTGAATTAAAAGAATACAACTTGAACTAATGTAGCGCATACAATAACTGAAGGGAAATTTACATAAATAGACCAAAAGCCGATAGTGTTAGCTAAAAAGCGATGTTAGACATTCCGCTTCCAGGTATCTGCTACTCAGGGAAGGCAGAATAAGCTAAAAAGCGATGTTAGGCATTCCGCTTCCAGGTATCTGCTACCCAAGGAAGACAGAATAAGCTAAAAAGCGATGTTAGTCATTCCGCTTCCAGGTATCTGCTACCCAAGGAAGACAGAATAAGCTAAAGCGCGATGTTAGACATTCCACTTCCAGGTATCTGCTACCCAGGGAAGGCAGAATAAGCTAAAAAGCGATGTTAGACATTCCGCTTCCAGGTATTTGCTACCCAAGGAAGACAGAATAAGCTAAAAAGCGATGTTAGACATTCTGCTTCCAGGTATCTGCTACCCAAGGAAGACAGAATAAGCTAAAAAGCGATGTTAGTCATTCCGCTTCCAGGTATTTGCTACCCAAGGAAGACAGAATAAGCTAAAGCGCGATGTTAGGCATTCCGCTTCCAGGTATCTGCTACCCAAGGAAGACAGAATAAGCTAAAGCGCGTTGTTAGACATTCCGCTTCCAGGTATCTGCTACCCAGGGAAGACAGAATAAGCTAAAGCGCGACGTTAGACATTCCGCTTCCAGGTATCTGCTACCCAGGGAAGACAGAATAAGCTAAAAAGCGATGTAAGACATTCTGCTTCCAGGTATCTGTTACCCAAGGAAGACAGAATAAGCTAAAAAGCGATGTTAGACATTCCGCTTCCAGGTATCTGCTACCCAAGGAAGACAGAATATTAGCTAAAGTGCGATGTTAGGCATTTCGCTTCCATGTATATTCAAAACAGGATAAGCTACAGCGCTATGATAGCGATCAAGTTTCCAGGTACAGCATATTATCTAAGGAAATCAGAATAAAGCTAGAACGCGATGCTAATATTTCGCCTCAAAGTGTGTACAAAATCGTTCATTTTCTCTTGTTGCTACTTACCAAAGGTCTCTTGTCTCTTTTTGTCTCGATTCCAAAGTTTCGTGAATCGGTCGTCGTTATTGAAGACGCGTGCGATTTTCAAAACCTCATATTTCCGGCCAGCATTGCGTTACAAGCAAAATACAAATGCAATATATGTTTTGAAGAAAAACTGACATTACCCAAGATGCTACAGCATTTAGGTTGGAAACCTTCTATACTGGAAATACAGTAAATGAAATATCAAAAGGAAAACGCAACGAGGCTGGGTAATGTTAATACATGATACCAGTGTAGCTCGAATAAATTATAATCGGAGTCGTGAAAGCGCCACATCCCATGCGTCCTCTAACATACATTTCTTCACATAAAAATCTAAAGCCTTAGTCTAAAAATTGATCGATGTCGGGTTCTTGCTCGACCTACATACAAATCAATACAACTTAGTAAAGATAATTATGGGCAGTTCTAAGCGGCATCGAGGAGAATTTGCAGGTTTGCGTAATGTTGAAATAAATTCCCGCCAGATAATTCTCACACAAAATTATGATTCTGTTTTGACAGCCTGCCCAGGAAAATCCACTGAAATCGCAATTGCATGCATCAACCGGTTTTGATTGTCATAAAGGACTATGGTGGCGGTCTAGCAAAGAAAATATATCATAAAACTGAAACGACCAGCATCATTACAAACGGCGTGACAAGACCGAATAATTCTCTGGTCCTGTTTTAGGTTTCGTTTCCTGGCGTATGGTGACAAAACGTGCGACTAACATTGCTAACATTCGACAGAGCCAAAAGGAGGTTACCCGAAAATCAGACATACCTGCCTTAAAATTCCCGGACTTTTGCTGACTGCCCTCGTTCTTTCCTGTAATAATTTTTGCTTCACGACGTGATCGCTTTTCTTATAATCGTAATGTATGTCATGCTGTTTTCAAAATAACTGCAAGGACACATACCGACCGTACGTGTTGATATAATTCTCTTCATTGCTGACAGAAATGATTGGCGTAAAATAACACTTGTAATGAGTACATGCTGCGATTTTTTTTCATGGCCTAAGTTCCTCATGCTTGAAAAGAAGTAAATTCCTTTGTGAATTTAACCTCAGGGAAACCTTGTTTCATTACAAAACCTCAGCAAATCTCTGCTCTAGTTGTACACCGTCAACGTCCCTTTTGAAAACCAAAGGAAATCGCAGTCGCGCTTGCGTATTTATCGTGCCTCACTTCCATTCTCGTCCCCAGAGCTACGCGGCTTTTTTTAAATTACGTCTCTTGTAGCTCTGGTAACGGCCAAAAATTTATTTTTTTGATTGGCCGATTCAAACTGTATGCGCAATAACGTAAAACTTTTTTGGCTTCTACGCATAACGTTTTATTTCCGATTGAATTAATCAGGGCATTACATGTAATTAATAAATTGACTTGATCAATTTCCACGCAAAGGATGCGGCTTAGGGCAGATTAAGCGACCAAATTTTGAATTCAAAGTGTTGAGATTGTCGTTAAATGCCAGCGATTCTTTCCTCGCCACAGCATTTTCTACAAAACTACAGCTTGTCCATAAATAAACTTACATGTAACTGTCTCATCAACGTTTGTAATGACCTCTTGATGTCGATGTTTTAAAACTTGGGCGCCAAATGCTTCTGGAAATTTTCGATGGGGTAAAACGTAATACAGTATAGCGTTTAGGGGAGGCGAAACGAAAAGTACACAGTTGACATTCTCATACAACAGAAACCAGACGAATGTAATAAAATAACTGTACAATTCAATATAACGCAAATGCAATAATAATATACCTTTAATCAGGCAAGATACAAATCCAAAACCCGTGAGCAAAATGCAGGGACAATCGTTCTTCTGAACAACTACGGCACGAAAGGCAGCTTCTTTTAAAAGAAGAAGTTTGTTTCTTTTAAATTAAAACAAACTTAAAAGTTTGTTCCTTTTAAAGCTCCAGGTTTTCTGCTATTTGCAGGAGATTAAGAGGGTCCCGAACAGCTTTTAGTCGATCCATAAAGCACCACATCTCTATCGATAGGAATTCAAATTTCTCAGTTGTTGTCAGAATTGTCATGCCCAGAGCTCCACGGACAAGAACGGAGTAGGCGCAATAGCACCTTAACGAATTAGACATGCGCTACCGGATGTCGTGAATTTCACGACATCCGGTAATGGCTGATACCAGAGCCCTACGATCCCACCGCTGACAGAACAGATCGTAGGCTCTGGGAACGAGAATGGCCTCACTTCCGCTTCTTGTGGGGAGGGGACGGTACTTTCTTTCTTTCTTTCTTTTGTTTCCCGCGAAAATTCAAATCTACGACTGGTTGACTGGTCGAGGACTTGCAACAAAAGTCTCGTGCAAGTTGTGAAGGTGTCCCGTGGTTTGATTGGAATAAAAGCTCGCAAGATCCCAAGAACGTGGATTTCCGCGCGGAGGCTCTCTTATTTGGCTTTTCACGCGAGCGAGTCGGAGAAGGAGCCACCAGCGAAGTTTCAACGGCTTATATACGCTAGTTTTAAGTAAATCAAATTTCCAAGAGGCAACTATCACCTGAAACTGTGGATTTATCAACTGAGTTGATGAGGTGAATTGACCACCGTAAAGAGATTGAAAGCTAACGTTTCGAGTGTTAGCCCTTCGTCAGGGCGAACGGCAAGGAATCGCAACAACAACAACAAAAAAATAGTTTATTATGTTCAAAAAAAATACATAAAAGGAAACGTCAGGAGGTTAACCCTATCGAGGACATTCCATGTTCCTTTTTCTTTTGCGGGTTGAACTTGGTTTTATATACGGAGAGCGGTGGAGTTACGCTATTAGGGAGCGGTCATTAGTTATTGGGGGGGAGGGCAGGTAAATTTAGGGGGAGGGCCAGGGTTTTGGGGGCTCCCATTTGGGAAGGGTCATATGTTTTTGAGCTTACGCTAAGGGAGGGTGACAAATGTTTGGGCGCCTGTTTTAACAATATAAAGCAAATAGCCACCATGGTCTCATAAATAATATACTTTCGAGATACTTTCAAGATTTGACAGGCTAACAGTAACAACGAAAAATATAAATGACAGTTTATCACTTTAGACACCATGAATTTCATTACCATGACCTTCATCGCCATCACTTTCAACGCAATCTGACACCTGCATCGTCATCACCTTCGTCGCCATCACTTTCAACACCATCACCTGCCCCATCATCAGCTTCGTCGCCGTCACTTTCACTGCCATCATCCGCAGCAGCATCACTTGCCTCGCCATCACTTTCATCGTCATAATTTGCGTCGTCACCACTTTCAGTTCCAGCAAAACTTAAAAACCTACGAAGTTCGGATTTTGTAATGTCATCTCAAAGACTACATCCTGAAGATATCACGGCAACACCGCAGCCCATTTCTTTTGTCTCTTTCCTAGTTGGATGATGAATCTCTGTGCGTAAATCCTTTTTTGTACACGTCTTTCCTTCTGGCAGCTCTGCCGCAATCTTTCTTAAATCTCATTCATTCTAGCTAAACGCCTCACCTTTTTCAGTTTCTTCCTCTTGTTGCTATTCTGTTTACTTGTTCGCGACTTCCTTTTCGTGCAGAAAATGTGTGTTTAAACACTGATTCGCAAGTTTGTTGCAGCTCAACTAGTCCAGAGCGTACACTGTCTAATTCCCCTTTTATAGCATTGCAACTAAAACAATACGTCAAAGTCATGAGCAGTTTTGCGCCCAGTCAAAATCTGGCCAGAAGAGTGTATGGTTGTTTTAAGGTGTTCCTTGAGATCTTTTTTAAGGGATGTTTCAATAGTTTCTATACACAGCAAGTTCTGCCTGATAGTTCCCGAATCATGTGGTTTGGGTACATGATTTTCCCGAAGGAGAAATCCATCCTGCGAAAGGATCTTAAATTACAGATTTTATTTGCTTGGAGAGCGAAGAGTAGGAAGCGTGCAAACCTGCCGAGAAGAGAAGCGGAAACGCTTTGAGATTACGAAGATTAAGAAGCCACATACAGGGAACGAAAATTAAAAACCTGAAAGTTACTGTACTGGACATGTACATTGCTAAGCAGAAGTTGAAGCAATCAAAGGGGAAAACGAGAAAAAGTGGATGTCATAACAGCAGACATCGGTAGGTCGCTTGTTCCCGATAGCCTTCGAGTTCCCAAAGATAGTGATAACGACGATGATGATAATAGTGATGTTGACGATGTTGTGGTGCAGGAAATTGGAAGTGATATCGACGATAGAGGAGATTTTGACGAAGTGTATGATAAAATTGAAGACGAAGGCGAAGCAGTTATGGAGGAGGAGAAGAGGGAGGAGGAGAGCATTACCACACTTTTACATACAACAAGATCTGGTCGAATTTGCAAGACATGGAAGAGGAGAGCAAACGCTTTGGATTTTTCATGACGGAGCGGGAAATTTCAAAGTTTCTATTTAATCACTAGTCACCTGATGGTAAAAGAAATGCCGCTGCAAAAATAACTCTGGAATACTTTGAATGTCAAAATTTCAACCATTTGAATGTTTCTTGGCAGCGTTTTTAAATACACACCTGACTTCATGTTTTTAAAGAGTTTATACTAATTCGGAACCAAGTTTACGTGGCTGCGCACTTGTGTCCAGGCACACTTTGCCACAGGTAATTTGCCGTTATCTTTAATACTTCTCTGAATTCAGGGGCGTAGCGTCCATATATACGCACGTACGCACGGTTGTACAGCTGAAATGCGAGAAAAATATATTTCTATTGCCTGAAGGCGTTTTTATCATTAAATTGTTATATTATTTCGTATTATAGTGATGCAACTTTATGTGAATTTTTCATTATTCCATTACGAATGGAAAGAAACACTTTGAATAATAGTGAATGCCAATAAACGGGTCACTTCTACAGCTATTACGAAGTGATACGGAGATCACTGGGGACGAGTTCGAAGCCGAGGTCACAAGATGGAGGCACCATAATGGAACGGAAATGATCAGCATGTAAGGCCACAGACTTTGGTTGAGACTCTTGACCACGCAAACCCCCAATTTTATCCCGTAGTATATGTTGTTATAATATGTACTTGTAACACTGTTAACGTATCCTATCTCAACATGCACTGCTGAACGTAGCTTTTTTTGTGCTGATGATGAGGCTGAGAACTCCTCTTTGAAGTACCATGAGTGACAAGAGATTGAGATTCCTTAACTCTACACATTCATAAGATCAAGGACGTTGACATTGACGGTGTAGTAACAGAGGTTACCTGTCTGAATGGTAGACTTTGCTTGTGAACTATCAGCAGCGGCGTCACCATTTTTCCTTTTTTTTCATACTGTAGCCTTACCGAAAACACTTATCCAATTGGCTGACACATAAATAAAATAAACAACTACTATTGCATTTTACTACGCATTTATTTATTGAAAAGGTCCCCCGAAAAAATGCAGAAAATGGCATTTCCTAGACCCCAAATTTCAAAGTTTTCTGGGGGAGCATGCCCCCAGACTTGCCTAGAGGGGGATGCCTCCGGCTCTCGAAATACTCTCTTCGTGCGTACAGCTTAAAAATCGCACGCTATGTCCCTGCTGATTAGCTTATTGGTATCTCACCATGAATTTTTCAAATTGTTTAAGTGTTCAAATTGACTTCCATGTTAGAACAAATCGAATAGCGACCAATCCTTTTTTGGGGGAGGGTCACAATTGTTTGGGCTGATGTTGTGTGGAGGGCCAAGATTTTTTGACCTTAATTTGAGGGAGGGTTAATATTTTTGGGCCCTCCTTTGTGAAATTTTACCGGCCCTCCTCTCCCCCCCCCCCTAATAATTAATGACCGCTCCCTTATTGGTAGGAACATGGCAACGTAAAAAACAAGAATAAATTAGTTGAATGAAAAGCGTCGCCGCGTTGATACCGTGGTAGACTGCAAGCAGTCTCTTTCTCCTCCTAATTTTAGCGAGACGCTGGCGAGAAGACTGAGCCGGGAGTAGCGCAGGCAGGCCTTCAGAGCGGAAAAACTTTCTGCGCAGCTTTCTGTGTAGCCTGAGAAAACAGCCGACATTTCGCGCGGTCGCCACTTGAGCCCAAGTGGCGACCTCGCGAAACGTCGGCTGTTTTCTCAGGCTACATTCTGCGCATCATGCACCGTTCGTAGGTTTTTCGCGGGGCTCTTGTAAAGCCCTCTGAATGAAAAACGATGCCTAAATGTTAGGCGGGGGCTTTCAAACTTAGTAAAACTTGCGCCTTTATTTTTTCACCACAAAAGGACTTGGGGCTATGACCCACCATTGTCAAATGAAAGACGAAATATGCAGAGGAATTAAAACTCTTACAATTCCTTAAAAGGCGAGTATTTATTTGATTTGCTAGTTAGCTAACTCAGTTCCGAATTATTCTTCGTCGTGGTCAAACAGCCGCTTGTGGGTAAGCTTACTGATTCCTAATAAAAATAAATTTGTATAGGAACGATTTGATCAGAATTATTTTCCAAAGGAGTTTGAAAATGGACCATGAACCAAATGGAGGAAAGCGAAGCAAATAGAGGTTGTTTTTTTCAGTGCGTCGTTGACAATTTCTCTCTTTCCTGAAGGTGAAAAAGGATTTTCTAATACAGTCGCCGTCGTGCAAATTTTTTGGCAAATGGTAGGGATTTCTGCAAATGGTAAGCGCCAGTCCCGAACGGAATTTTCCCAATACGGAAATTTGCTTACCTTTTGCCCAAACCGACCCAAACCGTAAACCGACCGGTTTGCCCGTGTAAATGGTAAACAACCAAAACATGAAAATTAGTTTTTGTATGAAAAGACAGAAGCGTTCTAAATTGTTGTTTAAAATACTAATTTTTCATCTTTTTTTATTTTTTTTTTCGGGGATTATATTAATAGGCTCCTTACATAAATACGATAAATTATATACCTAATTCAATAAAGGTTGCTTTGGCAATTGGACATTGGGCATTTGGGCATACGGAACACAATGCAATGCAATTGTCCAATGCCCAAAGCAACCTTTATTGAATTAGGTATATATTCTACTAGGATGAAGTTGTTTGTGCCTGCAACTTGTCCCGCTGCAACTTATCAGCCACGGCATTTGATTTTGCTGTATGATTAGGCAGGATCAAAAGAATACTGATGATGATGTTTCTCAAGGTAGACTTTTTTACCCTTAGTCGGCTTGAAATACCCCTTCAAATACGACAGCTAAAGTAAAACCTGAGAGTCTTTTTGAAGTCGCCTGTGATACCAGCAGAATCGAAAACCAAAACGCTCTGAGCCCAGTGGTGACCAGAGCCCGTCCCTGTGGAATTCAAAGATGCGCGTCCTTAGCTTCAAGGTTGCACTGTCATTGGTCAAGTGCACTCCCAAGTAAGGGGTAGACCTTACTTTCAACTGCACTTAAACCTTTTTGTTTTACGCTCATCGCCAGGGCAAGAAAGAAACCAAAAAGTGTAGTCATTAAAACGCTCACACTCCAAGTACGCGAGCTACACTTGAGTGATTTCGCACAACACAACAGCACGTTCCACTCAAAAAAGACGTTTATGATAAAAAAAAGGAAAATATGGAGCTTATAGAAAACGAACTACTGCAAATTATTAAACTTTTTAATTATATTCAGCTCATATTAATTTTTACCTCTTTGATACATTTTACAAAGAGATTTAAACGTGTAAATAAATCACACGAGGCTTCTATTAAAACGTAAGTCAGACTTGGAAGACGCCTTCAGAAAGGAGTTCACACTACAAGTACGTACCAAGTGCACTTGAAGTGCACTTAAGAGCCCTAGTGGGAACCGGCCTATTGTGTTGTAACAACTTCGTGAATTTAAATTATTTAAATTATTTAAATTAAAATAGTATTCAAATTAAAGTATCAGTAAATTAAAATAATTGTTAAAATAAGGCGGTACTATGCCATCAAGGCATTTTCTTTACAAAAAGAACAGTAACAATTGCAAACAGATCCACGGCTGTGCCATGTGTAGTCCCTTTGCCCCCGTTGTGGCTAATCTTTCCACGGAAGTCATCGAGGAATCAGCCAAAACCACCTCCGCAATCCCAACTATTTTTTGAAAAGGTCATGTGGACGACAGCTTTGTCTCAACTTTCCACATCACCGTGCTAAAGTCAACTGACCCCTAGATTGAAACTTATAGATCAATGGTAAAAAAAAAAACCTACGAAACTTTACCTGAGAAAATACCAGATACCTCGTTTTTAATGCAAAACTGTACTTCAAGGGATGGACTATTAAATTGACGACTGAATCGCACAGAAAGTTAGCGTATTTATCCTTTTTGAAATGTGTTGTGGTTTGAAAGCGCTTTCTATGGTTTTAGCTCCATACAAACTCTCATATTACGCTTTGGTTACTTCCCTGGTGGAAGAGGTCTCTCGCCGTGAGAGACCTCTGCTAGTAGGGAATTTGGTTACTTATGGGTAGATGCTCTTCAAAACAACTTGCACATCCAGCGAAATCGGTTGCACGTAGCTTTTTTCCTCGAAGAAAGAATTGAACGCGTTTGGTTTTCAGAAACGAATAATGGCGTGTAGAAAAGTTTCAGGAGAAAAGTTTTATACTGTCCGGCTTCTTCTGTGAATCTCTGTTGTGGTTTGAATTCATGCGCAAGACAACATGAGAAAACTCTTGCGTAAATTTTAAAATTCTGACTTTGAGATTGTGTTTTTGGCCAATTTTTAATTGACAACTGGTGTATTTTATTCAAAAGTTAGAAACTTAAATCATTCTAGATCAAGTGAGTGTTGTTTTTTCGAGCCTCTAAATTATCCTTTTGTACTGCACACGGGGTTGTTTATTACCAACTGGTAATTTAGTCAGGAAGCGATCAAAAAACACGCGGCCGTCAATGGGTCTGAGTTGTGACGGCTCAATTTGGTCAACATTGAAATATCCTCCATACTAAACCCACTAGAAAACAACACAGGAAGCAAAATTGGTCAAAAGACCGAAATAAGGTGCGGCATATTATTATTATTATTATTGTTGTTATTATTATTATTATTATTATTATTATTATTATTATTATTATTAATAGAAACTATTTGCATAAACTCTTACAGTTAAAAATTTTAAACATCGAAAAAGTGACCCTTACCACTCGATGATTATTATTATCGATTATTATTATCGGAAAAAATTATATTTTGGGGGGGGGGGGGGGGTGGCCCAAGTCGCTAGTTCTGATTATGGAGGGCGGGCGCATGAATCAAACTGGCGGCTAAACAAGCGACTTGTTTCACCTGCAGCGCGCCATTCCGGAATTATGGCGTCATCCACCGCCATAATTCATATCTTCAACTTCCATTTCCAAAAAACAAACTTCCGTTTCCACCAACTTCAACTTTCATTTTCAAAACACAAACTTCCATTCTATATAAAGATCAATATTCCCTTAAAGCTTCCGTGGAATATAGCACTAAAATTCTCGATAAAGAAATTGCTAAAAAGCGACACTTCACACTCAAACAGTACCAAACACGTCTAAGCATGTCCTATGACGTAGGATGATAGATAACAACTTATCTCGAACTCTGAAACAAGGCGAACAAATCGGTTCAAAAATCAACGAGTAAAGCAGAAAAAGACTAACTGGTATATCCTTCTGTGCCGCTTAAGCTATCTAAGAAGATCGATCCATCGATCGAGTAACAGAATTCCCACTGCCAACATGAGCCCGTTCATTTCGCTTCGCCTGCGATTATTTACCCTGCTCTTGTAACTGTCTGGATCCGGATGTCTGAGATAACCGTATGGTCCTGTGACGTCACGGTTAAAAATGGTACATTGAGTAGGAGCATTTATAGTGGGAAAACAAAAGCAAAATGTACGCCCTAGTTACCCTTTGTTCGGGGGTGTGTGGCTGCCATAATAATAGCAGTTTTAAAGCCGCATTTTGCAGAGCCTTGAAGGCAAATCAGTACACAGCTAAAAAACCCAACACTACTTTCGCATTTGAGGCAATAAAGGCTTCACCATAGTAGCATTGGCGTTGTCTTCTGTATTGTCACAAATATCAATAGTAAGAGAAAAACACAGGCAAATCATGCTTGAACACTTTGTTAAGCCTAAAAAAACCCAGAATTAGCAACAAATAATAGACTGATCATATAAACTCAGACAGAAAACATTTTTGAAAGATGTATACACTAAGTATATCTTGAAAATAAGACCTATAATTAAACTTCGTATCTAGGTGATGCATTTCTACATAGCACGAAAAATGTTCATGTGAACCTGCCAGCAGAGTTGAAGCGGTACAGTTTCATGTTACCATCAACATGGGCAGAATGCTGCTGCTGTGAGCACGCCGGACAAACCATCCAGTTCTTCTGCTGCAGCAGTTCAAGCTCATAGTTGCAGAATTTCCATTCCTTGAAAGCTCTACTGAAGGTAGCAATGTTGATTACACCAATCTAAAAAATAAAACAAAACAAATTAAAAAATATTATAAGATAGTATAGGATAGGATAACCTTTGCTTAAACACAACAGGTAAAAGTAGATTTGAAAAGAACATAAGTAACAAAACTCTAAAAAAATTACATGCATATACAATGTAAACAGTTGAAACGACAAAATTAATGTAATACAAAATTATGTAGAGCAAAGTTTCACATTCATGAAAGAGGGTGTCACAGGAAAGGAAGAATTGGAAACCAAGGAAAGAAACCATGGTGAGCTACAAATGAAAATAATACATGATACCTAACTTCTCAAACTAAATATTATTATTCATAAAAAGAACACAAAGGAAAACACTGCCGTGATGGTGGTTTTGATACCAGACCTTTTAGCATAAAATGTTGAGAACTTTTGCTTTAAATTTCTTCGAGAATTCTGCGAAGCCATATACATGTAAAACACAAGAAACAATGTTTCATCAGGTATCCAAACACCTTGATCTGCTGCTGTGCATCATCTCAATTTCAACCCAATTCCCGGTGTATGGATATCCTAAAGAAAATTCATTCTCTAGTTTGTTTGATATATTACATATCAAATACTGATCATAAATAAATAAAATAATTAAAATGAAACATACCCTGCCTTTTGACGATGAAAAATCTTCCAGAGTGGAATGAATGACCTTTCAGACATCCCTGGCATGCGTTTTTGGGCCAGATCCCAAAACTTTAACAAAGCTGTGTCAAATAGGTGACTGTCGACAAGTTTGTGGGTGTTCCAGGCCAAAATCCCAAACTGAGGACACATTCAAGGTCAAGTTCATAAGGAATGTTGTGGCTGCAGTTTGGACACTGAAAACTGGACAACACATCCAAATCAAAACGACCTGAAAGCAAACAGTGACAGTATGTATCTATTTCATGAATATTGTAAATGGCAAACAAATTAAAGGAAGTCCCAAAACCATTGGACATAATAGCCAATGTGAGTAATAGAGAAAATGTGAAATCAACCTTGAAGTGTTATTATTATTAACTGTCCACTACTGCAAACTGCTTCCATCACACTTCCACAGCCAGGACATGCAACTTGCTGATGAGGTGGAAAGCAACGCTCTGAAAAGAAGTTACAGAAAGCAACACTCTCAAAAGAAGTTACAGAAAGCAACACTCTCAAAAGAAGTTACAGAAAGCAACACTCTCAAAAGAAGTTACAGAAAGCAACACTCTCAAAAGAAGTTACAGAAAGCAACACTCTCAAAAGAAGTTACAGAAAGCAACACTCTCAAAAGAAGTTACAGAAAGCAACACTCTCTAAAGAAGTTACAGAAAGCTAAGCAACAATTTTACACTGTCAATACTGTATCAGAAAAAACAGTGCAATGTGCATTCTTGTGCTGAGGAGTGGTCAGATATAATAAAAACCAGCAATGATTACCAAACAAAACAATTTAATAAAATGAATTATTTGTTTTCCACTTAAGCTTGATGAATATGAAGCCATTTTAAACAACATTGTACCTAAAATCCAACAATTCATATCCAATATGCCCTTGCAGAATAATAAATCATTGTAAAGTACAATGTACAAGGAAAGGGTTAATATTTTTGTCTGTCTGTCTCACTGTCTGTCATCCAGATTAAAAAAAGAAAATGAAATGAAATAACACACTTACTAACTGTCACAAGATGACTATCTGCATTGACTGAAAGTGTTGGTTTGATCGGCTGATAGAAACCATTAAGAAACGCCTCTCGATCATGCAATGGATTTGAACAATGCACAGCCTCATCACACAGTGAACATAAATTGTTGTAGACACACTGAGAGCAACGGAATATGGCTGCCTCTGTATTACATCTACAACATTTCTGAACATTGGGTGAGGAAACCTTTAGCATTTGCTCAAATAAACACTTTCGGGATGCTTCCCAGTTGGTGTTAATCATCTCCATCCTCTTTCCCCAGTCTCTCTGGTTTTTAATTTTCCAGTTTGAAAGAAGCTTATCAGCCTCCTTCAAAATATCATCAAAGTTACCTAAAAGAGCAGCAGTGAGACTATTGTCACATAAAAACATGTCCTGGTTGAGCTCTAAGACTACAGTCCTATTTTCCTAGTTATTCTTAATTGTGGTTCGGTTAAGTCTGTGTAGCAACTTCCCCCAAGCTTTTGGCATTGCTTGTGTCTTGCCATCTTATACCTTAGCCTTAATCTTGTCCGATCCAGCCCGTGCGGCGCTGGGGAGATAAGAAAGGCTCTGCCAATACTCTTGTCCTAATCCCCAAGTTTTGGGGAGAAAAGTGAGGCTTAGTTTTGTGTGCATATCCTGAAGTCGCGTGTTACCTGCCACAGGGCTGTGTTCCCCCCTATTACGCCATACAGTTGTTGTTTATTTTGTCTCTGTGTACCAACCCTGATTGGGTGACTCTTGCAGATAAATACGGAACAGTGACAATAACCATCTAAAAACATGAAATTTCACTTCCAGTGGGGTACAAAACCACACAAGCAAAATCGGGAGACTGGGAATGATTGTGACGTCGGAACAGGACCTCTTGTTTCGCGGCAAGCAAGTTTGTATTCAAGCTTTCGCAAGTTTCCTTTGACGTGTGAGTTTTTTTACTCTAAATAGGTAAAACAAACTCGAAATATCCCATCGCAATGCCACAATCATAAGAAAACAACTAAGAAACGTGCTTGCCACGAAACAACAGGTCCTGTTTTGACATTAATCTTTCCTAGTCTCCCAATTTCGCTTTTACGCAGTTTTGTACCCCCACCGGAAGTGAAATTTCACGTTTTAAGACGGCTAAAATGCAGGGAAGAAAAATAGATATCGAAATTTTTTTTCGCTGCTGTTATCAGGACACTGTGTAGCAAAGCAAATAAAAAAAAATATGTCATATACTCTTTAATTAGAAGACAGCTATTAGCAGTACTCTGATGTCTATTGAAATGCAACCACACACCTATTTTATCAGAATTTTCACCTCAACACTCAATGCAAAATGGCAAAACTCCAGCTAGAATGTCAATTCAATAAATATGCAATAAAATGCCCCCTTTTCTTAATGAATGACCATTGTTCCACACAAACTATGACTCGGATAACTATACATATTAGCAAATGTACCGTATTAGATTATAATTTATTAATAACATTCATAACAGTGCATTTGTTAAACAAATAATCAATGTAAAAAATATGTCAGCATAGCTGCAAGATTTCAGCCCTTTGGGTTGAACAATGAAGGAAGGAAAGAAGGAAGGAGTGAGTGAACAAAGGACTAAATATTAAACAGATAGAACAGAGAGAGTCATGAGTTGAAGACAGTACGTGAAAGTAACATTCCTTTTCAACACAGGCAAACGCACAGACAAAATGAAAAAGCCTCAAAGAAAATCATATTATCAGCATATTCTTACATGCAGCAGACAAAGGAAGTGTAACCCCATAATGAAGCAATATTAATTTTTAAGAAAGGAATCGAGTAGAGTTTAACATTTACCAGATGAAGACTCTTCTTCGACACCTTGTTGAAACGAGTCACAAGAGTCTTCTTCATCACTACCGGTGGAGGTACCTTTTCAACAATATTAAATACAACAAGTTATCATACGGCAACGCGACGGGGTTCAATTTTGAAAACAATTTTAAAAAACTAAAAATAAAATCAACAGAAATAGGTCTGGTTGAGATGCATCACTTTCCTGTGACATTATGATTTAAAATAACATTATGAAAAAAATTTTCAGACGAGGAAAACCAACTAAGCTTACAATAAAACAAGAAAATTGATATCGATCTCACCAGGATTTTTTCGTGCGGATTTGCGGAAGGGCCGGTATTTTGATCAACCTCGTCCCCAGGGTCTTCTCGCTTTTCAATATGGCGGCGGCTCGGGAGAAGACCCTGGCACATAGCGACCTAAAACGGTCGCTGATTGGCGCCATTCTTACATGAGTTCTGATTGGTTTACGTCTTCCAAAAGCAAAGATGGCGGATCTTTGTGGGTTCTTCCTGCAACCCAAACATTTCTATTTCTAGGTCTCTGTGATGTGAAAGCTGAACAGTTTTTCTGTTTGACAATTTACAAAACTGCAGCTGTTCCGTATGAGGAAGATCTGAAGTACCAAACCCAACATTCGTAGATTATTCGGGTTAAAAGTTCCTCCATCGCGATCGGCTGGTGATCTACGTAAGAACCTTACCAATCGTCAATGTGCACGATACTTTAGAGTTTTGGAATGGCAGTCGCTGGATATAATGTGGCGTAGTGGACTGTGAAATACTTAATGGTAATGTACTTGCTCCGATTTTTGACATAAATAAAGCATAATCACGCACTAATTATTTGTGTTTCCATGGTCATTGAAAACTTGTAAGGCACTTGTATGTCTTATGTATGTATTGTTTTATTTATACATGTGAGATTCATTCGCAAAATTGTCCTATCGCTGCGAATTTGCTGTGCAATTAAGGAATCAAATAAAAATGAAAAACCGGTGTAAATCAAATAAAATTATATAAAATAACTTAAATGAGTCAGCTGCTGCTTAGGGCATTCCATTCTTTGATAAATTTGTAGAAGCTAAATTTACAGATAATGTTGCTATAGCTGCTGATATTAATAAATAATTTCAAGTGCAGACAACAAGTTGCTTGGATAGGCAATTTAGGTAATTTGAGGATTTCCATCGCAGGGATAAATAGCTTTATACACATTGGACGGCTACATGTACGTGATTCTACAACGTTGCTTTAATAATTAGTTACTCAGAATGGTTGAGACTGTTCCAAGTTCACACTTGTAGAACAGGGTCTGGAAGGGGGGTCCTGATCCCGCATTCCCGCTCCTTTTTCACGAGAATCCCGCATCCCTCACTTTTTTCATCGCTATCCCGAATTTCGTTTTTTCTTTCCCAAAAATGCATGAAAAAAGACTAATTTCTGCAAAAGCTGGCCCTTTCGATAAATCCTGCTTCCCGTCCCAAAATTTTGGCAAATCCCGCTTCCCTGGTAGCAGTCAAATCCCGATTCCCGTCAAGATATTTTTCGTTTTCCCGAATCCCGCACCGTATTTTGGTCAAATCCCGGATCCCGAGAATACCCTTCCAGACCCTGGTAGAAGTGAATTGAATGAATTGAGAGAGTGTTTTTAGTCCTTCCACACCATGAGAGTGTTTCTGCTTACGGGGATTCCAAACACTACTCATGCAGCTAACTACTGGCATTTTCAAGGCATGACTTAACTGGGGTAATATAAACCTGAATCTTAAATATATGATAGTGATCTGGGCAATGGGACAGAACTTAGCTGTGTTCATGAGTTTGCTAGGATTTTCAAGGCAAGGCCTAATTTGGGTCAGTACAAGCCTGATTCTCCTTGGTATCAGGACAGCTGGCCAGGATTACATTTTCAAAAATTATTGGTAACTTGTCAGTGAAGTTTTAGTGATCATAACACGATAAGGCAGCCAATTGCTTAGGAGTAAACCATGCTTCCAAGCTTGCTTATCCCAAAAAGGGATTGTAACATATTTGCTGTAATCTTTTGAATGGTAGACTGCTTCTGTGTTGTTGCTTGAAGGTGGAGTTGAGAACTAGACATCGTGAGCGTCCAGCTGCCAGCGCTAGTGAATTACTATTCTAATTTTGTGGAAGGGATTTCCTGTGCAAGTTACCATAACCCATGCCCCTCTTAGTGACTAAATATCAAGGGGCAGGGGATTGATGGTGTGAACAATGTAAGGGACCTGGAATTTACAACAAGATGTTTTCGAATTTTTCATAATTCACAACATACTTTTTTTCAGGTTAGCATTTTTTGCCAAACAGGCATGGAATTTGACCTTGCACTCATTGATATTGTCAGGTTATAACTTCATGACTTGTCATTATTCTCACCTCCCTGTTACTTGAATTTTCTGTCACCATATTCAATTTATTGCCAGTCAAATACATTAAATGGCCACTGGAAAAATAAATTGTCCTTCTTAGAAGGGATAATGTTGCCTCTAACAGATATACATGTATGTATGGCACTTGATTTGATCATGTTTCCTTTTATTTTTCAAACATCAGCAAAAATGTGATATCAACATAAGAGCACCCTAGGTTGATAGCATGTTATATTGTGTTATTCCTTTACTCAATGTTAATTTAAAATTCTCATTAAAGAACTTCATTAAAATAATCATTTTTTCTCCTTTTCTTCTTGAACCCCCCATTTCCCATTGATTTCCATTTTTAAACAGTTCCAAACTTCACCCAAATAACTCAATTTATTGAAGTACTCAAGGAGGAAATTTCTTAAAACCTATAAAGGAATATTATCCCCAGCACTGGTTGAACAAACAAAGAGGACTGTATCTGTCCACTGTTCAAATGCTTTATTTGCCCATACTTTACAGGCTCTTATTTTACTAAATTCTAACAGCCAAGATTACACACATAACTTTTTCCAAAAGTTAATTGTTGTTGGCATCATACCTTATCATTAGCCCAATCAGTTATTAATAACACAAGTGTGTTAGTATTGGACACTCGTCTACAATGATATTTCTAACAATATTAACAGTAAATAATAAATAAATACAAACGATATTTCTAACTCAAAAAAACATGCACATAAAGTATCATGAGGAAATATTTGTAAACTGGACAGCTAAAGCACAGAAAGCAGTATTGAAAGTGACAAATCCTAGGAGATCTGCAATTAAAAAAGCAAATATGTAGACAGGAATGGGACTAAATAAATCCAACAATGCCAACATGACCACTGTTCCCTTTAAAGCTGCACCTGGGATTTGCTGGATTAAACACCACTAACTGTTTGACTATGCAATTGCAACATGGCTCTCTGGAAGAGCACTTGCAATAAATGGGATGCTGTAACTTCTAAATAAATCTTATGATGATGATGAACAATGATTCATCCCTCATCTCAAGCATACCAGCTCTTACCAGTATTTTATTGTAAGCTCTAAAGATGACGAAATGTTAAAAATGTTCAAAGACTTATGTAATCACTCCTAATAAAATTAATAAACATGAGCATTTTTTTTTATCTCCAGTGGTTGAACAGGATAATGAGAAGTGTTACCCACGAATTGAAAAGCTCAAGAAACAGATTGCTATGGGATAGCAAGCAGAGTAAAGTAACTTAAGATTGCATACAAACTTTGTTACTTAAACATATAAATGTTTGAAAATAAAAAGAAAGTTGCAAATAGATGTGCAGTCTGATGCTATAAAAGGGTATACTATGCCAAAGATCGGGTAGCCCAAAGATCTTTGGTATGGATCAATCCATAAACAAACAGTCATAAGAGTCATAAACAAACAGTCATAAGAGTTACATTTACCAAACCAAGTTGGCTAGGCCAGGATCAGCAAGTAAAAAATAAATAGACTGGTTGAGTATAAATAGATAAATAAGCTTAAATAAATAATTTGCAACAATTTACCGTAAGATAAATTATGCCAAAAGCCGCCTATCCTCATGAAACAAAAATACACGTTCGTTCGAGTTTATTCGTAAGCGAACAATTTCACTTGATCAACATTTAAAAACAAGTGGTCAGGGGAAGATGTAAGACTTCAGCTTAAATTACCCTGACTATTTTCTATATAAGTTATTTTGCGCGTGATCTATGAGTTCGGCGAGCTTTATACTGTACGCACAAGCCATATTAAATGAACGGCCAAAACAAGACCTCTAACACTTTGCCGTGTTCCTAAAGCCCGTATATGTATAACTTGTCCTTGTTTTTCTCTTTTTCTTCACGCATGTTTGAACCAACCTTCAGCCTTTTCCACCATTTTGTTTATCTTGACCTCAGCCGTAATCTCGTACCCAGATCTTCTCACTCACTTCGCCTTAGCCGCCATTTTGAATACATTTCCATCGTTGGAAATTTTGGTCACGTGATTCTGCTGTGTGCCAGGGTCTTCTCCCGAGCCGCCGCCATATTGAAAAGCGAGAAGACCCTGGGGACGAGGTTGGTATTTTGATTTATAAACCCGACGGCAAGTGACAGGATCTCTCTGAAATTCCACGACGGTAGGGCCCTTTTTTGTCTTCTTGGCAGCAGTTTGGTCTATGAGTCGAGAAAGGCCTGCAAGAATCTCAGCAGTTGACTCCTTCTTCTTTTTCCTCCGAGCACCGCGTTGATCCGCCATTTTGTTTAGCTTTTAGTGGGGTTTGATGCTTGGCATCCACGCCTCCATAACATTGCCCCTTGTTTTACTGATTATTAGTAATACAAGGTCTTGATCCATTTACTGATTATTGGTAATTCTAGAGCGAGGACATGTTGAATAATTGCAAGCGATGTCAAGCTTTGTTCGCGCGAGACTACAACATCTAGCTCCGGTATAATATAATAATAACGACACGCTTCTTTCGCGTTTAATAGACTACATTGTCAAGCCTAGGTCTATTAAAATATAAGAACACGCTTCTTTTGCATGAGACTACAATATCAAGCCCCAACAAGCAATAACAGGTCCCACTCGCGACTATCCCGGTATAATAACACGTTTATTCCGAGCGAGACTACTCTGTCAAGCCTCAACATAAAATATCAAGCCCCTGTACAAATGTCTAGTAATAATGAACTTCGTTCGCTCGAGACTACAATATCAAGCCCCAACAAGCAATACAAGGCCCCGCTCGAGACTATCCCGGTATAATAACAAGTTTATTACGAGCGAGACTACACTATCAATCCTCAACATACAATATCAAGCCCCTAGTATACATGGCTAGTAATACTCAGTTGCGTTCGCTCGAGACTACAATATCAAGCCCCAACATGCAATACAAGGCCCCAGTACAACAATACCGAGCTCGAGACTATCCTGGTGTATTTACACGCTTAGTCAGCGCGAGACTACAATACTACCCCAAACATTGTTTAACAAGCCTTACGTAATGATACCAAGTTTCGTTCGCGCGAGACTACAATATTAAGCCCCACGATGCAATACCAGGCCCCTGTAGTATAAACACCGAGATTCGTTTGCTCGAGACTACAATATTCCTCAACATGCAATACCAGGACCCGGTATAATAATAACAACATTAGTTCGGGCGAGACTACAATATTAAGCCTTAACATGCAATACCAGGCCCCGAACGGGAAGTAATAATACTGTACGCGCGAGACTACAATATCAAGCCCCGGTGTAATAATAACACGCTTAGTCCGCGCGGGACGACAATATCAAGCCCCTGTATAATAATACCAAGGGTCGTTCGCGAGAGACTACAATATCAAGCCCCAACAAGCAATACAAGGCCCCGCTCGAGACTATCCCGGTATAATAACACGTTTATTCCGAGCGAGACTACACTATCAAGCCTCAACATACAATATCAAGCCCCTAGTATACATGCATGGCTAGTAATACATGTACTCAGTTGCGTTCGCTCGAGACTACAATATCAAGCCCCAACATGCAATACAAGGCCCTGGTACAACAATACCGAGCTTTGTTCGCTCGAGACTATCCCGGTGTATTTATACGCTTAGTCAGCGCGAGACTACAATACTACCCCAAACATTGTTTATCAAGCCTTACATAATGATACCAAGCTTCGCTCGCGCGAGACTACAATATTAAGCCCCACGATGCAATACCAGGCCCCTGTAGTATAATAACACCGAGATTCGTTTGCTCGAGACTACAATATTCCTCAACATGCAATACCAGGACCTGGTATAATAATAACAACATTAGTTCGCGCGAGACTACAATATTAAGCCTTAACATGCAACAATACCAGGCACGGAAGTAATAATACTGTACGCGCGAGACTACAATATCAAGCCCCGGAGTAATAATAACACGCTTAGTCCGCGCGGGACGACAATATCAAGCCCCTGTATAATAATACCAAGGGTCGTTCGCGAGAGACTACAATATCAAGCCCCAACAAGCAATACAAGGCCCCGCTCGAGACTATCCCGGTATAATAACACGTTTATTCCGAGCGAGACTTCACTATCAATTAAGCCTCAACATACAATATCAAGCCCCTAGTATACATGGCTAGTATTATGCTCAGTTGCGTTCGCTCGAGACTACAATATCAAGCCCCAACATGCAATACAAGACCCCGGTACAATACCGAGCTTTGTTCGCTCGAGACTATCCCGGTGTATTTATACGCTTAGTCAGCGCGAGACTACAATACTACCCCAAACATTGTTTATCAAGCCTTACATAACGATACCAAGTTTCGTTCGCGCGAGACTACAATATTAAGCCCCACGATGCAATACCAGGCCCCTGTAGTATAATAACACCGAGATTCGTTTGCTCGAGACTACAGTATTAAGCCTAAACATGCAATACCAGGCACCGAAGTAATAATTCTGTACGCGCGAGACTACAATATCAAGCCCCGGTGTAATAACAACACTCTTAGTCCGCGCGGGACGACAATATCAAGCCCCTGTATAATAATACCAAGGTTCGTTCGCGTGGGACTACAATATCAAGCCCCAGCAAGCTTCGTTCGTGTGAGATTCCCAGAAACACGCTTCGTTTCCGCGAGTCTGCAATGGAGAGCCCCAACCGGCAATGTCAGGCCTCGGTATAAAAATCACTCGCTTCCCTCGCGCGGAACCACGATATAAACTGCGTCCCGAAAGCTTTTGTTAATTCGCCGATCGGTAAATTAATACGTGATGAGTTTACTCATGTTGTCACGTCATGGGTGAGACCAGTGCTGAGTGGTGTGACCTTAGAACATTTTGACACGATCACATTATAGGTACTGCAAACCGAATAACCTGCGCTGTACAACTTTCAAGGTGACGTCTCACAAACCGAAACTACGAAAAAAAAGGTGATAAGTTGCCTTTAAAATAAACAGGGTTTATTTAGATAGAGGATGAGATTTCGCCCTCAATTGTTTTTTGGCACCCTGATTCGCATCTGGGGCCCGGGGGGGGGGGCTACCCTATAAGTTTTGTACGGGGAGGCTCCGCCCGGAGGCGAACTTTCTTATACCTCAGGGATAAGCCAAAACAATAGAATTTAATTCCTGTAATCGCCACGTTTTTTCCGCGTTTTCAGTCTTTGATTCAGTGGGCCATTTCCGCTAAAATGTGGCACCCTTTGAGATACTTCGCTTTAGTCACCATTTCTTCCGCTTTGCAGTTGATTTTGTGACCTTCTCGTACTCTAAAATGGCAATTTTCCCTACCCACCCCTTTCGGGCGGAGCCTCCCCGGATAGCCTACTGTAGGGAGAACCCCCCCGGATCGGGGTCAAATCCACTTCAGCAGTTCTTTCCGCTGTTATCAGGGCAACCTCCAATGGGAAACTTGAGTTTACGGTATCAACACACTTCGTTCGCCAGAGGCAAAAAATATCGCTTTTTTGTCTTTCCTAGAATTGTTTAGCGTACAAAATTGATCCAAATCTTCATAGTCGTAGATTCAAGACTAAAGATAAAATCTTGCCATGTTTCTATCTTTGGAGCCTGGTGAGTTTCTTTTGGGATCTGTTCATCGTCAATCTCATTTACCCACAAACTTTTCCTTTCACTTATTATGACAATTGCGTCAAAGCGTTGTTACGACCTATTGCAAAATGCTGCAGCAATGATTACAAAATCGTACCTTCCGTTTATCACAAACTGCCGCAACGCTCACTACAAATGCGTAAGTTATATCGAAATACCGCAACCCTTGTAATGAAATACGTACGTTATTACGAAATGCTGCAACTGCGTACGTTATTTAAAAAAACGCCCCAACCCTTATTACAAAATGTGTGCACGTTTTTGTAACGCCCGATACATTACGTGTTCCAGGACTTGGAGGAGGTGGCGTACGTACCGAATTGTACCTTTGCAGCCAAGTGGAGTTTCGGGTTTTGCTTCAGAGTTTCTGTATTTTAGTCTCGGCCTTGAGAGATTGTTTTGTCGTTAACTTGTTTTTTTTTTAACATTTCAATTTTCCAAAAGAAACATACTTTTGCACTTTGGCACATATCCCTTTTACCATTACGCCATATCTCCATTTCACCATTTCGTTATTTCGTCATTTCGCTCGTCATTTCGCCATTTCGCCATTTTGTGTTTTAGACACGCCTAAAAGCCGAAAGTTGAAATTCACGCGCTAGTCACAAAAATCGGAAACAGAATTCTGTGAAGCCGTAGTGGTGCGAATAAGACTACATTTTGGACCCAAACTTAGTCCCACAAATAAACCTCACGCAGTCTTTGCGACATACGCTGTCATTCAGTCTTCTTTTTTACCGGCGGCCGATGTGACCTTCACTCGAAATATCCGGCTATACCATAATCGCTGTGCAGTATCGCACCTTCAATTTGAAAATGTCAGCCTTGTTCTGTCGAAGCTGGTTGAACTTTGGGTCAGAACTTCTTACCTCTCTGTGGAGCAATGGAAGTAAGTTATCTGTTGCGTTTATTGTTTACATTAAAATTATTTTGTTAGTTAAATTTCGCTATTGCTAACACCTTTGTAACTCGTCTCTCTTTTTATTTACAAGGGTAACTCTTCACTACATATCTCCATTGTCCCGGCTGATGCTGAATTTCCAAACACATTTGATCGTTGTGGGGATGACAACTGTCCACCACCTTGTAACGGCCGCCTATATCATTGTAGTCTTTGTCCGAGGACCGGGAGACAACCGTTACCTAAGGAGTGCAAACTGAGAGAGCATTTTCGACAAAGGCACTGGAATAACAAAGTTACACGAGGGGGTAAGCGCTTTCAATTTTTTATCTTAAGGTTCGTAATGTAATCGTAATGTGGGGGTGTGGCTTTCACGGTTCCCGGTACAAAAAGTAGCATTTTGACAATAGCGGCTAATTTTCTGATCTTTGGATCCTTGCCAGTTAGTCCAATCATATCAAACGCTTATCACGGTTGACGGAAAAAAAATCAGGGGTCGAGATCGAGGTTTCCATGGCGAGGGTCGAGGTACAAAGTTTCCCTCATTGCTTTTTTTTTTTAATTAATAAAATGAATAGAGAAAAGAAAAATTGAATTAAGAAGGAATTTAAGAAGGATCTAACCGTTTTAGCGTTGCGATTTTCACGTGTACATAAGATTTTTTGAACGTGGGCATCGCCCCCCAAAAAAGAGCGAGTTGGGAAGGTGGCAGGGGGGGGGGGAGGTTGAGAGTTTGACTAGCACGCGGACATCCCAATTCGTTTTTCAACCTAATGAGTTTGACAGAATTACATCTAGAACCAACAGAAGCTCATAACTGATGACAAATCTAGTTAGCTTTTCTATGTTACGGTAAAACCACGAATCGAAGGAAAATCGAGGAAATGATGACAAAAAGCGAGGCTTGTAACTGGTTTTACAGCATGGAGTGTATTAATCCAACTGTCAAAGAAACTCTTTTGTTCTCCTCGCAGGTGGCAAAGGCTTGTTCAAGACGAAGTCTTTAGGAAACGCATACATTTTAAATGGCTCAGGACAGTCTATGACTGGCAAAAAGCCTCAGATGACTATTAAAAAAACTATTATGTAATGTATGACATTCTAGAGTGCATCGGTTGCAACCGAAGATACAAAGATATGCCTGGGTTTATGCAGCGAAGGAGTAAGGACTCCTTAAGATTTTATTCCGATGCGGGAGATTCAGGGCACCCTGGCTATTGCTCTGAGTTTTGTGCTCGGGTCATGAACGCGTTCTCTGATTCGCTTGAAGACTGGGAAGCTTAAAAAAATGATCATAACAAGTGTTCTGGAAAAGGGCTCGTCTTGTTGAGGGGTATCGCCAATTATTAAATACTCACCTACCTGTATGTTGCTTTCATTGGCTGGCATATTACGACAACAGAAACCGGATGCTTTTTTTTTTTTTTTTCTAGTGATATGGTGAAACTGAACAAACCATTTTTGGGGGTTGGGGTAATGTGTGTGTGTGTGGAAAGGTGTATGGTGCAGCCTACGTAGGAAAGCAATTACACGTCTTTTAGTCTATGAAAAAAAGCCGGTAAATTAATAGAGTCCTTTTTGTGAATTTTTATCCGTATTTCGTCTTCTGTGTCTTCGTTTCTTTAACTGCCGTAAGGATCAGTCGTTCCGTATGGATTTTTTTACTTCAAATGTTTTACTGATCCAGGTCTACTTAAGATCCGGCAACTCTCAACGCCTTGTCGCTGTGGTCTTTCCAGTTTATAAACTTTGTATGAGTCTATATATCATCAGGCTATCATAAACTAGTCTAGTTTGGGAGCCATGAGCAACGTGCAGCTATCAAACAAGGCGGCTTCTGATCCCGGCCCCTGGTCCGGCGCACAAGTCTAAGATGTTGTAGAAATTGTGTTCACCATGCATTTTGTTTACACACTGCATGGTTGGGAAATAGGATTTCGTTACCATGTGAATTATAATTTACATGAATACAGTTATTAAATTGCGTGTAAGTGATAACCACATTGAAGATGGCCTCCAAGATAAAAAGTCTTTTGTATAGTTCATCTTTCACAGCCCGGGGTGACTGAGTGACTGCGCTATTTCCATACGTACCAAATTGTAGCTGCGAAAATTAGCAAAATAACAGTGATAAAAATAACTATCTTATTATGTCATTTTTAGTCGTTGTTCGCACTTCTCCTGGCATTGAATGTATGTCCCGGGTGCATTCAATCATTAACGACCAATCAAAATCCAAAACGGGATTAATTTTGTCTCTGTGTCACAATATATATGGTAGGGAAAACAATTTGGAAAATTAAAAACAAGAACGATATATAATATTGTTGTTGCAGTTCATTATTCTGCCTTTCAGTTGAAAAATCTGGAAGAATTTATTTAAATTAGCAAATCATTTATCCCATTAATAGCGTTGCTTTGCTTGATTGTGCAATTAACACCAAGAGGGTATTTAAAAAAAATAAAGTGGATCTCAGTGAAATGATGCGTCATAGGTCAAGTTCAACATGTCTTGGGTTCAGTTACTCTTCCTTAGAAAAGGGATCTCATATGCGTAAATAAAACAACAAATATGTACGCGGGATTTTTTTCGGGAAAAGAAAAACACTAAATGTGAACTCAGTATCTTCATCCAAATTAAAGTGTTGGCGAGTGGTGCGAATGTCACGGCATGTAGCAGATGTAAAGGAAATACATTTAACTGACTCTAACGGTGAAATTTTCTTACCGTATTTATGTGCCTGTAGGCTGAAGTTCGGATCATTCGACAGTTCAAGGGTTTTTTCGTTTCGTAAGTCTCAAGAACAACAGAAAGTCGTTTCGTATAAAATGTCACCTCGGTGCTTTGATCACATTTTAATTCAAGCGACGCGACCACGAAGCTGCGGCGGGCAGTGCACGAAACATTTATTCACATTTCTTGGTCACGAGCTTTTGTTCCCACGGTTCATCTAGATATGGACGCTTTGGCAAGCGCATAGAAATTCACGAAATAAGTCGACTTGGTTCGTTGGGGCCACGACGTTCAACAACAACAACAACAACAACAACAGTACTTTTAAGTATGCACTCTGAAATTGACGAGTCCGTCTCGTGTATAATTTCTGATGTGTTTGTTGCTGTGGAAGTTTGTACCACGGCTAAGTAAACGCAGGACGACAGTGCGAATAAAATGCTGCCAGACCTCAAGTATACAAAACAGCGCATTCGAAGGAAAATTAAATAGTTCCTGTTGATCGAGACTCATTAATGCAAAACACTTCAAAGCCCGGGAGACCTACTCCTATAGTATAAGCTGTATGGGTTTGTGCCGCTGATAAGGTAAGAGTTTCAGTCTCCTGGTGCACACCCCCACCCACCGTCTCACAGAATATCCCCCCAGCCTCACAAATCGTAAGACAGACGTCTCACGTATATCCTTGCCTTGCGTCTTGGCGTATATCGTTGATTTTTAGGCTCTGACAGTAGCCATATGACGTCACTAACGTGACGTCATTGGCTAAAAATGGTACATTGAGTAGGAGCATTTATAGTGGGAAAACAAAAGCAAAATGTACGCCCTAGTTACCCTTTGTTCGGGGGTGTGTGGCTGCCATAGCAATAGCAGTTTTAAAGCCCTTGAAGGCAAATCAGTACACAGCTAAACATAGGCGCGCAATACGCGCAGAGCCAATGACGTTTTTTTTCACAATATGGTGAAATTTGTCCTGACAACCTATGGGACTTTACACCTCCGGTAAGTCCCACCCTAACCCCTCAGCCCCCCACCCCCCCACCACCACCATCAAAAAGATCTTGTGGTTATCCACTATAAAACCTGGTAATGATTCAGCAGCGTGACTACGCGGAGTAAAAAAAAAACCGAAGAAAGCTCTTTGTTTCACGGTTCTTCAAAATAATAATAATAATATAATAATAAACTTTATTAACGTGTCTTAAAATATCTAGCTTACACTAAAGTAAGCAGACAAAAACAAGTAAGAACACAGACAAAAACAAGTAAACTTAAACTTAAACTCACCGTCGAAAAATATTGCATACATAATTTAGGCAAAGATCAGTGGAAAGTTAACAATTTTACTTCAGAAATAAATGCAAGTTGCAGTTGAACCTTTTAATTTCTTACTTCTACCGGCGAATATCCAATACTTTTCAGTGCTCATAAACGGTCAACTTTCTAAAGGGTGCCGTTTTGACGCTCTGCGTGATTTGCGTGACACGCGACTCGCTTTACTTTGTTTAATTTGTAAGGTTTCAGACGTTTCAGGCAACCACTTACGTTCTTAGTACATTGTATTGTCAAAACAGGAGTCTGCCATCAAACGGCGTTTCTTGTATCCACAATATTTTCGTTCGAAATCGGTTTGAACTAGCGTTTATAAACACGACTGAAATAGTTTTGCAACTATATTTATTTCCCCTGTTATTTGAAGTTGCTTGCTTTGTAATCAAGTCGGCTATAATAATTTTCGTTTTTTTTGCTTCACAAATCGACCAAAGTATGTTTACATTTGTAACTTTCCCACGGTACAAAGTTATTTTTAGCTCACGTGTTTATTTTGAGTCTCAACCTACAGCCGAATAAATTTCGTTTGCTTTACCCTCGAACAGTACGAAAATGTTCAAATTCAGCTCGCTTTCCAGTAGATCCAACAGGTCTCTGTTAGAATGCTTTGTCACATATCTGTTGTTGTTAATCTTTCGGTACTGTTTCGGTCGGTTCGAGATGTTTCAAGTGTTGCGTTACATTCCTTATAAGGCTGAAATTACAGTTGTCAACTATGCAAATTTCTCAACATACGCTTTACACTTTGAGCTATGAATAACCCCGAAATAACGTTTAGTATCTTGTTAAGATTTTACTACATCCATCCTCTAATTCCTTGATCACCACTGTGACTTGGATTTTAATACTAGTTTCATTCAAGTTTTTCAGTTTTATGAATAGCTAGCAACAAGCCGCGCAATTTCCGATTTAGTTTTAATTGGGTTCATGTCTTATAACACGCACACAAAAATGACACTGCAAATTTTAGATTCGCTGTTACCGAGTAGCCTGCGTTGCAGCCGGCCCACGCGTTGTCGAAACTCGAAACCGTCGATATTCTATACAGGCGGTGTAGAGTAATAGCCTGAATTTCAGCCGTCTCCTCTGGTCGCTCACTCTCTCGGGAGTGAGCGACCAGAGGAGACGGCTGAAATTCAGGCTAGTGTAGAGTGTCTGCGACGCAGGCTATTACCGAGAGATAATCCCGAAAAATTTTATGCTGTTTTACTCTACTCTTTTCACTATTGTTATAAACTTGGGCTTTAAATGTTGTTTCTTTCACTGTTAATTAGGGATCGATGTAACGTTAATTTCCACGTTCTGTTCATACAACATCTCAAATTGGCAAGTCCGTCTTGTATTTGCTGCTGTGGAAAAATGTACTTCAGCTCAGTAAACACAGGACTATAACGCGAATAAAATCCTGCCAGACCTCACGTACACAAAACAGGCATTCGAAGTAGATCCACACTTCCGAATGCAAAACACTTCAAAGCCCGGGGGTCTTACTCCCATAACATTAGCTGTATGGGTTTGTGCCGCTGATAAGGTAAGACTTTCAGTGTCCCGGTGCACACCCCCACCCATCGTCTCACAGAACATCCCCCCAGCCTCACAAATCGTAAGACAGACATCGCACGTACGTACAACGTCTATAAGCTATCCAGACGTCTATCGTTGATTTTTAGGCTCTGACAGTAGCCATATGACGTCACTAACGTGACGTCATTGGCTAAAAAACCCAACACTACGCAATCAAATGAAACAATTAACTTTGCATGAACCACCGTGACAAAATAAAAGTACCGGATACTGTAGTAAAGGATCTAATCAGCAAAAAATAAAGAACCAAATACGATAAAAAAGCAATGTTGATGCAGCAGTATAGGGAAACTGAGTGTATATTTTAACCAATATCAATGAAACACGTGAAATTATTTGAACCGTTCAGTTTTAATACTCTTCTATGCAAACTGATGAAACATTCGTCAAACGTCATACTTTCACCAAATCCATTAAACCCTCACCCTCGGGTCAAAATCTCGCTGCGTCACGACAAATATTTCAAGATTTTCAAATTTCAACTGATATATTTTGTAATTTTAATGCTTTAAGACTTCCGGCAAGCTCAGCTGTACTTTGAAAAACGTTTGTGAGGTCCTGTGACCATTGATTGCAAACATTCCTTTGGGCAAATTGAAAAATTGATTTCAGAAAAGTCGAGTTAAAAATGGCATAAACGACAACAAATTATGGTAGAACTAATTTTAAACCAGGTTATAGTTTAACTCTTCTAATTCTGCTTCCAATCAATTTACTCCGGATTTTGCAATTTGTAGCTAATCGGCGGAAACGACTAAACAAAAGCTCTCATCAACTGCGAATGTATTGCAATGTATTGCATGAATAAAATAACATAGCGACTATAAAACCTTCCTTGCTGCAATTTTGCCCAATCGTAATAAAATAGCTGTTCAAATTGTAAATAACAAGAATTTTCGCGAAAGTTCAATGTCCTGGAATGTATCGCACGTGATATATAGATATATGCTCCTGATCGCATTTGTCTTAGTTTGTATACCTCTGAACCATCATTGTCAAGAAGAACTGTTCTTTCTAATTTATGATTAAGATAAGTTAAACCAAAAGCAATGACATAGTATTCTAACTACCCAAGAGCATTGTAATCTGGCAAAGAAAACGGTTGCGTGGCGACCGGCGGAGGGGGTACATATACATCCCTATAGTTGTCTATACGGGGAGGCACCGCCCGAAGGAGGTGCCACTTTTAAAAAGGGTAGTGAAAATTGTCATTATAGTATATGAAACGGTCACAGAATCCGCTGCAAAGTGAAAGAGATGGCAGCTAAAGCCAAATATATGAAAGGGTGCCAAATCTGGGCAAAAATAACAACGCGAAACACATGAAGGATTGGGGCCTTTGAGCAACTGAACCAGAACGACTGAAGTTTCGTGATCTAAAAACTGGCGATCATCCTTGAGGTATAAGAAAGGAGTGCAAGTTTTACTCTTGGTATATGAAAAGGGGTGTCATTTTGGTAGAAATTAGTATGGTTTGAGTTCCTGGGCGGAGCCTCCCCGTGTAAAACTCTATTGCCTACTCCCCCGCCGGGGAAAGTTGAAAAGCACCCATCGGAGTACCGTGTGGCAAGAATTTTTTGCGGGAGTTTAATTTCGCGGATTGCCGATTTTATATTTCGCGGTAAAAAAATTTCGCAAATTTGGATTCAGCATTTTCTGAGTATAATTGACGCACGAAAATTGTTTACAGCAAGAAGGGATGTAAGATCGTCCTGTTTATTTTACTTATTTCCCGTACCTCATGTCCAAAGTCGTCGATTATAACTCAAAGCAACCGGAACTGTGTGATTTCGTATGCTAATTGTAACTATTGTTTGCTTTTTGGCAGATGGTCCCGGGTACGCTTGTTTTCAAATTTTCCCTGGGACTGTAAATAAACGCTATTCGTTATGTTGCAGTTGTAGAGAGGAGGGGTTGTAAATATTGTTTTCTTAAATTCTGTAACCTAAATACATGGCGCAAAGTTCCCCGGATTATTTTTTTAGCGGGAGTTTATTTTCGCTGGATCAAATTTCCGCGGATGAATCCCGCGAAAATTTCATGCCACGGACGGGGTACTAGTGAAACCGCGTAACTTGCTTGATTCTCGTCTTACTCCATTCACTAGCCTGCGTGAGAGGAAGGGAATAATTCTCCCCTTTCCGCGCCTGCCACGCTGGTTATTCATTCACAGGTGAAATCAAAGCGAGTCCTCAGCAATTACAATTCGTGACTATAAACTACAGTAGGCTACTGAAAAACAAGATCGCGTGCACAAGCCTACATATCGTATACTTGATGAAACGAAAGTTCACTTTCCCACGACCTTTTACGTGTCAGAGAACACGTCCAATGCAATGTGTGATCAGATATAAAGCCCCACCTCGCGTCATTCTGAAAGCAGATTAGTGAGGGTATCATTCAGCGTACAGCGTACAAGTGAGAGACGAAATGGAATCTCTCAAGGAATTTTTAACGCCAAAAAGTTTTAACAAGATCAGTTTTGTTGTAATAATCTTTTGGATCCTGTTGGGAGTAACTCTGCTTGGAATCTTTGCGGACACGGAAAGCTACGAACCAAGATTTGATTTTAACTGTGCGGTCAAAACCAACAGTTTGAAGGACCTCATTGAAGGAAGGTGTTTTGAGCAATACGAGGAGCGATACAACAAACTTGGTATTCCCTTGTACGGATTCGTCATCGCTAACTTCTCTGTCATCGCGATCGTGTCTGTGATTTACTCACAGAGTGTCAAGTCAAGAGTTAATGAACTCGAAGATGCCGAACTTGGTCAGGTTCCACAAGAAAACCCAACTCGCCGACGACTGTTCATCGCTTACGTCTCCCAGCTTGTCTTAAGAATTTCTTTCGGGATCCTTTTCATCGTTCTTCAAACCCAAGTACTGTATGCGAATAATTTTCCCTCAAACTTTAAGTGTGAATTAATGCCGCCAGCAGGCAATAATTCGGTCACTCCATCTACCAACATCACACCAGTTACACAAGTCTTCCAGTGTCATAACCAGAGAGCATCTAAGAAAACTTTCTGGATTAATGTCATCAGCGTGGTCAATGGAATTTTTGTTTGTCTCGTTTTTATTGAGATTGTTTTGATCCTGTCTAGAGCAAGAAAGGGGGGGAAAAAGTTTATGGAAGACGAACAGTTTTTTGCTGATCATCTGAAAGCCAAACCACCAACTGATCCGCAGCACCTACCTCTGTCACCTTCACTGAGTGCAGAACTGCAAGCATTCATCCAGAGCATGAAGAACCGAGTCATAAAAGGCACAGAGCAACCTGCAGATCTTAAACAACCTATCAATCGTCCCAGTCCAGGAGAACGCCCAAAGCCTAAAGATCTAGATATGGACCAAATCTATACCAAACTGAAGATTCAAGAAGGCAGGTCTGAATATAACTTTCCCACAGATAGGCGGGAGCAACTCAGAGTGTACCCACCCAAAACCAATATATCTGAGTTTACAAGACCAGAAGATATTATTGATGCTACACACAAAAATATTCTCGTCGTTGGTCGACCAGGCATCGGGAAAACATTATTCTGCACTAAGCTTCTTCGCGACTGGGCAACGGACAATTTAGAAAAACATTATGATGTGGCATTTTTTCTGAAATTCAGGCGCTTTTCCGAACGGACTGAACTGAACCTTCAGGAACTGCTGTGTGCCTCAGAATATCCAACAAATCTTAATGATGAGGTCTGGGAATACATCTGCCAAAATCCAAATCAAGTTCTTTTGATGTTTGATGGGGTTGACGAATTTTCTGCAAATTCAGAAATAGCAAAGGATCACAGGAACACCACAGAAGAAGAGAAGATGCCTCTCCATGCCCTCTACAACAAAATCGCGAACCGAGAACTATTAGACGGAGCAACACTAATCACAACAACAAGGCCAACTGCTGTGTCGTGTGTGAAACACCTTAATTTTAATAGAACAGTTGAAATACTTGGATTTACATCGGAGAGAGTGGAAGACTATGTAGAGAAATTCACGAAAGATGATCACGACGCCCCTGGAGCCAAAGAAACAATATGGCAGCACATCAGCACAAACTTAAACCTCTTTTCATTATCATACATTCCTGTAAATCTTTTCATAATCTGTTCTTCCTTGTTTTATGTCCTACGTACCTTTGGTTCTTCTAGCCTTCCCACGAAGCTTACCGAGATATACAGTATCGCCATCAAAATTTTCTTCTGCAGACATAATGAACAATATCGCTACTCAGAGACTGACTGTGATCAGTTTGTTTTTAAACAATTCCGTGAGTTACCCTCCCGAGTTCAACATGTGTTTGAGAGACTGGGAAAAATCGCTTTCGAAGGGATTGAAAAAGGAAAGCTTATTTTTGGACCAAGAGAAGTCGAGAGACTTGAGGATTGTGGCCTGCTGCATCGTTTACCTGATCGAGCCGGACCTTCACCATTTGCACCGCGCGAACAACAATTTTGTTTCACTCACCTAACCGTTCAAGAGTTCATGGCCGCAAAACATTTGACCGATACACTAAATGACGAAGAGTTAAGAACATTTGTTTCTGATAAAATAAGAGACGGTAAATGGGCTGTGGTAACACAGTTCATTGCTGGACTGCTTCAAGAACGAGAAGTGCCCCTGACACACATCTTCACCGACCAGCTTCCCGCGAAGACAGAAGAGAAAAACAAAAGAAAACTGACCGGCATCAGGGATAAGACGAGTGAAGATTCAGAGCCACGCACACTGACCTGTTGGCCGGCTGAGGAGGACAAAGATTTAGCACTGAACTTGTGTAAGTGTTTGAATGAGACCGATGTAAATAATTCAATAATAGAAGAGAAATTAGCAGAGATTAATTTTAATGCTGTAGATTTTAGTCGCTGTAGCCTCGCACCTGTTGACTGTGCAGCTTTAGTACATGTTTTTCAAAATGCTAAGGGAATATCATGCATGAATTTGCAGGAAAACAATATTGGACCGCTCGGCTGTGAGGAAATCGCTAAATTAGCTAACAATGATAAACTCACTAGCAGCTTAAACCTCTTTCATAACCAAATAACCGATAAAGGCGTAAATCATTTGTCTGAAGCACTAAAGCAGAGTAAACTAGAAACATTAAACCTCGCTTATAACCAAATAACCGATAAAGGAACAGAACATTTGTCTGAAGCACTAAAGCAGAGTAAACTAGAAACATTAAACCTCGCTCATAACCAAATAACCGATAAAGGCGTACAAGATTTGTCTGAAGCACTAAAGGAGAGTAAACTAGAAACATTAAACCTCTGGAATAACGAAATAACCGATAAAGGTGTACAACATTTGTCTGATTTGCTGGGGCTTGGTAGTTAAATCAAATGACAAATATTTTTACATCATAGCACTGGCTACTGCACACAAGCATGTGTACAACATAGCAATAATTAACAGTGATAAACTCAAGTGTAAGGGCCCTTTATTGTTCTTGAAATTAGCATTGCATCAGATAGGGGGTTTTTAAAACCGCTTTAAAAGAAACATTGAAGAATTAGTTTAAATTCATGTAAATATATTTTTTAAGATTTTTTAGCAAAGACTGTATGAATATCAGGGTAGTTTCCATCTGTATAAAAACAGGGAAACTGTAAAAAAGTGTAGGGGGGCACGAGTGCTCCCAAGTTCTGTGACTTCAATAAATTTTCAGATGAAGTTTTTAGCAGTCGCGTAGTCAGTTTTTTGTTTTCCCTCTGAAGAAATCACGTGGCTACTCGGAAAGTTGATAGAGCCTCTAATTTCCGAAATCAAAATTTATTTTCTCCCTACTGAATGACTTTTGTTTAAATGAGAGTTATCATGAGAATTGGGTGGTACATCA
Source organism: Siderastrea radians (assembly GCA_964017195.1). Classification (NCBI taxonomy): domain Eukaryota; kingdom Metazoa; phylum Cnidaria; class Anthozoa; order Scleractinia; family Rhizangiidae; genus Siderastrea; species Siderastrea radians. The sequence continues at coordinate 36,077,733 of OZ024897.1, read as the reverse complement.
AGACAATATCCCCAGGTTATCATTAACAATTATTATTCTTATCATGTTTGACAAATAGCCGTTTTTCACTAACTGTTTCATTTGCATAACCATGTATTTGAATGTGGATGTGAGGCAATTTCAGGCAATTTTGCAGTTTTACCTGAAATTGCCACACATCCACAATGCAAATCAGAAAAGTTAATTGTGAAAATGGCTATTATCCATTGAAATTGTTCTGAGAATTTAGATGTTGGTCACTTTATTTTGGTGGTAAATGTACCTGTATTGATCTTCCTAAATATTCTCATAACCTGAAAATCTCAATGACCTGAATTTGATGGTACAAAGACAGCACACCTATTGTTGACAATTTGAGCTGTCACCAATCTCCTTGACAATATACAAATATACAATTATATTCTGGGGAGGATCGCGTAATGGTTACTTGAGAATTTAATGACACCATGAATTAGATGATAAAAACGAGAAATGTGAAAAAAATGGGAGGGAGTGCGTCTCACTATCTCCATGAGACAAAAAAAAAACAAACTAGAGTAGGATGATGCCTCATTATAAAGATGTGAGAGTAGGATGATGCCTCATTATAAAGTGGAACCTCGATTCAACCAAGTGCCTAGGGACTGGGGAAATTGGTTCGTTATATCAAGGGTTCATTATATCGAGGTTCTTTTCCATACATTACACTATTACTGGGCTGAAAAATATCGTTCGTTATACCGAGGACTTTGTTATATAGAGGTTCATTAAATCAAGGTTCCACTGTACAAGTGGCAGAGGTACAAAGCACACCTACAGCCTCCCCGACCGTCTCATTCTTCCCAGGTTCGCCAATCATAGCTCTTGCACCATGCCAGACATTACAGCCCACTGTCCTCTTGTAGAAGAGGGCAGTTTTAACCCGGGGTTTAACACCAGGGACTCATCGAAGCAAGTCTCTCCATGGTTGATATAACTTACTAACAGGCATATTACATTTTCAGTCTAAGACATAATCAGACAGTTTATAGGGACCGCTGCATTGGTGTAAAATCTGACAAGTTGCCTGGAGACAGAACATTGGTAAGTCACAAAGGCAGCATCAAACTGATTAATCCTGCTTTGAAAGGAGGGTCTCTGTAAAACCAAACTTAAACCTGTAAGCCCAAGTATCAACCTACAAATTCTCGCTAGTGGCATCCTTATTTAATAGAACGAATTTTTTTTTGTTTTGCCAATATTTTAAATATGCCAACAAGAATGGTTTTCTAAGTGCGACTCCTTTGTCATATGCCAACAAGAATGGTTTTCTAAGTGCGACTCCTTTGTCATAATGACTGATTTTCTTATAGTAGTAGATGAAAGACGTTCACATTTGTACACATCAAGCCAACTCATCTTTACTAATTGTTATCACCTGTGTGTTTGAACATGCACTGTTCTTACAAGGAGAAACAAAAGTCCGATCACAACGGGGCTTAAAAGGTCAACAGAAACAGCACAGAGTCTCACACTTAGTGCATTGTTCAATAACACTCAAACTCTGAACTTGGAAACTTAACAAACAATGGCATTTTCAACTGCAGTCGATCAATATTATATTGACAAAAAGTGAATCAAAATCCACCAATCAAAACAAACAAACGTGACCTCTTGAACCCCACAACTAGTCTTCTTGGTTTTTGAGACTTCCACTAAAACAATTGATGGCAGTAATGAGACATGAGCATTAATTTTGTTCTGTCTTGAACTTAAAAGTTGCACATTATTGAAAGGCGTACTAACCAGAAGTGGCACATATCTTCATTGAGTCTAAACAGTTGAACACGTACATATCTGAATCTAACAAGTAACACATAATGTCTTCGTTGAGTCTTAATATTGTGTTGCAGCAATTCTTATCAAAAGGACACACTTTTGGACTTCCTTTCATATTTTAATGTCACAACTTGGAATATAATATTTGTAAAGTTATGATCTTGAAGGAGGGTACAATCTACTGACCCACAGGTCTTTGAAGCCAGCAAAAGTGCAAAATTGTCCTGATGAGTATTCGCCCTTCTGCAACTGTCACAACAGGATAAACCTGTTTTTACTTCAGTAAGATGACTGTGTTGTCTGTTGCTGGTAAGACCTCTCATGCTGTCGTCCGTATCTCTCTTGCCAGTTGTATCTATCCTGTCTGTCCTGTTTTTCAGGCCTATCTTGTCGATCAAAATGCTGCTGGTTTTGACGGCGATAGCGGCCTTGCCCTAAAGAGATTTGAAATTTGATTGAATGAGCAAAATTACTGAAAGCACAAACAAGACAAGGCAAGGAAAACCAGAGGAAAAAATCATGGCTATACACCCTATACTTCATCGTTCTACTTACTGTAAACGACTCGAAAAATGTGCTAGGGCTTAAACATTAGTTTACTTAATTGAAGCTTGGTCTGCTGTCAAGTTGCAATGGCCAGTGGTTTTTTTCCACATGCTGAGGGGTTATACATTATAAAACATGGGCCTTGAGATGACATCCTGATCTGTTAGAGGTATACCAATATACCTTTACAATTATGTTGCCACATATACCCTAAATTTTCTATTAAAAATAGAGAGGAACATAGTACAGAAACTTCAGATTTAGTTAGTTCAAAACAACTGAAGCGCTGAGAACATAACTGTCTCGTGTCAAAATTTAGTCAGTCAATAATATTTGCATATTTGCATGTCAAAATACTGCATACACAATAATTGTTTTTAAATTTTCTGTAAAACCAAACCACTTGGCGAAACTGACTGCGAGATTTAATAAAAAACAAGTCTCTTTCTCAAAGCCTTTGACGTCCCTGCTGTTGTTGACCATTTATGAAGGAGGCTTTCTTACATTGGTGTGATATATGATAATTTAAATGTGCTGGTTAGATTTGTAAAGTCATGCTCAATCCACAATACAATTCCTGTGATCTGCAGGTGCCTAGCTACAGAGAGATCAGTGAGCCAGTTTTATCCACTGGTAAGCAGCATACCTTGCCTGTCCTTGAACTGCACAAATCCTCCATGTCTTGTGTCATAAATACGTTCACTGTTTTTAACCAGCGTGCTGACCTAGTAATAAAGAACGCAGTGTTTATGCTATATCAATTAAATTTATTACATTTCAAGCCTGAAATCCCATTGTCATAGTTTTTTTTACTTGCTTTTCACTCTATCCAACTTAACTTATCATTTGGACATCAAAGAATACTATTTTTCGTTAGCAAAACTCAACTGTCCAAAAACGGAGAGAGACAAAACAAAATCTAAATTAAAAAAAAAATTGGGATCCAGCATGTGTGCACAGTGTACAGCAGCACAAAGACAAAGTGACAATGGAAAAGTGCAAATAGCCACACAGAATATCACAGGATTGTGAATTGTGCCAGCTAGTTGCACCAGTAGAATTAGATAAGTTTCATTCAATAAGGCGGGGGCTCTTCATCAGGGGAAAAGGGTGTTTTCAGGTATAGGGGTGTTTTCTAGCTGTCTGTAACAAGGGCAGAGAGAGACCAGTGTCATAAGACAATCCCCACTTTAGGGCCCATTTAGGAAGTAAAACTTTGTTGAATCAGACATGCTTACGGATAACTTATGATGCCATCTGATTCACGTACATCAAAGTTAATACTTGCTCACCATTTTCATGCAAAACATGCAGGGCCGTGCTCTGCTGGGCCTCAGGCTTCTAACTTTTGCCTTCGAGCAACTCAAAAACTTATTTTTTTGCATAATGATTAAGGGCTGGGCACCCCAGATTTCATGGCTGGGAGCCTTTGGGCACCCTTTCATTATTCTTCTTAAAGCAAAGCCTTGATATAAAAAAATGCTGCAAGTTTTAAAACGTTCTAAAGAAGGAATAGACAACAGTTTTAATAGCAAGATACATAAAAAAAAAGAACTTACTCAAGTGCAACTGAGCCATTAGAGAGTGTGCTCTGGCGCGTACTGTCCAATTACTTAGGCGTAACGAGTACACTGTCCAATTAATGCTCTAATCATAATTATAACAAAATTCTCGAATCTGATTGGCTATCACCAGCCATGATTTGAGCATTAATAGGGCAGTGTAATTGGACAGTGTACGCGTCATGCCTAAGTAATTGGACAGTACGCGTCAGAGCGCGCGCTCTAATGGATCAGTTACACTTGAGTAAGTTCTTTTTTACGTATCTCGCACATAAAACTGTTGTCTATTCCTTCTCCAGTACGTTTTCTCCACTTTTTTTCTCGGATTTTGTTATAGATATGATTAATTGGTAACAGGACTTCGTGTCGTCCAATTCGGTCTGTAATCATACTCGTGATTAAACAAATCGGACTCCCGCTACGCGGCCGTCCGATTTCGTTAATCACTCGTATGATTACAGACCGAATTGGACTCCACTCAGTCCTATTACCATTAGTAATCATAACTATAACAAAATTCTCGAATATGATTGGCTATCACCAGCCATGATTTGACCATTAATAGGACAGTTGGACAGTGTAATTGGACAGTGTACGCGTCATGCCTAAGTAATTGGACAGTACGCGTCAGAGCGCGCGCGCTAATGGATCAGTTACACTTGAATAAGCTTTTTTTTTAACGTATTTCGTAAATAAATCTGTTGTCTATTCCTTCTCCGGTACGTTTTCTCCTTTTTCTTTCTCGAATTTTGTTATAGATATGATTAATTGGTAACAGGACTTCGTGTCATCCAATTCGGTCTGTAATCATACTCGTGATTAAACAAATCGGACTCCCGCTACGCGGTCGTCCGATTTTGTTAATCACTCGTATGATTACAGGCCGAATTGGACTCCACTCAGTCCTATTACCATTATAAATCATGGTTGGTGATAGCCAATCCGATTCAGGAATTTTTATTATAGTAAGCGATTTTCCTTCATACAGACACCTCATCATCACAGACAAACTTCTTGGTCTCAGCCCATTGCCAAGCTCATAATGTGGACAAAGTTTGTGATACCAGCTGGGGGAGTAACTGTATTGCTTACAAACCTGTAATTCTTCATTAATGATCATTTTGCTGATGGTGCTGTGTACAACAGCAGGAGGTAATTCAAACATCTCGGCCAAAGTGAACAAACTACACATAACAACAACACAGGCTTCACGTTAGAATGTTTTCTCAGTAATTTCTTGAAGGAGAAACAATAGGGAGAAAAGGGACAAAAATCTGAATTCCAATTTGCAGATGTTTGCCAACAAAAGGAATGCTTGGTGATTACAAAATACCCTTAAATATACATAGCTGATTTTTTTATTTTACTTTGACCTGTACACAGATGTATATAAAATTATACTCCACTCCTCCTTTTAATCACAAAAATTTGAAGTTCAATGTAAAATATGCCACTTGCTCTTTTGGCACAAAATTATGCGATTCAATGTTTAAATCTAACTGGTGATTTTACATTACCTCAGTGAATCGTAGACGCTGTTGTATGTGAACAGATAAGTTCTCAGGCTCTCCTCTTGGATTTTCCTTCAAAAACCACAAACAAAACATAAGGTCACTAAAGAGCCAATGTAGGAATGAATAAAACTGTTAGCCAATTTGACAATTCGAATCTCAGAAAATAAAACAAAAGTGAAGCCTAGTCTGAGATACCAGCTGGAAGTCTCTTTACATCCTAACCTCCATAGGCACAGGGGAGAGAGATGCCTACCCATCAGGGGGCTAGTGGGACTGGGACAGACTCCACCCTCCCAACAAATATTTAACTGTATGTACATTAATATGTGAAATGTATTTCACTAATAGCAAAGAATCCATTAAAAAAAAAGAAATTAGTTGAGTTTAACCTTGTGAGCATTTCTTGAACTTGATCTGTTTGGCGGAATAATTTCCACACCTATCAAGGAAAAAAAGTTGCACGCCACTAATTTAAATGTAAAATATACATTGTAAGCAATCAGATCTGTTATTTAGTGATATCCACCTGGATAATATCATTATCCAGTTTGCAATATATCTATGTCAGTAAGAGTTCGCCTGCATCTTTGCTACATGTATACCTTAACAGCTAAAATGTAGTCCCTGCACTGTCTCCAGTCTCCTTTCTTCATGGCTTTGGAGGCAGCCACTACATGTTCACGCATGCTCTCTGGAGGACCTGAAATACCAAAAAGAAATCTTATAATCACAGTTGAAAAAACATACATTAACAATGACCTTTATTAGATCTGAGCAGTGATATGCTGTCGGACATGTGTATAATTTTTTTCTTTTGTTTCTCAAGAAGCACTCTTACCAGGATAACTGAAGTTTGCAAACATGTTCTAGTGTAAACACCATGATAACATTTAGGAAGCCAATGGAAAACTGCTGGAAGAACAGCTCTGCCACAATTTTGTCGCCTGATTGTTGGCAATTTGTTGGCTGAAAGTAACTTACTTAAACAGCTCATGAACAGTCCAGCAGCAAATCACAAACAAATAACAGCTGGCAATTTTAAATGAAGGAAAGCCTAACAGACAATTGAACAATACAAGAATGGACAGACAATATGACAGTCAAATCAATTGCAATTGGACTGATACTAGTTTCTATTCTTTAGCTGGCTGACAACTTTTAGTGTTGGCAACCTTTCATTTGACATGAATGACATGAATGTTAGTCCAACAAGAATTGACATGAAGGAGTGAGACAAACAGTAGGTGGTGGAACCAAAGGCCTTTATAAGCAGCAAGTGTACTTTTGTGGAGGTTTGTTGTGTGAAAGGACTAGCTTTCCAAAATTTGCGAGTCTGGGAAACAAAGTTGGAAGCTCAAGTTAACTGTTTGAAAGCAACTTCATGGGAAATGTAGTACCAAAAATCCATCTACATGTATTTCTATACCCACAAGTATCACAGTATCTCAATTGTAACCAACTGCTAATAATTTCATAAACACAACCTCACAGAATCCAAAGCAAAAGAACTTATAAATATATATATTACTTCTACTAACCAACTAAGGTTTGCTTTTCACTATGTCGTAACTGGTAGTGGACGCTTTTGCTAAAAATACGAGGTCTCAGTAATCGTATGCATGAGCTGAAAACAAGAACAGATATAAAGTTACACAAGTTTAAGTACATTTGTGCTTTCAACCATGACTGGTGGACTTTAGTCTTGTTTCAACTTATGCATGTTAGCATTTCCTTGTGTTCTACTAATGTATTGTGTTTTAATACAGCATTACTTTTTCAATCAAATTCCCACTTTTTGTGTGTTCTATGCAATTTGTGCCTTCTTTAAGGCTCACAGAAAAGTTAAGCTTTACCAAGGGAAAACTTTTCTAACTTGGATCTGTACTTGCCATGACACTTTCTCAATTGCTTATTCTAAGATAACTAAATCTAATTTTGTTTTTAGCTATAGGTATTTAGGTGGCAGATGGATTTTCCTGTTGGAACATACAAGATAATTTTATTGCCCCACCTGTTCCAGAAGATTGGATGGGACATTTCATTTCCCTTCCTATTTTACCCTATTTTTTCTCCATTGACCTATGTATTGCTGTCATGCATGTTTAAAAATTTAGTAACCAAGGAACGTAAATTCTTTTCCAAATTGTGTGGTTCCAGAAAATATCCATACCCTCCCCAAGGAGGGTCATTGGAAATTCTGAGAAGGGGGGGGGGGTTATTACCTAAAATTTTAAAGGACAGTATGAAGCTAAACTGGAATTTCCAGAGTGGTGTTGGGGTTCAAACCAAAAACCCTCCGTGGGGGGAGTATGGAAAATTTCTGGAACAACACAATATTTTTATTTTTTTTCAATTGGTTACTTTCAAGCTGGAGCTTAAAGTTAACAGGTGGAGTGATTTAAATAAGAGAAACAAAAACTCTGGATTTATGCAAAATTAATGCACTTTAAAAAAGCCAGACTAAAATTCTATTTCTCAGTGACAAGGGACTTGACAGTTACAGGAGCAGTACTTAACAAAGAAGCTGGCTTGTTAAAGTGGAAGCATCTGGATTACCTAAGCCCTTAACAAAGGTAATTGTGAGCTACAGACATACCAGCCATCCATGGGATTTCAATTAACATTGCTGATGTTAAGTAAACACACTCCAGTAGCTCCAGATTTATGTGCATGTGAAATGGAACCTAGCATACAAAGAAAAACCCTAATTATTGAGATTCAACATGTAAACATTATTAACTGATTAAGATTCATTTTACCGCATGGACTACACCACAACATACCTGTCTTCTCTTTTCAATTTTCTCTTGTTCTGGGGTTCTTTCATACTGCCTTTGTTGCATTAAGCCCTTAAAAATGAACAAAAGGTACTATATTACTGATCCTGTCAAATAATGGCATCAAGTCTTTCCAGGTCACGGATGAAATTCTAAAGTGTGACTATTCAAACACGTAAGTAAAACTCTAAATTGCAACTATTCAAATAAATAAAATCCCAGTGTGACTATTCAGACGAAAGCTCTTGAATAGTATCCTGTTGTGGTTCTGTTTGTTATGCTGTACAAGGCAGTTCTAACTTTGAGTCTGTGGATGAAATCCTAAAGTGTGACCATTCAAATGAAAGCTACTGAGCAGTACTGTGGTGCTGATTATCATGCTGTACAAGGTGGTTCTAACATTCGAATCTGTGGATGAAATCCTAAAGTGTAACCACTCAAATGAAAGCTACAGAGCAGTACTTTCCTGTGGTGCTGTTTATTATGCTGTACAAGGTGGTTCTAACTTTCAAGTTTGTGGATGAAATCCTCAAGTGTGACCACTCAACTGAAAGGTTAACGGTGTAGTAGGTTGCTGTACGTGGTATTGTTCATTACTCTGTCTCAATGTTCGCACCAGTGGATAAAATCCTACAGAGTGACATTCAAAGGAAAGCAATTGAGCAACACTTTCTTGTGGAGCTGTTAATTTTTCAACTCTTTCTCCCAATGGATATTTTTTTTAATATTATCTAAACTGTACTCTGGCACTCTTGTAAGGATAGGAGTTACACTGCATACCTGTGCAAGAAGTTCCTTTGCTCTTCCACTGGACTGCACATCGTGCAAGGCATTGTGAGCATCCTTGATCATACCATGCCTGAATGCACACAGGCCAAGCTGCACCATAGTTCTGTTGTAGAGAATCTGAAAGTAACAAACAACACTGATGAAATATGACAAATCCCCCTTCTGTGAAATAACTGCATCTCCTTGACCATAGCAACCAGTACTGATTTTGATCCACTAGGCTCTATTAATGAATGTACCATCTATTAATTATTTTTTTGAACGTTTAGTAAATTAGGTTTTAATATTTTTATCTTGTAAATGTCTTGAGGCGCTCAAAATGCGTATGTAAAAACTGTTATTATTATTATTATTATTATTATTGTTATTATTATTATTATTATGATTATCATTATCATTATTACCATCAGCCCAATTCCAATGTTGTAGTTTTCAGCCAGCCTTTCTTTCAAAGGGCTACAAGAACATAGGATTGAACTTACTACTTAATGAAGCAGTGTTAGCATTCAACTTGAAGGCCTTTACATTGACCGCCCTGTCTGTAATACAATATCTACAGGCCCCTGGTCACCTGTACAGGCTTTAGGCAGCATCAGTGCAAGCGCTGTTGTTGTTGCAGTGCCAGTGTTATTGTTGTTGTTGCAAGAAGTATGTGCATTGCCAATACAGTAAGCTCCCTTCTCCTCTCCCTCTTAAAATGTCTCTAAGATATATACAGTGAACCATTCCCTGGGGAAGAGCTACAGAAACTGGAGTTAAGAGTACCAACTGAAGTCTTGAAGGAAAACAGCCCTTTTAAGATGCCATTCTAGTACCATTATCTTTGGGTTGTTCCAGAAAATGCCAATACCACCACCCCCCCCCCCCCAACCTGGAAGGTTTCTTGGTTTGAATCCCACACCCCTCTGGAAATCCCAGTCATGTACTTTAAAAATTTGGCTTTTAGGATCCCCCTATCCATCAGGATTTTTGAGAACCTTCCTTGACGTGGGTATGGATATTTTCTGTATCCACACAGTACCCTTAGCTTTCAGCCTTATACTGATGTGCTATCCTACCTTCAAACTGAGCTGTGTGTTTCTTTACTAAGGCTCCAGACATGTTAGGATTCTGTGGCCAACTCTCATGAAACCTGCAGCAGCTTGATAACCTGCAGGTAGTCTCAACACAAGACTACTCCAGCATCAGTTGAACTACTGCTTTATCTACCACATGTGTTACACTGGACTCAGTAACTAACATACTAAGCTTATGAGAAACACGTGGTTGCTACAGATCAAAGCCCCAGTTAAACAATCAAATATTTTCATCCAAGATTGTGTTTGTCACACAAAATGTTCGGCAGCTAAACAGGTAAACATTTGCCCAAACATCGGACAGTGGAAAACCTTTTAAATGCAAAGTTGAGAGAGGCGGCTAAACAGTAAAACATGTTCACCCAACACCAAGTTGAATGCAAATGTTTGATCTTTTTAGCTGGGGCTTAACCATGTCTCTGTTCTGACAATCATTGTAACTATGATATTTCGTTTCAATATATAACTTCAACAAAGCAGCAACATGTCCACCATGGTACTATTCATAATGCTGTATGCAAGGTTGTAAGATTATTTTTTAGAGTCTGTGGATAAACTATCCCCAAGAAAAAACTGTTTAGCAGAAAGACAGCATTTTCCTGCAGATAGCTATGTTGCTCAATTTTTTACTGAACCAGTTTAATTTAACAAGTTCTGAATTAAGTTACAAATAAAACAAACCTGTGTTGGTATGTCGGAATGTTGAATGGTTTCTTGTAGATGTGACATGAGCATCAAGTCCCTTGCCTCAAACCATCGGTCATGTAAAGCATGGTGATAAATGTGGCAAAGCATAGCTCTAGTTCGGATACGATCTGACGTATCTCGTGAGTAGATGAACTTGCACATTTTATCCACCTTTTCTGATGAGCTTGGACCATCTTTTTTGTTACCTTCTGAACTTTTCTCTGTCTTTTCACTCTCATCTGAGTCCTTATTGGTTTCTGTTGTAGAAAATAAAATTCAAGAGAATTAAGTTAACAAATTGCACCTGTTTCAACATAAGCTTAAGTGTAAGTATTGAAGAAAGCTATGTCTCAAGTTTATCAACCAAAAACCTTCAGAAATGTGAAATCAAATGAAGAGAATAAACCTTGCAGTGGTGTATGCAATTAAAGGAATTGTGATTAAGCCTAAAAAAAATTCAAGGTTTTGGACAGGATTTAAACCTATGACCTTCACACTGCTAGTGTGGTGCTCTAACTAATTGAGCTACCAAGGCATCAAATGCTGGGATCAGTCAATTAAGTTGTCCAGGCTTTAAATTCCAGTTTCTTTAATTGAGAGAGAAGTATCTATGAGTCGCATGAGTCAATGAGTCATGAGTCATGAGTCAATGAGTCAATGAGTCTAATTCTCATTTTTTTTAATTTTCATTTTTTAAAAAACAAGAAAGCCGATTGGGCATTTTAACCGGCCATTCTGACCCTCCCCACCCCTAGGTTTCACAAATGTTAGCGCGATCCTCTCTTTTTACGAACCGGCGTGACGAAAAGTGTGATTGTGTGACACAATATTTTGACTATAGCGGTACTGGATGACGTAATGTTTAAACTCTGATGACTCAGCTTAACATGATCTCCGGCACATGACAAAACATGAACAATTTTTTTAAGCGTGTCTCAGATACAGTGATACGGGTTCAACTCAGAACTGACTCAATTCAGTTTTTTATTCCATCCAAGAAATAGAAACAAAAAGGTCCAAAAGCTATAATTGTGGCAAACTGCGCGAACTCTTCTTTGACAGGCAAGACAAGACAAGACTTACACATGCAGGAGGTCATGCCATCGCGTGGGTGAAGTCATCAAGAATCCCTGCATCTTTACCAGTTTAATTTCCCAGCAAAAAAGGGATACTCGAAGAAATAGCATAGACATATGATTTCAACTACACATTCGCCTTTCGACACAGCTTGCTGCCCAGGGCTTGCTGTCTTGACGGCTTAGAGAACTGCTCATGCATTGCGTTACAAAATGTCATTCAAGCAAATCATACCAAATTTGCATACGGCAGATTTGTGTTTACTCAGGTTAGAATTGACGTGCCGAATTTCTTTCGGATCGCGAAGTTTTAGTTTTCTTCAGACTTTTTTGGTTTACTTCGAAGATTTAAAATGTGATATCGACTTCAGCGTAATGAGTGGAACTATTTTTACAAACATAATGCGTTTTTCCAATTAAGACTTCGGGTATTATTTCTTCTCATCTGAGTGACCATGTTCATTTCTCACACGTGTGAGCGCAACTAATTAAAAGTATTTGTCCGAGTTTAATATGTTGGTGGAAGTACAGCAACACAGAACAGGTGAATGTCGGTTCTTTAATAATGTGACTGATGGACTGTGCTTTGCCATTGTTCCTCATTTAAGTGAAATAAATCGAGCGAAATCTTTCGCGCCGCTAAGCGTACCGCATGTCTGGGACTCCGGGACACATAAACAATAACATACGCGTGCTTCGTTTGAGTCTCGTTTCTCCCTAGCCGTTAAAAAACAAAACAAATACAAAAAAACCCAATCTTAACAACCCTTCGCCGTTCATATTTAAATACTGTAAATTAAACGACAAAAACATACGAAGGTAACATTCACAAGACTTATATGCGCATGCGTCTTATATAAGACAGTACCGCTCTTGAGTACCCGTACCACAAGCTTTACAGCACTTTCTTCGTATGTTAAGCCAACTTGCTTTCGCCAAAAACCGTGTCCATTTTATAAACCGGCGGTCGCCATGGCGACGGCCGGTTAACAGCGAGCGGGGACGAAAGTCGCCCACGTCTTTGAAAGCTAACGCGCCTGTCGAGCCGCAATCGATTTCGCGCTCACTCCCCTTTTTTTCTTTTCCTTCACTATCTATCTCTGAACGGAAAGTGAGACTGCTCGTAGCCTTTAGCGAACACCACACGCAAACCACACAAATCCGTCGATAATATTCAGATATTTTCGTTCTTTCAATGCAAAAAGACTCGTAACACCTGCCTTATTAATTAATCTCCTTATTAATGAAGATTCCTTCGTATCAACTTCTCGCCTCAAATAAACACTCATTTCTCTCCGTTCACAAGAACTATCATGTACTGATGGTGCAATCAACCAATACTGCATCATCATACTAGTACCAATTCCTTCTCTTCCTAGCCCACGCCGGCAAAACGCAACTGTCCTTTTTGTCCGCTGCGAAATACAAGTTAGCCAATCAGAAACCTTACAATCCACTTCGCAAACCACCCCCCCCCCCATAAAACGCCAAGGGAAACTGCCTCTCACGCAGCACAATATTACGCCGCTCCTATACAAAACGCAACTTTCAAAGCAAATCACATTCACAGAAACGTGATATGCTCCTGACATTCACAAATCCTTCTGACTCCCACATTTTTACACCCCTCAAAATGTCAATCCCAATAAAAAAACTCCTGCGCTAAAAAATTTTTCACCATAACCGCTAACTAGATCAGACAACACAGCCAATTTCGCATTCAATCCTATTAGCTGCTTTACTCAATTGCGCATGCGTTATGCAAGACAAATACAGTACAGCCCAAAAAATAATGGACGCGCAAGAAGTGGCGCAAGAACACGCAAGCCCGCGCAAGAAGTGAAAGTGCTAGGTTTTTGCAGTTTACCCGCGCAAGAACATTCGAAACGCAAGAAGTTGAAAATCTAGCCGCAAGAAGCCGCAAGAAGTTACTAATGTTACTGCAAGCCGCAAGAAGGCGCAAGAAGTACTGAGGGTCCAGCCGAAGAAACTAATGTAGTGCTCGTGTTAGTGTGAGGTATTGCAAAAGTAATGAGAGCGAATCTCGCGCTCTATTCTCTTTGAAATATCACCGAGCTTTCGAGCGATTTTTCGCCGTGTTGGCGCGACAATTCGCCAAGTCAAGCGAAAGTTCACAAGGCTAATCAAAAAATCAAGGAAGCAAATGTTCGAACAACCGAAGTATCGAAGAAAATTCACATCACGAAATGGAATATCCGCCAGCTTTCCGACTGCAAGATAAACACCCGGTAAACATGATCTCCGGCACATGACAAAACATGAACAATTTTTTTAAGCGTGTCTCAGATACAGTGATACGGGTTCAACTCAGAACTGACTCAATTCAGTTTTTTATTCCATCCAAGAAATAGAAACAAAAAGGTCCAAGAGCTATAATTGTGGCAAACTGCGCGAACTCTTCTTTGACAGGCAAGACAAGACAAGACTTACACATGCAGGAGGTCATGCCATCTGGCGGGTGAACCCGTCAAGAATCCCCGCATCTTTACCAGTTTAATTTCCCAGCAAAAAAGGGATACTCGAAGAAATAGCATAGACATATGATTTCAACTACACATTCGCCTTTCGACACAGCTTGCTGCCCGGGGATTGCTGTCTTGACGGCTTAGAGAACTGCTCATGCATTGCGTTACAAAATGTCATTCAAGCAAATCATACCAAATTTGCATACGGCAGATTTGTGTTTACTCAGGTTAGAATTGACGTGCCGAATTTCTTTCGGATCGCGAAGTTTTAGTTTCCTTCAGACTTTTTTGGTTTACTTCGAAGATTTAAAATGTGATATCGACTTCAGCGTAATGAGTGGAACTATTTTTACAAACATAATGTGTTTTTCCAATTAAGACTTCGGGTATTATTCCTTCTCATCTGAGTGACCATGCTCATTTCTCACACGTGTGAGCGCAACTAATTAAAAGTATTTGTCCGAGTTTAATATGTTGGTGGAAGTACAGCAACACTGAACAGGTGAATGTCGGTACTTTAATAATGTGACTGATGGACTGTGCTTTGCCATTGTTCCTCATTTAAGTGAAATAAATCGAGCGAAATCTTTCGGGCCGCTAAGCGTACCGCATGTCTGGGACTCCGGGACACATAAACAATAACATACGCGTGCTTCGTTTGAGTCTCGTTTCTCCCTAGCCGTTAAAAAATAACATAGAAGGTGACCAGTGTCAAATTCAGAACCTAGTGAACTCTTTATCGGGTTAAAAATTCTAAACCAAAAAAAAACTTACAAGGGACCAAATAAACAACTGATTGCAAGTTACAAAGGCAGCCAATTTCGAACGTGCCTTGCGCTACAAAGTGGTCTCTTTTTTACCTTCTCCGGGTTCCGGGTTTTTAAGATGTTAGCGCAAAGAAGTTCTTGCGCTTACTTGCGGTCCAGTTATCTTACCACAAAGAAGTTCTTGCGGTTTTAACTTCTAAACGCAGAGAAGTTCTTGCGGCTTGCAGTATTCAAGGGCAGGCATCCTGGAAGTAGCCGCAAGAAGTTCTCGGCTTGCGGACGCAAAAAGAAGTTCTTGCGCGTGCATTATTTTTGGGCTGTACTGTACAAAAAACCCCAAACTTAAACAACCCTTCGCCGTTCATATCTTAAATACTGTAAATTAAAAGACAAAAACATAGGAAGGTAACATTCAGAAGACTAACATGCGCATGCGTCTTATATAAGACAGTACCGCTCTTGAGTACCCGTACCACAAGCTTAACAGCACTTTCTTCGTATGTTAAGCCAACTTGCTTTCACCAAAAACCGTGTCCATTTTATAAACCGGCGGTCGCCATGGCGACGGCCGGTTAAAAAATTGGAAGTTTACCTAATAAACGTAGTTGAAGTAGTCACGTGACCTTTGTAAAATCAATTTTCCCGTCCGTACTGCGCAGTCTCAGGGTTTGTTGTTACACTTTGGTTGTGGCGTACATGAAGTATTTGAGTCGGCCATTACAGGTCGTTTGGTCGAGGAAAGAAACATCATTTTTGTAATTTACCGTTGAGTTTCTTCTACTCGTTATCATATATAGGTGAGTTTGTCTCGTAATTTTAACTTGGGCTAGTAGGTTAAAGTCAAATTTAGCAAAATTGCCTTGGTGATCACTTTATTATTATATAAACTGCAGTGGTATAGCGAGTGGTAGCAAATCGAGAAAAATGGTATCACACGTGTGGATAAAAATGATATCCACACATGTGTGATATCATTTTTGACCAATCAGCTAGGAGATTTTGCCGTGTTTCAATACTCAATGAGCCAAATTTTATCGATATTAAGTCGAAACATCTTCGAATCTTCCTCGGCAATCTTCGGAAATTATCGGAAAACTTCGGAAAATGTTCAGAATCATTCGTACGACCTTCGGACAACATTTTGAAAATCTTCGGAAAATGGTCGGAAATCTTCGGAAAATCGTCAAAAACATCTTTATTAGTAGGTTTATATAATAAACAGAATAATACATGGTTGCTTGGATAAATGAAATTTATCTTCTCGTGTTCAAAATCGATACCTCTACACTCGAAGATAAATTTCATATCTCTGCGCAACCATGTATTATCCTCTTATTAACCTCTTCTCTTGAGCAAGAATTGATATTGTGAGGAGAAATTTGATGTTGGTCACTCTTGAGAATCATGGGTTAAGGTTTGTGGGAATGAGACACAACAAAAACATAAAACCTCTACTTAATTTATTTTATTCAACCTGGAACTCGTAAAAAAATATATTTCTTGAAGTAAACATAACTTTCACTGACAAATGCACAACATTTGATATGTTAAAAGCTATTGTCAACATTCTAAATTTGATTTAATCTATGAATTGTCTAATTGTTCTAATTCCAATCATCCTTTTGCACATGGCTTTTGTTTTAACTGGAACAAACATGAATTTGCAGGGTAGAAATGGTACCCTTGGTCCTTGTGTACAGGTACTAAGTCAACGTAAACACATCAATGTTCTTGGCAGTTCCTGGCCAGGTGTATTACAACATAATTACACACAGTTCTTGGCAATTTTCTGGGGCAATCTGGCTTAGCAAGGACACTAAATCTAAAGGAGACCTAAGTTAACAGTAACAATAACAACAAAAAATGGTACTAGCAATTTTGTACCATAACTGCAGCTTCTTTATCCTTAAACCTTTTTCACACAGGGTGAATCCTTGAGTCAGTCGGCGCTATCTTGTGGATGAAAAGCTTAAGTCTGTACATGTACGTTCATTCAAATAAAACTATTGTATTCAAAAGCGATTTGCCTGTTTTGAAAATCACCCTTGGGTGTGGAAGGGTAAACAACTTGTATTACCACATGAATGGCAGTCCTAGACAAGAAAGCTGTTCATACTCGTGTGATTTCAAATCCTGAAGTAGGGCTTCACTTATTGTTATTTCTTCAGGGGGCAACAGATTACTTCCAGAGGGCTGATGTTTACAGCATGCACTACTCAAACAGAAATAAAATTTGGAAGGAACGTAAAATTTCTGCCCCTTTGAGTTCAAATGTGGTGGTGACCACATCGCATGAGCAACTATTACAAGTGCACCATCATGGATTTCGACCTTGCAGGTAGGATTTCTGCAATGGGGACGTGTTCCTTTCCGGACACCTTCATACCGGATTAACTCCCAGGTTTCTTTCGCTGAATGACTGCTGGACTTGGAACTCTGTGGATTGGAGGACAAAGAGCACAAATTCTGTGAGCCGCTTGATGACGCTGAAGATGAGGGGTTCGGCATGGTCATGCTTGAGCACCCAGGCTGTGGGTCAAGTACTGCACCTCCTGAAGGAGCTGAAGATCTGAAGCTCGTGGGGGTTGTGGAGACACTGGACACCACTTGTGCTACCTCTTCAGATGTGAGAGCTCGCTGCTGCAGAATTGGAGTGGCTTCCGGCAGCTTACAAACATTGAGATACACCCACACAATATGAGAGCATAAATTTTGCCGTGTACAGTACGCACAATCTAAACATTCTGGGTAGCTGGAAATAGTGACCTTCTGATTCTTCCCAGTAAAGCAGGGCTAAAAATTAACTTCAGTGCTTGGTCGCCACTCGGGCCAGTATCCCTGAATTCTTAGTCGCCCAGGCCAAAATAAAGTGGCCCTCCAATTTCTTCTACTAACACAAAAAAAGTTTTTGTGTCATTTTTGCTCGAATAAACGCCTCATGGCTGTTTGAGCCCGTGTTTTTTAGTAGGGTGTTCGACTGAAACGCCAAAAGAAATTTGCTTGATCTTAACTTTGTCTTGAATGCTCACATTTGCCAATGTACTGTCAAGAAATTGGTAAAATTGTTATAACAATAAAAACTCTGTTCAGTCCGTGTTGGGGATCATTGGTCTCGTTCTTGTTTGCTATTTTCTTCACTTACAGATTCTGACTTGGTCCTTAAACTTCTAAAGAAAAACTGGACCATTATTTTCCAATTATGGACAAAACGATCTTGTCAACATCTTTTAACTTCAGTATCACGATTCTCAGTTTCTTTCGATTGCTTTTGAATTCAGGTGAAAAGTAAGTCTATTATATCGAGCAGTATCGAGTAATTTTGCCGATATTCATGTTTGAAAACGTACCGCATTGAACTCTGGGTATGTCTGGATTCTCGTGTCAGTAAAATCAAAATGGCGTCTACGTATTAGGCTCAGTCTCCAGCCGTGAGTGTCTCGATGCGCCCGCGATTCTCGCCACTTTCACGGCTGAGCGCACGGGTTTGGTTGCATGTCCGTAACGTCATTACAATTTTAATAATTATGCAGACAATCCACACGTCGATTGCATAAATCTTATCGGGTTTTTTTTTGTATCGTCTTGAGAAAAAGCGAAATGCGAAAAGTATTTCCTGAAACGCCTCCTAAAAGTGTGAAATTTCAAAAAAACGACGAAATCCCGCTAAATTATGCCGCGCATTCTGCCCCGCAAATTTCAGGGGGCTTGTCTCTGATTGGTCAGTCTAAACAATAACCAAACCCGTGCGCCCAGCCGTGAAGGTGGCGAGAATCGCGGGCGCATCGAGACACTCACGGCTGGAGACTGAGCCCATCTACGTATCGGAGCGATCTAAAAACTCGGTCACGAACCATTTTGAATTTTGTGCTTTAAAACTAAACCTTAAACACAATTGATGAACTTAGAGTCAAGGAAAGAAAAAAAGGGTACTTCAATGAAAGAACATTTTATTTTATTGTTATTGCTACTCTTTTCGTGCTCTCAAATCGTAGTCGCCCTTCGGGCGATCAAACCTCAACTTTTAGTCGCCCTGGACACTTTTTAATCGCCACGGGCGACCGTGCGACCGCCAAGTTTTAACCCTGGTAAAGTGCCTTAACTCCACCTCAATCTTCTCATTTGTTACAACTTTCTTTTGCAGAGTGAATGAACTTTTGGTCTTTTTGGCAATGTCCAAGGACCTCAGGAAGGCCTTTGATCTCTGCGCTCTGTATGGTGCTCCTCTGCTTTTGTTTCGGTTGTCTGCCTTCTTGACGGGATCGTGCCTGTGGGAAGATGTTGGGTCAATGAAGCCATCAGTTACCCTGCTGGTCATGACAGCTGGATTGGCCTGCATCACTTCATTCAGCTCGGCAATGTAGGCGTCTGCTCTCTTGTTTTGCTCAGCATACCTTCGCTTTCGTAGCTCAGCACTGCCAGGACCTTCGCCACCTTTGAATGCCCCAGAACCATAAGCTCGCAAAGCAGCAGCCAGTTTGACACTTTCTGCTACATCCTCCCTGCAAGCGTCGATTAAGGAAAGATTGACTGCCCCAATCTTCACCCACCGGGAGTGTCCCATCTCTGCATGATTAGTCTTGGGAACATTGTGGAGAGGCTTGAATGCTCGAAACACATGACTTTGCCGCTTCTACCACCAGTTCCACCACGAACGAAGATGGCTGTGTGTCTGGATAAACTCCTCCATTCTCTCAGAGGCTTTCTGAAAAACTAGTGGAGTTTCTGCCTTCTGAAGTGAATCACAGAGGAACTTAAATTCACTTTTAACATCTTCACCAACAAGGGTCTTCTCCTGTCGTGCCACAGTGAAGTCAAAATGTTTCTCACAGCTAACAGACCTTTGGAAATCTTCGTCTCCTTGAACAGCTGCAATTGAAGCCCAAAATGCTCCTGCCTCATCCATCATGTAACCGTACGGTCTAAACCTGCTGTTACCATCTCCAGTATGTTCCCGGATAGCCTCGTTTAACACGTCCCAGAACATGGTCATAGACAAGGTGTTTTCTGACTCTGCTTCCATGGTTGCTATTTTGCACATCTGGCGGAGGAAGGGATGGTACATCCAGAGCGTGATTGTTTTAAATCCCGCACACCTTTTGTGATTACCATCCAGATGACAATACTCTTCACTCAGGGGATTGGTGCCATGTCTGTCCATATCAACAGCTATCTGCAACTGCTCTCGGCTGCTCTTGAACACAAAGGAAGGTTTGCCAGGATCTAGCGATTTGTTATGAACCTTATAGATAAGGAATGGGTCATTCAGTTTCTGACACACGTTCTCTCTATATTTTCCGACAGCATCAAAGTTGTGCCCACAACTGTCCATTTCTGCTCGTGCAGTCGCTTTTATGTTGGACATAGCTGCGCTACTGATGAGTGACTCAGCAACTTTTCTCACTTCTTCAGGTGATTTACCTTCATCAATGGCTGAGATGATCTGGTCTGAAGGAAAGTGCAGGGTGTCAAGTAAGAAATGACACTCAAAAATAGGAAATACAGTGGCCAAAAAATAGTAATTCTCACCCCAACCCAGCAGGATCCCAACAGCAACTGCTTCAATTAATATTTAACAGACATGATGGTATAAATCCTTGATGTAATTCACACAAATGTACAGGGCAGGAAAAACGTTATGAAATTCATTTGCCCAGTGGGCCAGTAAGGTTCAGTTGTCACTTGCCCTACTTCAACATTTTTTGCCATCACTCTGACTCAGGCCTACTGAAGCTAATTTCACTTGCCACAGAGCCACCAAAGTTTTATTTTCACTCTCCAAGGGCAGAATTTACTTGCCCTAGGCAATTGGAACTGGTTGTTTTCCTGCCCTGATGGTCTGGCAAAATTTGCTGTATTAGCTTGACAAGTTACAGAAAGAAAGTATAAAGTGATCTCACCTCATCAACCTCCCTCTTAACTTTTTTAATAGGACTTTCAGTTAAATCAGCTACCAGTGGTAGAGGCGGTGCATCCTGTCAGATAACCAGAAAACTAAGTTAACTTTGAAATACAACATTGACCTGTGTCTTTTTGATAAGGGGAGAGATAATTATATAATATCATTATGTAACAATTTAAATCATTATTTTGAAATGGCTTGTAACACACTGCATATCTTAGACACTCTGACCACAAGTCATTTTTATATTCAAGCATTTGCCCATTTTTAATCTCCTTTCTTCCATTTGTTGATTGGACTTTTTAGAAATATTAGGGCCTGTTTACATGGAAGGCGGGTGCCCCGGCTAACCGAGCTACCCTGGGCGAGCCAACTTTTCATACGTTTCTTTAGAGAATGCATTGAAGCGTTTACATGCAAGACGGAAAACCCGCCTTGCCGGGGCACTCAGTCTGCTTGCCCGGGGCACTCTTCTAGGCCATGTAAACGGATATCCCCGGGCTATCCCGGCTTGCGGAAATAAGTTTTCGCGCGTGTCCTTAAATTAAATTTGAAGTTAATGGCATAAAATGTATAAATTCTGGACCCAAACAGTGCTATTTGACCAAAATTAGATCAAATTAGTTTTATCTGTAGACTGGAAAATTTTTCTTTGAGCAACAGCTTATTAATTCGAAATTTTCGTAGGAATGATTATCCTAACTCACGAAACAACAAATTTAATTTCAATTTGGCGGCTAAAGACTGTTGAATTTCAATTGAATTCCCCCATAAATGGACGTACTAAAGTTCTAAGAGCTTGCACATCAAAATAAAATAGAAGGGCTGTGAATTCTGCATGTAAAGGCAGGCTATGTTTCATCCCTTCTAGCCGGGTAACTCGGTTAGCCGGGGCACCCTCCCTCCATGTAAACAGGCCCTTAGTCATTTCCACACTTATTACGTAACTTTCAGTAATTTGAGTGATTTTTTGTATTATCCTGTTTTGGGGTTTTTCTAAGTGTTTGTTACTACTGCATTTATTACTGCAATCCATTATTTAAAGTTGATAAAATAATATGATAATGTCGGTAGATGAGTTATTTACTTCTTATAGCTCTGCACAACTACCGTATTCACTTAAGCTTAACTTATGCGCCGATCAATTCGAAACTTCAACATCCCCCCCCCCGGGCATACCCCGGGCATTTGACTGTGCATCGTGCCCGGGGAGGGGGGAGTTTGAATGTTGTGTTATAAGGGTGGGGAATTTGAACCGGATTTATCTCTTGTTCTGACGTAATACGTCGTGAGTTTTTTCGGTTTTTACAGGGTTTGACGGATTTACAAGATAGAATTTCGCTTTGGTTAGTGAATAACTCTTTCAAATGCGTCTTTAAAAGAAGTTTGAAGGTATCATTACGGCATATCTCTCTCTGAAAAACGTGTAAAGTGTTTGATCGAAGACGTAATTGGCTTGGTGGAGAGGTATTTCAGTACTAATTGGTGGGGCATTTGAACGGCCTTTTTGCCCCGAGGGGAGGGAATTTGAACAAGCCAATCTTCAAAAGTTCAAATGCCCGGGGGGTTGCCCGGGGGGTTGCCCGGGGGGGGATGTTGAACTTTCGAATTGATCGGCGCATTACTTCACAAATTCAAACGAACTCAATTTATAGACTACTTACATCATCATCTTTTAAAGTTAAATCCACTAGTACAGTCTGAAACAAAAGTAAAACAAACAGAATGAGATATCGGGGGCGGGAGCTTTAACATATTTAAGCGTATAAGCAGTTATAAGAATCAGTGACTTTTTGAGTTGATCGATGAAAGGAAAAAACACGTACAACACGTGCGATTGAATCTTTGGTCGACTAGAGATGAAGCCGCTGCCTCGAAACTGAAAGGGTGCGTACAATTCCTTCGACATTTATTTAGAACCGTGAAAAAAAAAACTTATTATAAACGCGTTTTTTATCGTTAATGAAATGGGCCCAGTATTATAAATATTTATGAATAAAATTTGAATGATAATTGTCACACAAAGGCCACTTGAAATCGAGAGTAAAATCGGTAAATGCTTTCATTTAAAAACGTACAACATCGTAGAATAAAAGCTACACTTCAAGGCTCGTGTCACAGTCACTTTGTGCAAATGCTATGTGCACTAATTCAAGCGGATGGAAAAGGATTTTCACTTACCTTTCCTTCTAATCCCCGGCTGCCAGCCATGCTTTCTTCAACGTGACCGAAGTGATCGATGTCATGCCCCTCATAATGACTGTTGTGAAAAACCGCTGACCAAGTCATCGACTCATTGACTCATGACTCATGACTCATGACTCATAGACTCATTTGACTCATAAAACAGGGGACCTCTCTTTAATTGTGCACCTTACTGCAAGGATTATTTTCTTCATTTGATTTCATTTCCAGAGTTCGCATAAATGATTTATCATATATTCACTGTTTTCTCTTCATATACATGGATAAACCAGCTGACCTATCAGCAAAGGTCTTAAGGACGGTGCCTCCTTTTGTTACTGCGCATACACTCTGTGCATCTCGCGCATCTTCAGGTTTCTTAAGGAATTTGCCCAGTGACACAACAATACTTTTCCATGATTTAAGACTGTGAAAAGAACCAGTCTTTAACCAAGGGCTATCAGAATCCAAAAAGAAAATTGGAGGTAACCACGCATTTTTCAGCGATAATTGAATTTGGAAAGAAATTATCATACATTCTTTGTATTTTAACACTTTTTTAGAATTATGTCTGCTTAATTAGCTCTGAAAAAAAGTGGTTACCCACATTTTTCTTTTTGCATTCCAATAACTTTTGCAAAGATCTACACTTTCCCCATGGTCATAACCGTTGCAAAAAATCATTTGTATTAGGAGGCACCATTCTTAAACAGAGAAAGCCATGATCAATCAATTGAAAGCAACTTGCACAGATTAAAAAATGAAAAGAAAAATGTCACCTAATCCCAAACCTGCCCAATATATTATTATCGAGAAAATTTGCACCACTGCATGTTAAGCTAGTCTGCCACAAAACCAACATGCCTTATTTGCACACTTAATTTAAATACATAACTGAAGACTGGGATGATGCACCTACAAATACATTCAGGTTATACATGCCATGACCATTTTTTTGTAACAATAAATGTAGTCATATGATCAAATTACAATATAATCAAATATAACAAATCAGCTATACAAACCAGAGTCTTTTCCTTCTTCGTCAATCAGTTCAGGGTTAACCTTAAAGCAGAATTCAGTAATTAAGTAACTAAGTAATCATTTGTCTCACTCATTTCAGTCGTGAGACAACTCTTAAGTACCTTTCTTTTCTCAGAGTGAAAAAACTGTGACAAATCATGTAAAACTGAATGGTA
This sequence comes from Siderastrea radians, assembly GCA_964017195.1. NCBI lineage: Eukaryota > Metazoa > Cnidaria > Anthozoa > Scleractinia > Rhizangiidae > Siderastrea > Siderastrea radians. The sequence goes on along the minus strand of OZ024897.1, from coordinate 36,053,374 downwards.
AATTCCTGCTGAAAAGTTTTTTTTTTATAATATTAGATGAGTCACAAACAAAGATTCCTGTCCAAACATTGTGAGCCAATAAAAGGAGCAGTTGCTATGCTATGGTGCAACTTCCATTTGCATGAGAGTGTCCAGCAAGGATATTAGGACATAGGACAAAGGACACTTTATTTAATGTTATTTAAATTCCTGCTGAAAAGTTTTTTTTTTATAATATTAGATGAGTCACAAACAAAGATTCCTGTCCAAACATTGTGAGCCAATAAAAGGAGCAGTTGCTATGCTATGGTGCAACTTCCATTTGCATGAGAGTGTCCAGCAAGGATATTAGGACATAGGACAAAGGACACTTTATTTAATGTGGAAATATATTTAAGCTATACGGCTAGTTGACAGATATCCCATGACTAAATATATTGGATATTATTACTGTAATGTTTAACCCTTTAAGACCTATGAGTGCCAGTTGGCAAGTAGCTGGCCATAACTTGCTTAATATTTGGTAGCTTTGTAAAACTATTTGCTACAAAATTTGTATAAAGATCTTACATGTAACTACAGTGTATTACAATAGAGAACTTAAGCACAGATGTCTGTAAGGCAAAAAACACCAACTGGACATTGCATGTTTGGATCCCTTCACATGCATTTTGATGCCATCATGTCCATAATGGCAAGCCAACAGACACCAAAATGAAATCAATTTTCCACAAAGGAAACATTTGTGCCATATGTGGCTCATGAATGTCTGTGTTTAAGTTCACTAAAATAGGTTTGATAACCCTACAGCTTTTTAACTTTGTCTTATGAGTATTAATCTTTGTACTAAGAGCTAAATTTAATGGGTACACTTAATAAAAAGTTATGACATGATTAATGTGCATTTCAACTTCCAAGCTGTTGTTATTATGGGTGCATTCTTTTGGGACTATTCTGGCTATTTTTATTCTGGCTATTCTTATTACGGTTTAGGAATAACAAAATTTCAATTAATTTCAATTTAAAAAAGAACTGTCCCTCTGAAACAGGAATACCCATGGCAGAGTTGACCTGAGAACTACTACCATGTCTGTGGCCACGTAGGATTTCCCACCAAAACTTTCCTTAAACTTTCCCAAAAGAATGCGTATACTGGCCTATTCTGTCTATCCCAAGTAAACCTTATTCCTTTCATTCTGTTCATTCTGCTATCGGGAGCAGAATGAATGGAATGATATTTCGTTCATTCCGAAAACGGAATAGCGCCCAAATACAGCGTATTCCGAGTAATCCTATTCCACAATAGTCCCAAAAGAACCCGCCCTATATATGATGTATGTTTGACAGCTTTCATATGGTCAACAGACATGGGTGGATTTGCATTGATTGATTTGCCAAATCATGTCATTCACCTTAGGAAGTAAAGGAAAAGCTGTTTAGAGGTGCTTTCCTGTGGTTCTGCTTGTAATACTGTACCACATGACGACAATGTCGACAATGATGATGTAGTTATTACAGTGCACATGTAGCATAATTTATGCACATTATCTAATGGCATAGTTACTATGATATTATGGTAATGAGAACACACATGTAGCTTCTACTAAGACAACACAAACCTTGTAATAGAGATGTTCAATGTGCCGCAAGTAAATTCTGCAGATTTCTGATGTTGACCCATTAATCTCCAGATAACCTTGTAACTTGGTAATGAGGTCGCATACTTTTTCTTCATCCCTCAATCTAACAGCAAGACAGATCAATGCCAAATAGCAAGAGGTTCAATAACGTTTGACCTAGATCTCAGAGATGCCCTTGGTTGACAGCCTTTTAAGTTTAAACACATGTCAGAGTGCCACATGTCCCTTAAGATATATTTAAGGATGCTCATGCAGTTCAGACCCTTTCACCAAAGGCCTTGCAGGCCTAAACCGGCCAAGAGAAACCATGGTCCTTGCAGGTTTGTCACCTCATCACTTGCAGTGGCAGCAGATGTTTTTTGTAAACAACTGATGCATCAGGCATCATGAACTAGAATGATCAGTTAAAAACAAGTTACACACGGGAAAGTGAGAAAAAGTGTTTTGTAGAGTAAAACAGTCATGGCCATTTGCCTGAAATTTTCATATATAGGAAATACATTTTCTATATATACACTGTGGGCCATATGCATTTGCCTGAAATGTTCAAATACCGGGTCTGACTGAAAACTGGTTCCAAATTCATTCAGTTGAACTGGTGCTTAAGGGAGATGTTCACTTTAAAGTGAAATCAAGTGAATGCTCAAGGAGTTTTTATTTTATCGCCTTCAGTTTATAAGCATCTGATCTTGGAACAGTTTTTATGAAGGCTTCAACACTAGACAAATTGTCCAGCTATCAATATTTTGCATTCTTGTACAAAGCCAGTGAAAACCAATTGCCATCCGGCCCAAAATCAAAATAAAACTTATGCATATATGTGCAAGTGAAGCAGCATAGAATCCAGGTCTAGTCCAATTTCTTCATTATTTTTCAGTCAAGACAGACTGTGCTGTAGGGTAGTTGGTAGGATTACTACAAAAAGCTAAAAGAGATATTGCAATCAGAGGAAACCCAAAATATTGGTTCAGTTTCATTTAAAATTACTCTACCAGTTCTCTGATACTCTCATTAACTACATTTGGCAGCAGATCGCTAGGATGGAAATGGAATACAACTTGAAAACATTAGGCTTATGTTTTCAAGTTTCTCCTTTGTCTCTTGGAAAAAATCACCGGAAACTGACCATGGTTTGTTTTCCCTTTGAGAAAATCATTCAATTCCTTTCTCTTTATGTACCAGGGGCATATTGTGTACAAAAAATTATTTGATGTAGTTTTCAGAACATTCTTCACCTAAAAACGTGAAAATCCCCGTGACAGAGCCCCTTTACTACCATATGTAGAAAATACAAGTTGATCAGTCTACTACCTTGTCACATATTCTGTGGAGTGGCAGTCACAGCCTTGAAGCATCTTGGTGAACTCATCGTCCATACGCTCCACAGTGATCAGAGGACAACCTCGCACTTTAAGGGGTTGATCCAAATTCTATTTCAATACAAAACAAAGGTCATTCAACAAAACAATCTCTCTGGCTAATAAGTATTAGTGACTCATTCCGGTATCTGCAAAATTATGACATCATCCATCTGAAGCATTACTATACAGCACCCCTCCATGGAAGCAGTGGAGGGGGGGGGGGTTATGCAAGAATTGCAAAACACTATAATTATGTAAGATCTTCTCAAGCATTCGTGGAACAGAAATGTTGAGGTGATCATACCAAGACTTCCCTGGTATGTCGTGAATAATATTGCCAAAAGGACTTGATAGCACGAAACAAATTACAAGTCTGAGAAAATGCGTCAACAGCCTTTAAACAGTTCCTAATTAGTGCTAAATATATTGATCTCTAATTCAATCCTGTACCTTATTTCATACAGTTGTAGCCACTGAAACGTGGCTAAAAAGTTAGAAATTGTTGTGAGTTTTCTCAGACTTGTAACTACATAAGAATTGCAAACCACTTTAAGGAGTATTAAATAATGAATAATTTTTAGGAATCTTACTTTGAAACATTTTCAGATTCTTCTGATATGTTTTCACCAACAGTCACTTTGTCTTGATTTTCAATCAGAATATCTATCAGTTCCTCAATCTGCTTCAAACACCTGCAATAAAAGAACAGTTTGTCTTGGTTGCAGTTTGTTTAAGCAGATCACAACATGATGGCATTTACAATTTATAATACAATACTAATATAATATAATCCACAGACTTCCACAAAATCTTTAGTATCAACACACAAAATGAGTGCAACTTTATTACTACTTAATATACAGAACAAAAACATGCCCTTAATAGTTGCAGAGCTGCAAGAAAAAGCCAGAATGATGTTGTACAATGGTAAACTAAAATTTCCATGAAATCCCAACTTTGGCTGCATTAAAGCCTGCACAATTTTTTTGCAGATGATAAAAATCTGCTTCAAGCATAGGTCATGTTAATTGCACGCCATGCCGTCATGAGAAGAAAAGTGTAACTTCTTCTCAACTTACTCTTGCCACATCTCCACTTTCATGCATGTTGCCACGTTAGGATTGTAGTCAAAGATGGATGAAATAATGTTGAAAAGCAGCTTCACTGTCATGCCAGCACCTACAGTAAAACAAACATGATTATCCAGTCCTGCTGAAGGTTAAGTTGTTTCTGAATGGCAATGACATCAATCCCACATTGCTACCATATGAATATGACCTCCAGTGAACATAAAATAGTAGCTGTATTGATACAGTTTTCAGATAAGAAATCACTACATATTAAGGCATTCTATGGGCCAAGAAAAAGGTAGTCACATGAATAAGGTGTTTGTAAGGCAGGGTTGCACTGTACCAAAAAAGAGAGTGATGAGTGGAAAGAAGGAAGGAAGGAAGGAAGGAAGGAGAGGGAAGGAACAAGAATGAATGAATGAATAAATGAATGAATGGATGGATGGACAGACAAGCGGACGGAGGGACGGACAAACAGATGGATGGATGGATGAATTTCAATTTTCTCACTTCAGGGAAAACTGAATGTTCAACCTACCCAACTTAGCATTGTCTGAAATAACTCTCAGCTGCTTTAGGAACTCAATCTGCTCAGTGCGATCCATGCCCTGTATAATAAAGAATATGATCACCGTTATTCTTTCTGCCCTTCATGTATGTTAAGTAGCAAGTGCAGGGCTGTGAGATCACTTCCACCTTTTCTCCTAGAATAGTCGTCAGATGCTCAAATAACAACAGGTCTGAAATGAAACCTGACCTTCTTGCCCCTGGCAGAGAGGATCTCGTGAAGTTTCTTTAACGCAACTTGATGAGTGATTTCTGTGTCTTTTGGGAAGAGTTGCTTGGCTTTGTCCTGGAGTATTAGAAAATGTAAGAACAAGTTCAACAGATGAAAACTACATTACATCATTATGTTCTACTGGCATTTGGCTTAGGCTAGTTCACATAGGTTGACTCTGTGGGCAGGGACTGGATTTCGAATCACTGACCTTCAGATCTGAAGACCAACATCCTAACCACTACGCCACAGCACTCCCACCATACATTCAATTTTTCCAAAGAATTTTATCTTCTTTTCCTTTCCTTTTAAGTAATGTGCCAAAAATGACATGTACACATCTTATCATCCCACAAGTACATACCGCAGCTGACAAATAAGAGCCCTTGACTTCCGTCCATCCACCGCCATCATCTTCACCTTCCTTGTCTTTTGATTTTGTTGTCTTTTTCTCTTTGACTTTCTTCTTTTGTTTTGCCTTGTCATCTACACCTTTGTCTCTTACGTAAAAGAATGCAAAAAAGCAAGATACCGAGTTCTATTAAAATATTTTTATAAACGTTTGGATAGCCCAAAACACCATGTCAACAGCAGCATTTTGTTTTCATATCTGCGGCTGCTAAGTACAGGTAATGATCAGGTACAATTTTTTTTACATGCTCTTTTATTTGCCCTTGCAAACTTTTGTTTGCCTGAAAGGACTGTTTTGCTCTTTCATCATCAACACCCCCCAATCCACATTGTCCCGGCTGAAACACAAGGCTGGAGTTCACACTTTCACTCCAGATTTAAGGACGGTGCCTCCTTTTGTTACTGCGCATACGTTCTGCGCATCTCAGGATATGAATTTGCCCCCTAATATAACAATATTTTTGCGCGGTTTATGACTAGGTGGAAAACGCAGGTCTTAGCAAGGGCTATCAGAATCCAGCAAGAAAACTGGGGGTAACCACGTTTTTTTCAGAGATAATTGAGCTTAAATTTGGAAAGAAATTGCCATACATTCTTTGTATTTTAACGCTTTTTTAGAATTATGGTTGCTTAATTATCTCTGAAAAATGCGTCGTTACCCATATTTTTCTTTTTGGATTCCAATTACCCTTGCTAAGATCTACTTTTTCCCCACAGTAGTAACCTTTGCAAAAATACATCTCTATTAGGAGGCACCATCCTTAAGTTAAATCATTTAAATGTGATTCTAACTTTTGAGGCTAAGGATGAAATCCTGAAGTAAAAGCTATTGAACAGTACATTCCTGTAATACTGTTTATTACGCTGTTCAAGGTGGTTCAAACATTCGGGTCTGTGGATGAAATCCTTCAGTATGGTCATTCAAATGAAAACAGCTACTCAGCAGTACTTCCCTGTGGTATTGTTTATTTTAATTGTGCTGTACATGTTGGTTCTAACTTTTGAGTCTGTCAATAAAATCCTTCAGTGTGACCTTTTAAATGAAAGCTAATGACCTTTTTTCCCTGCAATCTTGTGTACTTCAGTTTTTTTCCACATTTTTTGACATGTATCCTTTGGAAAAAAGATTTAACGTATGCCCAAATTAGGCTGACACCTCAAATTTGATCAGACAGTCTCAAATATGTAGTGAAACCCTTTCAAATAGCAGATGTTCCTTGAAAACCTTTTCTAGTACTATTACAAGTAACTGAAGCTTTTAAAAACAATTATATTGTCATAAAGAAGTTAGCAAACACATCAAACAGCAGTACTGTCAGCAGTAATAGGGTGGTTCCTGCTTGAAAAGTAGTCATGGATACCTCCCTTCTGTGCTTGGATTGCATCAAGCTCCCCACAGCACCAGTTCCAAAACTCTAAGTTTAACTGTAAACTGTAGCCATCTTAAAATGCTTTAAAGCATACCGGTAATAGGCAGAAGAAGGACAAATAGTATCCCACAATCCTTTGTCTCATGGAATTTGATGAAGATGAGGAATGTCTTGTGACACATGGCAGATTTTGGCTGTTTTCGCTTTGGATTTTTTCACAGATAAAGCGTTTCGCTGGGGATAGCACACTTCAAAACACAAACTTACAACTTTCATCATGAAACAGGTGTTGTTTCTTTTGAATTAAGTACATTAGAAATAGGTTTTTCAGATAATTTGAATAATGTCTCACGCCATCCGTTACCACCACTTCAATGAGTTACACGAAGTTAATTATAGGTCTTTATGCTTGAGTAATTTACAGAAAAAGTTAAAATCTGAATAATATTATTAAAAGGTATTTGGACAACTTTGTACCATAGTGTCCCTTAGTGACCCGACAGTTTCAAATTTCTGAAGGTTCGAAAATGGTCCAAATCACCGCAATTGTGAGTATCACGTTTTAACTCACATGGCGATTCCGCGACAAACGTAATAGAGTAATAAGCAAGGTAAGGAGATTAATTGCGCTTTTTCTTTGTTGGGCTTCCTGTGCGAGCAAGGAGTGAATTGATCGTTTCTGTTTTGTTAGATGATTTGTTAGATGAACTCAAAAGGAGCCACGAAGATTACCAGTTACTAGCAGTTGGTTTCTCCTTGAGTATGGTCAACGGGGTGACAGATACCACTATTATTGTCTCTTCTTTAAATGGTCGAAGTAGTTCGACACAAAACTTCGAGATCGCAAATTATTGTTCCAGTTAATTGTCCATTGTCTTTTGCATTTAAAAACTACTCAAGGAAGAATTCGAGGAAGCGATTTTGAATACATTGCTTACAATCATCAACAACATCCTCGTGTAAACACAACATACAACTCACTGGATCTCGTCTTTACAGTCGATTTCACATTACTTTACCGCGCTGCGTTGCGAAGTTCGTCGGGAAATTGGGTACTAGGTTACGAAGTAGCCAATTACGTGGCGAATTAGCGAATCCAATTACGAACTTCGAAACATAGTTCCCAACTTTGGCGCGACTGAACTTCGCTAGTTGGTCAGTCGAGAAGAAACGAGATACGTCTGTCGTAAGTGATCGCGATGTCTGAACTGGATGGTTTTATGGAAAATTTAAGTGCCAAACTGGATAGTACTTCCACTCACCTTATAAAACAAATGTTGGAAGTCAATGGTTTTACCACTCGTCTTTCAATAAAGCTGATTTCCGAAAAGCATTTGGAACTCATGTTCCAAGGAGTGGATCTAACAATGGGCGCGAAAAGTCTCCTCAATTACCACATCCAAGTCCTCCGTGACGAATCTCCACTTCAAAGTGGAAAGATGAAGAAAGCACAAAAACCTTCTTCACGACACCTTCTTTAAGACACGTTAATAAAGTTTATTATTATTATTATTATTATTATTATTATTATTATTATTATTCACCAGACCGAGGAGCAGCTGTTGGTGATCAGTGTGCTACGACACATTTGAAGCAAGTAAGTATGTTTTTAGCAGTAGGCCAACAGATTCAAGTCATTCTTTCTCCGCTTCTCAAGAAATCTCAAAGGCAACGTAGTCTCTGTTTACAAAGATTGACCTCGAGTTCGAAATTTAGGACATGCTTTATCGTCTCATTACCATTGTCTAAATATGTTTTCTTTTCATCGCTTATCCTTTCCCGCGTACTTGAAGGCGGAATCGAAGGCAACCGCCTTTAAAGCTCGCTAGCTTACTGTAGTTGTTTTACTTTCAGGTTTTACCGGCCTTGAAAACGCAAGAGGATAAACTCAAACAACAGCTGTTAAGAGAAAAACGGGAGTGCCAAGAGCTGGAAATGAATATTGAATCTATGTCGATAGAAATCAGGGAACCGCCAACCCTTGGAAACTCCAGAGTTGTCTGTGGTCATTGCCATCACCGCGGTCACAGAAATAACGCCACTAAACCATGTGAACTGAAGAAATGTACTGAGTACACTTACTGTGGACTGAAAGAAAAACATCCTGAGTATTTCAGCAAACTCAATAGCTTAAAAGTAGAGTTAAAGAAAAAAAAGGCTACGTTGAAAGAGATTGAATCGCAAATTAAATCAATGGAGGACTTCTCAAGTAGCAGCGATTTTAGTTTCGTAAAAAGTCTCACGCCGAGAATGTACGCTGCAAATCCGGCTTACAAAACCAATAAAGCAAAGTTAATGCGTGATGTACGCCTCCTGAGAACCTTCCTGGATGGAAAAATACCGCCTGTTTCAGCAAACGATGCGGAACAATTGAATATTTTGATTTCGACCAGTAAGAAGAATGTGAGAGTCAGTTCAGACTGTGATGAAACCATCGACACAAAGTCGAAAGTTCAAACTAAGTTGCAGTTTGATAGCAGTGATGTATCGCCCATCAAGACTGAAGTTATTGAAGAAGATAGTGGCAAAATTCCCCCAAGTTTTTCCCAGACCTTTAACCGCAAGAACAAAAAGAAAAAGACTAAACGTAGCAAACACAAAAAGGTCAAGAAAGTAAGGCGGCGGCGGGAGTATTCCAGCGATTCCAGCAGCTCGAGCTCGGAAGAAGATACACGACACACTAGGGAGCATTCAGGCGGCTCTTTACCGTACTTTACTCCTTTATACAGTTTTCCTGGTCAGCCACAGGGCTACCATAATCCAATGCCATTCTTTTATCAACCCGTACAACCTTATCCGCAAACGAGCGGAATTCAACAAGGATTTCAGTTGGCCAATTCTGATAACAACTTTGTGCAAAATACGAATTTGTGTAACACTGTGCCGTTTAGAGTCCCAAACGTAGGTCCTGCTAGTTCTAGTTCAGTGACATCTACATCAAGCGTCAGCAGACTCGATGTAAACGACAGTGAATCGTGGAGTAATCTTAATACCTTAGTCAATGTAGCGATGAGTTGTGACCAGAAATCAGAGTGAACATTTTGTATAAGCATCAGTTTTGTAGAGCACTCTGAAATCAAGTGCATGTGTTGAGTTCTCTTCAAATGTAGCATTTGAAATTAGTGTTGAGTTTGAAAAAAGTTTTCTATTGAAATTCTTACTTTATTTAAAATGAACAGTTACTTGCTGTAAATTAAAATTTGCCTAACAAGAAGTTATATATACACCGCGAGTTATTTTAGTAACTATACTGTATTTGTTTGAACACGTGCGAGGTCCGAATACTCAACCTTCGGAATCAACGTTTTGACCGACAGCTAGTGCAAGCTTTACTTGCAATTGGCCGTAATAATTTAGTAATTAAAAAGCTGCAGCTTTTAATATTTTTGCGAAACAAAAGCTGCTTTTTCGAGGAAATTTATCCAAAGTACTGTATACGTGACAGAACTATTATTGTGTAACAATTGGATTATTGGTCAACCAATGATAATATAGCTTGTTAATTGCTCTTGCAAACATTCGAGTTGTTTATGTTGTCCAAGATTCGATCAAACAATATTTTTCCTCAAAATCACTACCCGTTTCATGGCAATATTACTTTCCAAACAAACGTTTTAGTTTCATCAGTTGAATTGGATCCTTTTTTCAGCTGCCGCTTCAAGTCCCAAGACTACCAACTCTTGTAAACATGTGCAGACATGAAGTTTAACTACCTCGGAACTGCAAAATGAACACATTTTTATAATTCATCGTTTGAAAGCACAACTAGAGGCAAGTGAACAGAATTATCCAATATTTCTCGATAAAAGAAAATCCGGCAGCTGGAATATATTACACTTAAACTAACCAAAGTAGCTCTACTTTATATATTACATGTATAATTATTTAATGCTTACAAAATTTCCAAATACACAAATCCTAAATCAGTCAGAAGTTTACACATTTATCACTGGTCAATATAGCCACAGTGTTTGTAAAAAGATCTTGACATGTGCCACTTCAGTGTGGTGTTCGGCAAGTTCCGAGTTCTTGCGTAACCAGCTCTTAAGAAATCTAAAGCAGTGCTCACATGTATTGTACACTGGATGGTAAGGAGGCTGAAAGACTAAATAAACTCCTCTCAAGCCCAGCATGTTTCGCAGTACAGGTTCTACATGATGAGCATGATGGAAACCGCAGTTGTCCATTATGACTAGGTCTCCTTGTTTAAGCAAAGGGTTTCCAAAAATGTCCTGTTCTTGCAACGCCTCAGCGAAGAAGGTAAGTAGCTCCAAACCGTTAGAAGGTCCAGGCAATATGTTTACGTGGTCAATTCCAAAAATACTGTGAAGTAAGTTGACTGTGAAAGTTGCATTGGATGCATAACGCTGAATTTCAACGGCCCTTCGGCCAACAGGTGCGTTACCGTAACTTCTGTTCCCCGTTGTTTTAATCACCGAACTCTCGTCAAAGAAGTGCATATTCCTAGGATCACAGGCACTGCAAATAGTTAAATATTCTTCAAGTCTCTCTTGAGCGTTGTTGGTCAAGCTCTCTTTTGGAACTATTGTCAACCTTTTGTACGAGTAACCCAAATCGCTTGTCAATACACGACTAATCGATGCTTGAGACGGCACGTTAGCGGGTAAAACAACCTGATTTTCGATTAACTGTTTTTGTATTTCCTTAGCATACATACTTGGCCTTTGGCGTTTACAAAACTCCGTGTACAAGACAACATCGTCCGTTCTTGCTGTTCGTAATCTGTTTCCACCAACTCCTGGCTGAATGCTTCCTGTCCGTACGAACCGATCGACAATATTTGTAACTGTCTTTCTCGGTAAATTAAACTGCTGCGCTATTTGGAATGGTTTTGAACCCTCTAACCACTTTTCTATGATTATGTCACAGACCTCACACGGCAACGCCTTGCCCTGTTTAGTAAAAGGATTCCGTTGCATCATTTTGCAGGTAACTTTCATACGTTAACAACACTGTATCCCAAAGATGTGAAATTGCGAAGTTCAGTCGCACCGAAGTTGGAAACTACGTTTTGAAGTTCGCAATTGGATTCGCTAACTCGCCACGTAATTGGCTACTTCGTAACCTAGTACCCAATTTCCCAACGAACTTCGCAACGCGGCGCGGTAAAGTAATGTGAAATCGACTGTAACAACGAATTCGAATCGATGATCGAAACATGACAATTAGAATATACTCACGGCAATGTTGCAAATGCGATTTATTTGAATCAAGTAGGACTGCACAAACAGACGAACTGTTTCTCAACTGAGGGATCATCGATGTACTTCTAGAACAACCAGACCCTTCATCTGGGCAAACTTTCGAGTAACCTCAAGCGAATTTCCTTGCAATAAAGTGCAGTATAGGCAAACTCAGCTGGACACAATTCTTCCATTGATACGCAGCGTGAGCACTAGGCCAGACGCGTTATTACGAAACAGAGTATTTCGCGTTGTTACATGTTACACACGAAGCTGTCGCCATTTGAGTGAAACTCATTCCATCGATCCCTCGAGAGACTGATGACGTCACTTCAGAGTTTGATAATATAGTTGCAAACGCAAAGAATTGTGGGATACTATTCATTCTTCTTCTGGGTAACAGGAGTAGAAGGCAGGAAGGGCAAGGTAGTCTAATTTGAAGTTCATGTAAGCAGTGGCAGAATTGCTGGCTCCCTGCACATTTGTTGTAATGATTGTATGAAACAAAACACTGGAGCCAAGAAAAGTACTCTTCGTGCCATAAAGAATGTTTCATTGTTTCTATTGCATACTAACTTCCCCCCTGAAAGGCAAGGTAGTGCTCTTGCAGGCTCTACATATATGCTGCAGCCTAAGCCTCTACTGGTTTAATGGATCAGGGAATTTCAACAAAACCAATCTCCTCCCTGGGCATTAGAGGAGAATTCTCTCCATCATCTATCCCATGGCCAAGGGGAATGGGCAATTGCTGGTTTTTCTGTGATGTCATCAAAAGTCTAAAATGTAAACTAAGGCAACAACAAAGCTGCTCTTTCATTATAGTGAACTTAGACTGGTGAGATAAATCTTCAAGTAAAGTTTTATGTCAATACATTACTTCATTTACAAACAAAGCACTTTGAAATTTGATCCAATTCATGGCAGCTCGAAACACAGGAATTCTCAAAATGTCACAAAACTGGTATTTTTACCTTACTTTTCAATTTTCAAGTATCATAATAACGTAAAAATGTCATCTCCCTAAGTGTAAAGAGAAACAAGGAATGTTAATTTCATTAGCTGCCTCATTTCTTGTACTGACTTTGATGGTCGCCATATTGGTACCCCAAAGAGGGACACCAACATGGCAGATGCTTCGTGGGTCTTGAAATTTTCTGAAAAATTACTTTCCCAATGACTTTGATCTGAAGAGTACTATAGACCCAGAAATTGTTGTCACTGTTTGTTTTCACATGTGGCTAAATAAAATTTAGGTAAGGTTAACCTCGAGACAATTGCGCACGGTCAACGGTGACAACCCTTTTGAGCAGGCACTCTGTGGGGGAGGCCTGTCACAGCTATAAGGGCTGCTATTTATCTTGTATGTTTGCACGTTCTTGGCTCAGCCTGCTAATCTTTACGGATCATTTCAAAGGTACAGCAATTTTTGCAGATTGTTGCACCCTCTCCTCCCTCCCAGCTGGTAAGTATAGGTTAGATAAGTATTCCACTAAGCTCATCAGTGTGATGGTGCCCAGTGGTTGTTGCTTGCACGGTTGCCATGGTTACCTCTTTGGTTGCACCTGCCTTTGGCGCTTTAAACTCAACCACCCTTCTAAGGCACCTGCTCCCAAGCTCATCAATTGTTGATGAGTTTAACCTCCATTTAACTTCTTTGTTTCTGAATGTTGCCTGTGCATGCAAACTTATTTTATCATAATGATAACAACCAAGTATACTGGAAATGAGTGTTGAGTTTACACAAGCTGTACAAGAAAAAATGGTCAAACAGGCTTACTTCTTGAAGAACATGCTGTGATGAACAAGCTGGCCTCCCTCCCCACCAATATCACTGTCACTCAAAGATGACTCATCCTTACTGCTGTCCCAATCAATACTATCATCATCGTCATCATCATCTTCATTTGCAGCCTACACAAAGAACAAATTATCACAGTGACCAAACATTCATTAAAATAGTAACTTTTGTTGTAAATATAACTGCATAACGTAGGAAACTGGATTGCAAATGAACTCCAGTAGTATAACAGGCAAGATGGACCTAACATGCTCACTTGGAATTTCCAAAGAACTCTACTTTGGTATTTTATTCTTGTTAAGCACTCCTGTATGTAGGTCATATCGAACACTGGAAGACCAATCGTTTACTATGGCAGCCACAAGATTATGGAGATTATTTAGCAACCAATATCAAGAATGTGAGAACTTTCGATTCTTTTTATAAAATTCACATGTTTCAGTAAGCCTTTCCTAATTAATTCACAATGTTTTTATTTATTCTTATTTCTGTCATTTTCTATTCTGTTTTATTAATTTTGTTATTGACCTATGTTGAAAACATAGGGTCTTAGCCAGCGTAAAGTTTTTCACTTTCTATGTTTGTTTGTTTGTTTGTATGTCTGTATGAATGTATGTATGTATGTATTTTTGATCCGGGGGGGAAATCTCATGTGAGACGGGCGGGAATGCTCGTCGGAAAAATTAAATTAAAGCTATGCTAAAACAGACGGAGAACGCGAGACGACGTGCATCCATGCACCTTCCACATGGGAGTACACCCCTCGGGGGAATTTATGTGGCACTATGTGGCACCAATCAGATTGAGGCTACTAAGCTAAGAGTACATTCTACCAATGAAAGAGCTGGTTAGAATCCGCTTACTGAAGCTGAAGGTCAGACAAGGTTAAGCTTACCGGCCATGTCCAATGTACATATGGGGACGGAAACGATCAGCGTAAATGTGCTTTTCTACTTTTTCCTCTCGAATATTATATTTCCAGTAAAGGCTCGGTGTGGTGGAATTGATGGTAATTTCCCAAAGCTATTGTAAGGGCAGGTAAAATTGAACTTTGTCGTGGCCAACGGTGGAACGTGAGTACTTGACAAAAACAATTAACATCGTTCCAAAAATAGACTTGTTGACGAGAAACTGTAATTTAATTTGTTCTTTTATGATTTGTGTTATGAAACAGCTGTTTTGGTTATGTATCTTTTAGCAAGATGTTGGTTCAAAAGATTGTATCTGTGCTTGATACGGATAATTTTGACTGTACTTTGCAAGGTTTTTGAAACAGCTTTGTTTGATAATTTGAAATTTATAGCGACGTGTTTATAAGATTGCAATTTGCATAAATTAGCTTGTTTATTCAAGCGTGTCAGTAGGTTTTTAAACCTGTTTTCTCTTCCCAAGATGCGGTTTAGTTTTAGTGTACGATGTTGTGTCCATGTTTCTCCTTAGGTTCCTAGTCCAAAAGTCCGAAAAAGTCCCAAATTCCCATTCACAAAATTCCGAGAAAAATGACAACACAACCACAATTTTTTCTTTCGGCCACCAACGCGCTTCTCCCCAAATCCGGGGACTTTATTTTCACAACTGTCAAAATGTCAACAACATCAATCAACTCGCGCGCGAAACTTATAACTTCCGGTGAAATAGATTTCCGGTGCGATCTAACAACAGACTCTTTCTTTACTAAATGGGGAGTAGAAAATAATCTTGAACATTTTCCCCCTCCTGGATTTGCAATATTTGAAAATCCAACAACAACTGAATCAAACTTCGTAACAAAGGGAACAGAACACGATTCAAATGTTCCTATAAGTGTTCATAGCCTGTGAATAAGCGTAACTTGCTAACGTCATTGTTCAGTCTGCTCACTTAAAGTACTTCAGCTTCCAAAGGTGAGAGTCTTGTAATTGGTCGTCGCTTCACAACTCCTCTACTTCTCACATCTACCACTCTGACTAGTCCGTCCTGTCGTGGATAAACTGCCTCGATCCGTCCGATGTTCCAGTCCCGCCTTGGTGCGTCTGGCTCAATCACTAAAACAACGTCTCCCACTTTGAGGTTCTCTGTAGGTAGGAACCATTTGTGGCGGGAGCCAATGGTTGGTAGATACTCCCGCATCCAGCGATTCCATACTCTGCGGATCAGCTCCTGCACTCGTCTCCATCGTTTGCGTACATTGCTCGCTGTTGTGTCAACTGTCTCTGGAGCCAATTCACCGCCCATGTGTCCAATTAAGAAATGGTTTGGGGTTAACACAGGTTCATCATTGACATCCCCGCTGACCGAAGTTAGGGGTATGGAATTCAACAAACTCTCCACTCCAGTAAACACTGTTTGTAGTTCCTAGTCGTTAACATCTGCTTCGCTCAAAACTGCATAAATTGCTCTCTTGGCCGACTTTATCATGCTTTCAAATACACCACCGAAGTGTGGTGCTCCTGGTGGATTGAACTGCCAATTGAGTCCTTGATTGGAAGTCAGTCTTTGAAGTTTATCATGGTCCATGTTCTTTACCAAGTCCTTGATCTCACGAGCTGCTCCAACATAATTGGTTCCGTTATCACTGAGCATTAATTTGGGCCATCCTCTTCGGGCCACCATGCGTGTCAGCGCATTCAAGAAGGCATCGGTTTCCAGTGATGATGCCATTTCTAAATGACAACAGTGTGTCTGCAAACACACAAATAGACAGAGATAGCGTTTCACCCGTGGCCTTCCTCTTCCTTGAGTCGTGTAGAACGGTCCTGCAAAATCTGTTGCACAATTGGTAAATGGCTTCATGGTAGCTTCTAATCGTATGGTAGGTAGAGGAGCCATTTGCTGTGTAGCTGGTTTTCCTCTGAATCGTCTCCGACACTCAGGACATTCTTTGATAAATTTCTTTACTGTTTCTCTTCCATGCACCACCACGTACTTCTCACGAAGATGATTTAGTGTGTAATTCAAGCCCATTTCATGTCCTTCGGTCTCGTGATGATATTTTACAATCAGTTCCGTAACAGGATGTTTCTTTGGTAGAATGATTGGATACTTCGTTTCGTCAGGTAGATCATTAGAATATCGGAGTCTTGTATTCGATCGCAGGATACCATCAGTAGCCATCGGTGTATAAGTGAGAATAGAACTCTTCTTGGGAAGCCCTTTTCCGCAGACTAATGCCTTGATTTCTTCAGTAAATGCGTCATGCTGTGCTTCACTGATGATCTGTTCTTCCGTTCTCTTCAATTCATCGTGTGTTAGCTCTCCGGTAGCGCGCTGTTCAACGGGTTTGCGGCAATTGTCGATGAATCTGTAAACCCAACTTCGTACTCCTACCAGAGAAATTCCAATTTCAAGCTTGTTTCTTGGCTTTGTCCTGTACCATTTGGAAAAACGGGTAGGATCCAGCCGCCACTGATTTCCCTTTTGATTGCTGGTCACAAAACTGTTTAGGTTGTCTTGTTGCGGATGATCTGTTCGTTTACGGACTTCAGCTTTCACCTCTTCAAGTGTTTCTGCAGTAGCTCCTGTGAACCCTCGCTCTGGCCAGTTCTCATTTGTTTGGATCAGAAAGGCTGGTCCGCGCCACCAGCATTCGTTATCGATCAGCTCCTCAACGGTTAATCCTCGCGTACCATAGTCAGCTGGATTGAACTTTCCAGGAACGTAACGCCATTGGTCAGAGTTGGAATCTTCGTGTATCTCTCCTACTCGATGTGCAACAAAAGGCTTGAAGCTTCGACTTTGACCATGAATCCAATACCCGACGTTACAGCTATCAACCCAGTATGTTGCTTTGTTTCGTTGAACTCCAAGAGCCTCACACACTTGTTTGGTTAACCGCAATCCAATGACTGCTCCCATAAGCTCCAAACGGGGAATACTTAGTGCCTTGAGTGGTGCCAACCTTGATTTTGCTGTGATCAAACGTGTGCCAATGGATCCGTCTTCAAACTCGTATCGGGCGTAAACAGCTGCTGCATAAGCTTTCTCAGACGCGTCAGTAAACGTGTGAATTGTCAACCGTTCTTCTTTGCAGTGGGAATCCTTAAGGCACCGCGGAATCTTGATTTTTGCGAGATCGGGCAACTCTCCAAACCACGTCTTCCATTTGTTCGCTAGCTGAAACGGCAGAACTTCATCCCACGTTACAGTTTCTGTCCACGCTTCCTGCATCAGCAATTTTCCTCTTACGGTGAACGGTGAGAGAAATCCGAGGGGATCAAAGATCGTGGCTGTTTTCTTTAACACGTTTCTTTAGGTAAATACGAACCCGTCTGGCGGGGCTGAATACTGGAACGAGAATTTGTCTTCTTGTGCAATCCACAAAACGCCTAACGTCTTTGTTACTGGGAACTCTGTCTTGCTCATGTCGATTTCAGCGGCTCGGTCCTGGTCTGGGATATCTTCGATTACTTCAGGTCGATGTGAGATCCACTTTCGAACATGGAATCCAGCCATGTCTCCTAGCTCAGTAATCTGCTTCCTCATCGACTTGGCTTCTTCCACACTCTTAACGGACGGCATCAGGTCATCCATATAGCAACTATTTTGCACTGCTTCCGCCGCCAAAAGATACAGATCTTTATGATCACGTGCGTGTTGTTGCCAAACGTACTGAGCACAAAACGGACAGTAGCATCCACCAAATATAAATCGTTGAAACTCGTACGTTTCTGGCTGCCTACTTGGGTCGAGATCTCGCCATAAGAATCTGTGGAAAGGTCGGTCCTCAACCTGCAATACCAACTGATGATACATCTGGCTGACGTCACCAACTAGGGCCACTAACTCCTTCCTGAATCTTACCAGTATGTCAGAGATGTTACTTTGTAACTTGGGGCCTGGTAAAGTTTCCGTGTTAAGACTTCTTCCTTGGTAGGTGGCTGAGGCGTCAAACGCGATCCTGACTTTTGTTGTGGACCTGTCAGGCCGCACAACTGGAAAATGAGGAAGTAACCATTCAGAAGTGGGTGACGGTTCGTCTAGCGGAACTCGACGAATGTACTTCTTCTCCAAATACTCTTTGATAATCTTCTGATAAGACTCTGCTATTTCTGGGTTCTTTACCAGTTTTCGCTCGGTTGATTCTAGGCGTTTCTCAGCTAACGGCCTGTTGTTTGGAAGACTTGGTCGGTCGTCCCGCCACGGAACAGCTACTACATAACGATCATTCTCGAACTTCATAGACTTGCTCACCTTACGCCAAGCAGATGATTCATCAGGAGTCATCACTGGCCTAGGAGGCGTAATCCCCATTGTCTCCAGATCCCAAAATCGCTTCAAAATTGCATTCAACTCATCTGGCTGTTCTGCCATTGGTACCACCTCACCAAACTGCTGCATGCGAAAGGTATGACACAAACTGGTGTTGTGATTTCCTCTTGTGCTCTCCATATTAATTTTATCCTGCCCACTGCAGTCCACCCTAGAGGACAAAGTCGTGCACACGGCTCTCCGACTCCACCAATCACTTCATTCTTGGGGTACATCAAATTGTAGTTATCAGTCCCGAGCAACACATCAATCTTCCCACTGTTAGCAAGCTTCGGGAATGGTATTTCCTGCAAATGGTTCCATTTGCCCTTTATCTTGACCCAGTCAACTGCCTTCATCCCACCACAAATCTTTTCAGAGGTCTGTGCAACAATCTTAGCATCCACAATCCCATCAACACTCTCTAATCCAATAATAAACTTCATTGAAGGAAAACTAACTTGCTGATCATTAGCAACGTTCACAGTTATCAACTCCTTTTCCCCTTTGACACCGAGCTCCTCAACTACGTCTTCATTCACGTATGTAGTATCACTTCCTTCATCTAAGAAACAGTTTACAAGTAATCTCTTCTTACCATGTTTCAAAATTACTGGAACAGTTCGTAGCGCCACCTTTTCTGCCTCCTGTATCTTGAGCGAAGTTGAGTTAGTGTTAGCATCCCCTCCGTAGTATGTCCACTCCCTTGTTCTTGGGTTCCATTTGCAAGGGCGTTATCATTTCTCCTTGGTGGGACTTCCTGTATCTCTTGTTTTGTTCTGGTTAACTGATGCTGGATTGACTGAGGCTGGGAGCCCTGTGGTCGAGACTGAGGGAGAGTTCCAGTTTGGTTACCATGTAATAGTCGGTTGTGTCTGTCCCTGCAACCATCGATATTACACACTCTACTTCTAGGACATTCTCCGCCAAGATGATCATCACCCAAACACCTGTAACAGAGTCCTAACTTCTTTGCAGTCCCCCATTTCTCCTGAATACTTCTACTCTTAAACACGTCGCAACTCCAGATGGCATGGTCTGCACCACAAACCTTGCATGACCCTTTCTTTTTGTTAGCAACTTGGTTGGTTCCAAAGGATTTACTCCTTCTCTCGTGTGACTTCCAGTTGGAATTTCCTGACTTCAAACCATGTTTAAGTTCAGTGGCCTGAATCTGGTATTCAGCCTCCTCGGCGGTCCAATCTTTGAGTATAACAAGGGACTCAACCTTTTCATTTTCCTTCACCCATCGATAATATTGGGCCAGTAACTTCTCAGGCAGTTTTTCTAGAATAATGGTGTACAAAGTTCCTGCTTCTAAGTCCGCCGCTCGATTGTTTTCCTGTAAATTAATCACTGCCCGCTCCAGCATGTCTGTGAATTTCCCTAATTCTTTGGGATTTTCTTCTCTAAGCGGTCTCATTTTGAGTAACTCTTCTACATGACACTGGATTTCCCGTCTATTTCCTCCGTATTTCCTCACTAACCTCGATTTGGCCGCTTCATAAGCAGCCTCAGAATATCCCAAGCCTTTAATCGTTTCTAAGGCTTCCCCTGCCAAACATGCCTCCAATCTCAACATTTTGAACTGAGCAGACAACGCAGTTGCATCCACGCAACTCGTAAACGTTGCATTCCAGTGTTGAAATTCAGTTTTGTTCCCACTAAATGTTGGAATGCGAATTCTTTCGAGGTTTCTTTCCCCACTATCCCCATTTCTATTCGGCAAACTGGTGTTAGAATTAGCTGAGTAATCTTGTGGATTTACCGGCGGAATGCTCTGTGTAACTGAAGTTAGGACACGACGAGCGGCGCTAGCTTCCCTTTCCATTCTCTCGTTTAACTCATCCGCTTCGTCCCCGGCTTTAATTTGCATTTCAATGTTCTTTTGTTCCTGATACAAAGACCGTAATTCTTCCAATATTTCGAAAGTTTTTTCCTTAAGCTCTTCCAAACGCTCCAAAGGGGCTTTAATTTCTTCCATTTCTTCTGGACTTCTTGTTTTGACGCCAGTAACGCGACCTGCTAATTCATTTAGCTGTTTTGTTATCGCCGATTTCATTTTACGTTTATCCGCTTTCAAACTTTCCACTTTCGTCATGAGGTCTCCAGCTGAATCTTCTTCTTTGTCTGGTATGTTTCCACTGGTTTCCCACTCAGAATCCACAAAATTTCCTCAAATAAATGCTTGTCACCTTTGACAAAACAACAACAAATATCCACGCAACGATCCACAAACCTGGTCCAAAGTTGAATCGAAAATCGATTTCCCTCCAAATTTCCGGCTTCTAATCCACTTTCTGTTCCACTATCCGGCTCCAAGGACCAAAATAAATGTTTCTCCTTAGGTTCCTAGTCCAAAAGTCCGAAAAAGTCCCAAATTCCCATTCACAAAATTCCGAGAAAAATGACAACACAACCACAATTTTTTCGTTCGGCCACCAACGCGCTTCTCCCCAAATCCGGGGACTTTATTTTCACAACTGTCAAAATGTCAACAACATCAATCAACTCGCGCGCGAAACTTATAACTTCCGGTGAAATAGATTTCCGGTGCGATCTAACAACAGACTCTTTCTTTACTAAATGGGGAGTAGAAAATAATCTTGAACAGTCCATGATTTATATCAGTCATATCCACAGATTTTCCAGCCGACATAGAAATGATTTCTTTCTTGGTTTTATCATATACGGGAACATATGGTTTTTGAAAGTTTTTAGCGACATGTTTAAGATAGCAATTTGCATAGATTAGCTTGTTAAAGCGTGTCTGTAGGTTTATAAACCTGTAATGTATACGGTAACATAGCGAGTTCACGGTACGCTCAATCTCGGATCATTCGTTGACTGCAAAACCAAAATGTACTTTTGAATCGTCTTTCCCTGCTAGCAGAGGCCCCTTTTCCTTTGTATTCGCTGAGCTGACGGACGGGACGAAAAGGGACCTCTGCCATGGGTCGAAACTCCCTTTGATTCAACCGCCGTCCATGGTCGTGGACGGCGGTTTCCGAAACGCATGCTCCCTGTATTGTTTGCTGACCGTGACTTGAGCCCACTGTAGCTCGCGCATTCCTTTACAGTTATTCCGCTGTCATTTCGTGAGCCTGCATAGTAACATGCCGTCCTGGAAAGAGAACTAAACTCGTTGAGAGTTACAACGTTTACTTTCTCTCGTTTTTGTTAACATGGACGACGGAAAGATCAACAA
Organism: Siderastrea radians; assembly: GCA_964017195.1. Taxonomy (NCBI): domain Eukaryota; kingdom Metazoa; phylum Cnidaria; class Anthozoa; order Scleractinia; family Rhizangiidae; genus Siderastrea; species Siderastrea radians. The sequence goes on along the minus strand of OZ024897.1, from coordinate 36,031,329 downwards.
TCGAAAGAAGAAGCTCTAAGAAACACTCGACAAGTTAAGGAACGGAATTTAGAGCGAAGAAAACATCTGTCAAGGCGAAGGACAACCTTCCACCTCCAAAGATTTTTCGAGCTACGGACTTTCTGTGAAATGCTCCAGCACTTCTACGAGTCTACGGTAGATTAAATTACACATTTGATTGTAAATTTGTATCGAAATCGCTTTTTTAATTGAGGGATTCTTCATATTCCTTACAGTTTTCGTAAAAGTTTTGAAAAACGTGCACAGTTCGCATCACAAAATGCTCTTCAAAATAACTTGCACATCGAGCGAAAATCGCTTGCGCGTAGCTTCCCTCGAAGAAAGAATTGAACGCGTTTGGTCTTCAGAAACAAGTAAATGCGTGTTTTAATAAATGTATTATTCAGAAAAGCTTACTGTCTCTTCTTCTGTGTACCTTCATTCATAAAATTTCGAAAAGTAGTAGTCTGACCTGAACAGACACAAATGCTCTGTTGTGGTTTGATTTCACGCGCGAGACAACATGAGAAATCTCTTACGGAAATTTTAAAAATTTTGAATTTGAGATTATATTTTTGGCTAAATCTTAATTGACAACTGGTGTATTTTATTTAAAAGTAAGAAATTGTAACTATTCTAGATCAAGTGAGTGTTGTTTTTTCGAACCTATAAATTGTCCTTTCGTACTGCAAATGGGTTGTTTATTACCAACTGCTGATTTAGTGAAGCGATCATAAAACACGCAGCCTTCAATGGGTTAAATTCTCTTTGATTCCTGGAGTTGTGGTCATGTTAAAAAAGCTTCCTTGTGCAGGTAACTTGAAATTAATACCGTAGATTAGACAACAACTATCTCTAGATGAACTGTCTACTTTTTTTAGGGTTTTGGTGAACTCGCCATTCACGACAACAAAACTGTGCAGGTGTTTTTTGGCGCGCTAGTTGAGAAAGGTGGGAGCCGTCAGCTGATCACGTGGTAAAAGCATCACGTGACGTTTCGGTCGCTAGGTAACCGTGGCGCATGCTCAACACAGTTCATTTCGACCCATGGCAGAGGTCCCTTTTCGTCCCGTCCGTCAGCTCAGCAAATACAAAGGAAAAGGGGCCTCTGCTAGCAGGAAAGAATCGTCTGGCAGAGGAATATGAAATACTTCCAGAAGGTGCGAATCTTTCTGTCGAAATTGTTCGAGAATTCCTTACAGCGGGACATTTTTTGGAGAACTCGGCAAGCTGCTGGCCATGTCATCTTAACACGACAAAAAGTGAAAACTCCTAAAAAGTACAACAAATCACAGTTTACGTAAAGAAAACAAAATACCAGTCTGCGTAGTCTGCATGGTCTGCAGTCTGCACAGTCTGCAGGCTACGTTTTAACATGACCGCAATGACTGTCCTCACCTCAAATTATTATCTACCACACTTGTTACTTTCACATCTTGTTGTGAGCTCAATTTATATTCTTCAGTAATATGCAGACAATCATTAGTTGACCTTAACTGAGGTTTCAGTTTTAAATTTAATTTGAAGTTTTTATGCAGTCGTTTTGTTCTAGTGTCAGTTTGACTTTTTAGCCTGTAGCCTACTAGCCCGATGGTTGCTCTATCTCCAATTTTGGTCCAACTGGGTTTTTAGCGGGATGTTGTTTTGCATTCCAAGGGTATTGCTGAGTAAACGAAAAAGCTGTTTTAGGCCCAGTTCGGACGCCGTACCTCTCATGGGCCGTACCAAATACATTTTCGCTCCTAGGTCGTATTTAAGTGGCAAACTTTGCCGTACTCTGAGATTTTGGCTTGCCTAATTGAAATCTGTCGAAAAAACTCATTTCGACACCGTACAACTGCCAAAAAACTACGTACTACTTGGTACGACACATGGGAGGCACGGCGTCTGAACTGGGCTTTATGCACTCAGGTGCTACAGTGGAGGGGGGAAGTATTTGCAAGAATAATCGCGTGTTGTTTTGTCCTCAGAGTATGTCTTAAAAATCGCAAATAAGCGAGGATAAGACTTGTCATTTCAACATAGGTCAAGCACGCAATGCGTGCCTATGTTTGTAAAGTGCATTTGATCATTACATCATAGAAAATGCACTATACAAACTCATAAATTATTATTACTATTAATTATTATTTTAATTTCAGTACCATTTTGACCCAAAAACACAGAAACCACATGACAAGGCCCCTTAAACACCTGCATTACCAACAAACAGCTTGGGTGCCTGGCCCCGTCTGCACAAAGCACCCGTATCCTAAGTAGAGGTCTTATTGAACCTTTTAGTTTGCTCCCTGCTTGCCAGGGGATTTTCTTGTGCACTTTACTACAGTGCTCACTGAGCTGCAGAAGGCCAAATAACAACCACAATTAACACAAATGGAGCGCGGGCAGATCCCTGAAACACATGAAATGGTGGCATAAAATCTCCACTAAGCTAATCACTGTTTTATGCAACCAAACCCTTGTTATTTATCCGGGGCTTCCACGTGAGGCAGCCAACCCCTGTACTTAAATCAACTCTTAATAAAACAAGCTTTACTGGTTTTCAGAATTTCTTGCATGTGGCTTTCACCAGAGCTGCAACAAACAGTAATTATCAATGGCCACTGGACGATTGTCAAACCATTAAGTTGTCCACGTCTGAAGAAATCCTACATGTAACTACAATCAGACATAATCTCCGGACAACTGCTTGAGTACCAATGAGTAGAAGGTATTTGTTGCTCAGCCAGACAGGTGCTTTCAAATTATTTGCAGACTCTCCTTCTATGACCCCAAAGTGTTATCAAATTTAAATGTAGAAACCAATTTTAGTGTTTACGTCAGCTGCCTTGGCAGGTTTGCTCTTAACTGCTGAATTTTCTTTCTGGCAAAGTCATCAGCTCCATGGTCTCAAATTGACTTGATGGACCAAATGTGAACCACTCAGGCTCCTCACTGCGATTATCATAAGCTTGTTTCTTTCTGTCTGTTTACACAAAAAAAATCCAGCACAAAAATATCATTATTATTTTATTTATTTACTTAATATTTAAAGGGGCTATGTCACACTATTTTAGTGTCTTTTCAACAAGCTAAAAAATGTCTTCATATCAATTGAATTTCAAAAATAATGGTCTAGCTTTGTAATTATTAAAGACTATCTTACGGCACTGAAACTGTTTCCTGCTGCCTGTTGCTACGGATGGCAAGGATGGAAATGGGTTGAAACTTGAAAAAAATTGGGCCAATTTTTTCAACTATTGATGCGCGAAAAAATCGTCACGCTTCAGGGTTGAACGAAAGTGGTAGTATCATTGGGGAAAAGCGCGATGGAAGAATTGTGAGGACAAATTATCAACAACATTTTTAGAAAGACATTTTGGCCTGAACTGGCTGTGCGTCCTGTGAAGGTGAAACCGCTGGAGTGTAAATGTTCAGCGATTCTGACAGCACTGTCATGTCTTCACCTGTTACATGTAAACATTAACTATGCTTTTGTAAGAATACTTTGGTTAAGAAAAAGTTTTTGTACCGGCTGAACCCCACCAGCATTGAAATGCACTTCCAATTGGAAATCCGGATCCAAGTTTTCGTTGTTTTTTCTTTCGAAACAATGGAAGCGACTTCAAAAGGAATGGAAGCACATGGTGCAGGGCTTTACTACTCGTGGTGCTCCTCATTGCCATCACAAGACATTCAATTTAGCCACTGCCAGTTCAAATTCCCAACGGCATTATTACCACTCTGGTGATTTTGATAGTGTGAGCCTTGATTTTCCATGAACCATGCAAACCCAGTATCTGTTTCTGCCTTCCATTTTCAGCTTCACGTTGCAATAAGTTAAGACTAGTACCACTGCTGAGCCATATGCTAATAATGGAAGGGTTTGGTGTAAAAATGGCGTAAGTGACAATTTTAAGTAGAACCAACTGAACTTTTGGCATGCAGACTGTTAGTTCCGTGTTTATTTCTTGAACTGAGAGGTTAATTAAACTTGTAGAATTAGCGGTATTACTTTTGCTTAAAACTTAAAAGTGAATAAGACAACAGGGAAGCTAAAGGTTGTTTGATTTCTTTTGCTTTCATTCAAATCTGTCAAATCATTTGTAGAAAATTTTATTTGCTTAGGAAAACTCTTTGGTCCTGAAGCTTTCAGTGCTTAACATTTGGGATAAAAATTATTCATTAGCACAATAAAATTAAATCTAATTAAAGAAAGAGCAAGCAGATGACAGATAAACATGAGGAAATTTGGATGAAAACTTGGGACTGAACACTAATCAGTATGGTCCACAGAAAGAAAAGCTGAAAAACAACAGTGTTCACATTCTTAACACTGAGGTCAAAATAAATCACAACAACAGCAGGAGCAAATCTATACCTTGTTTCTTTCTTGTAGAGGGGTACGTTCTTTATAATCCAAGGTTCTCCCTCTGCCCACTCGGCCGGTCAGTCTGCTTCTTCCTTCTCTCTCTCGATCAGTTGTTCTGCTTAAGCTACTCTTTCTTCTTTCCTGAGGGAGATGTCTGTCAGGGGCACTATGAGAGATTTGACAGCCCTGGAAAAAGCTGTGACGCTGGGGGCTCAGCACTATACCATCCTCAATCCTGACAATCAACCAGAATATTGCACTCAAATGACTAAGTGTCTCCAGACAAGTTTTGCTTAAAAACTGCTCAAAACTCTACCAAAAACATTCAGAAATGAAGCTTGGCAACTACTTTTGTGAATTTCTTTAAGTCTCTTTCGAGCTTTGACTCAAGCTTTTTAACGTGAGCTAAGTAAATTGATCCAAGCCCAAGAATCTAAATTAACTGTTAGGTAACAAGAATTAATCTTCCTTGTTTCTTCAACATGCTTAAAGGGGAATGTCATGCAAATTTGATATTTTTGTCAAAAAAGTAAAACCAATTAATGACCTTTTCTTGAAATGATGGAAGAACACCAGGAGGAAGACGTGAAATGATTTTCCCAAAGGGAGAACAAACCATAATAGCAGGTTTTCAAGGATGGTGCCTCCTTATGTTACTTTGCGTAAAATTATTGGTTTGGCGCATCTCAGGATCGTCCAAGAAACTTGGGTTTCTTAGGACAGTACATGTATCTACTTTTGCAAAGATATCTTTGTGGTTTATGACAATGCAGAAAAAGCAGACCTTAGACCTTATCTCTGAAAAGTATGTCGTTACACCCACAACTATCTGTTAGGATAATTTTTTTTCATTCTTTTCCTCCCCATGTTTATCAAAATCCCTTCTTCATGTGTGGATGAAACTCCCAAAAAAATCATCAGAGACAGGTGTGTAGGTTTGCCTTCCTGTGAGAACACAAGTATTCACTAAATATTTTTATTTGAAGGCACCACGGTTGAGCGACCCCATTCAAGTGGTTCCTAAACGCCCAGTAATTAGCTCACTGTCGAACACTACTATTTTGTTTGTGGCATCTCACCTGAAATGTCCAAAGGTCCAAAGTGTAGTCATCCAGGATTTGGAAGCTGCTGTGATTGGTGTACGAAAATAGCTGTTCGTTTCAGCAGAGCCAAAATAACGTTTGCATAGGACTGATAGGAGGCTAAATATTACATCGTGCTTCTAACATTTTAGCCAGCTGAGACTTTCAATTGATGCAATGCTGTTTTTTTTAAATACTAAACAAAATGGACCTTGAAACTAATTTTTCCAGTTTTAGACAAGTCAAAATGTTTTGTTTTAGAAGGCAGTATCATAGGATTAGCTGGTAGCAAGGGTTTGGGTGTCCTCGTCCACTGAGGGGCCAAAAATCAGCTTGAGACAGCAAAATGGCTGACCTCCAGCACATTTTACGAGACAGTAGTTGAAACTTGGGCACCCGCAGCAAAAGACTCAGTCATCATCAACAACATCACGGTGTCATTAACGTTTTCAGCAAGAAGGCAATTGGTTTTCACAAGAAGGCAAACATTGTGGGATTAACCTCTTTATAAGAAAAGCTTTATTGAGATGCTAACAGCATGCAGGCAAAACTATGTTTTCAGCCTGTCAGTTTGGCCAGTGCCTGGCTCTTAATGACACCCGTGAATTCATCATGTTTATTGTCATTATCATTTTTACTCACAGAAGTTGTTTTTTGAGTTCCTCTCCTGGTGATGCACATCTTTTCTCACTTGAGTAGGACTGGTGCCAAGCCTCTGGATCCCAAATACCATGTCTAATAAACAGTAACATAATGATGACAATCGAACATGTACAAAGGTACAGTGTAACAAGGGTGTCTTATGAAGTTATGACATACTGAGTGCTTACGAAAAGAAGGATGCTACAATGAATTTTTAGGGTTAACTTACTTACTAGAAAAGCCAAGCAATTCAACCTTTAGTTTCAGATGAACTTCAAATATCTACTTATGAATTATATCTACCATATTCTAGAACACTCCATACTCCCCTATCCCATGTTCTGGAATATTCCATCATTCCACTATTTAGTTGTTCAACCTTTCCACCAGATACTGTGTCACCATTCTTAAATATTAACCTAGTACATGTAGGCTATCTACGCACAAGTGACAAGCATACAAGCTCAAGGGAAAAATATAGCAACTCAAAACAAAAAAGACTACACTGCTTTCAAACCCTGTGTTTGAAACATGACACCCGCTAAAAAAAGGTTACTTGGGAAAAGTAACGCTTCCAGTTGCAGATGAAAGAACAGTGGAAACAAAGTATTTCAATTATTTCAGAAAACAGGTTTTGCTCATGACTGAAAATGAAGAACAAAAACAATAATTGGTTATCAGTGCTGCTAATCTTGCCACAGAGGTGATAAGTTTCCTAAGTGTAAACCTTGAAAACAAGTTAATGTTTAACCTTTTGTCATCAAACAGCACAAAGCTGGGTGCTTTAACTATACTGCAAATTACCTTTAGATTTTCTAACTAAGAGTCCTAAACAAGAAAAATGTGAAATGACTATTTCACATATCACCATCAAAACATCTTCTGTTATACACTTTGGCATTTTTTGTGTTTTGATACTTGCATATTGTTTTAAAAACTTTATGGACAGTGGCTCACCTTGCTAAGTAACAGCAGTAATTGCATTAGTTAAGGTATCAGGGTACCCCAAATGACAACATTGCGTTTTCACTGTTTGAACGTCAGGCGTTTCACAAGGACCCTAACAAACTATATATTTTCTGAAAGCTTAAAAATTGAAGATTACGAAAACGTATTTACATAAAGAAAAAAGACAACTGTGTCGAAAATAGAGACTACGTTTTTAAAAAGTACATCTTTCACAAAATCGGTTCCGCTCCAGACAAGAATGATCTGGAGAGAAAGACGAACATCACGCCGAATTCTTCACACCTTTGTCTCAAAAACCGTGTCTTGGAATTTTTGTATCTGGCCTGGTTTATTTTCTGCACTCAGTTAAACTTTGAAGTTCGAAGAAACACCTCTTCTCTTTCTTTTACGGCTCATAACTTTTGAATAAAAGCAAAAAATAAAATTCGGAGACACGGTTTTGGTGTCAAATTATGTGGCAACATTGTCGCCAAATTTGAGCTAAAATGGATGAAAACTCGCTGAACGCGAACTTAAAATGTGCGCCCAATTTCTTGAAAAATTAGTTTCGAGAAAAAAGCCAAAATATGATTTGGAAACTTTTTCCGGTCTGAGGAGCTTAAAACACCTAGGGGTCAGGATAATTACCTGGGGTTGACAGAGGAGAGGCTCAACTTACCGCCTTACAACAATAGCACAAACATGCCGACAAGAATGGTGTCAAATTCTGCGTGTTTTTATGTTGGAAAGCGACTTTCGTTGAGTAAGAGTACCGTTCAAAGGGTCTTCAAACGCAATAAACGGAAATTTTAAAGTCATAATATCACGTCGGCTGTAAAATGCCGAAGGCATCATCATTTGAGCTGGGTAAGACTACCCGAGCTGCCGGGACCTGAAAGACGAAAGGAAAGGCAAAAGGAAAGCACATTGAAATCTACGAAGAAGCCACCACGTGTTCGGCTCAAGATCTAAGAGAGAACATCCTGTCAGAAATGCGAGCAATTGGGAAAAAATAAACTTCTTTATTATTGGACACAAATTCCGTACTTTCCTGGACATGCCGTCTTTTGCACCAAGTTGATTCTTTAATAGATCCGGCTTTGTAGAAATGTTATGGAATTTGAATGGATGGATTGTTTTTCGCCGTTCACGTTACGAAAAGCGAGCTGGCAGTCAAAGCTTATCACACTGACAAGTGAGGAGTCAGGAAGTGCAAGTAATTCCTCAACGCTCGATCTTTTCTCTCTCTCTCTCTCTTTCACAGATATGATCGAAGCCACTTTGAAGACACACTCGAAATAAGCGGGAACTGCTACGCAATCGATTGCGTGTCAAAACATCGGGGCCCTGTTATGTCATCACATGCTATTTTCAGCATTGTTGACAGATGACTGTCAACACATGATTAGAGAGAATTAATGCCACAAACCTTTTTTCGTCCATAACTTTGCGAAGAAACTATCTTTTTTTCTGAAACTTTTTGTAAAAGAGAGGTTTGAATAATATCTATCTGAAAATGACAGAAGTGTATTTTTCGAAAACATGGTCAATTTTGGGGTACCATGATACCTTAAAGAAAAGTTAATCCATTATTTCATCACCTTTTTGAATAATTTAGTATCGCTCCTGAAAAGTTGAGCGCTCTCTGACAACCGTTCCCCACAAGAAATTTGAAGTTACATACATACATGTACATACATATGCGCTATTTTCACTTGAATTTACAGTGTAGCTCTGTTGAGCTAATATCTTCGAGTAAATAATAATAGTAATAATAAAATAATAATGAAAAGTAAATTGATTAATTAATAAAATCATTTAAAATAATTAAAAGTTATTAAAATACTAAGCGTTCATGTTCCTTATGGCTTTCTTGAAGTCTTTTAGTGATGTCCTTGTTCTTATACTGACTGAGAGCGAGCTTCGTATTTAATAGACTCAAGTCCATAACTTGTTGTTCCCGGTTCAGGTAAGGTCAGCATATTCTTTCCTCTTAATAAATACTTGGAGTCATACAAAAGTGAAAAAAGAACAAAGAAAAATGCTAAATAGGAATTAATTGGCCATGCAAATTTCACCATCAGAGTTTAATGGCATAGAAGGCTGCTTTCTCTCACTTTAGCGTCCTTGAACATTTTCCCCAATTATTTCATGTGTTCCTTTATTTTATGTGTGTTGTCATCTCAACAACAACTTGATGACACTTATGTCAAGGCTACAACATCTCTCCAACGAGAACAGTACATCACAGCATTGCCAGGGTTAAGGATTCGATTATGAAAGCAATCGTTATTTTTTCTACCTTAGGATTGTGCCCTTATTCATCATGACTTGTGGCCTCATTGCCCAGATCACACTATTCCCAGTTTTCTATATGCACAACTACCCTTAAAGAAAAATAACAGCTGCCTACAGTCTATCGTTTTCCACAATGATTTTCATATTCACTTATAGCTTTCATTATTTTTTTGTTAGCACATTTGCACATACACATACAGTTATAGTTTGTTTTGCACTGCATACTATAACTTGCAGAATGTCTTTACCAGGCGTGCATTGCTGGAAAGCCCAGAGAACTTTTCGGCACCGAAAAGCCATTTGAACAAACATGAACCAAGCACTCTTCAGGCTGACATTCACCTGCTAGCAGAGCCTTTCTTAAACTCCGCAAAAGAAAAAGACTCTGCAGAAATAGAGTGAAGTCTTTAAAGTCGCCGTGGCCCCAACTTATGGGCTAGTCAATATGGTTTTTCTATCATCAAACCGTTTTTTCCCTGCACGCATTAATTTTGCTGATAAACCCAAGGTCAAACCTGACCCCACTGTACCAAAGCAAAATGGCATCTAAGTGTATGAATTTGAGTACTGAGTTCGAACCTGCGCTAGGCTTGTTATTGTATCCAAGCAACAACAAGTGCATCCTCAATAAAGACTTGACTCGATTTTTGCTAGCAGGGTGGCTGTCACTTTAACTGTATTTAAGAACAGGAAATTTTAGCTTATAACAAAGTTTCATGCTTAGAACCGTCTTTGTTTACATGTAACAGTGTGAATTATCATGCCCAAAATCAGCCCAAAAAGTTTTTTGCGCTTTCAAGAAATGCACTCCTTGATTTTGAGAGCACACGAAGTAGATGTAAAATGGGACTTTGCTCTGCTTCATATGCCATCCTCGTTGCTTCAACACACCTTTGAAAATTTAAGCACTGAAGTTGCAAATATACCATAGAGGATGAGGGTTGGAGAGTAGCAAAAATGAGAGCAAGTTATAGTTATAAAAAATTAAACCACTCATCAAAACCACAGAAAAGTACAATTCCTTGAAATGTGTAGACCTTGTAAACCATTTGATTTGTAGGTCATTAACTTGTCATATTTAATTTTATCCACAACAGTTGCATTTAATTTATGAAAAACTAACAAACCTGACATGTTCATCAGAAAGAATGGAAGGCCACAGTTTTGACACTGGAGACTCTCTTAAATTGAGTAAATCTTCCTGTAATTGAGCAAGTCAAACACTGTATATTAGCAAGCACAGAGTGTATTTTAGTGTGTACAAGTATGCGGATAAGGCTTATAATATGTAAACTTATGTGAATTCAAAAATACAAATTTGACATGCTTTGTAAACAGAAGAGTTTGTCATTTTCGTAAATTCGTTTTTATTATAAATTTTCCGTTTTCGATAAATAATCTTAACAGTGGGATCAGCTGTGGCTTAAAAGATACAAGGAATAATTTTATTTTCAAGATGCTAACTAAAGTTATTTTGCCTTCTTCATACACAACTTGTTACCTTCGAGTACATAACACGTGGCTTGTTTATCACTATTCCTTCCTCGCCTTCTTTGTTCAATACAGCCAACCCTCTGTTAGTTTTGCTCGTTCTTCCTAAAATATAAATGGCAAAGTTAAAATTAACCATACTGGCTTTACCAGCTATTTATGGAAGCATGACTAGATACGACAGTTCACACTTCCAATTTCAAAGCTTTATGTGTTTAAGGACGGTGCCTCCTAATACAGATGTATTTTTGCAAACGTTATGACTATGGGGAAAAAGTAGATCTTGGCAAGGGTTATTGGAATCCAAAAAGAAAAATGGGGGTGACCACACATTTTTCAGACATAATTAAGCAACCATAATTCTAAAAAAGTGCTACAATACAAACAATGTATGGCAATTTCTTTCCAAATTTAAGGTCAATTATCTCTGAAAAATGCGTGGTTACCCCCAATTTTCTTTTTGGATTCTGGTACCCCTTGCTAAGATCTACTTTTTCCACATATAGACTTAAACTGCGCAAAAATATTGTTGTATTAGTGGGCGAATTCCTTAAGAGACCCAAATATCCCGGGATGTGCAGAACGTATGCGCAGTAACAAAAGGAGGCATCATCCTTAAATTGTCAATTATGGCAAGCTGATTGTAGCAAAATTCAAAAATCATTTCTTAACCATTCAATCTTTGTTTTAAAACAATTCAATGCATATTTCAGACAATTCAATGAATGCTTCATTCATTTCAATGCATATATATCAATTCAATGCTTCATTCAATTCAATGCATATATTGAATTCAATGCATATTCAATTCAATGCTTCATTCAATTCAATACTTCATTCAATTCAATGCTTCATTCAATTCAATGCATATTCAATTCAATGCCCCATTCAATTCAATGCATATTCAATTCAATGCACATTCAATTCAATGCACATTCAATTCAATGCCCCATTCAATTCAATACTTCATTCAATTCAATGCTCCATTCAATTCAATGCTCCATTCAATTCAATGCTTCATTCAATTCAATACTTCATTCAATTCAGTGGTCCATTCAATTCAATGGTTGACCAGGTCTCTCTCTCCAGAACGAATCTCGGAGAATCTGGGAACGAGAATGTAAATGATGTTCGACGCCATATTGAAAAAGGAAAGTACTGTAGAAAGTAGTTGCTTTGTATGCTAAATCGGAGGGATAATGGAATCAGATAATGAGTCGTTCAATTTAAAAGACCGACCAATGTTTATAAATTCTGTGTTGGAAAAAGCAGAGTTGATTTGCTGTGAAGAAAACGTAAATTCGAGCGCAGTGGAAACCAGTCAGTGTAAAAATATAAAAGTTAGTTAGTTAAAAGTCAGCTAGTTCGCAAATAAAGTTCATTTGTAAAAAAGCGATCTTTTGGTATACTACAAGTTCCGATTAAAGAGATATTTAGCTCTACATTTATTCCCGTCCGAGCTTATTCGCTTATTATAACACAGATTGTTTTGCGTAGTCCGATCTAATTCTGAATAATCTACGGCTTGAAGTTGAAGCAAAACTGTTTCATGAACAACGTATTCCAGACAATCCTTGGTGGAAAAACTGTTCTACTTCTCAATTAGTAAACAAACTTTCCGATTAGGAAGCGAAAAAAAATGCAAACATTTTGACCATTTTAAATAGATTTTAATAATTTCTATGAACTTCTACCAACGCAGACATATTTCCGGCTGTCTTTTCTCTCATTGCACTGCAGTCTGTGGTCTTCATTCTGCATTTTACCTCTAGTCTTCATTTTACCCTTAGTCTGCAGGCTGCATTTTACCCTCAGTCTGTATTTTACCCCTGGTATGCGGTCTGCAGTCCGCCGTCTTTGTTTTTCACTGACCGGTTTCCACTATGCTCAAAATCTACGTTTTCTTCACGGCAAATTAACTGTGTTTTTTCCAACACTGAATTAAAAAACATTGGTAGGTCTTCTAAATTGAACGACTCATTATCTGATTCCACCATCCCTCCGATTTAACGGCAATAGCATACAAAGCAACTACTTTCTACCGGTACTTCCCTATTTCAATTTCAATATTATATTACATTGTCGTTCCCAGATTCTCTGAGATTTGTTCTGGAGAGAGAGACCTGGTCAACCATTGAATTAAATGGAGCAATGAATTGAATGAAGCATTGAATTGAATATGCGTTGAATTGAATATGCATTGAATTGAATGGGGCATTGAATTGAACATGCATTGAATTGAACAAGAAAGCCCATTGGGCATTTTAACCGGCCATTCTGACCCTCCCCACCCCTAGGTTTCACAAATGTTAGTGCGATCCTCTATTTATACGAACCGGCGTGACGAAAAGTGTGACTGTGTGACACAATATTTTGACTATAGCGTTACTGGATGACGTAATGTTTAAACTCTGATGACTCAGCTTATCTTTCTTATCGCTTTTATTTCTGCTGAAAAACGCAAATTCACTCAAACGTTGAATGTCGATATAAATTCGACCACAACTGAGAATGCTCACACAGGGACGACGAAGTATTTACTGTTGTGCCTAGACCTTAAATACAAACAGTGAACATAGCAGTAGAATCAAAATATAATGCTTGATAAACACGAGCTCGAGCAGATCGTCAGAGTATGGGGCACGTCAAGGCATATCTCATGACGTGATGTTTAAATCCAGTTTGCTAACCCGGGAATCCCCTTACAAAAGTAAACAAGTGAGCGGGGACGAAAGTCGCCCACTTCTTTGAAAGCTGACGCGCCTGTCGAGCCGCAATCGATTTTGCGCTCACTCGCTTGTTTTTCTTTTCCTTCCCTATCTCTGAACGGAAAGAGAGACTGCTGGTAGCCTTTAGCGAACACCACACGCAAACCACACAAATCTGTCGATAATATTCAGATATTTTCGTTCTTTCAATGCAAAAAGACTCGTAACACCTACCTTATTAATTGATCTCCTTATTAATGACGATTCCTTTGTATCTACTTCCCGCCTCAAATAAACACTTGTCTCTCTCCGTTCACAAGTCAGAACTATCATGTACTGATGGTGCAATCCACTAATATTGCATCATCACACTAGTACGAATTCCTTCTCTTCCTAGCCCACGCCGGCAAAACGCAACTGTCCCCCCCCCATAAAATCCCAAGGGAATTTCCCTCTCACGCGGCACAATATTACACTGCTCCTATACAAAACGCAACTTTCAAAGCAAATCACCCTCAAAGAAGCGTGATATGCTCCTGACATTCACAAATCCTTATGACTCCCACATTTTTACATCCCTCAAAATGTCAATCCCAATAAAAAAACTCCTGCGCTAAAAAAATTTTCACCATAACCACCAACCAGATCAGACAACACAGCCAATTTCGCATTCAATCCTATTAGCTGCTTTACTCAATTGCGCATGCGTTATACAAGACAAATACAAAAAAACCCAAACTTAACAACCCTTCGTCGTTGATATCTTAAATACTGTAAATTAAAAGACAAGAACACACGAAGGTAACATTCAGCAGACTAATATGCGCATGCGTCTTATATAAGACAGTACCACTCTTGAGTACCCGTACCACAAGCTTTACAGCACTTTCTTCGTATGTTAAGCCAACTGACCATGACCACAAAACCGTGCCCATTTTATAAACCGGCGGTTGCCATAGCGACGGCCGGTTAATGAAGCATTGAATTGAATATGCATTGAATTGAATGGACCATTGAACTGAACTGAGCATTGCATTGAATTGTCTGAAATATGCATTGAATTGTCTCTAAAACAAAGATTGAATGGTTAAGAAATGATTTTTGAATTTTGCTACAATCGGCTTGCCATGGTCAATCCACAAAAAGCACTACGAAACTTAGACTTCCTAGGTCATTTGCACACCAAAGCCAGAGAAACAAAAATATCTAAAACTAAATTTGTATAATGAACTTATATTAATTGGGAAACTAAAACTCATGAACCTTAAACACAAAAAGCTTACCTTGACTAGATAACCCTTCTTTTGTAACGACATCATCTTCTGCTGACAACTCGCCAACCTCCATCTAGGAACTCGGCGTAGACAGTCGTCGAAACGAGAGCAGTAATTTCCTTGAAAAGAGGTAAACTCCTTCGTGAATTTAACCTCAGGGAAACCTTGTTTCATTACAAAACCTCAGCAAATTTCTGTTCTTCTTGTACACCGTCAACGTCCATTTTGAAAACCAAAGGAAATCGCAGTCGCGCTTGCGTATTTATCGTGCCTCACTTCAAGAGGTATACTTCAAGAAGTGCATTTCCGCTTCTTGGGCAATCTCGTCCCCAGAGCCCGCGCGCATTTACGGTCAGGAATGCAGCCTCTGGGAACGAGATTGCTTCTTCGGGGGAGGGGACAGTTGCTGCTTTTTCTTTCTTTCTTTCTTTCTTTCTTTCTTTCTTTCTTCTACGTTTCCCAAAATTTTTACTTCCAAATTTGAACATGTTGTAACATGATTTTATCAATCAAATTTTGGCTGTTGTATCTGTTCAGTATAGAGAGTCATAAGATGCTTTGGAATGTTTTATTCATCCTTTAAGTGGCTTTTTAACTAACTTTTATTTTTTAGCACTGTTCCCATTTTTGCTTTGGGAACGTTCCGATTAAGAGATGATTGTTCCTCTTTGGAGTGGTCCTTTTAGCATCAAAAGGAACAAATTGCTGTTAAAAATAGGAACAAAGTGTTCATTTAGAGCTAAAAAGAACCTTTTGTTCCGAATTTTTAACATTGAAAGGAACTTTTTGTTCTTGTAAATGAACTGCCTAGGAACAGGTGTTCCCAATGGTATTGTTCCTCTTTTATCATTTTGGTCCTTTTTAATCGCTTGAGGAACAATTGTTCCTATTAATGCGTTCCTTTTAGAGTGGCTTTTCCTTTATGCTGACATGAGGAACTTTGGTTCCCAATTAATTACGTTCCTGCTTTGAAAAATTGGTTCCTTTTTATTCACTTGAGGAACAATTGTTCCCATTAACGGTTCCGTTTTGAACGAAATGTTCCTTTTTATTGGCACGTGGAACAGTTTGTTCCTAACCATTAGTTCCTATTTATGTAAAATGGTTCCTATTTAGAAATGACAGTTCCTTTGTACATCTTGTTCAACAGAAACATTCTTCTTTTCTTGCCATCTATGATTTTATCGCTTTTTAATTGACAAAAACATTTGGTGTAGTGTTTTAAGTTTCAAACAACACGAAGCAGAGTCAATAGCAGATTTTTAAAGACTTTTCGAGGCCCTTATAGACTTGCCCGGGCAAGGTTGAATATAATCGCACCAACGCCATATATCACCTTAAATTTGTAAAAACTTACTTAAGAATAATGAACAGTGGCAAGCAGAAACATGCCTGAGCAAGCAGGGGCAAGTTGGGGCAGGTTGGGGCAAGTTTAAACTTGAACAATGCAGCCATTGTTTTTTTTTTTGTCGCCTTTGTGTTTTGTTCACTATCTATGTAAGGGTTAGACAATGAACGTGAGTGTTCTAGGGATATAGTGTCCCGAGCAAAGATAGAATGCCACGAGGCCGCAGGCCGAGAGGCATTCTATCTTGCTAGGGACGCTATATCCCATAGGACACGAGCGTTCATTGTCTAACCGTCTTAGAACATGGTCACACCCACGAAGAATTTCGTTTTTGCGTGCAGATTGTATTTTTGCATTTTAAATTTTTAGTTCTCACCTTGAAATCACGTTGCTATTTTGTTTACGATATTTTCGCTATTGTGCGCATGCCTTTGAGGTGCAATGTTCTAGAGTGCTTCACCGCGCGGTTTATCGCAGTTGGTGTGTAAACAGCCATGAGCCAATACACGGAAATTTGGAACTCGAGGCAGTGATCGCCGCTAAAGATTTTCTAGATTTACACTGGTGAAAGCAGTCTTCGAGGCGTTACAACCACCGACACCAGCAAGTGGAGAATCCGCAGGAAACTCCAAGAGGCCAAATTAAGTCAAGTTCAAGTACAACACTCGTAGTTTGGCAAACACGGAGAAACAAGTCTGTCCTTCTGTTTCAATTAAGGTCCGAACAGTTCGTATTTCATTTGCTTTTTGCTATGCTATTATACCGTAAGATTGCATTTTTTTTTTGTTGAAACGCAAAAAATAATGAGTGTTTCTAGCCGTTGAAGCTGTTGATTTTATCGATTTGGTTGTAAATATTCACAGACTTTGAGCATTCATTAGTAGTTTCTACTTAGTCATTAGTATGCTCTATATAGAGCATACTAATGAGGCTTCCAAACAAAGGAAAACAATGCCTCATTAGTATGCTCTATATAGAACCACTAATGAATGCAGAAATTCTCTGTAATTTTACCCCGCAATTTCCCTGTGCTTCAAAGCCCCCGCCACTTTACATAATATAAGACAGTTTATGGAATATAGAGCATCGAAATGCTGGACACTGATTGGCTGAGTGGGTGTGACCATGTTCTAAGTAAGTGGAACAAATTGTGTGAATCACTCAGAGGTCCGACATGAACAAAAAGGGTAAGGTTGACTGGTCGAAAATTGATGGCTCATCACCAAAACCAAAACGCCTTCACTTGGAAAAAGAAGAAACAGATAGCTTGTATCACTGTCCAATACAAACGTGTGATCACGATGGATTTAAAAGTCAACGTGGCTGCAGGAAACATGTGAACACCAAGCACAGTTGGTTCTTTTTCTTTGACGAAAAATCCGACGTTTCAAGTATCAAAGAACTTGCCAAGGATGATACATCGGGTGAAATCACAAAACAAACTGCCAGGGTAATGCCTTCGTTTTCAGTTTCCAGCCAAATTGGCGAGTTATTCACGCCTTGTGTGTGAGAGGACGCAAGGGGGTCGTACCGTAAGTACCTCTAACAGTTTCTTGGACAAATTGTCTAAGATTCCTAACATACCTAAACTCAAGACCCACCAGGTTTCGTCCCCTTTGAGACCAGCAAGGTGTCATAATCTGTTTTAATGTCATGGGTGTTTTTATTAATTCGAAAACTAACCAGGCGGGTTGAAAGAATACGATCTGATCTGAAATGTCACTTGGGGAAGAATAAAATCCAGAAAAAGACTAAACGGTTTTAAAAAATGGTCGAATAACTTAAATTCGTCTCATATGACGGAAACAATTATAAATAAACTCGCGTACATGCTGTGAGGAAAACAACAGGGCATTCAGTGATTATCGGCTAGATGGACGCAGACACTCGCTTATAAAATCAAAGAATAAATCGCGCCATTAAAGTACGAAAAAGGAAAAAAAGCAACTAAGAGAGTGGAAAAAGCGGAAACTTGATAGCAGAAAAGCTATTTATCAATGAATGTCGCTGAGAATCTAACAGGCAAAATACTAGACGCATCTGTAACCATGAGAGATCTCTGTTTACCAGAGCGAAAATCCGGGGCGTGGAAATGTCATGATATCGCATCACGGTACCAACCACAACAATTAGTATATGTATATTAAAAAAGCCATGCTACTGTAACACTAACCTGCTATCAGGCCGAATTTTAGCATCGCTCTCATATTCTCTTACGTGGGTCGCTCGCTAAAATAGGGCCTGATACAATCTCTCACAAGAGTTCGTGTCGGCGGCCAAATTTTGGCCGCGGGAATCTCGCAATCTGATTGGCCCTTCAACAATAGAGCTGTCAACGGAAGTAAATTGTCTACGAGAGTTGCTCACAATTTTCAATCCGACCGCCTGGCCAAGGAACAAGTCTGCCGAGGTAAACGTGTCGCTCAAAGATATTCTCGTCGTTCTAGGAGAATTGCCATCATTTCTTTCTCTCCTGAGAATGGCGTCCGGTTTGACGCAAGCTGTCTCTCACTCGGAGCAGAGAAGTACAGCAACAGTGAAGTATGTATCCCGTTTTATCGCATCGTGTCTCCAAATTTTCATTTGAAGGCTTTCAGCTAGTATTGAAAATATAAGCAGAGTAGTGGTTGTTTCCGCGTTTTACGAAACAAAACGAACAGCAAGTATCTTTCGCCAAGAGTGATCAACAAGTCAACCGATAATTCCGTAAACTTAACGACAAGCTGATGTTTAGTGAGAGCATAGTAATGCTGTATTTATTTTTACCTAAGTAATAAAGACTTTCAGTTTATTCATTCAGTGTTAATAATGTCGTTTTAATGATCTCTGACATTGATATCAAAGGATCTGACTAGGCTTATAATAAATTCGCTGCTGTTTAGAGATGAAATTCGCTGCTGTTTAGAGATGAAATTCGCTGGTAATCTCAAATATTTATCACTTCTGGAACTAAATTAAATTACAAAACACTCGTTTGTTTATAAACGGTTTTATTGATATCTTTTTTCTAAAGAGTGAAACTGAAGGTATTTCTCTTAATTTCCCAAGGTATTTTACGCAGAAAATCGGTGACAAATGCGTAGAGAATATTTCCGGATACCACCTGAAATGAGAAAGGATTCAAACATGCAGCATATTTTGGTACATGACAACCACGTCGTGTTCTGAATTTTCATTCAGTTTCAACTCAGACAGAGCAACTATGTACAATGCCGGAGCGCGTACCTTCAAGTTGTAAATTTGAACGCTGCGCCAAGATTTATCGTAGCCTGTGATTTTCTTATTTTTGCCGACATTTGAGGACTTTTTGCGAATGCTATTACATACACATATGGGAAATTTGCATACTGAGGAGCGTGCAAGCAAAACAAATTTTGATTGGCCGTTTTGTTGAATGTCAATCAATCAAAAAAGTGGGCGGCAGACGTTCCGTAGAAGAATTGTATCAGGCTCTATTTTTCGTTTCGCCCTTCCCGCCGGAATGTTTCACCGAGCGAAACGAAAATAGAGCCTGATCGCAGGTTACTGTAACACAAGCAAGTACCCACTGGTAAGATGTGGCTGATAAATTTGAGGAAATTATGCCGACTGACATTCTACCATCAATGGCGTAAATTCTGTACAGGCACTCGTTTATCAAGCACGCCTGGCAACGCGTGTTAAATTTCCTCTTCTTTTAATATCGTCCTCTGCGAGTACATTCTCGTACCAGCGCGGCTGACTCATCTTGGTGTTTTGTCTTTCCTTTTTAGCCAATGACGTCACGTTAGTGACGTCATATGGCTACTGTCAGAGCCTAAAAATCAACGATAGACGTCTGGATAGCTTATAGACGTTGTACGTACGTGCGATGTCTGTCTTACGATTTGTGAGGCTGGGGGGATGTTCTGTGAGACGATGGGTGGGGGTGTGCACCGGGACACTGAAAGTCTTACCTTATCAGCGGCACAAACCCATACAGCTAATGTTATGGGAGTAAGACCCCCGGGCCTTGAAATGTTTTGCATTCGCAAGTGTGGATCTACTTCGAATGCCTGTTTTGTGTACGTGAGGTCTGGCAGGATTTTATTCGCGTTGTAGTCCTGTGTTTACTGAGCTGAAGTACATTTTTCCACAGCAGCAAATACAAGACGGACTTGCCAATTTGAGATGTTGTATGAACAGAACGTGGAAATTAACGTTACATCGATCCCTAATTAACAGTGAAAGAAACAACATTTAAAGCCCAGGTTTATAACAATAGTGAAAAGAGTAGAGTAAAACAGCATAAAAGTTTTCGGGATTATCTCTCGGTAATAGCCTGCGTCGCAGACACTCTACACCGCCTGTATAGAATATCGACGGTTTCGAGTTTCGACAACGCGTGGGCCGGCTGCAACGCAGGCTACTCGGTAACAGCGAATCTAAAATTTGCAGTGTCATTTTTGTGTGCGTGTTATAAAACATGAACCCAATTAAAACTAAATCGGAAATTGCGCGGCTTGTTGCTAGCTATTCTTAAAACTGAAAAACTTGAATGAAACTAGTATTAAAATCCAAGTCACAGTGGTGATCAAGGAATTAGAGGATGGATGTAGTAAAATCTTAACAAGATACTAAACGTTATTTCGGGGTTATTCATAGCTCAAAGTGTAAAGCGTATGTTGAGAAATTTGCATAGTTGACAACTGTAATTTCAGCCTTATAAGGAATGTAACGCAACACTTGAAACATCTCGAACCGACCCAGAAGAAGAACGAATGGTATCCCACAATCCTTTGTCTCACGGAATTTCATGAAGATGGCGAATGTCTTGTGACACACGGCGGATTTTGCCTGTTTTCGCTTTGGATTTTTTCACAGATAAAGCGTTTCGCTGAGGATAGCGCACTTCAAAACACAAACTTGCAACTTTCATCATGAAATAGGTGTTGTTTCTTTTGAATTTAGCACATTAGAAATAGGTTTTTTAGATAATTTGAATAACAAAGTCTCACGCCATCCGTTACCACCGCTTCAATGACTTGCACAAAGTTAATGATAGGTCTCTTTATGCTTGAGTAATTTACAGAAACAGTTAAAATCTGAATAATTAAAAGGCGTTTGGACAACTTTGTACTATAGTGACCCTTAGTGACCCGACAGTTTCAAATTTCTGAAGGTTCGAAAATGGTCCAAATCCCTGCAGTTTCGAGTATCACGTTGTAACTCACATGGCGATTCCGCGACAAATGTAATAGAGTAATAAACAGGGTTAAAGGAGTTTAATTGCGCTTTTTCTTTATTGTGCTTTCCGTGCGAGAAAGGAGTGAATTAATTGCTTGTGCTTTGTTGGATAAGCTCAAAAGGATCCGTGAAGATTACCAGTTATTAGCCGTTGCTTTGTCCTCGAGTATGGGTGACAGATATCACTATTTATGTCTCTACTTTAAATGGTCGAAGTAGTTTGATACAAAACTTCGAGATCGCAAATTATTTTTCCAGTTAATTGTCCATTGTCCTATGCATTTAAAAACTACTCGAGGAAGAATTCGAGGAAGCGATTTTCGAATATATTGCCTACAATTATCAACAACATCCTCGGGTAAACACAGGGTACAACTCGCTGTATCTCGTCTTTAGCAACAAATTCGAATCGATGATCGGTACAAGACAGTTAACAATATATTACTCACGGCGATGTCGCAACTGCGATTTATTTGAATCAAGTAGGACTGCACAAGCCGACGAACTGTTCTCAACTGAGCGATCGTCGATGTACTTCGAGAACAATCAGACCCTTCATTTGGGCAAACTTTCGAGGAAACTAGCGAATTTCCTGGCAATAAAGTGCAGCATAGGCAAAACCTTCCAGCTGAACACTAAATTCTTCCATTGATACGCAGTAGTACTAGACCAGACGCGTTATTACGAAACAGAATACTCTCCGTTGTAACACGTTACAAACGAAGCTGCCGCCATTTGAGGGAAACTCATTCCATCGATCCCTCAAGAGACTGATGACGTCACTTCAGATTTTGATAATATAGTTGAAAATGCAAAGGATTGTGGGATACTATTCATTCTTCTTCTGGAACCGACCGAAACAGTACCGAAAGATTAACAACAACAGATATGTGACAAAGCATTCTAACAGAGACCTGTTGGATCTACTGGAAAGCGAGCTGAATTTGAACATTTTCGTACTGTTCGAAGGTAAAGCAAACGAAATTTATTCGGCTGTAGGTTGAGACTCCAAATAAACACGTGAGCTAAAAATAACTTTGTACCGTGGGAAAGTTACCAATGTAAACATACTTTGGTCGATTTGTGAAGCAAAAAGACGAAAATTATTATAGCCGACTTGATTACAAAGCAAGCAACTTCAAATAACAGGGGAAATAAATATAGTTGCAAAACTATTTCAGTCGTGTTTATAAACGCTAGTTCAAACCGATTTCGAACGAAAATATTGTGGATACAAGAAACGCCGTTTGATGGCAGACTCCTGTTTTGACAATACAATGTACTAAGAACGTAAGTGGTTGCCTGAAACGTCTGAAACCTTACAAATTAAACAAAGTAAAGAGAGTCGCGTGTCACGCAAATCACGCAGAGCGTCAAAACGGCACCCTTTAGAAAGTTGACCGTTTATGAGCACTGAAAAGTATTGGATATTCGCCGGTAGAAGTAAGAAATTAAAAGGTTCAACTGCAACTTGCATTTATTTCTGAAGTAAAATTGTTAACTTTCCACTGATCTTTGCCTAAATTATGTATGCAATATTTTTCGACTCTGGACTCTGGACTTTTCCCTCTTAAAACTTTATCCCCCCCGAAAAAACCTCTATATCTCCCCCCAAAAAACTTCCCCCCCCCCAAAAAAAAATTCCCTCCCCAAATAAAAAATTCAACTAAATCGGATTTTTTTCCTAATAAACAAGTTAGAAGTGTGCGAGTTTTCAAGCAAACAACTTTATTCCCCTCACCCACCTCCTCGAAAAAACCTTTATGTATCCCCCTAAAAGCTGCCCCCTCCCAAAACTTTATCCCTCCCTGAAAAGAATCTCTATATCTCCCCCCAAAAAACCTTTCCCCCCATCCCAAAAAAAAACAAAATTCCCTCCCCCAAATACAAAATTCAACTACATCGGGTTTTTTCCTAATAAACAAGTTAGAAGTGTGCGAGTTTTCAAACAAACAGCTTTATTCCCCTCCACCCACCTCCCCGAAAAAACCTTTATGTCTCCCCCTAAAAGCTGCCCCTTCCCTTGCAGAAAAGGTCTCTTGTTTTTTGCTAATAAATAATTGAAATCACAGCACCTAAACTTGGCCAACTGAGACACCAATGTCTCTGTCTGGACAGTTAATTACGCTTATGCTTTTTAAAAATCGTTTGTTAATGAGACAAAGAACACGGACACCGCGCCCGCACTTCAAAAGCTTGTTATCAGATTAGTTGATAAAAGTACGCAAGGCCTTGCACGTGTCAGTGAATAGAACCTATCTGGGGGCGGAAAGAGCCTCTGAGCGGCGGCAATTAACAAGCTTTAGTATGACCATCGAACTAGTAACGTTCTAAAAAAATGCAATTTATTTCAAGGACACAATACTTTATGCTTGACTGAAAACAGGAATAAATGTAACACCTTAGGTAAACAACATTGTCACTGGCAGCTGATAAGAGCTTGCACACGTCGCATCGATGAATAGAGAATTTTATCTGATCTTTGCTTATTGTGTAATGCAATCACGTTCGCACGCCAAATACTGTTTTTTTTTTTAAGGATTGGGGTCGGGTCGTTCGATGGCGTTCGTGATTTCAATGCCGATTTGTGCAAGAACATTGAGACGACAAGTGTTTGTTCAATCGCTTTCAATCAGAAATCCGATGTAGTTGTATTTTTTTATTTGGGAGAGGGGAGGGGGACTTTTTGGGAGGGGGCAGCTTTTAGGGGGAGACATAAAGGTTTTTTCGAGGAGGTGGGTGGGGGGAATAAAGTTGTTTAATTTGTTGGAAACTCGCACACTTCTAACTTGTTTATTAGGGAAAAAAATCCGATTTAGTTGAATTTTTTATTTGGGGGAAGGAAATTTTTTTGGGGGGGGAGGAACGTTTTTTGGGGGGAGATAAAGAGGTTTTTTCGGGGGGGGGATAAAGTTTTAAGAGGGAAAAGTCCAGAGTCCAGAGTCCAGGGTCCAGTCCAGCTTTTAGGATATGCCATCAAGGCATAAAGCTTCAATCTGCTCACAAGCAAGGAGCAACAAATTTTGTCAGAAGACCACTGAAAACACAGTTCTGCCGTTGCAAAAGTTCACTATCAAAAGCAAAGATCGCGCGAAGTTGCTGTCAAAGCGCACGAGTGTGTACAAAAGCTACAAGGCAAGAAAGGCTCGGAGGTGGATAGGGAAGTGCAAACGAGGTTTAGCGGCTCAACTTCAAGTCTTGCAGCTCCAGTCGAAACAGCAGAAACGAAGAACGCGCCCCCTAAAGAAAAGGATTCCCCGCCCACAAACCAATTGCGAGTTCAAAGAAATTATCGTCGGGTGTTGAAATCCACGGCAGACGAGGACGATTTTCTCAAGAAGGGAATCGATCGGCACGGGTTTGGGCAGTGGACGGCAATTCTGAGGGATCCCGATCTCAAATTTCAAGACGGAAGAACGGTGGACTCTCTCAAGAAAAGGGCTGGAATGAAAATGCAGCTATAGCTTGACATAATGTTTAGAAACAAACTAATCTGCCAAAACTCGTCTAATAAAATATGGAACCGACCCGACGCACCCTTTATCGTGTAAGAGATAGTTGAAGTAAAGTAAGCAAAGTTGCATTCAAAAAGCGACTTTCTTTTAATCAAGGTTGACGTTTTTCTTTCCTTTCCTTACATGTAGTTCGCTTATTTGTTATTGTTTAGCATCACTCTCGACTTGAAAAATACGATTTCAATTTCACGAAAGGCAAAAACACTGAGTTCAAGTATGTTCAAATGTATACATTGAAGCTACGTTTTTTTTAAGACTTCGCCTTTGTGTAATGCATAGCCAAGTTTAGACATGGCTCTTGCAACTTTATTTAGGGCAAAGACGACGGCGGACTTGGATAGAGCTTTGCCGATAGGCTGTTGACTTTTGGACTCCTTCGCACTCTCGATTCCGAATATGTCCAACACTAAGCCCGCTGTATAGTTGACACTCTCACGCCATCCAGGGATTGCAGGGCTATCCAATAGGATATAGCAGGCCAGAACATTTTCTTCTTTCCTTGAGAATTTCCTTCTTTTATTTCAACTTCTCCATCTTTGTCGTCATCTAAATCGTTCTCGTTAACTTTTTTCTCCACCACTGATACAGAGAAAAAGAAAAAGGCCATTCCTTTAATTTTCATCATGGCGTTATCGCACTCATCTCGTTTCGCACAAATTTGTGACCACAGATCGTCTGGTTTTCCTGTTGCTTGATATGCACTGAAAGTCACCTTTGCAGAAATAAGAGAACATTTTTCTTGCACGATAGGTAAGATCTTGCTTACAAGTGCACTTCGAATTTTCTGCAAGTGAAATAAATTAAGAATCATAAATCAGTACTCTAACTAAAAAATCGAGGGGGGGGAGTCGGTACTTTTCTTTGAGGACATAGCAGTGCCGGACAACGGCGCGAACTAGGTGTCAATCAAGCCACCTCGCTTGGTACTGCGCACACTCGGTTGCCCGGCACCGCCCTGCTGTTCTGCACAAAAATAAAACTAAACACGTGCACTGACAAGTTTAAGAACAAGAAACGTACCTTACTGTTTAGCTGTCTAGCAGGAGCAGTTGCCATCTCGATGTCAACTTCTCAAATGGGAAGAGCATAACTTATTGTGGTACTTTTATATCAAAAGGTTACCAAGCTCATTGGAATTTGCGCACCCTTGTGAATTTATACTTTTTAATGACAAGCGGGCGCAAAAATGCTCCTATGTATCAAACGTTATACAACACAACTTGTTCGTTTTTCAGTTTAAAGAATTGAACACTGTTTCGGTCTCCTGGATTCAAATAACTTCAAGGAAAAAGGTTACCAAGCTGATTGGAATTCTCGCACCCTTTGAGTTCCATCCGTTTTCAATGACACATTGGCGCAAAAATGCTCCTAAATATTAAACGTCAAGCAGCACAATTTGTCCGCTTTTCAGTTTTCAAGAATGAAACATTGTTTTCTCTCCTGGATCCAAATAACTTTAATGAAAATCTTTGCTAAGCTGTTTCCACTAAAAAGATGCACTCGTCTATCACAACCAGTTATTTTAATTAGAAATGTGCTACACATAACAATGCGAGAATTATTAATAAAATTCCCTGATGTTTTTACCGTGTATAGATAACTCATAGTTAATAAAAGAATCTGGTTAGGAAGCTCAGCAAAGTCTTTTTTGTCTTATGTTTTTGTTACCGTTTTTAGCCTTGACCCTGCACAAACAACAATGGGTTTGAATTTTGCATGAGCAACGAACCAATAAAAATGTCACTGTTAAGTTATTCAGCCATAGTGTGCGAACGTAAAACAAAAGATTGTGCAGGGTCGTAGAACTGTCAACATAAATTGCAGCACCTTTGTTTTGGCCTTTGAAACTTGTAAGGTTTCATAACCAGTCCGTCGAGTAACTATGGATAAATGTTTAAATAAAATAAACAAAGAAACCGTACTTGTGCAAAGGACAAACCAGTTCAGTTGATCTGTAAATTCGTCTCCGCTATTTCCCATGTTCCCTTATTATTTGAAATCTTTCAATAAAGGAAACGATTTCAGGCTGAAAGCTTCTCAAGTATGACTCCAAATAGCTCCCGTCAATAAAGATTTTAAATAAGACGGAAACACAGGAGATGGCGGAGACAAACTTACAGTTGGAATAATTGAGTGTGTTTCCGCCATCTCTTGTGTTTCCCGTCTTATTTAAAATATCTTATCGACGGGGGGAAACACTTACAGTTCAGAAGACCTGTAATACATCCCTTCAATATTCCCTTCAATAAAAGATTTTAAATAAGAAGGAAACACAGGAGATGGCGGAGACACACCTACAGTTTAAATGGAATAATTGCTACTACTACTACTACTACTACTACTACTACTACTACTACTACTACTACTTAATATTAATATTAATATTAATAATATTTGTAATGATAGTTATTAATCATATTAATAATAATTATATTTATTAATAATATTTATTAATATTAATAGTAGTAGTAGTAGTAGTAGTAGTAGTTGTAATTATTCCATTTAAACTGTAGGTGTGTCTCCGCCATCTTCTGTGTTTCCTTCTTATTTAAAATCTTTTATTGAAGGGAATATTGAAGGGATGTATTACAGGTCTACTGAACTGTAAGTGCGTCCCCCCGTCAATAAAATATTTTAAATAAGACGGAAACACAGGAGATGGCGGAAACACACTCAATTATTCCATCTAACTTTAAGTTTGTCTCCGCCATCTCCTGTGTTTCCGCCTTATTTTAAATCTTTTCTTGACGGCAAGTATCGTGAGTCATATTTGAGATATCTTTTTAGCCTTAAATCGTTTCCATGACCAGAAGATTTAAGATAAAACGTGAATATAGGGAACAGTGGGCACGCACTTACAGTTCAACTGAGCTGACACAATAAATAATGATTTATTTCATACTTCCCCTTAAAACTGTGAATATTTTCTAACAGATATTATTTACAGTTTGAAATGGAAGTATTAAATAAAATATCTCTCTTTTCTATCAACTCTGTGAAATCCACCCTATCTAGAGATGTCTTACCAGTGGTTGAATTTCTAGTTTTATCTGCCGGTTCGACAGCGCGCATTTCTCAAGTTATCCTGTGAGGTGCGCTTTAAGAGGAACATTTAGACCTCTTTTTTGCGTTCCCTTACTTCAGATGGAAAGCCACAAACTATTGCTCTTTAAATTGATGTACAAATCCAATTTAACTTGGCAACAGTCAAAATCCCATGTTTACCTTTTGCGTTATGAGACAAAAGGGTTGGAACCAGAAAGAATCGGCTAATTGCAGAGATGAAGTTCAAAGATTGTAAGGGAACAAGAATTTTGGGAAACGATCCTATACGTTTCCCAAAATGAGAGAACCGCAAAATTCTGTTAACGTGCTTTGAGTTTTGTTGCAAAACTTCGACCAGAACTAGTTTAACTTATAAATCGCTTAAATTGATGGTTTATTTGGATGAAAACCGAGTTGCACGAGCGCTACGATTGGCCGAATAAAAGGGGTCCGTTCCTCTATTTTTGTTCCTTTGTTCCTATATTTGAATTAGGAACAAACCAGCTGTTCCTTTTCTGAAACAAAGGAACAGCTCTTAAACCGTACAAAGGAACGAATTTTGCACTATTCGGAACAAAAAAATACTGATTAGGAACCAAAAGGCCCCTTGTAATAACAAAGGAACGCATTGTTCCTAATCTGGCAAATCAGTTGGGCCTTTCTTGAGTAATTAGGAACCTGAGTTCCTAATAATTTCATTCCTTTTCACATAAAGGGAACGTATTGTTCCCAATAATGAAATCTAATCGGAACCGTTGTTCCTATTAACAGGATTAAGGAACCAACAGTTCCTATATTACTTAGTTCCTATTTCCAGTTAAGTTCTCCTTTAAGGTAATTGGGAACACCTGTTCCCATCTACTGAGCTTACATAGCTCAACAAGGAACTGTTTGTTCCTAATCGCATCCCAGTTAGGAACATTTCGTTCCCATGTCTTAATTGGACCTAACAAAAGGGGAACGTGAAGTTCCTTTGTTTGGAAATTAGGAACGTGCAGTTCCCAAATAAAAAGGAATTAGGAACAAGGTCGCCCTAAATAAAAGGTCACGTTTTGTTCCTATATGAACAAATGGGATAATATTGTTCCTATAGTAATAGGAACATTTTGTTCCACTTCAACACAATTAAGTTACGCAAGCAACGTCAGACGAATACGACAACAACTCTGGTTCAACCACCGCTGCAAGGACCTCGGCCTTGTTCCGGCTAGACTTCGACTTAAGTCCCCGTTGAACACACAAGAGGCCATACAGATCGTCAAAGCCACCTGTCGACGACTGGTCCGAGCGCGGATTAACGACTGTCACAGAAGACTGAACTACTACAAAGACAAACTACAACAACGCCTTGACAAACTTCGACAATTCATACCGACTGACTTACTCGACACTATACTAACTATTGCCGACAGACGAGCTAACAAAACAGCTGAACAGCACCGCACTAAACCTCAACTAAAACTGACGCGACTACAACGTACTAAAGACAAAAAACGACAAAAACCAGACG
Source organism: Siderastrea radians (assembly GCA_964017195.1). NCBI lineage: Eukaryota > Metazoa > Cnidaria > Anthozoa > Scleractinia > Rhizangiidae > Siderastrea > Siderastrea radians. The sequence continues at coordinate 36,001,912 of OZ024897.1, read as the reverse complement.
ACAACTGGGTCAGGAATATTTCTTCCCGTCCCTTAGACAAGACTGAAACACAGGTACTCTCTTACGGACTCAAACACTCAGTGACGCCCAAACGTATACCAACCGAGGCCATTGTATCCAGTGTTGAGGCGGTTCTGTCCCGTCAGAGGGAGCTTTCAGAATCAGCCAAGGATAACATCAGAAGTAGAATAGCTTCCACTATACAATCAGCCTCTCTACCTGACAGTAACTTGACTAAAGACGAACGACAAGCGCTAAAACGACTGAAAACCGACGAAAACATTGTCATACTCCCCGCTGACAAAGGACGAGTGACTGTTGTTATGGACAAGACAGACTATTACGACAAAATGGACGCACTTGTTAACGACAAACAGACCTACCAAATACTTAAACGAGACCCGACGCCAGCACTTCAACGCAAACTTAACAGCAAACTACTTGACCTCAAGAAAACTGACGCTATTGACATTCAACGCTACAACAGACTGAGGTGCCGTGTACCACAACCACCGAAACTTTACGGACTACCGAAACTGCACAAACCTAACATACCCATGCGACCCATAGTCTCGTTCTGTGGGTCCCCGACTTACCAACTGTCCAAATACTTGACTACCGTACTGAAACCTTTGACCGACGAATCACGACACAAACTACAGTCGACTGAGAACTTTATCGACGCAATCAAGACAGTACAAGTACCTGACGACTACAAACTAGTGTCTTTTGATGTGAAATCACTGTTCACCAGTACTCCACTTCAACTGGCTCTAGACTGCACTGAGACCGCCATCAACAACTCTACTATTAAACTACCACTACCTACAGATGACTTAATGGACTTACTGAACCTTTGTCTTACTTCTACGTATTTTCAGTACAACGGCACGCACTACAAACAGTTGCACGGAACAGCTATGGGCTCACCAGTTTCCGTTGTTGTTGCAGAAATCGTTATGCAAAACATCGAGGAACGAGCCCTCGCAACTTACAAACGAACACTACCACTCTGGATACGTTACGTTGACGATACCTTTACAGCCGTACACAAAGACGAAATCGACGATTTTCACGAACACCTCAACGGTCAAAACGCCGACATACAGTTTACTAAGGAGATCGAGGAAAATGGTAAAATACCTTTTCTAGACTGCTTAGTTACCCGCGACAAAAACGAACTACGGACGACAATTTACAGAAAACCGACACACACCGACAGACTACTCGACCAATCATCTTACAACCCAACTTCTCACAAAGCTACGACTATACGGACCCTGACAAGACGCGCACAACTAGTTTGTGACTCACCTGACAGCTTAACGGACGAAATCAAGTACTTAGACAACGTTTTCAACAAGAACAATTACAACCGGGACTTTATTAGACACAACACTTACAGAAACTCCGAACCAAACGCTACAAACACTAACACGACACCTGTCACTACTGCAACCATACCTTACATCAAAGGGACTTCTGAAACTATCGCACGAATCCTACAACCCTACAACATCCGCGTTGCTCACAAACCTATCACTACTTTACGACAGCTACTGACGAACGTTAAAGACAAAGACGAACCGAGCGACAGACGGGGAGCAGTTTATAAAATCAAATGCTGCGACTGCCAGGCCACTTATCTTGGTGAGACCGGCAGAAATCTGAACGTCCGACTGACTGAACACAAACGAGCGACTAGAAATGGTGATCTCAACAATCACATTGCTGAGCACCATTTAAAAACAAACCACAGAATCGACTGGGACTCTGCTGAATGCGTTACCTACAGTACGGACTACTATCAACGAATCAGTCTGGAAAGCTGTTTTACTAACTTAGAACAAACACCACTGAACCGTTGCCAACAGCTACCTGCACCTTACAAACGACTGATTGCTGACAATAACAAGACAGACAAACAATAGACAAACCGACTTTTTTGACAAACAATAGACCAACGGACATTTGACTAACAAAAGACGGATCGAAACGCATCAATCACGTTTTACAGTCTTCACAGCCAATAACATCACGGCTTAACTGACAGACGACCAATAACATCACGAGATCGTCGACCAATCAGGACAACGACCAGAGACTTATAACATCTACTGACGATTCACAGTTCACTTGACTCTGATGATGACTTCCGCTCAGGTTGTCGAAACGTCAGTCAATGTCACCTCAAACAGTCCTTCTCAGGACTACACTCACCCGGACGATCACAATTTACCGAATTATGATATGTCTCCTGGGTTCAAACCATTTACAGTTTTAAGAACAAAAAGTTCCTTTGGAACAAAACGGTCCTTTTCATTAAAGGAACGTTTTGTTCCTATATGAACAAATGGGATCATTTTGTTCCTATAGTAATAGGAACATTTTGTTCCACTTCAACACAATTAAGAACAAAAAGTTCCTTTGGAACAAAACGATCCTTTTCATTAAAGGAACATTGGGAACAAAGAAGTCCCATTTACTTGAAAGCAATTGGAGTGCTTGGGGGGGGGGGGGGCATATCGCATTGAACTTCATTCCGCCTAAACATGCTAGGGCAAGTTTGAGCACGCTTTTTGGATTGTGCTCGCCTTCGCCTTTCTATTGGACAAGAAGCACTTGGGTTCCCAAAGGGGCTACAACATGTTCAGGGCACGTTTGAACAAGGTTAGTATATTTGCCTTGCTATTGGTCAATCGGGAGTTTCGTACTCTAGGGACACAAGGATCGTATAAAACAACTGGCAGGTAAGTGTATGCTCATTTCTCGCTGACTCTCCTCCCAAGAAAGATGAGTAAAAAGTGCAAGCAAGTTGACTGGGCTAAAGTTGCAAATGCTTTGACCAAACCGAAAAGACTTCACTTGGAGAAAGATGAATCCGATGGTCTTTTTCACTGCCCAATACAGACGTGCGATCACGATGGATTTGGGACTCAAAGAGGCTGCAGGAAACACGTAACTCGAAAACACCGTTGGTTCTTTTACTTTGATCAGAAACCAAGCAATGCAGAAATTGAGGCTAGTCAAGTTAACGACTGTAATGAAAGCCCAAAAAATCCAAGCCCACCAGCGCGAGCAAACCGATTCCAACCTTTGAACCATCGGGTGCAATCGCCAAAGAATTCCTTTCTTGGCTCACCGGGAGTGGCGGGGGCAAGAGCGATCGCAAAGCTCCCCAAATTGTCAGCAAAAGCCTTAAGTTTTTCAGATTTTGTTGTGAAGACGAAGACGAACTGACTTGGAAAAATGTCGACTATAGCTTATGCTCTCCTAACCTCCTCTTTAAATTTGCTGATATGATGCAGGACACGTGGAATCTTGGACATGCTGGACGTTTAGGATACCTGGACGCCATTGGGGAGCTAGTGAAATTCAGAAAAGTTAGCGAAGAATTGTCAGATACAGTGGCTAGAGGATTAACTGTCACCGAGACGTACTTGAAAAGAGTTCGACGAACAGTGTCTAAGATGATGAGATTGCAGTGTACCAGCGATCTGGACATTGTTGTTTTGGAAGCCAAGGGTCACTGGGCATCACTCGACGAACTACTGGAAGGTGTGTCTCATTACCTGCCTCGATATGAAGAAGTGCTTAAGAAATGCAGGGACAATCCAGGTAGTGTTTGCTCGGGGGATTTGTCGTTTGCCACCAAATTTCTAGCCGTGTACTTGGTAAAGGGCTCCCGACCCATGACGTACCAGTACCTCACTGTTGACATGGTTCGTGCAGCGAAAACAAACGGGGGATTCATTGACCAGAAAATGTTTAAAACGGCAGGTAAATACGGATTTGACTCCCTCCTTTTAACCGACACTAACATGAAAGTTTTGGATGGATATATACATCACATTCGCCCTCTGCAGGAACCAGTTTGCGACTACGTACTCGTGACGAGAAACGGGGGAGTAAACTGGTTTTTGATGCCATTGGAAAATATGTTCACCCGACGCGCTACCGCCAAATCGTCGAGACGGCAAGTTCCAACCAGCTCAGTGCAAAAGAACAAGACGCAGTTTCAGAGGATCAAAAACAGCTCGGTTGTAGCAAGAGTGCATTATCAAAAGCAACGATCCAGAGAGGTCGCAACAAAGGCCCGCCAATGCTTGGATAAACTACATGGCGACAAGGGGACAAAGTTGGAAGAAGATGTAATTTCAAGACTGTCAGACATCTCGTCCGCCTCCTCTCAAGAACATGATGCGCACCATCTGTCCAGCTGTTCTACAGAAGAAGTCGAAAGTGCAGAGGAGGCGTTGCCACTAAAACGGGAATCCAATTTGGGTGAAATTCCAAGACTTACACGCCAGCGCGCTTTCAAAGTGGCGAACATCGGTCGTACATGCAATAGAAAAAAAGCCCTCTTGTTTACCCAGGACGAAGACAGGTATCTCAAGGCCGGTCTCAAAAGGTACGGCTATGGTCAGTGGACAGCCATTCTAAGGGATTCCGAATTTCATTTCCAGAAAGGAAGGTCTTCTGACTCACTGAAGAAACGAGCGGCGGCCAAGTTTTGCAAAGACACGCCCTAGCTAAAAACCTACTGCTACTATAGAACTGGAATTTCAAATGGGGCCCTGGGAACCGCGCTTGCTTGCTTATGTGCCAATCAAACAGGCCTTCTTTGCGTGTGTGTTTCCCAAAGCATTTCGGGATGTTGCGTGTCACTATTTAGCGCGCAGACTTTAAAAGCCGGGCCTCTTTTCACACACCCGCTAAGATCATTGTACATAAACATCCCGCTTTGTCGTTGCAAGACATCAAGTTTGCTGGAGAGTTTATTCATGGCATTTGCGAGCCATTTGGTTTTCCAAAATCGACGGCCATGTTGGCAGAAAGCCTTTTTTGGAGGCATTTAAACAGAACAACGCAAAGGCAAAGGGCTACTCTGAGGGAGCTCGTCTTGGCATGCCTTTTCATAGCCATTAAACTAGAAAGCAGCGACATTGCAAGAAATTCCTTGTTTATGGACGCTATTGCAACACCGGTTTCGAGGGATGTCATCATAGAGGAAGAACTCCGTGTGCTAGAGTCAGTAAATTGGAGGCCATTAGAACACGCGGACATGATTGGTCTTTAGTGTAGGAACCCACATAGTGATGGACTACTAATGCCTATATTAGGGGCTTTGTGAACAATTAAACGCAAGGCACAATTGAGCAAAACCTGTCATTTATTCATCAAATTAATTATATTGAATCACACTTGATTAATTTATACTTGTATTTGACTGCTTGACTTCTCTTCATTGCCCCATCATCGCCACTCTCGTCGTCGCTCGCGCTTATTTCGAAATTAGCTTCGACTGAAGTTTTTGCCGGTTTCCTTCTTCTTCTTCCCGGCCCACTTGCGGAAATAGCGCTGAAGTAGAACGCTGTGCAGTTCGTTCCTGCAACAGTAAAACAATTTATTGTCAAACAGTCCATTCAATGTACGCTCGAATTGGTGGTCAACTAATTGCAACAAAAGCTTTTTCGACGATTTCATACTACATTTAGTCCCAAAATGCAAATGATTCTAATAATTCCGAAGTATAACCGTAGATTGACTGGACTAAAAAAAATGCACGCGGAATATCGACAGATTTGATGGTTTAAAGCATAATTCGAAAGATTTAAGAAATCTAGTATTTCAACTTACCCGAAATTGCATTGTCACAAATGTCCCTTGTGCGGCACACGTTCATCCAAGCGTGTTCTAAGCCTTCGCTTATGTCCGCGTACGCTATTGCATGTATGATGCTGCACTTCCCTACCACAATCGGGGAAAGGTAGCACAGAGCAGCGTTTTTAATTTTAGTGCTGCCAAGTTGCCTTGCTGGCTGCGTAGCTTTGCTCGCTGACATAACGCTACGGGGAATGCGAGGCGCTATCCTAAAGGTCCACCTTTTATAGACAAACGGCGTGAAATCAAAACAGTTACCATATATGGGCATTGGTACCACCACACGTCACAAAGAAGAGGTCGTTGTATCGCAGCTTGCTTGCTGGAATTTGTTAAATGAATTCTCTGGTAAAAACAGCTCGTTATTTCTCAATTGCAATAATTGGGTGTGCGTTTGCATTTGAATGCATGACAACGTGGGAAAATTACGTCACCAAGCAGCAAAATGAAAAATGTTTCCCCAAAGGGGTCATTAGAAGGTTCGGAATTTTTTTACTTATTCCATTGTCAAACAAGTCATACAGCATAACAAAACGGAGGTTACATAACCCCGCCTCACCCATCAATCGCTTTTCTTACAATGCATTGTCAAGGGGCTGATTAGTGGATGAATCTGAATAAACGCGCTAATAATTGCATATTTCTAAATTCAGTGACACAAAGGCGTGTTTGAAGACACCGTAAAACGGAGGTTACATAACCCCGCCTCACCCATCAATCGTTTTTCTTACAATGCATTGTCAAGGAATCCGAAAAAACGAGCTAATTATTGCATAATTCTAATTTCAGTGACACAAATGCGTGTTTGAAGACAACTTAAAGATTGTAACATTATTGATTTCAATCATAGTCTCCTTAGATCCCTTCAAATCCTTATTATCTTCAGTTCTAGAAACAATCGTCTGCTTTCAGTATTGGATTTTGGTTCGTATAAAGGAGATAAATGCGAAAAATAAGAAATAAGGATTTGAAATGTTTCCTTGGAATCCTTATAATCCTTATTTTCCTTGTCTCTGGAAACAATCTTCTGATTTCAGGGTATTCTTTTTTATGCATGCAAAGAAGGGAAATACGGAAACTAAGGGAACTAAGGTTATATGATGCCCCCTTAGAATTTTGAAGTTTTATTCATGCAATGGAGGAAAATACGGAAACTAAGGAAACTAAGGATAATATGACCCTCCCCTTTTACAAGTTTGAATTTTTATTCATGCAATGGAGGGAAATACGGAAACTAAGGAAAATAAGGATTGAAAATGTACTCTCCTTTGATTCCTTAAAATCCTTATTTTCCTTAGAAAAAATAATAAAAATTATTATTAATATCATTATTATACATTAATATAATATATTAATATATTAATATATTAAATTAAATAAATTTTAAATAAATTTTATAATTTTTTCTAAGGAAAATAAGGATTTTAAGGAATCAAAGGAAAGTATATTTTCAATCCTTATTTTCCTTAGTTTCCGTATTTTCCTCCATATCATGAATAAAAATTCAAAGGGGGTCTTTCATATAGCCCCATGGATATATTTAAAAATATTATTTTCTAAGGAAAATAAGGATTTTAAGGAATCAAAGGAGAGCATATTTTCAATCCTTATTTTCCTTAGTTTCCGTATTTTCCTCCATTGCATGAATAAAAATTCAAAGTGGAGTATCATATTAGCCTTATTTTCCTCAGTTTCCGCATTTCCCTTCTTTGCATGAATAAAAATTCAAAATGGAGGGGGGGGGTTATCATATTAGCCTTATTTTCCTCAGTTTCCGTATTTCCCTTCTTTGCATGAATAAAAATTCAAAATTCAAAATGGGGGGGTATCATATTAGCCTTATTTTCCTTACTTTCCGTATTTCCCTCCTTTGCATGAATAAAAATTCAAATTTGTTAAGGGGGTTGGATCATATTAGCCTTAATTTTTTAGTTTCCGTATTTCCCTCCTTTGCCTGAAGGAAAATCCAACTCTGTTAACGAGAAATAAGGATTTTAAGGGTTGTAAGGATAAAACATTTGGGATTCTCATGTTACTTTTCTTCCGGATGTCTCTCCTTTGGCTTAATGAAAATCCAAGTCTGTAATTATTAGATTGTTCCTAGAAACACGGGAAATAAGGATTTGAAGGGTTCCAAGGAGAGCACACTTGGACTGCTCATGTTCCTTGCTGATTTCTCATTCAGGGAACAAATAGTCCTCTTTGATAAGGAACACACACGTCTAAAAAATGTCTCCGTTTCCGCGTTTTTCGATTCTGCGCTGCAAATAAATCTTGTCAGGGAGTAGAACTTTGACCATTCGCTTGAAAGAACTCGATTTTCGGCCAGAAATTTGCTTCGCTTGTTCTGGGACGTGTTCCAGTGAAAAGGAACGGGAATTTTGGGAAACGATCTTTCTTTCTTTCTTTCTTTCTTTTTTCTTTCTTTCTTTCTTTCTTTCTTTCTTTCCTTCTTTCTTTATTTTGCTGTCTGCGAAAATTCAAATCTACAACTGGTTGACTGGCCGAGGACTTGAAAGTCTCGTGCAAGTTGTGAAGGTGTGAGAGTCTGTGGTTTTTTAAAAATTATTGATGGAAAAAAGAGCGTGGATTTCCGCGAAGAGCCTCTCTTATTTGGCTTTTCACGCGAGCGAGTCGGGGAGGAGCCGCCAGTTACCCCGGGGTATCCAATCGATGGAAATCGATGACCAGTAAAGCAATCGATCAATCGATATTAATCGATAATTTGTATCGGCCAATGCATGATGATCAATCGATAGTCACATGAAACTTGTTCATCGATTGCCATCGATTGGCAAAACAGGTAACACCCAGTTTCTCAACGCGTGTACGAGGTTGCACGGGCATTCGAATTTATCTCTTCCATTGGCGGACGCGTACAAAAAAAGTCTGAGTCTCAAGAAGTTCGACTCCCCATTAGCGGCATCGTTAAAGGCTAGCACCATTACCGTTTTGAAGTGAACATTGGCGAGCTTTAATATTACTGCTAGCAAGAAGAGGGGAGAACGCGGAAACGCGTTTAAAGTTATTCTTGGGCAGCTAGGCCACCTTCAATCTCGGCTTGTGGATCCTCTCTGACATATATTTTTATTTTTATTATATTTTTCTGATGCAACATTTATTTTTTTTAGTTGTTGTTGTATTATAACTTTTTATCTACTTTTTATTGTATATAGACTTTGTATCCTTGTAAATAGAACACATAATTCAGTCGAAAGACTGCGATGTGTTTTTTAACACGAATAAACGATTTCTTATCTTATCTTACCTGCCCGACAACTTACACTGCTGTTGTTGACAAGTTCAGTGATTGCCAATGTAGGAACTTCAGTTACCTGAATACTTCTGTCAAAGTACCGTGACACCAGTGTCCGTTTTGTCGAAATAAGGGACAGAGGAGAGAGAAGATAAGCCTTATTCTCCTGTTAACGTTCAGCGGAATCAAGTAAAATCTGTTAACAATCAGTACGTGGAAAGATGTGATATGAAGTGCCAAGAGAGGACTGTGAAACGGGAGAAAATTTGCGAGCAATCGATTCCAATCGCTTGCTACTGGAATCGATGGCAATCGATAAAAGGTCACACAGATCTGCTTCATCGATTGGTCAACGATTATCGATATCAATCGATTAATTGATATCGATTGATATCGATTGTCCTCGATTATCGATTTCATCGATTAGATACCCCGGGCATTTACGAGCCTGTTCGATGTCTCTTAATTTTCATTTCCAGAACTAGAAGTGCGTCAAACTGGTCTCTGTAGATAAAATGAAACGTCAGAGGTTAATAACCCTATGGAGGACATTCCTTATTCCCTTTTCTTTTGCAAGTTGAACTTGGTTTATATGGAAAGCGGTGGGGCTACGCTATTGGTAGGAACATGGCAACGTGAAAAACAAGAATAAACTAGGTAAGATGAACGTTTATTCGTTTGTCTCACGATGGAATCGCTTAGAGTTGTTGATCGCGACGTTTCGACTGCAATCGAATCATCGCTGTTGCTAGGTTTATAGGTTGCAACAGCGACCTATAAACCTAAGATCTGGAAGCGATATGTAGATGACACTTTTACAGTCTTAGGTAAAGACTATCTAGATGGCTTTTTACAACATCTAAACAGTCAACAGCCTACTATTCGTTTTACCACGGAAATCGAGAAAGATAACACTATCCCCTTTCTCGACACGTCAGCTTCAAGGGATTTAAACGGTCTTCTCACTACCACTGTTTACAGAAAGCCCACCCACACTGACCAATACCTAGCCTATGATTCACACCATCCTCAGTCAGTGAAACGTGGTATTGTTAAGTGTCTATACGACCGAGCCAAACACCTCACATCAAAACCATCAGCTATCTCTGAAGAAAAGAAACATTTATCATCGGTACTTGTTTCGAACGGATATCCTTCTTCATTTATGCGAAAAGCTCACAAAGACAACAAGACCAACAGCCAACAAAGAACCTACGCAGGAATTTAAAGCTACGGAGCACGCTAACGCAACGGGGCATCTTCCTGTTTGGAAAAAAGTTAAGTTTATTGATCGTGACCCTCACTGGTACACACGTACGGTCAAAGAGGCTATCCATATAAAACTTCACCCTAATAACATCAATAGAGATAGTGGAATCGAAATTCCTGAAGCTTGGATACCTACGATCAGAAAGCACAACAGCCGTCCAACCACAAAGCGGACCTGTGAGGGAACAACATCTAATAGTCGGAATAATAATGAGGATCGAAATGCACCAATAGCAGCGAACCATCATGCTACGAATAGCGGCACGTAAACAATCGACCTCATCGCCTGATGAAGACTAGCAGTATTGCAGTCGAAACGTCGCGATCAACAACTCTAAGCGATTCCATCGTGAGACAAACGAATAAACGTTCATCTTACCTATCTTACACCACGATGAACAATAAACACATCTTTAATGACAAAGAATAAATTAGTTGAATGAAAAGCGTCACCGCGTCGATACCGTGGTAGACTGTGAGCAGTCTCTTTCTTCTCCTAATTTTAGCGAGAAGCTGGCGAGAAGACTGAGCCGGGAGTAGCACTGGTGGGCCTCCCTCCCGGGGGGGGTGGGGGGGAACTCTCCACCCATATTTGGGTATAGGTGAGCCCAGGCGGTGTGCGTCACGAGATTTGACCAATCAGAACGCGTCATTTGTGTAGGCATTTTCGCGCTCGGAAAGAGCCGCTTCGAGAAGTGTATGAGGTGAAATTTTCGTTATTTTCGACGCTTGTGATTTTGTTCTGGGAATTATACCTTGTCCTAAAGTTTTTGGAATACCATATCTTAGTTCTGGTCAGGTTATCGTTCAAGGTAAATGTTTTAGTCGCGTTTATGAGAAGTTCAAAGTGGGCAGTTAGTTGAAAGCCGCCATGTTGATTTCACTGTTAATGTCACAGTTCTTTATGGACTCGAAGCTGCTTACTGTTAACGGTATTTGCCCATTATCTAGGCCAGTTAGGTAGTATAACTTTTCTTCTTTTGAAATTTCGAGGTCTACCCGGGTCTACCCCTTATAGTTTCTCCGTTACAAGCCGTTGAAAGTATCGTAGAATGAAGAGATCATGTAAACTAAGTAGCAGATCTCCCGGGAAACCGGCTGATAAAGTAGACCGAGATGAAAGCCGACACCAAGGGAATAACATCAAACTTCGAAAGGTTCCGCTCAAATTTGAACCAAAAAAGAGGAAAAAGGTCAATTTCTATAATGCCTCGGGCATTTCCTCCTTTTATCTCCCTTGTTTGTGTTTATGAGGTCCAAGCAGGTTACCCGGGTGCTGTACAGGGGCACCCAACGAGTAATTTCGGTAAATATCTGTTCGGAAGGAAGGTCGGCTAGAATTTTCGAATGTTCGGCTTTCGATTTCGGACCACGTCTCTGAGGAGAACTGGCAAACTAAGATTTTCGAACTTTTTCTGAACAGATTTCCTAGATATCTCGGAAACGTTTTGAAGAGTGAGTAGAAGTTTCGAAACTGCATTGAAGAGTGCTAGAATTTTCGGAAAAAAAATAGACCAAGAACTTTCGAATGAAACTGAAATCCTTATTTGGAAATAAAGTGATAGTGCTAGAGCAAGGAAATCCTTCAGAGATTTTCACCCCGAATGGTCACACATGAGATAACATTTTCAGGCATTTTGACCAACTGAAGAGTTGTTAAATGAGCGGTGGCGGTCTTTCAGCGTTCCTTTCTTTCTTTTTTGCTTTTTTTCTGCATTCCATTTAGAGCGAGCTTTCCCACCTGAACGAGAGGACGACTTGGGCCTAGCTACAAAAAACCGATTTTTTTTCGGGATTTTTAGAAAACTGTAAGATTTTAGAGATTTGGAGGGATTTTTAGAGGTTTTGGTGAATATTTTCAAGGTTTTTTGTTTATTTGTCACAAAAAAGCTTGAAACTTAGAAATGTTTCGCCACAAGCGATTCAGGTAACGAAACTTCTTGATGCCCCCTTGATGCCCCCTCACTGTATCGGTCGGCGGTTTTACCCATAATCCAGCATTCCTTGCTGTCCGTGAGTTCAAAATGGTGGGCTCAGCAAAGCTTGTTGGTTTGGCTTATGTGGGCGCTAGCAGAAAGCCCACCAAAGCCATGGAATTTTCACCACATCATGGGATTTTAGAGATTTTTAGGAGTTTTTATGGGATTTTTAGAAGTGAAACCGGAGTTTTTTAGATCATTTTGGAGAAATTCCGGAAAAATTTTTAGGCCATTTTTCCGGATTTTTGTAGTTAGGCCTAGGACGACGACGACTCGACTCCTTTGAACGGCCAGTTTTCGCGCCAAAACTGGGGAGTGGCGTGCACGTGACTCGCAACATATGTCTCATATTACATTTGCTTCTTTTATCGCTTTCGCAATCGACTCATGTTGAACGTTCAACCGCAAGTCACATTTCATTGTACATGTGCCTAGTATAACTTGTAATTGGCAATTCTATCCCCAGGGGTGCCAATGGACTACTCTGATTGGTCTTCGCTCAGACACTCGCATGGGTCGCTAAAAATGGTGTTAATCAAGTATGAAAAGTTCTTCGTCTGGCGGGCCATATGAAAAAAGACGAAGGTCATTTTTGGTAGTTTACATTCTGTTGACTCTATTCACCCCCACCTGCCAGCCGATAACATGTGAGGCTCGGAGTGCACGAGAGCCACATTGGTCAGCACCATCTGCCTCTATATACACCGGCGCAATTACGTCTCTCCCCATGATTACGACACGACATTTGGAAGTCTTGTTTAGCCTATGAAAACGGAAGTATTTTTTCAGCTGTCATTTTCTCTCCGCCCGCAAAATAAATAAATAAATAAATAAATAAATAGTCGTAAAAGGCGTCTCCTCTCCCAGGCTAAGCCCTGTTTAGCCTAAAGCAAAGACCCGCGTAGGGTCGCAAAAACTTCATGTTAAAAGGTACACGTAGACTGGTACAGGAGTCAATTGTCCTTGGTTAGGGATCAGTGTGTGTGTAGTTGAAACCTGGGCGCGCAAAAACAACATGGTGTAGAGCAGAAATAACTAGCAGACTGGGGATCGCTGGTGAAATATCGCCCCCTCCCCCCTCTCGAAAACCACACACAAAAAACGTTGTAAGTCCATTGTTTAATGATGTTATAGTAAATCAGAGTAAAACTGACAAACATTTAAACAGTAGACAGAAAACTATTCACTGTGGATTTCATTGGTCCGGCTACGAAAATCTTACTTATGTAAAACCACCTACTCGTAGGCATCAGTAACTTTACGCAAACTCGACTGGAAAGAATGGAACTTCCTAAAAATTCAGAATATATATGGTCATCTACTGCGCTGTTTTACCTCAGCTAGTTTTATTTGTTCAATCTTTTCTCACTATACGAGAGCTAATTCTACCGAGGACGACAACTGGATTTTCACGGGGACAGTCTGGCTAAGTGTCTTGTTTTTTGTATATAATAATATAATATAACATATTCTGCCCTTCTTCCTGAAAATCTCCGCATCGCTGGAAATCGGGGACATTGGAGCCAGCGCTTTTTTGGGCGTCCTACATAGAGGGCTTTTGTAAATGGTGCATACCGCTGATCCAAGCGACATAGTTTGGGCTCACATTTAACGATGGCACACGATGCAATGAGTCGCTTACAAAACCACGTTTTGTCCCATATAAACACCACTGACCAAAATAAATCTCGTGACGCCTGTATGGTATGGAAATTTTTGGAGCAGACAGCAGATTTTTGGACTTAACAGGGACTTGCAGATGTGTCGCCGAATGCTATTTTTTCGTGGTTTTCAAGTGCAAAAAGTAAACATCAAAATAAATCGGATGGAGCTGAAAAACGTAAGGTTAGTTTGTTCAGTGTATAGTTTTACCGAAACCACTTGAACAATTTTTCGACTCCATTGAGTTAATAGGGGACGTTCCATTTTCTATCCGAACCCCCCTAAGGATGGCCAGTTTCTGCACAAGGGGGGTCGGATTATTAAATCAAAGGAGCCGCCAAAAAATGAACCCCTCTGAAATTTTTGCAAAGGTGCCGCCGAAAAGTGAACCCTTCGGATTTTTTTCTTCAAAGGGTGCCGCCAAAAATCTGAGGGGTGGGAATCCTGCCATCTTTGGGGGGGGGGGGGGCGGATAAAAAATGGAACGACCCCAGGTAATCGCTGTTTATAAACTATGAGTTCACATTAAACTATCAGGTGAATATTTTTGGTAACACTACAAGAGAGCATACTCGCAAGCCAACACAAAACTTAGCCATTTCACTTCAATGCTATTCCAGATAGCATTGTTCAATGTTTAGTACATCATTAAGCAATAAGACACTTGCACGATGGTGTCATTTGACTACAACTACCAGAATTCATTTCATGTTTCCTTTGTTTTTAAAATTTGTAATCCCATTGAGGTTTAAGTAGCGCTTCGCCTAAAATGGAAAGTGAAAACAATAGCCTTGCAGCACTGCGGACCGTTGCAATAAGTGCTTATTGAATTAGTACGCAAATTTTTTATTGGTCAAAGAAACATTAGCGCAAAATTCAAACAGACTTTCTCAGAAAAGTGATCTTAATAGTAAGATTGCCGAGCCGAATTTAACACGATATACATTTTGAGGCAACAAGTAATACAGCGTAATTTCAGCGAAATTGTATCTGAGGAAAGTTACATTTTTGAATACATATTTTTGTATGTTTGAAATATCTGTTTTTTTCCCTATTCACGATGACAGAAATATCACTTTCATGCAGGACCATTAGTCTAAAATGTTCACGGTATATCCGACACCCAATCACACACGATTCCTCCTATGCAAAACAAATGAGCAACAAAATGAAAAATAAAAATACAATGTTTTTGCTGACTATTTGCATTTATATGCACAAATGTTTGTTGTTCATTTTATGATATACAATCACAAACTGTAAATGTTCATCAAAAATCTTCAAAAAATCAGAAATACCGTTGGCTGCATCAAAAAAATAATCACCTCCCACTGTATCTTTGAGAAGATAAAAGTCCTCTTCAAGTTTATCCACGTTAACCGTGGGAAGAATACTGGCGGCACTTCCTCATAAAGCTTCCCCGTGTCACCTAAATGTAAATGTTTTCAGTGTAGCAAGTTTCGGCTACTCGATTTCCAAAGAAACATAACAATGATCAAGAAATGTCAAATAGCAATGTCATTTATTTACATTTCTATGGTCATAGAATTCATTATTTACAAATCTGAAAACAAGAAAATGGGTTCTTTGTCTTCTCTACTCAACTTACTGAATTACATCCAAAACAAACAAACTTATGAAACTTCAAGTAAGCATGTCAAGAATGACCACCGTGTTTACATATGCATGCCACATAATGCATGCAGGTGGCAGGAAATTTTCACCCTTTCTGAAAGGACTTATTAAAATCAACCGTTCGGGAATTTTTTTTTTTGCAATAAAATAAGTGCAAAATCACATTTTACAGGAAAACAACCAGTTCTGTAACAACATAATACGCTGTAAAACCTCCCAGGCTATGTAATGTATAACACTACATACAACTGAACCAGTTCTTTAAAAAACCACACAGTGGCTAGTGCAATAACACGCTATCTGACGTGCTGTTTCATGTACAACTACAATTTGGAAACTCCACAAAACCTTATTCACTGATGTTTTTTTCCTTAAAAAAACAACTGTCACATAAATCTTGTGCTTGTTTGCACAACTATTACAGTGGTCAAACTTGTGATAGGTGCACATTACCCACCTTTTGTCACATATAACTATGTTTATAAATGTTAATAAAGATAATAGAAATAAAAGTGAAATTCTCACATTTTCAAAAATCAAAATTATATCTGGTTGTTCAAAATCCCCCCCAAAAGATACACTGTGTACTGTATGTACTATGTCACCCCGGTCACCGGTTTTGCCAGCTCTAGATACATTTTGTCAAATTTTTTGCATTCCATACCAAATTCATGCCATAGACTTTTACTGCTCCTTAAGTGGAACCCAGAATTAGGATTGGATCTTCAAGTTTGACCGCTGTTAGTATGCATACAAGTCATGTTTGCATCGAAGTCATGTAACCAGTACTCTTGAACATTTCTAAGTAACTAATTAGTGTCAAAAGAGGGTACAGACTGTATTTGTTCACAAGTAACTAATTGTAGTCAGAGAGCAAATTGACAGACCAAAACCATAGCTTTGGATTAGCATTCGATTAATCCAAGAGGAAAATGCCTTTGCCTGCTTGCCCTGATAAGGATCACTTCGAGCAATCAATGCCACATTGTGGCCATGGATGTGAGAGTCAATAGGCATTATACATAGTGTCATGAGAGTCCACAATAATCAACACTGTCTTGTTATTGACCACTAAAATGTGGAATGCCTGTTTCTGTTGGGTTCACACCAAGCAAATTGTACTCATGTAGAATACCACCAACATGACAGTGTTCACCAGGTGCAGTAATCACATCTTCCACAGCAACATCAATCCCCTCACCTCCAAACAACTCTTCGTGCATGCCGTTCCCTGTCCTGATTGCTTCTGTTATAGCTGTTTCCCACTGCCTGTTAAGGGGTTGTGCAACAGCAGGTGCTGTCAAATTGGACTGATGATAAATGAAGCCAAAGCTAAGTGCAATAAATGTGCAAGCATTGCTGCCATTTCTGCCGTCAATGGTTGACTGACTGACATTCCATGGGAACAACCACAGTGTTATGCCACATCCAACATCAGTGCCATCCACAGAAGAAGATGTACTCACAGGTGTTAAGACAGGTATCAATGTTGCGGCTGCTGCAGTAGAACTCGCACATGTTGACGCTGTAGGTGCTGCAATAGAACACACAGTTATTGAATTTGTACATTTAGGTGCTGCAGTGGAACATGCAGGTATTGAAGTTGTAGGTGTTGCAGTATAACACACAGGTACTTAAGTTGTAGGTGTTGCAGCAGAACACACAGGTACTGAAGTTGTAGGTGTTGCGGAAGAACTCCTAGGTATGGATGTAGGGGCTGCAGTAGACACAGCAGATGCTGCAGAGGATGATGAAGGCACATCCTCGGAGACCCAGGGGCAGCTAGTCGGGACGACGGGATTTTCATGGGTGAAAGTTTACAACAAGAGCGGGAGAGCCCCTGGGCTCTTACTCTTACCGAACGAGTTCCAGAAGCGTTTGAAATCCTACCTTCTTATTGGCCAGAAAAAATCAGCGAAGAGGAACAGCCGGGCGACTCTCATGTCTTCTTACACGAGGTTGTTTTCCTCATCAATCGCCATAGTAGCGTGGCCCGTTCAACGGGAACATTTTTGAGGAGAGCTTCAGAAAAAAAATTAATACTAAATAAATAAACGAAGTCGAAGAAATCGCAAACTATAACGTGGCCGGAAGAAAACAAACACTCAGCAGGATTTTTCACGAAGGACTTATCGAAGGTATCGTAAATTTTTAGAGCTAACGACTCCCCTTTCTCAAGTGTTGCATGAGGCTAATAGCTACTCGAGTAAACGATGTTACTAATTATTTCTCCTTGTTCGTTGAACTACGTCTGAAACTTTCCACGGGAATCTCCGATGCACGGGCCACGCAACTATGTCGATCGAGCGTGGGAACCACAGTTAACCATAGCGTAATATGAGTGTTTGTATGGAGCTGAAATTCGATCGAAAATAATAGGCGGTCTTCCGCTGAAAATGCATTAAAATGGAAATACAGTTTGAAAAACATTACCTGCTGTGTGCTTGCTGTGTTTTTATTGCTTTTCCGAGCTTCTGGAGGCCGATCTGGGCGATTTTCTGCTTAACGGTCGATGCCACGTACTAGAGAGAACCAGTTCTCTCTAGTACGTGACATGACACGCTCGATCAACATAGTTGCGTGGCCCGTGCATCAGAGATGGAAAGTTTCAGACGAAGATCAACGAAGAAGGAGAAATAATTAGTTACATTGGAGAAAGGGGAAGTCGCTAGCTCTAAAAATTTGCTTTACCTTCGATAAGTCCGCCGTGAAAAATTCCCTGTGAGTGTTTGTTTTCTTGCGGCCACGTTATAGTTTGCGATTTCGTCGACTTCGTTTATTTATTGTTATTTTTGTTGAAGCTCTCCTCAAAAATGCTCCCGTTGAACGGGCCAGGCTACTACGGCGATTGATGAGGAAAACAACCTCGTGTAAGAAGACATGAGAGTCGCCCGGCTGTTCCTCTTCGCTGATTGGCCAGAAAAAAATTTTTCTGGCCAATCAGAAGGCGGGATTTCAAACGCTTCTGGAACTCGTTCGGTAAGAGTAAGTGCCCAGGGGCTCTCCCGCTCTTGTTGTAAACTTTCGTCCATGAAAATCCCGTCGTCCCGACTAGCTGCCCCTGGGTCTCCGAGGATGATGAAGGCACTGCTGGTGCTGAATTTCCTTAGGTAGACAAGGAAAACAAGTAATTAGAACCCACATGCAAATACCAATGGTTGTAGATAAAGAAATAGGAGAAAACCAGTGGTTAAACAAACACATTGATAACAGTAGAGTAACTACCTTGCTCATAATAATAATAATAATAATAATAATAATAATAATGATAATAATAATATTTGGGCTTTAGGAGCACTTAAACAGAGTCTCAGTGCTCCTACAATTATGCAGATGAAAAGAAATCTAACTAATACTAATTACACTAAAAAGCTAGAAACTAACGTAACAATAATAATGATTAATTCTTGAGAAGTTAGGTTTTTAAAGTCGTTTTGAAAGGGGCTACAGATGCAGGGTTCTTAATCTCACTAGGCAGTTTATTCCACAATGTAGGAGCTGCAACTGAAACTTAAGGCTCGTTCTCCAAACAATTTTGTTCTGCATTTGGGAACTACAAGTAGATTAGAGATTTCAGAGCATAAACAGCGGGATGGCTCCGATAGCTATGTAGGGGTCAGACCATGAAGCACGTAAGTAATGCAAAGAATCTTAAAGGTTATTCGCTTCCTCACAGTAAACCAGTGAAGGTTATTTAAAACTGGAGAAATGTGGTCGAATTTCTTGACCTTTGCTACAAGTGGTGCCGCTGAATTTGAATTTGCTGTAACTTTGCACAAGACATGTTTAGAAGCATTTACCAAAATAAATGTTTCAAAAGTGCTAGCTCTCTCCTCTGTAGAAGCCTCCTACAATCATGCTTTTACTGTACTGCACATGTTGGAAAAAAATGTATGGAGGCTGGGTAGATGAAAAAGAGTAAAGTGTGAGGGGAACACTGGGAAGGAGAGTAATCCTCTCCTCTTAACAGTATAGTCACGCAAGTTCCCTCTTACATCCAGACTGGAGAGTAATCATTTCCTGTTAAGAGTATAGTCACGCATTAAGTTCCCTCTCACATCCAGACTTTGAGAGTAATTTCCTCTTAAGAGTATAGTCACAAATTTTGTCAAGTTCCCTCTCACATCCAGACAGGAGAGTAATCATTTCCTCTTGAGAGTATAGTCATGCAAGCTCCCTCTCACATCCAGACTGGAGAGTAATTTCCTCTTAAGAGTATAGTCATGCAAGTTCCCTCTCACATCCAGACAGGAGAGTAATTTCCTCTTAAGAGTATTGTCACACAAGTCCCCTCTCACATCCAAACTCGAGAGTAAACATTTCCTCTTTAAGAGTGTAGTCACGCAAGTTCCCTCTCACTTCCAGCAGGAAAAATGAAAAATGGGCTTTTTTGTAGTGTGGCAAATGACCAGAAAGAAATTAGCATATTTATTTTTCTTAATGTCAGGCGTATGGACTTTTACTTATGCTTATGTCACCATGTTCTTTATAATTATTTGTGGTCAATAATACAAAATAAATGAAAAAAATGTAGGTCACATTTTATCACTGATTTATAACATGTTCCTGTTGGAGACTCTGCGGAGGAGAGAGCAGTGCTTGTGAAAAAACCACACCTGCATGACAAGCACAAACATCATGTTCTTCAAACAATGGAAACAACACTGCCAACGGCCATGTAATACTAAAAGGTTACAGTACGAATTTCGAAGAGACAAGCAAGCTTATTTAGAAATGCATAAATTATGGCTCATACTTACCTCTAACTTATGGTGTTTCACTTCAACTTCTAGCCTAGAGAGGCAAGAGACACAAAATTTTCCTTTTCCTCCCCTTGTTCTTTGGGTCTTGGGTGGCAAGATTGAAGATGCTTGCTTCTTTGCGGGTGCGCTGTCGCAGTTGTTGCGTGCTGACTTGACCATGTTTCCACTCATCATGATGAGGAGAATAACAAACGGCTTTTAAGGGCTTGGAGAACAATACCAGAGCACCGAATCCCGATAATGAAAACTATTTAATATACTCTTTCATATCATATACAAACTTATTTACCATTTATCTACAAATATAAGCATCCACAGCGACTTGAAAAGATGAAACTACAGCTGAAATACTGACAAATGCATAAAATCAATATGAAAATCAAGACACAGCCTTGTAACTTTCTTCGCTCACATACAATTTTCCCGATAACCTGCGAAAAAATAGATCAGCACACAATTTTTCCATATTTGGAGGTTACGAGCGTGCAATCGACAAATTTCGTAGAAAATATGAAAAGAAAGTAATTTTAACTAATCAAATTGTTGCATTTTAATTGAATGAGCCAATTATGATGCGTGCGACATTCTTTGCATTCCGATGCCGATTTCTCTTTCCGTCATAGGCGAAGCACTACTTAAACAACAATTAATAGCACTAATTTACACAAGAAAGGAACAAACTGAAGGATTCTGGTAGTTGTAGTGAAATGACGCCATCATGCAAGTGTCCTATCCACATTGTCTCCTGTATTAGCTTGTTCCAGGCCTCAGTTAGTTAAGGCAAGCAAAAAATGAAAAGTGAGTGTGGTTTTCTCCCAAGTCCTTGCCCGTCTTTTCTTTCACTCGCTTTTCTTTTTGCCCGTCACAACCAATTGAGAGCCTGAAACAAGCTAGTACAGGAGAAAGTGTCCCCATTTGCAACTGCCACATCTCTAAACTGTATGATATCATGAGTTGGGTCTATAGGTGTCATGGTTTTATGTAGATCGTTTGCTACCCAGTGACGTCGGCTTCTTTCCTTTGATATGAACTCTCTTGGAATAAGAAGTTTCAGAGCTTTGTTTATGTGTATCATTTCTCCATTTCTTTCGATGTACCACTTTTGCTTTCCTTGACTGAGGTTTTTACTTGCTTTTTCTTTTAAATTCTCTTCCTCATCACTATCTTCATCACTATTTGTTCCAAAATCAACATTCATTTCATTCAAATCAACTTCCTTATCATCTCTTCCACAGTCTGCAGTAGGCATTATAAATTCTTCTTCTCTTTCAACCAAGTCTTCCATTTCTACTTCTGTTTGTACTTTCTCTAACAAGTTGGCGTCAACGGAAACATCAAGCTTGTCATACGTAGGAGGCTGATTCGAAACTACAATTATGCCTTTTGGCTTAGGAAATGTGTAGGGAAATTCCCATGAGCTGTTCTCCATTAAACACCTTTGGAATTCAGACGGCAAGTATTCCTGTACAAGTTCTTGAGCTGCTTTAATGCCCTCTTTATGCATGTGTTGCTGTCTTTTCAAGAACTCCTCATAAGTGTTTGGGTACTGGTACGTGTTTGGTTTCATTTTTGAGGTACGGAAGTGAGAAAGTTTTCTGTTGCTTGTGGCTGGGATCTTGAGGTGCTCATAAGAGGATAACTCTGACAGAGCTTCAGTAAGAAATGTCAGGTCTTTTGTTTTACTAATCATCTCTGCAAATGTAGGAGCTGTGTCTAGAGACTGTAGTTGATTAGTCTTGCCCTGTAACTGTCCAATAATTCTTTCAGTAGCAATTGTTCCAGAGCGATGTAGGGAACAGGCCTTTGATCCAAGATTTTTAAAGTGCAAGTACATTGCCAGACAGTGTAATGAACCGGCTGAGAAGAGCAATTCTGCTGTAGTGTACGCCCCATAGGTAATAAAGTGACCACGCTTTTCTTTCAATTTTGCTGCATTAGCTTGAGAGTGCAGTTTCATTTTTTTTTATTTCCAGGTATTTTTTCCAGAGTCTAAAAATCATTATCCCAGTTGACAATGCTTTCTGGATTTCTTCAGGTGTTCCAAAATTGGGATCAAAAAATGGTTCAGTTAAATAGTAAACAGCAATCAAATAAAGGCATGTTCCATCTGATCCCTTGACATGTTCATGGAGCATTTCTGCAACTTTAGGTGTAAAAATTCTGTTTGCAGTGTCAGGTCGCTGGTCAAAGAAGCTTATCAAGAGGAGATCATTTGTAGAGAATGGGACACTCTGGCCTTTTTTCTGACATATGGACATAAGCTCTTGTAAGTGATTGATTGTTGCAACAATGCTCCCACGTTCATCCTTGAAGAAGGTCAGATCTCTAGTATCATATTTAAGCACACGGAGAAATGTCCGTCTCAAGTGGTCATAATCACCATAGGAAATACTAGGTAGCCGCCAAAAATATGGTGCTACAAATTTCTCATCAGGAATTCCTAATCCTAAATAGTAAATTCCCTGTGCTACAGTTGATTCTGTTGGTGTCATCAGCTGGATAGAAGCAGAAAGTGAAAAACCAGCAGAGTCTGTTGAGTGACCAATAAGACTGACCTTCTTTTCTGCACAATCTTTCCTCATTTTTTGCCAGATTTTTAATAGATGAGTTCCGCTGTATCCCTTCTTGGGTGTGGGCCACATCAGATAGACCAATGGTTGTGACTTTTCTCCAGTAAGGTTACACAAGTTATGAATTGCCACTTTCGCTGCTAGTTTGCCTTTGTCAATTATTCCTTGTACTGTCCGTTGCAGCGCAGAGAAGTCATCTGTATCTCCTGTGAACAAACAGAATTAAGATTTACAAAAAAATAATAGAAATTTGGTCTAACATTAAATGATTCCAGAATTTGTAAAAAATACATTTGCAGCAATAGACTGATTCAAAATTCATACTTAAGTTAAACAGTAATTGTAAATTTCTTTTCAATTATTAGATGTGAAAAGAAGGGTAAACTAAAGAATAATTTTGGGTTTTCAAATTTCTTCGGATTTTTGAGGACACTGTAATGTAAAACCAAATTACAAGGAATAAAGCTAGAAACCATTAATTTTCTATTTAACATCTTTAAAAGCTGTTTACATAAACAATGTTCAAAATTGTTTTCAAATAAAAGATAATGTTTAAGTTCATTAGAATCCGTCTTGAAAACCTGTCTTCCAGTTTCTGTCAAAGGTTTTCATTTTTTTAAAAACCAAGTTTAATTAACCATGTTTAGTTGGTGTGAAAGGGGCAGCACATGTACTTATACAGAAAACAAATGCATAAAAGAACAAGTGGATTAAGAACCTCCAGGCTTTTATATATGAACCTTACAATAAATATATGAAGAATTATTCAGGCTGACCTTGAAAAAAGTAGGTTCTTAAATGTGGGTGTTAACTGTATTTATTTTTATGTTGCTGCTTAGTGCATCTATGAAGGTTTTTTCGCTGGCTAATTCAAATTATTATGACAGCTCTGACTGTTTCTACTGCCCAACCTCCATTTCCATGTTGCATTCAATGAGTACCTGATCTCTGGAGGGTCTTTTTAAGGAAATACTCGTTGTAACCAATGAAGCTGTGATTCCTTTTTTAACCCTAACTCACAGAGTGTGTTTAACATGTAATTAACTTCTCCACATAATTTTATACATTGTTCAGTAGACAGGAAAACTTAGCAGCCACAGGGTGAACATGTTGATATCATCTTATTTACTGTGCAAGGAAGTGTATAGCAGCTAGAAATGAGCAATACTAATCAGATCTTGGACGTTTAAGGGCTAAGAGTCATTATTTAGACTGGTCATAAAGCACAGGGGGTGGGCTGCATGCTTGTAAAAGAGGGTCGGCTTAGGATAAGCCATGCATCATTTAAGAGGTGGGGCATGTAATAGTTTGTTTGTTTGTTTGTTTGTTTTTTTGTGGCATCAAATGGTGTCTTTTGATAACATGCCAGCATAACTGCAAACTTGGGAATTTCGCTCTTTCTCTGAGCCCCCTATCCTCCAGAATTTCCAATTCCCTCCTTGGGTGGGTTATAGATATTTTCTGGAATTACACATTCACACATCTGTGGTTATTAATGAAACATAATAGATGCAAATTATTTTCTCAAAGTCATTTCAGGTATATCAAGAAATAGATCTCATGCAATGATAAACTGGGAAAATAAGACTTTGTATAATATTTTTCATCTAGAGTCAACTTTCCACTTTGAATGCTATTGTTCATCATGATCTTTACAAACATAGGACATAAAGTACAGGGAGAAGGGGCGGGGGGGGGGGGGCAGAGGCTGGGAAAAATTATCATTTTACGAAGTCTTGTTTTATGTGATCTTACTGTTATTTACTGGTGATGGGTCATTTCATTTTTGACAGACAAATATGGGTGTGCCAGGCATTATCATGCAAACATTTTAGGGTAGGTCACATAAAACTGGCCTTCATATTAATGAATATTTCCTGCTTACCACCCCCCCCCCCAACCACCACCCTGCCCCACTCCCCTGTATTTTATAACCAGTCCCTTACAATCTCCTACTTTCTGGAATGTTAACTTTTATTATAACAGCTCTGTTAGATTCATAATTGTAAGAAAAGCATTTATTTACAAAAGAAATATCATCTTGAACGGCCTGAAGAAATCTGAGGGAAGTAATTTAAGTTAATACTAATTTAATAAATGCTGCAGTTTTTCTGGAGGCCTAGTAAGCAGTGGAGTGTTCAATACTGTTTGAAGATTTTTTTTCTTTTAACAATCAGTATCAGGAGACAGGGGCACAAGGCAGGACCAAAAACCACAAAAAATGTAATTTAAAAGGGACAGTAAATCATATAAACAACACTAAGGCATCAATATCTGCTAGGTCTTGTACAGCCACAGTGCCACAGGTGCAAGCAAAAAATTCACTACAAAACTCAAGGCCCCCATTCTTGGATTCCAACACAGTGGATTAAAATTTGCTTTAAGGTTTGAGTCAGCTTTTGAAGCAATTAATTTTTACACACACTTTGTATGTTATTTCTGAGTGCATTAAAAAGTGTACTCAACTATAACAAACTTGCTTGAATAATAAATTAGCCAGTTGGAATAAATGCCACCTTTTCACAGAAAGTATCAGAAATAATCACCTGAAGAATTTTCATGTTTTGGAGTAAACAAAGCTGTTGCTATATTAACCTCTAATGACAGCATTTACTGTTTCTTTTTAAGCAAGTGAAAAAAAATATATAATCATTGACTGGACAAAATACACAAGGACAATGCATTTCATGTATTAAATTTTCTGTCCAATGCAATCTCCACACCTCAATGCCCTTGCCTCATCACTGGCCTCTATCACAGGACCATCCAGATAAAGACACGCAGCTTGGTCCAACACATCTGAATTGTAACCTGGTTGCAAGGCTTCTTTCTTATTAAAGTTGTCACATGTTGTGCCACAAGGAAGACCAAACAAATCCTGCAATGTGTGTTAATAACAATTAATACACAATTCATTAATGAATTTATTAATGATTCATTGTAATGATTCACCAAAACCCATATGGGAACAATGCAGAACTACATGAAATTAAGTGTTTATGGGAGATTTGATCTGAATGATCAAATCTAAATGGCATCCTGATATGAATATCAAATATTGTTTTTTGATTTCCATTTTCCTTCCCCGCATTTTTGCCGTTTAAAACGTAAAATTTTACTTCTGCTCATGTCAAAAACCGCGCAAAGGGAGACCTGGGGATAGTCATGTTCTGATGTCATTCCAGGAACGGAGTCGATGCCGAAACAAACTACAGTACGTGGGCCGCATTGCGGAGATCTAATACAGTCATTTTATTTTTCTTTTCTCCGCAACCGCCAAATTAAGCACAAAATTATGTGAAATCTGTCATATACACCTTAAGTTGCTTTTTACTGTGATGTGGCAAAGTCACAGGATGATACATGTAGCTTCAATCAAATAGAAACAATGACTATAATGAAACTAAATCCTGTGCAAGCAACCATGCATTCTCAGATATATTTTATTAACTTGAACAGAACAGACATACCTTTGTTAACTTGTAGTTGCATTCTCCAAGCCTTATCTTGTGCATTTTCCCAATAGTTTTAATTAATGGGATGTAATGATGATTTACTGTCCCCTTAAGTTTGCCAACCAGATTTGTGAGTATTGCTATCTGTACAGGTCTTGTCACATCAATGTCTTGCTTGAACAAAGTGAGAAGGTCAACTATTAGTTTCTCCTGGTATCCATGCTTGCAGCTTTCATGTAGCATTTCCTCCCAGCCTTGGACACTTCTTTCTCTTTTCTTCAGTGCAGATACTGCTCTTGACACATTTTTGTTTTCAAGACTTAAGGAGTGGATAGTGGCTTTTACTTCAGTCTTCTTTGCACAGTCATGCCGAAATCCCCTTTTCCCCATCCTTGAGGCTGCAGTGTTCTTAAGTTTTCCTTCTGACCGCTTGTTGAATAAGTCAACGAGATAATGCTCTTGCTTGTGGCAGTTGTCACAGGTAAATGGATATTTGGGGTTTCCACTTGGTTTTCCAGTACATGGTGGATCAAGACTTTTTATGGTACCAGTTATCTTTTGTTTTATTCCATTGTGAATGATTTCTCTGTTTAACAGTGAATACACTGCCCTGCCTGGCCTTGTTTCAGAAAGTCTTCCTGCTTCTTCAGGGTGCTTTGCTTTCCACCCAGCCCACGATACACAATTTTCATGCCCCTTTTCTAAAAAACACTGGTACTTTCCCTTTTCTTTTTCTCTTTCAAACAACAATTTGCTTGAAATTCTGCGTATTGCCACATCCTCCTTGAAGCTCTCCACGACTTGTTTGTTTTGGTAAAACCCTAAGCACTGAGTCACTCTACTGTCACGTTCCGTGATTTTCAAGGCCTCAAAGATGGTTCTCTGCTTTGAAGCAGAAGTGTCTTCCTTTGGCAGAGAGAAGTCCTCCTTACTAGAACCAGTAAAGAATAGTGCAGCCATCTGGTGTACCTTTGTCTTTTGATGATCAGTAGCCTGTGCTACACCATCAAATTGGTGATGATCAACCTTAGACAGTTTATTGAACATACCTCGCTTAACACACAGTGCTTCATAGTGAGGACATATTGCACATTTTATAGACTCTTGTTCTGTTCCTTGGTGATTGACAACATACAGCAGTGAACTGGGGAATTACATCATTGATAAAGGTGAAGCTTCTGAACTCATAGGCAGCAGTCTGGCAGACAACAATGGG
The DNA here is from genome assembly GCA_964017195.1 of Siderastrea radians. Lineage (NCBI taxonomy): Eukaryota > Metazoa > Cnidaria > Anthozoa > Scleractinia > Rhizangiidae > Siderastrea > Siderastrea radians. Next base: position 35,974,443 of record OZ024897.1, on the reverse strand, counting down.
TGGGAAGGCTACACTCAGAAAAGCTCTCACACAATTACTCAAGTGGCTGGTGCCATGTGTTGATTCCTGGTATATCTTTAATCTTTCTTCACTGCTTCTTTTTGATGATGGAAATGGGAACAACTCTTCAAGATAATCCTTAAAGCTAGACACACCAAGCTCCTCTGGCCCTATGTCTTTCACTGCCAAGTTGTTCCAATATCTTGAGTTCAAAAATGTTTTGTTACAATAGGATTCAAAAGTAGGAGGAACATAAATTGGTCCTTTGTTCTCGATAGGTTCTTCTATCCATGCATCCTCAGGCTGCTCAAACATAACATCTGGTGAGTGGGTTTGTTCTTCTACTGTAGCTTCAGCTTGATCTTGTAAAGAATCCGGTGTCTGGATTTGGTCTTCTACTGCAGCTTCAGCTTGATCTTGTAAAGAAACCGGTGTCTGGATTTGGTCTTCAACTGCAGCTTCAGCTTGATCTTGTAAAGAAACTGGTGTCTGGATTTGGTCTTCTACTGCAGCTTCAGCTTGATCTTGTAAGGAATCCGGTGTCTGGATTTGGTCTTCTACTGCAGCTTCAGCTTGATCTTGTAAAGAAACCGGTGTCTGGATTTGGTCTTCAACTGCAGCTTCAGCTTGATCTTGTAAAGAATCCGGTGTCTGGATTTGGTCTTCTACTGCAGCTTCAGCTTGATCTTGTAAATAATCCGGTGTCTGGATTTGGTCTTCTTTTGCAGCTTCAGCTTGATCTTGTGAAGAATCCAGTGTCTGGATTTGGTCTTCTACTGCAGCTTCAGCTTGATCTTGTAAAGAATCCGGTGTCTGGATTTGGTCTTCTACTGCAGCTTCAGCTTGATCTTGTAAAGAATCCAGTGTCTGGATTTGGTCTTCCACTGCAGCTTCAGCTTGATCTTGTAAAGAATCCGGTGTCTGGATTTGGTCTTCAACTGCAGCTTTAGCTTGATCTTGTAAAGAATCCGGTGTCTGGATTTGGTCTTCAACTGCAGCTTCAGCTTGATCTTGTAAAGAATGCGGTGTCTGGATTTGGTCTTCTACTGCAGCTTGAGCTTGGCCTTGTTCCGGTTGATCCACTGGAAAATCAAGATCTGCTTGTGGGGTCTCTTCATCTGCTGGAGCCAACCTTCCTTGAGATCTTTGTATGATCCCTTTTATTTGTTTCTTGCCCCTGGTTAGCTTTACATTTTTGAATGAATGATGTTTACCAAATACATGACGGCCAAGGCATTCAAAGAGGGCCCTCTGGTTTAAGGTGCTCTTCTCAACATTAAAGTGGTTGGCTACTTTTTCGAAGAGTTCTGATTTAAGGATTCCATCACCCCTATCAAAAGATACTTCATAGACACCATCAAGCCACTGAAGTAACTCTTGGGGGCAAATGTCTTTAAAATCCTTTTTAGGGCCTAAAAACAGAATAAGAGTTATACTAAGAAGTGCTCTCATTCTAATCTGGGCTTTATTGCAATTCATAATTATCTGAACTAAAATGTCACAATAATGAGCATTACAATATGAGGAAGTAACCAATTTGGGAGTAAGGCTGTCCTGCACACAGCATACAGAGCATGATCAAAGATAAATTTAATGCATTTCTAACTAAAACAGGGATTTCATTCTTTCCAGAACAATTTTTTTGTTGCTTTTCATTACCTCCTCCAGAAACAGGGCCTTCCACTAATGCCAGACATATGATTGAACACTTGAAATCGGCCAACTTCTGATCTTTTGTTACCTTCAGACAAATTTAATGGGGATGAATGTGAAAAGCTTAGTGCAATGTAGTCTTGAATTCAATCCTTTAAGACCTGATATAAAAATGCATATTCTCATTACTGATCTCCACACATTTCTTATGGAACTATTAAGGAGAATTTGTCTAAATATCAAGACATCCTATCCTAAGTGATCACCTTTTTTTCTTAATTATCTCCATGAGACTTCATTCAATCCAAAATTGCTATCATAGGATAGTGCAAGTTCCCGTAAATCGGAGATAAATTTTTTGGCGATTTTTAAAGAGCCAGTGTCACCCAAACTCCTTTGCACTCCAAGGTACATTTTTCATAATATGAAAAATCCGCCATATGAAGTCTGATTTGTACCTTCTTCCTTTGCTGCCGTTAATGTTCCGAAAGCACTGGTGTGAATTTCGAGTTGAGATTGAGGTGTCGTCGTATCGATTTCGTTGCATATTTCCGAATTCTGTAGTGTTTTGGCATGTTGGATGGTTAGTAGCATTTGGGAAAGGTGAGGCAAAGGCCCGAGTCTTCCGGGCTCTGCCAAAGTTGTACGCCCGAAGGAGTCCGTGTATTAGTAGCAGACTGACGAAAAGAGTTGTTTTCTTCAGTAACATCTAGTGATGAAGATATTTCTATTTTCAGAGGCTACTGCTGTACATATCAGCTTTTAGCTAGAAGGCCATTGTGGCATGGTACAGTTTGTGAAAAGTCCGGCAAACGTGCCAGCCAAATGCTAAAAGCTGTTTCATAACAGAAACACAAGCGTGCAAAGCACTTTGGGTGACACTGGCTCTTGAAAGTTAACGTAAAGAAAGAGGGGGGGGGGGATTGGTGAATTTAGGAAAATTGAAAATTGTTAAGAATTAAAACTGAGTTAAACTTAAAATTTCAAGTCAATAATAATTATTAAAAGACGGACACCAAAACACAAACAATTCCAGGTGCTCTTGCATGTGGGTGGACTGTCTGGGGGTGCGTACAAAAGTATTTCCTCTTTTATTTCTTTCTTAAATCTTATCCTATTTCCTCAAACTTCATGTAATATAATATTGCCCCCTTAAGCAAGTTTAATTATTAAATTAAGACACTTTAAATGCCCGGTTCTGTTTAGTTAGATTTGTGTTATTGTGAATCCTTTAAGACATAAAACATACCTGAGTATTGCCATAAAAAATCCTTTGATTCTGTATTGGTATTTGAGTAACATCTGCTAGCTTGTGCTTAAGCTCATTTATGGTAGTTGTGAGTGGTACACTGACAATCAAGCTTCTATAGCCATGATACAGCAACACAGAGAGGCTGAAAAAGATAATTATTAATGTTAATATCATCGTGGTGGATTTTATAATAAACTTTTGAGGGAAGTCTTGGATTCTGACATATGCCAATCTTAATAAACAACTCTGCCACAAGCATACTTGTACTTGTATGATTTTAAGGTCACTCTGAGAGAAAACGTTTTCAATCATTACCCCTAAATATACATTTTGCACTAAAACACAAAATGCTCCCATGTTTGCAACTGCAAATTAACTTCACACTATACACTCAAATCACTTACCTCTCATCTTCAGGCTCAGACATGAAGTAAGCCTCCCTGTTTAATTCAGTTGAAATCAAATGTCCTCCTCTACATTGCATTTTTCCTTTTTGTTTATTAAGCTACAAAAACAAGGGAAGGTTTATTATTATTATGAATCATTATCATGATTATTATTATTATTATTATTATTATTATCATTATAAAAGGTGGAAAACAATGGGAACTATAGGAGGAATCAAACAAGCAATCAAGTAGCTATCATGGCTTCAAGCATCATACAACTTAAATGTTGCTTTGAAAATGGTGTCTGTCTGAAAATGGTGTCAAATGTTACTTTATAGAAAATATCAGACTCCAAAACCTAGGAATGGCAGCCATGAAGAACCATCACAAAAGTTGTAATGACTAATGTTGGTGAGGTTTTCCATTCTTTTTTTTCCTTGGGGGCAGCCAGGCTCTTAATTTTAATAGGAAAAATAGTTGTCATCTTGGACAACCAGACAACTGCTAATTTCAATGATCGTCATTAACATCATCATTAAAGAAACTACACTGTATATATCATGACTGTATGACCTTATGACTGTATGAAAATCTTTTACATGCAAGAGCTCTTAAGTAAATAATCTCAACAGCTTTACTACCACATTTTTTAAACCTCCTAATAAGTTACCAGGCACAGGGACTTAACTTTATGAGTACAATATTAATTGTTTTTTATCTTTTTCTTTGTGTTGTCACTTCATAAGAAGTAGTACCTGTACCTGGTTTTTCATAGATACTCTGAAGGCATAATCTTCTTGTTTTATTCTCCCACCTTTTTATATCTTATTCTTTTTTTCTGAGCAACAGGAGAGACATTCCTCTTTCTCAACTTTCTGTGCTTTGCAACACAAGCGTGCGCATCATAGCTTTGTTCTGGTTTCCTGAAACACCTCCTGTACTCTTCCAAACTGCACAAAGCACTCTATAAAAAAAAGAAAGATTTACATTGTTTGTATTCATTTCAAAGATGCAGAGTAATTTGCAACAGTCGCAATTTTACAGATATCCCACGTGACCATGTATTTTTATTCAAACCACGTGTAAATATTGTTGATTAAAAAGGAGTATATTGTACACAGTCATCACCATAATGTCAAACTACAAATGTAAAATAAAAAAATTCGGGTACTGACTAAATCATAGAAAAGCTCAAGAAATGAAAATTGTTGGAACAGAAGGTTCTTAACCTTGTAACAATTAAAATAAAGGTAGAGTACTGTTAAAAGTGCTACTCAAGGAACATAACTATTTTTAACTGACGCAAAATGCCTTATAAGAATCTGCAGTAAACAAGACAACCACAATTATTACATTACGAACAGTTTCGTGTACAGCGTAGCTTGCATTCTGGGTGTCATTACTATGAGATGTGGATCGACACCCCTCCTCCACCTTCTGTTACTGGACCCCTCAATTGGACCCAGGGCTCGAGACTTACTTTTCAGCTTAGTAGCCTAGTGGCTAGTGACAGGTTTGATTTCACTAGCCAAAATAAATTTTCGCTAGCCAGACTTTTTTTTGCGTAATCTCATGCCGTGTTCAATATGTCTAATTTTTAGCCGAGTACTGTAAACATGCCTCTCTGTAATCTCAAGAGTGAAGAACTGGGATGTTGAGCATTCTTTCCAACGGTTAAAGATCCTCACACGAGTACAAAGTATTATGCGCCTTCAGGGCAGATTCCCTGGCGCAGTGTAGTTCACGCCTCTCTTTTCCGTTTCGGTCAGATCATGACGAATATCTAGAAAAGATAACCTTATACGAGCATGTCATCGTACGGAGAAACGTTGGGAAGACAAGACTGGCATTGTACAAAGTTGTAAGGTACGGAGAAACGTCAGAAAGACAAGACTGATACAGCACTCAACTCACGTGTGGAAAAAACGTCTACAAGAGAAGACTAGTAGATTATAAGAGTGTTTAAGTGCGGAGAAAGTGAAACGTTAAGAAAACAAAACTAATAAGTTTCGAACTTACTAAGATACGGAGAAACGTTGAGAAGTCATGTTAAACACGTTGGTTGCAAATACAGTACAGTAGGGAGAGACACTGTCAACGTATCAAGATACAGAGACAAGTTGAGGAGACACTGAGACTAATAAAATACGCCACTATTAATTTACGGAGAAATGTTATTAGACAAAACCAATTCCGTAAGAACGTGTGTAGCGTACGGAAGAACGCCAAACGGACAAACTAGACTATTACTGAACAGTGGGACAGTAAATTACAGAGAAACAGACGAGACATTTAGTATCGCACTAACGTACGGATAAACGTTGAGAAGACAAGACTAATACCGCATTAACATGTACAGAGAAACGCTAAGTGTAGACTTATCGTGCAAATGTATTAACACACTGAAAACCTTGGGAGGACAAGAACAATACCGTGCAAATGTGCTAATGTGCGGAGAACGTACATTAGCACAGAAGACTAGACTAATAAATCAACGAACCTACTTACATACGGAGAAATGTTGTGAAGGCGTTACGCAGAGATAAATGCTGCGAAGAGAAACTAATATTGTACGAACGAATTGTGTGAACGTACATGTACTAACAACGTGTAGACAAATATCATACGGACGCATTAATGGACCTTTCAAGGAAACGTATGGTGAAACGTTCTGAAGACGGCTAATTTCGTTCGAACGCAGCGGCAATGACGGAGAAAACGTTGCCAACTGAGACAAGAATTAGTAGGGAGAAATGTTGAGAGGACAAAACAAGTATCATACGAACATTATGATATCCTTTTACGGAATAAGTTTTATTTTATGTTCACTCAATTGGCTTTTGGGATCCGATCATCAGAAGCAATATTTAGTTTAGTTTCCATCCGGTGCTTTAGTACTTTGAAATTTTCACTAGCCAAAATGGCTAGTGAAAGAGCAAACCCTACTAGCCAAAACGGAATTTCTACTAGTCTGTGACTAGTTGGCTACCGTTAGTCTCGAGCCCTGGGACCCCATTTGTACCCCCAACTGGATCCCTTTTTGTTGTGTACCCATTTTTTGCCCTAATGTGGGCCGGTCCTATTAGAAACCTAACACCAGACTGCCTTCTAATTTTATGAACCAGCATTCTAGCAATCCAGCACATTTCATGTCCAGAAAATTTAGTAACATACTTGAGATGTTACTACATGTATAAACAGTGGAAAGACAAGAACAAATTTCACTGTTCTCCGAGTACTCTCAAACATGTAAATTTTCCCCAGCTCCAAGTGAGATTCCCTTACTTTTTCCGACCTGGATTTTTTCCCTGACCAGACCATCAATACAATTTACAATTTACAATTAACCAGACCAATACAATTTAAATTACAGAAAACATACCTGAACTCCTTGAACAATGCAACATCTAACTAAGACAGTCACATATAACAAGGCAACACTGCTTTAACACCACATAAAATATTACACTACCTTCCAAAACGTTATTTAACTCAGCAAAATAGCTATTGATCACCATACATGTATATATATGTACATAGGTTTACACAAGAGATCACAGCCAAATCTTTTATGAGAATTTCTATGCCCTGTATGTCACTTGAAAGTAACGGCAAACTTTCTTCCAGGAAGTGATGGGAGAACTTCTGTGACACATCGACGTTTACAAAATAAAATGAAATTTCACCCAAATCTTTTATTCAGAATTTTTCTATGCCCTGTGTCACTTGAAAGTAACGGCAAACTTTCTTCCAGGAAGTGATGCGGGAACTTCTGTAGCACATCCAGGCTTACAAAATGAAATGAAGTTTCAGCCAAGTCTTTTACTCAGAATTTTTCTATGCCACTGTGTGTCACTTGAAAGTAACGGCAAACTTTCTTCCAGGAAGTGATGCGGGAACTTCTGTGACACATCCAGGCTTAGAAAATGAAATGAAATTTCAGCCAAATCTTTCATTGAGAATTTTCTATGCCACTGTGTGTCACTTGAAAGTAACGGCAAACTTTCTTCCAGGAAGTGATGGGAGAACTTCTGTGACACATCCAGGCTTACAAAATGAAATGAAATTTCAGCCGTCTTTTATTCAGAATTTTTCTATGCCACTGTATGTCACTTGAAAGTAACGGCAAACTTTCTTCCAGGAAGTGATGCGGGAACTTCTGTAACACATACAGGCTTACAAAATGAAATGAAGTTTCAGCCAAGTCTTTTACTCAGAATTTTTCTATGCCACTGTGTGTCACTTGAAAGTAACGGCAAACTTTCTTCCAGGAGGTGATGCGGGAACTTCTGTGACACATCCAGGCTTACAAAATGAAATGAAATTTCAGCCAAATCTTTCACTGAGAATTTTTCTATGGCCTGTATATCATGAAAGTAACGGCAAACTTTCTTCCAGGAAGTGATGCGGGAACTTCTGTGACACATCCAGGCTTACAAAATGAAATGAAATTTCAGCCAAATCTTTCATTGAGAATTTTTCTATGCCCTGTATGTCACTTGAAAGTAACGGCAAACTTTCTTCCAGGAAGTGATGCGGGAACTTCTGTGACACATCCAGGCTTACAAAATGAAATGAAATTTCAGCCAAATCTTTCACTGAGAATTTTTCTATGGCCTGTATGTCACTTGAAAGTAACGGCAAACTTTCTTCCAGGAAGTGATGCGGGAACTTCTGTGACACATCCAGGCTTACAAAATGAAATGAAATTTCAGCCAAATCTTTCATTGAGAATTTTTCTATGCCCTGTATGTCACTTGAAAGTAACGGCAAACTTTCTTCCAGGAAGTGATGCGGGAACTTCTGTAACACATCCAGGCTTAATAAATGAAATGAAGTTTCAGCCAAGTCTTTTACTCAGAATTTTTCTATGCCACTGTGTGACACTTGAAAGTAATGGCAAACTTTGTTCCAGGAAGTGATGCGGGAACTTCTGTGACACATCCAGGCTTAGAAAATGAAATGAAATTTCAGCCAAATCTTTCCCTGAGAATTTTTCTATGCCCTGTATGTCACTTGAAAGTAACGGCAAACTTTCTTCCAGGAAGTGATGCGGGAACTTCTGTGACACATCCAGGCTTACAAAATGAAATGAAATTTCAGCCAAATCTTTTATTGAGAATTTTTCTATGCCCTGTATGTCACTTGAAAGTAACGGCAAACTTTCTTCCAGGAAGTGATGCGGGAACTTCTGTAACACATACAGGCTTACAAAATGAAATGAAGTTTCAGCCAAGTCTTTTACTCAGAATTTTTCTATGCCACTGTGTGTCACTTGAAAGTAACGACAAACTTTCTTCCAGGAAGAGATGCGGGAACTTCTGTAACACATCCAGGCTTACAAAATGAATTCAAGTTTCAGCCGTCTTTTATTTAGAATTTTTCTATGCCACTGTGTGTCACTTGAAAGTAACGGCAAACTTTCTTCCAGGAGGTGATGCGGGAACTTCTGTGACACATCCAGGCTTAGAAAATGAAATGAAATTTCAGCCAAATCTTTCCCTGAGAATTTTTCTATGCCCTGTATGTCACTTGAAAGTAACGGCAAACTTTCTTCCAGGAAGTGATGCGGGAACTTCTGTGACACATCCAGGCTTACAAAATGAAATGAAATTTCAGCCAAATCTTTCATTGAGAATTTTTCTATGCCCTGTGTGTCACTTGAAAGTAACGGCAAACTTTCTTCCAGGAAGTGATGCGGGAACTTCTTTAACACATACAGGCTTACAAAATGAAATGAAGTTTCAGCCAAATCTTTCCCTGAGAATTTTTCTATGCCACTGTGTGTCACTTGAAAGTAACGGCAAACTTTCTTCCAGGAAGTGATGCGGGAACTTCTGTGACACATCCAGGCTTACAAAATGAAATGAAATTTCAGCCAAATCTTTCATTGAAAATTTTTCTATGCCACTGTGTGTCACTTGAAAGTAACGGCAAACTTTCTTCCAGGAAGTGATGCGGGAACTTCTGTAACACATACAGGCTTACAAAATGAAATGAAGTTTCAGCCAAGTCTCTTACTCAGAATTTTTCTATGCCCTGTGTGTCACTTGAAAGTAACGGCAAACTTTCTTCCAGGAAGTGATGCGGGAACTTCTTTAACACATACAGGCTTACAAAATGAAATGAAGTTTCAGCCAAATCTTTCCCTGAGAATTTTTCTATGCCACTGTGTGTCACTTGAAAGTAACGGCAAACTTTCTTCCAGGAAGTGATGCGGGAACTTGTGTGACACATCCAGGCTTACAAAATGAAATGAAATTTCAGCCAAATCTTTCCCTGAGAATTTTTCTATGCCCTGTATGTCACTTGAAAGTAACGGCAAACTTTCTTCCAGGAAGTGATGCGGGAACTTCTGTGACACATCCAGGCTTACAAAATGAAATGAAATTTCAGCCAAATCTTTTATTGAGAATTTTTCTATGCCCTGTATGTCACTTGAACGTAACGGCAAACTTTCTTCCAGGAAGTGATGCGGGAACTTCTTTAACACATACAGGCTTACAAAATGAAATGAAGTTTCAGCCAAGTCTTTTACTCAGAATTTTTCTATGCCACTGTGTGTCACTTGAAAGTAACGGCAAACTTTCTTCCAGGAAGTGATGCGGGAACTTCTGTAACACATCCAGGCTTACAAAATGAAATGAAATTTCAGCCAAATCTTTTATTGAGAATTTTTCTATGCCCTGTATGTCACTTGAAAGTAACGGCAAACTTTCTTCCAGGAAGTGATGCGGGAACTTCTGTAACACATACAGGCTTACAAAATGAAATGAAGTTTCAGCCAAGTCTTTTACTCAGAATTTTTCTATGCCACTGTGTGTCACTTGAAAGTAACGGCAAACTTTCTTCCAGGAAGTGATGCGGGAACTTCTGTGACACATCCAGGCTTACAAAATGAAATGAAATTTCAGCCAAATCTTTCACTGAGAATATTTCTGTGCCACTGTATGTCACTTGAAAGTAACGGCAGACTTTCTTCCTGGAAGTGATGCGGGAACTTCTGTGACACATGCAGGCTTACAAAATGAAATGAAATTTCAGCCAATTCTTTTATTGAGAATTTTTCTATGCCCTGTATGTCACTTGAACGTAACGGCAAACTTTCTTCCAGGAAGTGATGCGGGAACTTCTGTGACACATCAACGTTTACAAAATAAAATGAAATTTCACCCAAATCTTTTATTCAGAATTTTTCTATGCCGTGTTTGTCACTTGAAAGTAACGGCAAACTTTCTTCCAGGAAGTGATGCGGGAACTTCTGTGACACATCCAGGCTTACAAAATGAAATAAAATTTCTGCCAAATCTTTCATTGAGAATTTTTCTATGCCACTGTATGTCACTTGAAAGTAACGGCAGACTTTCTTCCAGGAAGTGATGCGAGAACTTCTGTGACACATCCAGGCTTACAAAATGAAATGAAATTTCAGCCAATTCTTTTATTGAGAATTTTTCTATGCCACTGTATGTCACTTGAAAGTAACGGCAAACTTTCTTCCAGGAAGTGATGCGGGAACTTCTGTGATACACCCAGGCTTACAAAATGAAATGAAATTTCAGCCAAATCTTTCATTGAGAATTTTTCTATGCCACTGTATGTCACTTGAAAGTAACGGCAGACTTTCTTCCTGGAAGTGATGCGGGAACTTCTTTGACACATCCAGAAGAAGTTCTGTCTCACATCAAGGCTTACAAAAAATGAAATTTCAGCCAAATCTTTTATTCAGAATTTTCCTACGCCACTGTATGTCACTTGAAAGTAACGACAAACTTTGTTGCAGGAAATGATGCGGGAACCTCTGTGACACATCCAGGCTTACAAAATGAAATGAAATTTCAGCAAAATCTTTTATTGAGAATTTTTCTATGCCACTGTATGTCATTTGAAAGTAATGGTAAACTTTCTTCTAGGAAGTGTTGTGGGTATTTCTGTGACACACTGTAACCCACTTGAAGTCTATTAAATGTAATGGGAAGCTCTCACCTCTGAAGCCATCTTGAACAAAACAGGAAACAATCCTGAAATATAGAAAAAAAAAGGGAATGAGCTGTTTTCTACAAAGAATCCATTTATTTCTGTTTGAGTCACAGCACAAAAAATAAAAGGTAGCGTCGGTTCTCGAATCTTGCTCACAAAGATTTCTCCGAAATGTTTATAATTCGATTCTGACTTTTGTGTCCATTTTGGGGGCACTTTTCGATTCGCTAAATAAGTGTGACTACTTATCTTAGATCACTCATTTCGTTTTTTTTAAAGCTAATTTAGCCTCTTAGTTTGGGTGCGCACTCGAGTTTGGACTCGAGTCATAGGTAGTCTTAACACTAGAGCCCAAATAAGGTAAGAAATATTTTTTAAGTACTTCAAGTAAAATAAAGCTTCACACGAAATCGTTGCTTGTTTACTTCAAGTTAAGTTTAGCTTAATTTCCCACGTGATTAATAAATATTGATTGACAAACCTCGCCTTTCTAAAAGCTCAAGAAACCTCAAGTTCGCTTAGTCGGCTGTAAGGATGGTTTTCAAATCATTTGAAACTTTGTTTGAATCGTCTCAACTTTCCGACTTTAATGAGATGCAAAGTGAAGTTACTCAAGATTTTACAGGGGTCTTCACACGCGTATTTTTGGTTAAGTACAACTTAGCAGCTCTTACGTCTTAACGGCCGAGTGTTGAGATAGCCGACGGTCTAGTTGAATATTATCGTAAAATCTAAATTGATTTTTACAATCACAGAAGCAATATTTCGAATAAAAACGAGCAAATAAAAGGTCCACGCTTATGAGTCGTAAATTAATTCGCGTAACCGTCGTCTTGACAAGACGACATCACTACAAAGAAGCTTTGTTCTGATTTCGAGCCTCGGACAGGTCCAGGCAAAAATTTGTTTCTTCCAAACTTAAACTGTTTCGTTTATTTTCGTATTCTTTCTACCACTAAGCTTCGCGAGCCTCTACGAGACATGTATCTCTAGTTGTATGTAACTTCCAGCTAACGCCAAACGTAGGTTAACTTGAATTCCAGAATTTTGTCTCATACACGTGAGCACGCTAAACATACTCTTTTGTTTTGCGTGCATTGGTAAATTGCTGCCACTACTTTCCTTTACATCAATAAGTATTGTTTTATCTTGAAGCAATCGGTGGAATTAAACCCCATTGTCATTTAGAAAACGTTTGCGTTTGAGGAGAAAGCAAAAATTATAGGAGCTTACACTTATTACACAGTGTCACCACGTGAAACTTTTCTTGGATCGTTTCAACTTTCCGACTTTAATGAGATGCAAAGTGGAGTTAGTTAAGATTTTTGGTTAAGTAAAACTTGGCAGCTCTTACGTCTTAACAGCCAAGTGTTGAGGTAGCCAACGGTCGAGTTGAATATTATCGTAAAATATAAATTCATTTTTACAATCACAAAAACAACACTTCGAATAAAAACGAGGGAAAAAAGACTCACGCTTATGAGCCGTAATTCGCGTAACCGTCGTCTTGACAAGACGGCATCACTACAAAGAAGCTTTGTTCTAATTTCGAGCCTCGGACAGGCCCAAGCAATTTTTTTTCTTCCAAACTTCATTTTTTTCGTTTATTTTCGTGTTCTTTCTACTCCGAAGCTTCGCGAGCCTCTACGAGACACGTATTTCTAGTTGCAAGTAACTTCTTGCTAACGTGAAACGTAAGTTTACTTGAATTCAAACATTTCATCGCATACACATGAGCACGCTAAAATACTCGTTTGTTTTGCGCGCACTGGTAAATTACACGCGACTACGTTCCTTTACATCAATAAGTATTGTTTTATCTTGAAGCAATCGGTTCAATCAATATTCCAAGAAAAAATGGAAAAGCTATTAAAGGAATGGAATGAAAGCCCATTGTCTTTTAGAAAACGTTTGCGTTTGAGAAGAAAGAAGAATTACACTTACACAGTGTCGACCAGTGTCACTACGTGTGATGAAGAGATCTCGATCACAGGAACATCAGGAACGCCGTCTTCGAATTCGTCGCTGAAAACGAGCAGATACATGTTTCAGTGATACTTGTGTTTTCAGAAATAACCATTAACGTGCTCCCAAGGCAAACTTTCATACGCACCTTCCTATTTCTGTTAGTCACATGTATGCAGAAACCGCCCGGTCCAGGAAAGTAAAGGTTATGAAGATCACATGTCGCCCCTTGGTCGCTTTACCTGTCATCTTCCTGTCATCAGCGATGTTATCTTGTTTCATGCTATAAATGCGAACCAATCAGATTTTTACCGGAAATCACAGCGCCTTGCTGGGAAGCAAAGGCGGGAAGGCGAGCGGGAAATAGCATGTCGAAGTCGTTTAATTTCGAAACATCTCTAATCTGTAACCCTCTCCGTAAACGTTGATCTGCAGATCTTTCAATATCCGTTAGGAATTTCATTATCCTGCAAGCAACATTCTCTAAGGACCTCTAAGAAATAACTGGCCAAAGCCCAGGGGGGGGGGGGGGTGAAAGCCAAACTGTAACAGCAAACAAAGCAAAGGAGCTTGACACTCCAGGCTATTACCGCAGAACGGCGCTACAAGACTCTTTTGTTTTACAACCAGCCAAACAAAAAACAAACAAAACGCCTGATCGCTAGAGTACGAGCTGTCTCTCTTTCCGCTCAGGGATAGTCGAGGGAAACGAACAAGCGAGCGGGCGCGAAAATTGTCCGCGTCGTTGAAACGGGACGCGCGTGTCGAGGCGCTAGTGTGGTGAGTTCGACACGTGCGTCATGTTTCAACGCTCGCGCTCGCTCGCTTGTTCGTTTTCCCCGACTACGGTAGCGGAAAGAGAGACTGCTCGTAGTCTACCTGATGGCAGGTTAGACGTGACGGTGAAGACGGTCGGCGGTGACTGGATAACACACAATATTCGCTGCACCACCGGAAATTAACGACCGGCTTTTTTGAATTTCAGAAACACAGAGAGAGCTATTAGCCGTGGCCACACTATTTACGTTGGGCAAATTCACCAAAAAATTTCCCGAGGTAATTTCTTCTCGGTTTCTTTTTACCTAGGAAAAAGGAAAGGTCACACTACGGAAATTTAGCCGAGATAAATAAATAGCCGTTGTAATAAACTGGGTTCGGCGCGTCTTAAGGATACAAGCTGTTTGTGTTAAAAACAAAACAAAAAAAAAACAATCCTAAACGGCACCTGAAACTTAAGTGAAATTTCAAATCCGGAATTAAGAAGATACAATCTTGCTCTGAACTGGGACATCGCCTTCGCGCTTACAGGCCGCAAAATTACCTTAAACGACACGTACCACTTTTTAAAAAATACTCTCACGTCCTAGCTATCGCCTTGGGGTAGCTGTCAAGTGAAACTCTATTGTTCTCGATATATATCTCCAAGCTCCAGACGATAAAATTTCCGCGAGGTAAATTATCGAAGAAATAATCGGTTACACTTTAAAAATTCGGTTTCAACAAGTTTCCCTTAGAAAAAATTCTGTAGTGTGACCACAGCTATTGTTGTGATCATGCCTTGAAGGGCTCTTTCCTTCCTTACCAGGGCGGGAAAGGGTTTGTCTATTTCCTTAAAATTGGTTCGATCTTGGGGTGGAATATCTTCTCTCCTTTGTGACTGGCAAAATACGGCTGGCTGGTTGGATATTTGAATGTGCAACATGCACAAGTCGGGATTTCACGTCCAGTATGTGCTTTAATTTATGTACCACCATTTCGACTCTGATTTCGACTACAACATTTGGCGCCAGGAGTTCCTGTTGGCGCGTGAAAGTTTTCATTCATAATTACTTTTAGTAGAAATCAAACAAAGGTGTATCGCTTTGTCGTTATAGATTTTGCGATATCAGCGTTTATAAACGTTCTGTGTTAGTATTCTGTCTGTTACTCATTTGACAGTCGCTCGAATTTATCTGCTCTCGGAAAAGCTACGTTTTTTTGTTCATGAGAAACCCTCAGGCCTTAGAAACGGAAAGTTCGGTCATCTGAAATGACCGAACTTTGATCCCTACCCGCTATAAGACAATAGGAGCCGTTGACAGGGCACACAGTCGGATTCTCCTCTGGCCTCTAGTAAGCGAATGTTAATCGTCAGTCACAAGTCAACACTTGACGAGGCACACAGTTGGACTCTCGTGTGTTCTCTGGTAAAACGACTGTTAACCATCAGTCACACGTCAACTTTTCACGGTGCTTGCGAAATATCGAAACATCCGAGCGCAAGAACCGCTTCGCTTCGTTCTTTTTACTTGCGGTTCAGCTTTGCGATAGTTCGCCTCCGCTTTTTCAGACATGCCGTACTGAGCCGAATAATTTTAATTATTATTAACTATTAAAATAGTCAGGCGAGGCAAGTAAACGTGACAGACAATACGACACGCAGTCAGTCCACTTTTTGCGGGAGGGGGAGGTTAGGTGGGAGGGTGTTATAATTTGAAATTGTTGTACATGCAAGCATTAGACGACCTGGACTTGATGTTTCCGGTCATTTACTGCAATATTCTAGTAATGAATGGGTGAATTGAAAAATATATATATTCTCATACCTGTTATAATTATGCTTCATTCAGTTTTGTTTATCATTAGAAATTAGCAAGGGTAGGGTGAGTTGACATTTTTTATTGTCAGGAAGTAAGCTATGTTCTTCACTTCCGTTTACAATTCCGCTCAGTGAGTCTATGATTAGTACTGTTTGTGTTACATTGAACTGTATGAGGCGCAACATCCGCCAGTTCAGAAGGATAAAAATATTAAGTGCGATCTTACATTTTGTGATCAGTACTATTTATGTTACATCGAACTGTATAAGGCGCAACACCCGCCAGTTCAGATGGATAAAAATATTAAGTGCGATATTAATTCTGTGATTAGTACTGTTTATGTTACATCGAACTGTATGAGGCACAACACCCGCCAGTTCAGATGGGTAAAAATATTATTTGCGATCTTAAATTTTGTGATCAGTACTGTTCATGTTACACCAAACTGTATGAGGCGCAACACCCGCCAGTTCAGATGGATAAAAATATTATGTGCGATATTAATTCTGCGATCAGTACTGTTCATGTTACACCAAACTGTATGAGGCGCAACACCCGCCAGTTCAGATGGATAAAAATATTAAGTGCGATATTAATTCTGTGATTAGTACTGTTTATGTTACATCGAACTGTATGAAGCGCAACACCCGCCAGTTCAGATGGATAAAAATATTACGTGCGATCTTAAATTTTGTGATCAGTACTGTTCATGTTACACCAAACTGTATGAGGCGCAACACCCGCCAGTTCAGATGGACAAAAATATTATGTGCGATCTTACGTTTTGTGATCAGTACTGTTTATGTTACATCGAACTGTATGAGCCGCAACACCCGCCAGTTCAGATTGATAAAAATATTAAGTGCGATCTTACGTTTTGTGATCAGTACTGTTTATGTTACATCGAACTGTATGAGGTACAACACCCGCCAGTTCAGATGGACAAAAATATTAAGTGCGATCTTAATTCTGTGATTAGTACTGTTTATGTTACATCGAACTGTATGAGGCGCAACACCCGCCAGTTCAGATGGACAAGTGCGATCTTAAATTTTGTGATCAGTATTGTTTATGTTACATCGAACTGTATGAGGCGCAACACCCGCCAGTCCAGATAAACAAAAATATTAAGTGCCATCTTAAATACTGTGATTGGCATTGTTTATAAAATTTAAGTCATACCTTGGTTCTGTCCAGCGTTCTTCTTTTATTCTGTTCGACTAGTTCCTTCCATTTGGCATAGTAAACACGAGCCAGTTATTTAGCACGCGAATAAGTGTCTCTTTCTTTCTGTTTTCGAATTTTCTTGGCCTCTATTTACATAATCCGAGACAATCGTTTTCTTTTGTTTCTTTCATTTCTTATCCTGCGTTTCTCATCGATTGAATTTTCATGAGAGCGTCGTGACATGATCGTTCTTTCGAAAGCGCGCGCTTTCCCAACAATTCCCGCTTCCAAGGCTTGTAACGCGATCGCTGGCTAAGTTGCCTCTGGCTTGCGTATGTGCCCGCTATTCCATAATCCGATATGTCAAATTCGAATGGGCAGCGGCTTATCGCAAAACAATAGCGACAATTCCTTATTACAGGGAAAGTACAACAAAGAAATTTTGAACAAATTGATCTCTGTGGTGCAAATCACCGAAATACATCACAATGATAACGTTAGGGATGACACCGTTGTTTTCGATGATGTGAACCTTTTTTTTAAATTAAAAAAAGCACTCGTGATTATTATATATCATCATCGCGTCTGCACTCGACAAAAATCGTAGTGTCTTCACACAGGTAGCGCGACCACTGAAAGATCCTACAAAAGTTCGAAAAACAACTCAAGAAGCTTGAATGTTTCCCATTTTCAGGTTTCCATTGCGGCAAAAAAGCTAGGGTTTCAAATTCGACGGGTGAAACGCGCCGGATGTATGTTTTCGGCCGCAAATCAAACTCCAACTGCGAGCTTTGAAAACGGCAATCAAGATCAAATTCCCTTACACTCTATGATTGGCTTAAGCGATGGGTTCACTCAATTAGATTTTCGAGCATTTAATTAGATCAATGTTAGCGTCTATAGCAACTAAGGCTTCCAACAGCGAGCCACTGAAAAATCCTCTATGAGGGTTCTCATGTTCGCTTGTACTGAATTATTTTTTAAGCTCCGCCTATGCCGAAACATGACAGTTTTTTCGTGATAATAACGCGGTATGACCACAAATGATGTTGATAGGCCAACACTGAATCATGCTGTCAAAAGGGGAGGCGGAAGGCTCAAGTAAAAGCCTTTGTGTCAGCTGGCTTTTCTGATTTTTCTTCCATTCACTTCTTCACCCTTTCGGTCTTACCCCCTTTCCCCCTAGTAACCCTATGTTTTGTTGTGCCAACTTTGCGAAGTCGCGCGGTCGTTAACGGGCTGAATAAAAAGGTAAAC
Organism: Siderastrea radians; assembly: GCA_964017195.1. Taxonomy (NCBI): domain Eukaryota; kingdom Metazoa; phylum Cnidaria; class Anthozoa; order Scleractinia; family Rhizangiidae; genus Siderastrea; species Siderastrea radians. Next base: position 35,956,201 of record OZ024897.1, on the reverse strand, counting down.
AAAATTCGCCTTGTAATTTTGGCCTGGACGTGGGGTTTGGAAAATGTTGTTAGCCGCGTGACTCGCCCCATAGTTTACATGGCTATATATAGTTTATGTGACTCGCCCCATAGTTTATATGGTCTCGGGTACCCGAGACAACCCTCCCCTAGGCGAGCTAATTTTTCACCTGTTTCTTTGAAAAGTTCAACGAACCGTTTACATGAGGATTACCAATCATCATCATCATCATCATCATCATCATTCGGCTGCAGAGCAGTCGACCACAAGTTTCCTCCAGCGATGGCGGTCTTGGGCCATTTCCAACTTTGTTAGAATCCCCTTTTACATATAAGCTATTGTCTAACAACTAACACTATATTTAGGATATTAGATTTTCTTAATCACGGTATTAAATAATCCTAGTCATAAAACTATTCAGTGTGGTTGAAATCTATTGTGAATTGGCCTATTAGTATATTCATTTCTTATTTGTAAAGCTTCATGAACAAAATAACCTAGTTTCTTATAAACAAGTATCAACATTATTAAAAAGAAAAATAATTTTGTCTTGTTCACCTAAAGAGTCGAATCCCGCATATTTTAATTTGATGTCATTTGTCAAATGTTTCCTAATATTTTCAAAATGATTACAATATAAAGGGAAATGAATTTCATTTTCAATTTCGTTGGAAGAGCAGTACTGACATATTCGTAAGTTTTCAGGTATCTTTGAATGCAATGTCTTCCGGATTCAATTCTGAAATAATGATTACCTGATCTATGCTTGGCTAAAGCTTTTCTTTGATTCATGTTTTTGATTAGTTCTGAATATTCAGATTTGCTTACCTCGGTTTTGAACATAGAGTAAAAATTTAATTTCGTGTGACATGGGATCATTTCCATTTGATAAGTTTTCAAATCAGAAGTGATAAGTTGTTTTATCTTTTGTAAATGATTTTTAATTATTTATCTGTGACATGATTAATGTTTCGTGGGGACTTGTGATGTCTTAGATAATATTGTTTGAGTAGTTCATTTAGTGTAGACATAAATGATGATTTCCCATTGTTTGCTAGTTGGTTTACAATGTGTAGGCATTGTCTAGCAACGCTATTTTCTGGGAGTGTTTCAAGGTGTAACCAGAAGTTTATGAAGCTTTAGAAAATATTATATTAGAGAGGAAGTCGTCCTGTTTCGTTTCGGGCTATAACATTTGATGCTCTTCTATTTAAGCCCATATAATACTTGTAGAATTGAGTATGTAATCTTTCAATTGGGTGCTTTTCCCATTTTTTAGCTGATAGGGCAACTCGTTTCGGGGAAGCGAGACAACTCGGGAGGGGGGGGGGGTGGTTGTCTCACCTCGGCAGGTAAGGTAACTCTAGCAGGCGGGAGAACTTTTTCTCATATAAACACTTTTTCTCGCCTACCCGGGACGACTTGACGTAGCGTCTGGCTCTTGGCTTAAAAACGCCTAAATCAACAAAATGTATACTGGAGAAGAAAAATTTTCACAAGCAGAGGCCACAGTGATCAAATCAACGAAAAATTCTGAAGGAAAAGGGCGTATTGAGACAACTTTTCTCCATTTAAAGCACCTTTAAGCGTTTTGAAAAGCCGAAAATCCCTGAAGTCTCCCACTTTATCAATCTGGAACAGTAACATAAATTTGTTTTTTTTCCCGTCATTCTTCTGTCTTCTGTCTCCACGGTCGATAAAACACTTTTGCCAACAAATTTTTGGGAAAACAAGAGTACCGACTGCAGGAACCATGGAACCATTCAGGTAGCAAAAGAATCGTAGAGCGGCTTGCAGTACAACCACGGCGAACAGGTAGATAGTGTAGTTTTTCGGGTTTTTCAAAAATGCACGTCAAACGTGAGTGGTTCAAGTTTGAATGTCACAAATCTCTACACAGAGTAAAATATTAACTAATCGAGGTCTTCGGATTTGTTCAGGCTTCTTTACCAGGTTTAGAAAGGAAATAAATTTTCATTCTCCTTTTTCCTTTTATTCGCCTCAAGCGAGAAGATGACGGATTCTTTTATTCGGTCAAGTGTGGAGGTATACCTGAGCTCGAAAGATGGTTATACAAAGATCAAACTCATCAAACGCTATGCCGTGCTTTAGGCGAGTTAAACACGTAGCTTTATTTACGTGTCAAACCATGTAGATTGGGATAATCCCATACTAATTAGGGGACACAAAATAAGAATATACAAAAATTAAGATAGAAACCCTGTTCACGGCAGATAGGCAAAAAAACGCACTCCGTCAAGCAGCATGTCCAAGGCCGTATAGCAGATTACTCCCCCCCCCCCCCCAAGAAGGGGGCGTAGTATTATCGAAGTATTAAACAGCGCTACACACCTAAGAAATTTCTAAATACGAGGACAACGAATGTCAGTGCATGAAAGTGTACATTTATTAGGCTACTTACTTTGTATTTTACATCGAGGGCAGAGATGCCCCAGAAGCTCTCGTTTGTAATTCAGGGTAAATTACATTTTACATTTTTGAAAAATGAATAAAATGCGAAAAATAAGCCTCAAACCTTTGAAAATTGGAAGCTTCTCATACATTTACAATTTATTTTCTCAGTAATCAGCAACTGTTTCACTGTTTTGAGTTAAATAATCCACCCCCTCGTGATCAACTGTAAATATCTGACGTGCAACCTATTCAGATCCCTAGTGTTTTCGGATATGCGAATTCAGTTCCTATGACATTTGGAAACAATTAATAACTTCTATGATTTTCGCCAAAATTTTTTGGAAAATCGGAGTTTAGGAAAACGTCCCCCAAAAATTTTCGCCAAAAAAAGGACGAACACGTAATCTAAAGTTTTCGAACAGACCGGTCACGATTGCTAGAACTTTCGGACGGGGCAAAAAAGCCACCTAGAAATTTCTACAGACCATAAGTTCCCCTAGAACATCCGAACAGATAAATCTTTTGTAGGACGGCTCCGAACGCACTAAACGAGCTTTTAAAGCATTGGCGAAACCATTTTAGGTCATTCTAAAGGATTTTGAGACATCAGGTCGTTGGGTGCCCCTGGCTGTACAAAGTGAGCTTATTTTATAATACAATTTTTTTTAAGTCGTTAGTGAAGCTGTTTCTTTTGTTGTTTTTTGTCACAAGACATAAACAGTGATTTTATTTGTACATTCTGATAATAAAATGGTGAGCAAAACAACTTGTACAAGCAAAAGTTGGTACTGCTTTGTCACTGTTTAGTGTGTAATCTTATTATTTTCTGACAATCAGCTCTACAACAACTGTGCACGTCTCTGCCACCAGTGGAATAGATTATGTATGAACTTTATTTCAGTGCTTAAATTTCGAGGCTAATTTTGATTTCTAATAGCTTATCGGCTTAAGATACTTATGGATATGTTCACACTTGGTGTCTGTGCCCCTGTACAGACTGGTGCTGTGTTACTGGGTATCCAAAAATATGTAATATTGTGTACACATTTTGAAAAGGGAGCTCTCTTTTGCTCCATTAGAGGCAATTTAAAAATGTGAGCATAGGCAGGAGTTATTGGTATATAAGCGGACTGACAGAAGGTGTGTGCTAAGTTGTAACCTTGGAATTAAAGAAAGACATAAACACATGGAGTTGGTGATCACTTTAGAGCCCAAGCACAGATCTTCATCTCACAGTGTAGTAAGGTACCCAAATTCATGCATGAGTACTTGAAAAAAAGGTGTGTTCACCTATAAAAGTGCCCAGTGAAAATAGTAATCAGTGCAAAAAGCAATAGGTATCCTGTGTGTATGTCTCGTTTGGAAGTCTTCTACTACTCTGGTCTTTGATGTAGGAGTTTGAAGGTTTTCTTCTTTTTTTTTTGCCATAGTGCTGCCACTGAGATACACTGTGTGCACCAGTCTTTTCTCACAGAGAAGATGAAATAAATATTTACTTGATATTCTTGGAAGCCTTGTAACCCAAACTACAAAGTGAAACAGTTGGAATAAAGTTGATTGTATTGCACGTAAATTTTAGCACTGTGCTTTAGCACAGTAAATGAACTACATCCTCTAACTGACAAACAAGACAACAGTAAAGTAACTTACTGACTCCTGTCGGCAATATAACAAACACCAAAGTTTTTACAAGAACAGCTGCATTCAGGGGCCAATTCATTAAAACTTTTGCTATTATTTACAATTGTGCTGTTTTTCAAACTGTAAAACAATAGCTGCACTTGTAAAAGTTTTATTGAATTTACCCCTGGTCATTATCAGGTTCTGGTTGGAGCTTTGCCCATACTGCTTTATCTTTAAAATATCCATATACAGGTCTGGGGTGGCTAGCTACCTTTCAGACATGTCCAGAAACACAGGCCAGTGAGATATTTTAGAAGCAATTATCATGATAGCCATCACAAAGTGTCCTCAGGGATTAAAAGGAAATTTGAAGTGATCTGAAAGTAACAATTGAAGCTGTCACATATAAAGGGCTTTCTCAACAATCCTTGCCTGTATTTCTGGAACCGCCAGCTTTCCCTAGCTTGTATGTGTCTTTTGTGGTATTACTGGAGTGTGGTAAAGAAACATTCATGGCAAAGCTGTAAGCTCCTGGCTTTGCTATAAATTTCTTCTCATCAAACTTCAGCAAGAGCACTGGCTTTGCTGGCAAGGTATTCCTAGAGGCAAAAATTATCCCTGAGCTCTGATAGTACACACTGTCAAATATGTGATGTTTCAATTACCAGATCAGATAACATTGTTAAACTTATTTACTATCCAGCCTACACATGTCCACGTAAAGGAGTAATCCACTCAAATGTTCCATACCTTCAACTGACTTGGTACAGACAAGACAGAGAAATACATTTTATTTTATAAAATAACTAAGATACTATGTGCACTCTGAGTGGCTGAGTTGTGTGTTTGCAATTGAATAAAGTAAGGAAAACCTTTTCCTGTGTTTGGATGGCCTGATATACAGCAAACACTCAAGCTGGAGGGGGGGGGGGGGATTCTCAAAAGTCTATATGCAACCCAGGCTGGGCACTCCCTGCAAACCCCCAAGGGTTTGCATAACTGTCTTGAATTCTCCCAATATTCTTGTTTATATCAGGCTATGCAAACACAGAAAAAGTTTTTCTACCATTTGCTTGAATACAATGTTTCACAATGAAACCTGTGGACAAAATTATTTTCACATATTTTCGGTAAAAGGAAACACCTCTCTTAAGCAGACAAGAAGGTCAATGAATAACATCGGTATCAATTTTTTTTTATAATCAGTGACTGTAAGAATGTAGGTTAGTAACTTGTTAAAATAGGAAGCAGAGGAGTATATATACATATGGAAGTATGGCTCTTCCTTGGGATCAGCATCACTAGTCTTATAGCAAGGTTGAGAAAACTGATGTACAGTGTTTGATAAAAGAGAAAACAAAACATGCTTGATGAAGTACACACATTTAGTAAAATCAAGGACAACAGCATAAATGATATTATTAAAACAACAAAGTTTTTTATTTTTGTGTGGCCTTGAGCTTACATCAACAAACTTAAGGAATCCCTTTGAATGGCTGTTATCAGGAAAGACTTGAATTTCCAGGACGATTACCACAAGTAACATTTTGTCTAATACGTTTTCAGTAAGTTGTTAGGCTATTTCCTTGAGTTGCTTCCTTTGCCTGAAGGAAGATCTGATTTCCATGTTTGTAAAAAACCGTAATCACACCTTAGCCGGCTTTCTCACCTTGCTCGTTGTCCACGCTCTCTAATCTTTCCCGGTAGCGTAAGTCCGTGAACGATACCAGCAAACTAAGTGTTGTGGATCTCTTTTACCGCTGATCTAGTCAAAGTACCAAACAAATACGAAAAACTTTCCGAGAAACGAACGTTTCAGCTCTCGCTTATGCATGGTTCAATTTTACCTGTTACCATCCCCCCCCGGGCAACCCCCGGGACAAGTCCAGCCCTTCGGGCCCGGGGGTGGGGAAATGTTTGAAACGGTTTTGTCCCGGGGGTAGGGGGGCGGGGCAAATCGAAAATAACTTCTCGTTTTTCTTGTGAGGCACGCCACTAGCTTATCACTTCTCAGTTGACACAATGGCGCCGGACCGCGTAGAGAAGACTGCCTATTTCCAGGGAAAATCTCTAGAATTTGTAGCAGACTGGTTGGAGAAGAATAATCTCTCGAAGTTAAAATCTGTATTCAAAGGCACGTTTACTATAAATTGTTAAGCGAGGGGGCGTTTGATGCGTGCTGGAATGGATGGCGTTCATCACAAACATAGAAATATTTCTTCAGCGTATTTGTATGAAACAGATGCACGGCTTGATATTAAACAGAGATCTCAGTCCAGTGTTCTTGTAAAACAGGCTAAGAAAAACTCCTTTCAAATGCTGTCATCAATTTGCTCACCGGACCACTTTTGTGCATGTGCAAAATTTAGAATAAAACACGCGGTGAAGAACATTTCTTTACTCGCCAGCCGAATGCCAGTGCAGTTAGACTTTTTTCTTCAGTTTTCTTTTTCAATGTAGTGTCCATGTCTTTTAATGCTATGTAATATCCTTCGTTCAGTGAACTCTAGAAAAGCGTTGAAGTTCTTGTCAAAACGTCTGGTTGTGCTATTGTATATAAATCAATTTTGAACACAAAACAACGTATTTGTGGTCGATGAGGAGTCCCGGGGGCGGGGAATTGTCTCTTACTCCGTGCCCGGGGGTGGGGAATAGACCGCCAAGTAAGAAAAAAATTGTAAATCCCCGGGGGTGTGCCCGGGGGGGATGGTAACAGGTAGAATTGAACCCTGCATTACATAGTGTCTGTGCACATTCGATCGAATCGTGAAAAAACGTATTCACCTGGTCCATGTAACCAAAACATTAACCAGTCAAAACAATCTACATTCGTGTCCTCAGTTATTCTTTTCAAAACGGGAAACAGAGTCTTAATTCTCATTTTTACCGCCATTGTAAGGTCTCTCGTGAGATGTTTTAATACTCCATCGTGCCTAGAGTGAAATGGACATCAGTTATATTTTTACCCATGACCCTTTGTGGGCCGTGACGCACACCGCCTGAGGTGAGCCGCTGACCCCTGACCCTGTTTAGGACAAAAAATCCTAAAATACATACCCTGTTTAGGACAACAACCTCAATTTTATTTCCCTGTTTAGGACATGCAATACCCTGTTTATAATTAGGACAGACTCGCGCGAAATTATATACCCTGTTTAGGACAGACTCGCACGAAATCACATACCCTGTTTAGGACAGAGAGGCCAAAAACCATACCCTGTCCAGCGGCACATCCCCGTTTAGGCCATATAAGGGAGTTCCCTCCTGGGGCCTCCCTCTCCCTCAGTCCATAATTTATTCATTTCGACCTATGAAAAACAGGATGACTGCTCGCGGACTAATACCGGGGGGATGGGGGTAGGGGTTAAGTGTGCGTCCCGAGACAGAGGCCAGTGAGTGCAACATATCAGTGGATCGCGGGTGGGAATGCAGCGGATTTTAAACAAAGCTCGGTAATTGAGATCTTTGATGATGAAGGTATGGCGTCATTTATTGTCGTCTCCCTCTTCATAGCCACCCCAGTCAAGAAAGCTTGTTCCTCTATCCGAGGATGATACTTCACGTAGTTAACTTAAGAATTAATCGCAACACTGATGACATCTTCTCACTTATAAACAACTATTGGATAAGGTTCTTGCGATATCCGGAATAATCAAGGTCGAGGTAACTGTTATCAGCCGAAGCCGGATAACAGCTACCTCGACCTTGATTATTCCGGATATCGCAAAAACCGAATCTAATAATTGTTTTATTATACATTGTTTTACAGGTAAACAAAATAACGGCAAACAATTTCAACATTTGTGTCCTTCTTGTCTTCCGGCTTCTGAACGGTATTCGTGGAACAGTTCCTTCGCAATTTTTGTCAGCCTTCTTTTGTTTTCCGAGTCTTTTTGTTTCAGCAATTTCTCAATTTCTTGCTCGGTCGAAGAAGCGAATCGACGAGCCATGAATTTACTTCGCTTTCAGATGCCTCCCACAAGATACCATAGCAGACTCGCAGAACTCCTTGCTGACAAGAAAGGGGAAGAGTACGCCACAACCATATCGTGGCTCCGGACAAAGGTCTCCTTCGTAATCTTGAGATCAGCCCTACTATGCCTTAGAGGATCCCGGGCAACAAGGAGAATCTACACGAATTTACAGGACACGGACTTTGCAGTAAAAAGAGGATTGGCAGAGATCAACTAAATGTTTCTTTTTCTTTTTTGATATATATATATGCATAACTTTTACAGGACACAGACTTTGAAGAGGAGTGCGGACTTTTCTGAGATTAACTTAATGACAGTGCTTCTTTTTCTCTGACAGTTTTATATTATTGTTATTATTATTATTATTATTATTATTATTATTATTATTATCATTATTATTATTATGCAGTATTAAAACGTCTACTTCCTTTAAAAACATTTCACACAAGGCACATGGGCGTAGCCTATGCGAAGTTTCTTAAAAATGGCTGTATTTAAGGACGGTGCCTCCTAATACAGATGTATCTTTGCAAAGGTTTTGACTATGGGGAAAAAGTAGATCTTAGCAAGGGCATTGGAATCCAAAAAGAAAAATGGGGGTATCCATGTATTTTATAGAAATAATTAATTTTAATTAATAACCATAATTCTAAAAAAGCGTTAAAATACCAAGAATGTATGGCAATTTTTTTCCAAATTTGAGCTCAATTATCTCTGAAAAATGCGCGGTTACCCCCAATTTTCTTTTTAGATTCTGACCCGAGATGCGCAGGACGTATGCGCAGTAACAAAAGGAGGCACCATCCTTAAGGAGGCTCGAAATCGGCTCGAAAGGGATTTTAGCCTGAGCACGCGCGTAGCCTACACACGACATAGCTAGAATGCACGCGTCAACAGAGTGAATCCAAATTTCTATTTACAAAGATGACGGCTAGTTTTACCGGTGTAACTTTTTGCCATACCGTCAGAGAAGAAAAAGATTTTAGGGAGTTTTCTAAAAATGCAATAAAAAGGGTAGATCACCGACTTAGTTTTTTGGATAATTGGCGAAAACTGAAATTTGGGGGCTCTTTTTGTGGGCCTTTACGGCTGTCATAGTAACGGCTATGACGTCACAACCAGCCTTAAAGTATTACCCGACAAAAGAGTTGTCAAGATATTCATAGACTGCCCTCATGCTCAGAAATACGTCCTTGTAATCATTTCTCGTTTCAAAAGGTTTATAACACTTAAAGACTTTTTTGAGCCACCTTAATACAAGATGACAAAAAAAGATGAAAAGAACTAAAATTAAAAAAAAAAACACTTCGGTTCAATGTCAACATTTGTTCGATGTTCTGGCTTAAGTGCTTAAATGCAATAATTGTGTTAAAAATATAAATGATTGTCAAAATGACTATTGCAGGGACTGACCAAACAATGTGAAAAGACTTACAATATTTCGATTGGCCAACACCAAGGCAAATCACGAATTTACAGAAACATATATGTAGTCAAACAATGAGCGGACGTTACATATATGACGTGGTATGGTGTGACTAATGATAGAAAATAAATCTTTTTTGTACTACATATAGTTACAAATTACAGTTCATCACTTTTATTGATGCCTACAGGCTCAAGAGTCTTAGCTTTGTGAATAATATTAGCCTCACGTGCCTTCCTGAAAGAATTACGTTCATTTTTTTATTTTTTCAATAGGAATGAGTAGCGTATGGGTGTCGGAGTGGTTATTGTTGAGAGAGTGATGAACTGAATTTTTCAACGTTGTAAACTGAGTATTGTTCCTTCAATTCCCAGCGCAGGGGCCTGTAGTTTAGAGTCTTTTGGGTGTCTTCAGTGGTGCGATTGCTTATCATTGGACAACTCATTGCAAGCGTTATCACTTGCTTGGTCGCATGGTTAACATGGTTAACTATTATTATTATTATTATTATTATTATTATTATTATTATCATTATCATTATCATTATCATTATCGTTATCGTTATCGTTATCATTGTCATTATCATTATCATTATCATTATCATCATTATTAGCTTATTACTAATAATAAACTGTTCACATAACTTGTTAGAGTTAAAAATTTTAAGCATTAAAAAGGTAACCCTTACCACCTTCTAAAAACTCATTTACACTCTCCTTCGACTTAATATGGGAAGGCAAGTCATTATAGTCCATGGCTCCAGTAAAACAAATCATCGTTTCGCAATCTATAAGTTCATTTTCGGGACATGAATGTCATTAATTACATTGTCTTGTAACAATTGAGTGAACGGAAGTATCGGTACTATGCCATCAAGGCATTTCTTTACAAAAAGAACAGTGACAACTACTTAACAGTGAATGCATTTACGAACAGATCCACCACTGTGACACGTTGACCCCGTTGTGGCTAATCTTTCCATGGAAGTCATCGAGGAATCAGCCAAAACCACCTCCGCAATCCCAACTATTTTTTGGAAACATTATGTCGACGACAGATCTGTCTCAACTTTCCACGCCACCATATTATAGACGGTCAACTGACCCTTAGATTAAAACTTATAGAACAATGATAAAAAACTACGAAACTGATACTAAGAACAATACCAGATACTCTGGTTACCAGGAGGCCGGGGGGGGGGGTCCCACATGAAAGGGACGGGGATGCTTGTAGATTTTGGTCTTACTTAGGGTGTTCAGGACGGAAAGCCAATATTTTTACCCATACAGGTATCGCTTAGGGTTCTGCGTAAAGAAATATCTCATTTCTACGTGAAATAAACAAACGCCGTCATACCGTGTTGGTCAGATGGCATCCTCTATTAGGAGACCACGGCCAGATTGGTCTTCTCTATAGAGAAGATATCACCCTCTTAAAACCATATATAATGAGGTTTTGATATAACGCGCGCTCTGATTGGTAGGGAGAAGCACTCGCCTGCGCGTCGTGTTCACCCTACGCTTCTTTCGTGCTCTCGTCATTTCCTTGCGTGGTGCTTTATCACAGAACAAAGCACGGTTTAGGCTTTTTTATTTGTTAAATATAGTTTTGCAGTGCGGTGTTTTTTGTTATTAAGTTGTACTTGCCTGTTATATACCTTACTGGAGACGACGAGGCTGAGTGAACCAGTAAGTGATAATTGTACTTTGCACGTGTCAACTTTTTGGCGAGGAGAGTGCTCGCATTTCTCAACTATTTTTTTATCTTTGTGTGGTCTTCAGATGTCTTGTTTCATTTTATTCATTGATTAGGTGGTTAGTCCTTACTCAGTCGACGATAGAAGCTAGTTTTGCTTTTGCAAAAAAGCGTTTTCTAGCTTCTTATTTAATATTTTCAATCACATGCACAAGCTCAATACTTGCCCCTTCTGAGTTGTACAAGACGTGATCCTATGCGGAAAACATAATGGCATGCGGTTCCCGTTGTATCATGATTTTCGCGAGACATATTTTTATATTTTTAGATGACATTTGGTTTAAAGAAATTCAAGTGCTACCCACGACTTGTTCAGCTTCATTTTGTAGGTACTGAGTAAGCGTAAAGCTTTTGAAAACGCGATTCTTCTGGTTGGCGATATGCGATCATAACATTTCCATGCCGCAGATTTTTCGTTCTGCCAGTGCTCTGACTACATTCTCGGGGTGTGCACTCGATAAGACAGATACTGGAAGACCGCTTGATAAATCGATAACTATCTATTAATTTTATCGATCAATGAATAAAAACCGATATTATAGATCTTCTGGCAATCAGTGTTAAAGATTTTATTGATTCATATCAATTTTATCAATGGATGTCGTTGGTCACTGAATCTTCAGTTAATCGTAATAATATTGTTTGAACGCATACTTTTACCACAGGCAGACCATCAGAGTAGCGTTTTTCGAGCATTTAAGTGAGGCAGAAGCATTAAGCATTATTCGAGAATTTTAGTGGTTTTTCATATGAAAGATTCTCCAAGAGACCATAAGACTTACATTGAAACATCTGAGATCCTTCAGTGCAGTAACAAATAAATTTTCTGGAGTAGCTTTTGTCGGATTGCCTAGTCTTTTAAAAGAATGAACGGCCGCACAATGAGCAGTATCCACATTTTAGTGGCGTTTTCTGTGTATGCGTAGCTCGAGCATTTTATTGGGAAAAACGGAACAATGAGTCGGAATATTTTAGTGGGGAGACAAAAGCATTATGTACAAAAGCCTAATAAATAGTAACCTTTGTTGAGGGGTGTATTTTCGCACGAGCGCCCAAAGCGCGGCAACTATGTTTCTTGATAATAATATAATATTGAGTAAGACAAATAATAGAAAGCAAGTTAAAATCTTTAATACATACTCAAAGCAAACAGTACACATCTAAACCCAAAACTACACAATCAGTGAAACACGTGGAATTATTCGAATCGCTCTGCTTACTCTTGTATGGAAACTTTAAAGAAACATTCGCAATCGTTTTGGAATACTTACGTCAAACTGTTGCTAAAGCCATTACACCCTCACCCTCAGGCAAAAATCTTGCTGCGTCACGACAAATATTTCGGGACTTTATTCAAATTCCATCAAAAACTGTTCAGTGAAGGAAAACTTAGAATTCGCTTCGGTGACGGGCCCGTGAGCTCTCACTCGCGCTTTGCGCTCGGTTTTTTAGGTTTTTGCACTTCCGAAAAAAAAAATTCTGAGCTCGACTTGTGGGCAAGTCCAAGGAAAACGAGAACACCAAATCTTGTTGTTATTTAAGTAAATGACTTTGGGCTGGCTCAGCTGTTCTTTGAAAAACGTCTGTAGCCATTGATTGCAGAAATCCCTTTGTATAATTGCATAATTGATGCCATTAAGGAAAGTAGAAAGTTTACAGCTGGGTTATAAATGATCACAAATTTAAATTCGCAATCCTTTATGAAATATTACGTCAAACCCTGGCGTCAAACAGTCGCCCTCACCCTCGGGCCAAACTCTTGCTGTGTTACGCGATTTCAAGACTTTCAAATTCCAGAAACATGATAAAAAGTGTGCAGTGGGGTGGGTCACTGAAAACCGGTATAGCCCATTCCCTCTTCCCCTGTACTTTATGACCCTTCCCTAGTACTAGTTTTTATCGTTTTGTTAGCTAGTTTTGTTAGAAACTGAAAGAAATTATCATACTTTTCAATGCCAAAAAAAGTTCATTTAAAAACATTACGTGATTTTATTGTATTTTATTTCCATCAACACACAAGAAAAGGTTCTTAACAAAATCTCAGCCTTGGGTATATTTTATACATAATTCTTAAAATTTCGCCAATTTCAGCCTCAATATTCTTATAAAAAAAACTTCTTATATAAGAAAAGTGTACCTATAATGCTTTAAGAGTTCCTGCAAGCTCAGCTTTCTTTGGAAAACGTTTGTAACCATTGATTAAAGTGCTACTATGATCAAAAAATCACTTTTATTTTTTCTTCGGATTTCGAAACTATGTTTATTAAACACTCCCCAAGCGAAATTATAAGCCTTAATTTTGAGAAGAAGACCGTTAATTTAAACTGCAATTTTCCGGTTTAATGGTCCGCCATTATTACACCAGAAAGGATACAATGACGTCATACGCGCAAGAGCTGTAAAATGTAGTGTGTGAACGCGGCTTGCAAATTATGCAAAACACGAGTTTGAGAGTGTGAAAGCTCAAAACTCCCGTGCTGCATACTAAATAAGGCACTTTCACACACACTGCATTCTAAAACTCGTGTGTGAATGATGTCATTGTATCCTTTCTGGTGTAATAATGGCGGACCATTAAAACGGAAAATTGCAGTTTAAATTAACGGTCTTCTTCTCAAAATTAAGGCTTATAATTTCGCTTGCGGAGTGTTTAATAAACATAGTTTCGAAATCCGAAGAAAAAATAAAAGTGATTTTTTGATCATAGTAGCACTTTAAGGAAATTGCAAATAGGAAGAATTGACGGTTGGATTACAAATGGCCCCAAATTTATACGTTTGCAAACTGTTTGGCCTGACTGGGTGTAGAACTAATTTAAAACCTACATGTTATTCGTCCAACTTTTCCAATTTCCGATAATTTCGCTTCCGGCAAAAAAGAGGTACGCTTTGCGGTTGCTACGTCCCTCCCAAGAACAACGTTTGAGCAGCAATCAATCATAATCCACCTGACTATAATCAGTCGAAGCCAGTATTTATCAAGAAAGGTGTCATCAACTACAAAAATAATCGGTCCTAATACGATGTATAAATAAAATAACAAAGCGACTAACAACCTTTAACGCAAATTCACTCAATCGTAATGACATAACTTTATAAACAATAGGAATTTTCGCGAAAGTGCAATGTCCGGGAATATGTCGCACTCGTCTCAGTTTGGGCCGGGTCGCACTGTCGTAAAAAACTGTTTGTTTTACCAAAAAATCTGTCACCACATGGTTTTGCTAGTGCGACCTATTTGTAAAACGTTTTAAAAAATTGGTGGAATGCACCAAATTTTCAAAGATACCGCCACTTGAAATTGCTACGCTCTAGACCTAACCAAAATGTCACAAAACCTCAAAAAAGTTTTTAAGCTGTCAAATAAGACGTGAAAAGCAATGCTTTTCTTGTAGAAATGTTGAAACAGTCTCACGCAATTGATATCTTGAATCAAGTTCGCCGTTTAATTATCACGCACACGGCCAGAGATGGTCCATGCATTTCAACCAGCCTTTTCATAATTTAGCCTCCTTCAGCTTGCGGCAGCAGCATAGCCGAAACTCCAGTGACTCTGTAGAAAGCCCATTAGCAGTGTATTTAGAATTGCTGTACAAAGCACTGACTTCTGGGAGTCAAATTTGCGTAGAAATATGGTTAAAAACGGAGAAATAACCAGCAGAGTCGTCGATTTGTCACGTCGCGCCAGTCGTCAGTTTTTTCCGGACACTTCGTTCGTATATTTTTTTTGAGTGCGACCATAGCATGACAAACTAAGTTTTACCGGAACCAGAAATCTGAGAAAAATTTTGTTGTGACAAAATCAATTTTACTCTCTAGTGCGACCCGGCCCTTTGTGTAGTTTTGGTCCCTCAAGGTCAAGAACAGCTCTTGTGTTTAGGATCCGTTTACTCAAAAGCAATATCAAAATACTCTAACTGCAACTGCCCAAGACTATTGCCAAAGTTTGACAGAAACAGCAACATGAAAGAAACACATAAAAGAGTGGAGCCTTTGAGCAACTGAACCAGAACGACTTAAATTCTGGGAGAAAATGTGGTCAAGAGCCTAAATGCGGCTCCCGTTTTGATTTATCCTTGACGTAGAAGAGAGGGATGCAAATTATTACTCCAGTATCTGGAATGATAAAAACTTAATTAAGTACCCTACCCCCCTCCCCCTCTCCAAACCCTACTTTAAAAGTTGAAAAGCACCTATCGGAGTAGTTGAAAAAGAAGGAACATACTTGTGTCAAAGTGCTACTGGCGACGGTATGAGTCTAGTCTTTATTCCGTCCACAGGTAAAATCAAACGTGAACCTAGAGAATCTTGAAACTTTCCAAATCACGTGCACAAACCTACGCATCACGTTAACCGGAAATTCCTAGTACAAAGAAAGTTCACTTTCCCACGACTTTCGGTTTACGGGTCAAAGAGTATATTCAATGCAATGTGTCTTGGGATCAGAATAAAAGCCCCACCTCGCGTCACTCTGAAAGCAGATTATGAGAGTATTACTCATTGTACATCAAATAGTAAGCTTCAAGAGAGAATTGAATCTCTAAAAGAACTCTTGACACCCAAAAGTTTTAACAAGTTCAGTTATGTTGGAATAATCTTTTGGATCCTGTTTGGAGTAACTCTGTTTGGAATCTTTGCGGACACCGAAAATAGCGAATCAAGATTTGACTTCAGCTGTGAAGTCAAAAGCAGCAAAGACCTCATTGAAGGAAGGTGTTTTGAGCAATACGAGGAGCGATACAACAAACTCGGTATTCCTGTCTACGGATTCGTCATCGCTAACTTCTCTCTCATCGCGATTGCGTCTGTGATTTACTCACAAAGTGTCAAGTCAAGAGTTAATGAACTCGAAGATGACGAACTTGGTCAGGTTCAACACGAAAACCCAACTCGCCGACGACTGTTCATCGCTTACGTCTCCCAGCTTGTCTTCAGAATTTCTTTCGGGATCCTTTTCATCGTTCATCAAACCCAAGTACTGTATGCGAATAATTTTCCCTCAAACTTTAAGTGTGAATTAATGCCGACATCAGGCAATAGTTCGGTCATTCCATCTACCAACATCACACCAGTTACACAAGCCTTCCAGTGTCATAACCAGAGAGCATCTAAGAAAACTTTCTGGATTAATGCCATCAGCGTGGTCAATGGTATTTTTGTTTGTCTCGTTTTTATTGAGATTGTTTTGATCCTGTCTAGAGCAAGAAAGTGGGGGGAAAAATTTATGGAAGACAGACAGTTTTTGACTGATCATCTAAAATCCACGCGAGTGCCATCCGCAAGAGAGAACACAAGAGAGTCAACAGAACACAGTGACTTGACTTCACGCCAAATACCTTTGTTGTCTCAACAAGAGCCTGTAGAATTGTTGGAGCAGACTCAGGACGAACAAATACAAAAACCACTGCCGCAAGATGTCCAAGATTTAAATGAACAAGAACCAAATCAAGTGCAATCCGAAATGCATTACCAACAACCAACACTGCAAGAGTTTATCAAGACCATGAAGGAAAGAGTCATAAAAGGCACGGAGCAACCGACAGCTCTTAAACAACCTATCAATCGTCCCAATCCAGGAGAACGCCCAAAGCCTAAAGATCTAGATATGGACCAAATCTATACCAAACTGAAGATTCAAGAAGGCAGGGCTGAATATAACTTTCCCACAGATAGGAGGGAGCAACTCAGAGTGTACCCACCCAATACGAATATATCTGAGTTTACAAGACCCGAAGATATTATTGATGCTACACACAAAAATATCCTCGTCGTTGGTCGACCAGGCATCGGGAAAACATTATTCTGCACTAAGCTTCTTCGAGACTGGGCAACAGACAATTTAGAAAAACATTATGATGTGGCATTTTTTCTGAAATTCAGGCGCTTTTCCGAACGGACTGAACTGAACCTTCGGGAACTACTGTGTGCCTCAGAATATCCAACAAATCTTAATGATGAGGTCTGGGAATACATCCGCCAAAATCCAAATCAGGTTCTTTTGATGTTTGATGGGGTTGACGAATTTTCTGCAAATTCAGAAATAGTGAAGGTTCACAAGAACACCACAGAAGAAACGAAGATGCCTCTCCATGCCCTCTATAACAAAATCGCGAACCGAGAACTATTAGACGGATCAACACTAATCACAACAACAAGGCCAACTGCTGTGTCGTGTGTGAAACACCTCAATTTTAATAGAACAGTTGAAATACTTGGATTTACATCCGAGCGAGTGGAAGATTATGTAGAGAAATTCACGAAAGATGAGCACGACGCTGATGAAGCCAAAGAAACAATATGGCAGCACATCAGCACAAACTTAAACCTCTTTTCATTATCTTACATCCCCGTGAACCTTTTCATAATCTGTTCGTGCTTGTTTCATGTCCTACGTACCTGGGGTCCTTCCCGCCTTCCCACGAAGCTTACCGAGATATACAGTATCGCCATCAAAATTTCCTTCTGCAAACTTAATGAACAATATCGCTACTCTGAGACTGACTGTGATCAGTTTGTTTTTAAACAATTCCGTGAGTTACCCTCCCGTGTGCAAGATGTGTTTAAGAGACTGGGAAAAATCGCTTTCGAAGGGATTGAGAAAGGAAAGCTTATTTTTGGACAAGGAGAAGTCGAGGGACTGGAGGATTGTGGCCTGCTGAATCGTTTACCTGATCGAGCCGGACCTTCACCATTTGCACCGCGCGAACAACAGTTTTGTTTTTCTCACCTAACCGTTCAAGAATTCGTGGCCGCAAAACATTTGATCGATACATTAAATGACGAAGAGTTAAGAACATTTGTTTCTGATAAAATAAGAGACGGTAAATGGGCTGTGGTAACACAGTTCATTGCTGGACTGCTTCAAGAACGAGAAGTGCCCCTGACACACATCTTCACCGACCTGCTTCCCGCGAAGACAGTAGAGAAAAACGAAAGAAAACTCACCGGCATCAGGGATAAGAGGAGTGAAGATTCAGAGCCACGCACACTGACCTGTTGGCCGGCCAAGGAGGACAAAGATTTAGCACTGAACTTGTGTAAGTGTTTGAATGAGACCGATGTAAATAATTCAATAATAGAAGAAAAATTAGCGGAGATTAATTTTAATGCTGTAGATTTTAGTGACTGTAGCCTCGCACCTGTTGACTGTACAGCTTTAGTACACGTTCTTCAGAATACTAAGGGAATATCATGCATGAATTTGGAGGGAAATAATATTGGACCGCTCGGCTGTGAGGAAATTGTTAAATTGGTTAACAATGATAAACTCACTAGCAGCTTAAACCTCGCTGAAAACGGAATAACCGATAAAGGCGTAAATCATTTGTCTGAAGCACTAAAGCAGAGTAAACTAGAAACATTAAACCTCAATTTTAACCAAATAACCGATAAAGGCGTAAATCATTTGTCTGAAGCACTAAAGCAGAGTAAACTAGAAACATTATACCTCAATTTTAACCAAATAACCGATAAAGGCGTAGAACATTTGTCTGAAGCACTAAAGCAGAGTAAACTAGAAACATTATACCTCAATTTTAACCAAATAACCGATAAAGGCGTAGAACATTTGTCTGAAGCACTAAAGCAGAGTAAACTAGAAACATTAAACCTCGCTCGTAACCAAATAACCGATAAAGGCGTAGAACATTTGTCTGAAGCACTAAAGCCGCAGAGTAAACTAGAAACATTATACCTCAATTTTAACCAAATAACCGATAAAGGCGTAGAACATTTGTCTGAAGCACTAAAGCAGAGTAAACTAGAAACATTAAACCTCGCTCGTAACCAAATAACCGATAAAGGCGTAGAACATTTGTCTGAAGCACTAAAGCAGAGTAAACTAAAAACATTAAGCCTCGCTCGTAACCAAATAACCGATAAAGACGTAGAACATTTGTCTGAAGCACTAAAGCAGAGTGAACTAGAAACATTAAACCTCGCTGATAACCAAATAACCGATAAAGGCGTAGAACATTTGTCTGAAGCACTAAAGCAGAGTAAACTAGAAACATTAAGCCTCGCTGATAACCAAATAACCGATAAAGGCGTAGAACATTTGTCTGAAGCACTAAAGCAGAGTGAACTAGAAACATTAAGCCTCGCTGATAACCAAATAACCGATAAAGGCGTAGAACATTTGTCTGAAGCACTAAAGCAGCGTAAACTAGAAACATTAAACCTCAGACATAACAAAATAACCGATAAAGGCGTAAACCATTTGTTTGAAGCACTAAAGCAGAGTAAACTAGAAACATTAAACCTCTGGGGTAACCAAATAACCGACAAAGGCGTAAAACATTTGTCTGAAGCACTAAAGCAGAGTAAACTAGAAACATTAAACCTCGCTGAGAACGAAATAACCGATAAAGGTGTAAACCATTTGTCTGAAGCACTAAAGCAGAGTAAACTAGAAACATTAATCCTCGTTGGTAACCAAATAACCGATAAAGGTAAAGAGCTCTTGGATAAAGCACGTACACCAAAAACTACAATCATTTATAGGTATTAAAGACATTTTTTTCAACTTAATAGTTTATAAGCTAAACTCTGGTGCTGTTTTGGTTAAACTTAAGCTTAAAATTGCGGGAAAATTGTACGCATACTTTATGGCATGTCAGTGCGATGTAGTGCAAATGAAAATGAACAAGCAAGTCCACAACAAATTTCAATGACACAAGAATATTTTATTATTTACACTACAAAATTACACCTAATAAAAACACAAAGATATTTGAAAAACATCACCTGACTTTTTTTCCAGTCAGTTGAAATGACGTTTCAGCTTTCCTCCATTGAATGTCATTTTCTTGCCAACACAGAAAAAAATCAGCAAAAGTGAAAAATTGTTGAACTCGGTTGAAAGATGTCAAAGAACCGGGATAAAAAAACAAAAACTTTTTTCACTCTGCAGTCAACACTTTGGATCAAAATCAACCAATCACAAACGCACACGCAGCGTGTTCCCTCTGCAGTCACCATTTCGGATCAAAATCAACCAATCACAAATGCACAACCAAAGTGTTTCCACTGCAGTCAGCATTACGAAAAAATAAGCCAATCAGCAACTGAATTTCACTCTGTTTCCTCAGCGGTCAGCAGTTCAGTCTTGTTTCCTCTGCAGTCTGCATTTTATTCCCTAATTAGCCAATCACAAGAGAGCAGAAAAAACTTTGATCCTAAAAGCTTAGAAGCTTAGCTCTAGAGACCTTTAGTAACAGGAGAAAAGTGGTTAAGCACCAGCTAAAGGGTCAAACATTTTCGTCCAACATCGTGTTTGTCACACGAAAAGATTCGGTGGCTAAACGGGCAAACAATCTTTGACTAAAAATCGGACAACGGAAAAACAAACGCAGAGTTGAGAGAGGCGGCTAAACAGTAAGACATGTTCATCCAACACGATGTAGGACAAAAGTGTTTGATCGTTTCGCCGGGCTCTAGATTTAAAATGGAAATAAAATAGAGATAAATTTTGTACATCCCGGGATTTACAAAAAAATTAGATGTAATTAATTTGCTAATATGACAACAATATCATGAACTTCTACAGTGTCATATCCAGTATTCAAAAAGATAAAGGGCAGGTTCCATTGGAAGTTCGAGTGGGTGGGTGGGTAAGCCTGTTTGGGGAAGGAGCTCCCAGAAACCCATTTTTCTCCCGCGTTCTCGCTCTCCTTCCCCGTTTATGCAAGGTTCAATTCTATCTGTTACCATCTCCCCCCCGGGCACACCCCCGGGGATTTGCATTTTTTTTCTTACTTGGCGGTCTATTCCCCACCCCCGGGCACGCGGAAAGAGACAATTTCCCACCCCCGGGACTCCTCATCGACCACAAGTACGTTGTTTGTATTCAAAATATAGAGAACCATATTGATTTCCGTACAATAGCAAAACCAGACGTTTTGACAAGAACTTAAACGCTTTTCTAGAGTTTACTGAACGAAGGATACTACACTAATAGTATAAGTAAACATGAACACTACATTGAAAAAGAAAACTGAACAAAAAAGTCTAACCGCACTGGCATACGGCTGGCGAGTAAAGAAATGTTCTTCACCGCGTGTTTTATTCTAAACATAGCACATGCACAAAAAAGGTCCGGTGAACAAATTGATGGCAGTATTTTTAAAGGAGTTTTTCTTAGCTTGTTTCACAAGAAAACTGGACTGAGATCTCTGTCTAATATAAAGCCGTGCACCTGTTTTTATATAACGTCTATTTAAGTCATCTTATTATACAAATAAATACGCTGAAGAAATATTTCTAGGATTGTGACGAACGCCTTCCATTCGAGTACGCATCAAACGCACAATTTATAATAAACGTGCCTTCGAATACAGATTTTAATTTTGAGAGATTATTCTTCTCCAACCAGACTACTACAAATTCTAGGGATTTTCCCTGGAAATAGGCAGTCTTCTCTACGCTGTCCGGCGCCATTGTGTCAATTGAGAAGTGACGTGCTTCACAAGAAAAAACGAGAAGTTATTTTCGATTTGCCCCACCCCTCTACCCCCGGGACAAAACCGCTTCAAACAATTCCCCACCCCCGGGCCTGAAGGGTTGGACTTGTCCCGTGGGTTGCCCGGGGGGGGGATGGTAACAGGTAAAATTGAACCATGCATTACGCCTGCTACGCAGGCTAGTGGGTACGCAGGCTAGTGGGTGGGTAGTTGGGAGTCTGGGAGTAGCACAGTTTTTTGTTTATAAAATCAATAATGAACCAAAGTTTTTTTTTAATTTGAAGATTATAATTTTTTTGAGTGGAAACATGCATGAGCCACACAGGTTTTCTAGGCAAAACATTCACCCTTTCAAGTCCCAGCATCTTTTACATACAAATTCTCCTTACTGGTCCTCATACATTTTGTTGAGTACTAGTTGGAAGAACTTGTTTAAACATCAACAAAATTCAACATTGGTGACAAGTTCCTTAATTCTCCTGACCTGTATGTGTCATAAATGTACTCATATGATGTATAAAAATTTGATGTTGATGATTGCTGGGGCTTGGTAGTTAAATCAAATGACAAATATTTTTACATCATAGCACTGGCTACTGCACACAAGCATGTGTACAACATAGCAATAATTAACAGTGATAAACTCAAGTGTAAGGGCCCTTTATTGTTCTTGAAATTAGCATTGCATCAGATAGGGGGTTTTTAAAACCGCTTTAAAAGAAACATTGAAGAATTAGTTTAAATTCATGTAAATATATTTTTTAAGATTTTTTAGCAAAGACTGTATGAATATCAGGGTAGTTTCCATCTGTATAAAAACATGGAAACTGTAAAAAAAGTGTAGGGGGGCACGAGTGCTCCCAAGTTCTGTGACTTCAATAAATTTTCAGATGAAGTTTTTAGCAGTCGCGTAGTCAGTTTTTTGTTTTCCCTCTGAAGAAATCACGTGGCTACTCGGAAAGTTGATTGAGCCTCTAATTTCCGAGATCAAAATTTATTTTCTCCCTACTGAATGACTTTTGCTTAAATGAGAGTTATCACGAGAATTGGGTGGTACATCAAGACAATATCCCCAGGATATGATTAACAATTATTCTTCTTATCATGTTTGACAAATAGCCGTTTTTCAATAACTGTTTCATTTACATAACCATGTATTTGAACGTGGATGTGAGGCAATTTCAGGCAATTTTGCAGTTTTACCTGAAATTGCCACACATCCACAATGCAAATCAGAAAAGTTAATTGTGAAAATGGCTATTATGCATTGAAATTATTCTGAGAATTTAGATGTTGGTCACTTTATTTTGGTGGTAAATGTACCTGTATTGATCTTTCTAAATATTCTCATAACCTGAAAATCTCAATGACCTGAATTTGATGGTACAAAGACAGCACACCTATTGTTGACAATTTGAGCTGTCACCAATCTCCTTGACAATATACAAATATACAAATATTATATTCTGGGGAGGATCGCATAATGGTTACTTGAGAATTTAATGACACCATGAATTAGATGATAAAAACGAGAAATGTGAAAAAAATGGGAGGGAGTGCGTCTCACTATCTCCACGAGACAAAAACAAACAAACTAGAAGATGCACTTTGTGGTTTTTGGTGTGAGAGTAGGATGATGCCTCATTATAAAGTGGAACCTCGATTCAACCAAGTGCCTGATTCAGCCAAGGGACTGGGGAAATTGGTTCGTTATATCAAGGGTTCATTATATCGAGGTTCTTTTCCATACATTACACTATTACTGGGCTGAAAAATATCGTTCGTTATACCGAGGACTTTGTTATATAGAGGTTCATTAAATCAAGGTTCCACTGTACAAGTGGCAGAGGTACAAAGCACACCTACAGCCTCCCCGACCGTCTCATTCTTCGCAGGTTCGCCAATCATAGCTCTCGCACCATGCCAGACATTACAGCCCACTGTCCTCTTGTAGAAGAGGGCAGTTTTAACCTAGGGTTTAACACCAGGGACTCATCGAAGCAAGTCTCTCCATGGGTGATATAACTTACTAACAGGCACATTGCATTTTCAGTCTAAGACATAATCAGACACAGTTTATAGGGACCGCTGCATTGGTGTAAAATCTGACAAGTTGCCTGGAGACAGAACATTGGTAAGTCACAAAGGCAGCATCAAACTGATTAATCCTGCTTTGAAAGGAGGGTCTCTGTAAAACCGAACTTAAACCTGTAAGCCCAAGTATCAACCTACAAATTCTCGCTAGTGGCATCCTTATTTAATAGAACGAATTTTTTTTGTTTTGCCAATATTTTAAATATGCCAACAAGAATGGTTTTCTAAGTGCGACTCCTTTGTCATATGCCAACAAGAATGGTTTTCTAAGTGCGACTCCTTTGTCATAATGACTGATTTTCTTATAGTAGTAGATGAAAGACGTTCACATTTGTACACATCAAGCCAACTCATCTTTACTAATTGTTATCACCTGTGTGTTTGAACATGCACTGTTCTTACAAGGAGAAACAAAAGTCCGATCACAACAGGGCTTAAAAGGTCAACAGAAACAGCACAGAGTCTCACACTTAGTGCATTGTTCAATAACACTCAAACTCTGAACTTGTAAACTTAACAAACAATGGCATTTTCAACTGCAGTCGATCAATATTATATTGACAAAAAGTGAATCAAAATCCACCAATCAAAACAAACAAACGTGACCTCTTGAACCCCACAACTAGTCTTCTTGGTTTTTGAGACTTCCACTAAAACAATTGATGGCAGTAATGAAACATGAGCATTAATTTTGTTGTCTTGAACTTAAAAGTTGCACATTATTGAAAGGCGTACTAACCAGAAGTGGCACATATCTTCATTGAGTCTAAACAGTTGAACACATATCTGAATCTAACAAGTAACACATAATGTCTTCGTTGAGTCTTAATAATGTGTTGCAGCAATTCTTATCAAAAGGACACACTTTTGGACTTCCTTTCATATTTTATTGTCACAACTTGGAATATAATATTTGTAAAGTTATGATCTTGAAGGAGGGTAGAATCTACTGACCCACAGGTCTTTGAAGCCAGCAAAAGTGCAAAATTGTCCTGACGAGTATTCGCCCTTCTGCAACTGTCACAACAGGATAAACCTGTTTTTACTTCAGTAAGATGACTGTGTTGTCTGTTGCTGGTAAGACCTCTCATGCTGTCGTCCGTATCTCTCTTGCCAGTTGTATCTATCCTGTCTGTCCTGTTTTTCAGGCCTATCTTGTCGATCAAAATGCTGCTGGTTTTGACGGCTATAGCGGCCTTGCCCTAAAGAGATTTGAAATTTGATTGAATGAGCAAAATTAAAGCACAAACAAGACAAGGAAAACCAGAGGAAAAAATCATGGCTATACACCCTATACTTCATCGTTCTACTTACTGTAAACGACTCGAAAAATGTGCTAGGGCTTAAACATTAGTTTACTTAATTGAAGCTTGGTCTGCTGTCAAGTTGCAATGGCCAGTGGTATTTTTCCACATGCTGAGGGGTTATACATTATAAAACATGGGCCTTGAGATGACATCCTGATCTGTTAGAGGTATACCAATATACCTTTACAATTATGTTGCCACATATACCCTAAATTTTCTATTAAAAGTAGAGAGGAACATAGTACGGAAACTTCAGATTTAGTTAGTTCAAAACAACTGATGCGCTGAGAACATAACTGTCTCATGTCAAAATTTAGTCAGTCAATAATATTTGCATATTTGCATGTCAAAACACTGCATACACAATAATTGTTTTTAAATTTTCTCTAAAACCAAACCACTTGGCGAAACTGACTGCGAGATTTAATAAAAAAACAAGTCTCTTTCTCAAAGCCTTTGACCCTGCTGTTGTTGACCATTTATGAAGGACGCTTTCTAACATTGGTGTGATATATGATAATTTAAATGTGCAGGTTAGATTTGTAAAGTCATGCTCAATCCACAATACAATTCCTGTGATCTGCAGGTGCCTAGCTACAGAGAGATCAGTGAGCCAGTTTTATCCACTGGTAAGCAGCATACCTTGCCTGTCCTTGAACTGCACAAATCCTCCATGTCTTGTGTCATAAATACGTTCATTGTTTTCAACCAGCGTGCTGACCTAGTAATAAAGAACGCAGTGTTTATGCTATATCAATTATATTTATTACATTTCAAGCCTGAAATCCCATTGTCATAGTTTTTTTTACTTGCTTTTCACTCTATCCAACTTAACTTATCATTTGGACATCAAAGAATACTATTTTTCGTTAGCAAAACTCAACTGTCCAAAAACGGAGAGAGAAAAAACAAAATCTAAATTAAAAAAAAAATTGGGATCCAGCATGTGTGCACAGTGTACAGCAGCACAAAGACAAAGTGACAATGGAAAAGTGCAAATAGCCACACAGAATATCACAGGATTTGAGTGTTTCGTCCAAATGTTGTTCAACTTGCATCTTATTCAAAAAATGGAACAAAATTATGAACACTGTAAGGTTTGCAGACAGAGACAAACAGGATTTCAACAAACAAGACTTCCAGAACAAGAAACTAAGATCCACAAAGAAAGTACATCTGTCAACATTGCTGTTCAACCTATGCTCGATGGAGAGTTATCGCTCACAGATCAGAAAAAAAAAAATTCTGGAGGACGTGATGATGACTGTGGTGCTTTGCTCTGGCCCGCGAAGTCCATAAGGTTCACCAGAGCACTGGGAAGTTAACTCCTTATTAATATTACCTTGTCAGCCAGTTGTAGTGCCAGGCTCTGAAGAAGAGAAGGCTCTGCTCCTCGGTGCATCACAACTGTCTGAGTTGGTTCATCCCAAGAGGCCTGGGGAGAGAGAGTTTAAAACATCAACACAACTTTTCAATCCTTACTCAGTGCTCTCAGAAACCTGTGACATGTGTCAGCAACAACAGCAAACAATGTGTTGATCTTACTTTGAACATCTAGTGAACTATTAAAAATAGGCCGGAACATCTTCGAAGAGAGAGTATCTCGTGAACTGTGCCAGCTAGTTGCTAGTAGCCTGTCCCAGGCTCTCAGATAGATGGGACGGCATGAAAATTAGAAAGGGAACACGAAAATAAGACGCGCGGGATCCAGAAAAATGGGGGTGGTGTCTCTGCCCAGGCTCTTCGTTTTTTTGGCGCTCTTTTTCTCAATTCACGCTTTGCCTACTATCTCGGAGCCTGGAACAGGCTAGTTGCTAGCAACTAGCTAGTTGCACCAGTAGAATTAGATAAGTTTCATTCAATAAGGCGGGGGCTCTTTATCAGGGGAAAAGGGTGTTTTCAGGTATGGGGGTGTTTTCTAGCTGTCTGTAACAAGGGCAGAGAGAGACCAGTGTCATAAGACAATCCCCACTTTAGGGCCCATTTAGTAGGGGGGACGGGGGGGCGGGAGACCAGGAGAAAGGGGGCAGGAGGTGTATGGGAGGCAGGAGAAGAGGGGGCGGGAAGCGGGATCCCCGAGGTGGCGGGAAGCGGGAGGCAAAGGGAAAAATTACACAACATTGTGCAATATTTTGCAATCGAAAAATGCAAAGGGGCGGGAGCCAAAAAATACAGGGCGGGAACCGGGATTAAAGGGTACGGGAATTGGGAGGTTTAACCCCCCTCTCCCCCCCCCCCATTTAGGAAGTAAAACTTTGTTCAATCAGACATGCTTACGGATAACTTATCATGCCATCTGATCCACGTACATCAAATTTTCATGCAAAACATACAGGGCTGTGCGCTGCTGGGCCTCAGGCTACTAACTTTTGCCTTCAAGCAACTCAAAAACTTATTTTTTTTGCATAATGCTTAAGGGCTGGGCACCCCAGATTTCATGGCTGGGAGCCTTTGGGCACCCTGTCATTATTCTTCTTAAAGCAAAGCCTTGATATAAAAAAATGCCGCAAGTTTTAAAACATTCTGGAGAAGGAATAGACAACAGTTTTAGTTGCAAGATACATAAAAAAAAGAACTTACTCAAGTGTAACTGAGCCATTAGAGAGTGTGCTCTGATGCGTACTGTCCAATTACTTAGGCATAACGAGTACACTGTCCAATTAATGCTCAAATCATGGTTGGTGATACCCAGTCCGATGCAGGAATTTTTATTATAGTAAGCGATTTTCCTTCATACAGACACCTCATCATCACAGACAAACTTCTTGGTCTCAGCCCATTGCCAAGCTCATAATGTGGACAAAGTTTGTGATACCAGCTGGGGGAGTAACTGTATTGCTTACAAACCTGTAATTCCTCATTAATGATCATTTTGCTGATGGTGCTGTGTACAACAGCAGGAGGTAATTCAAACATCTCGGCCAAAGTGAACAAACTACACATAACAACAACACAGGCTTCACGTTAGAATGTTTTCTCAGTAATACTTTCTTGAAGGAGAAACAATAGGGAGAAAAGGGACAAAAATCTGAATTGCAATTTCCAGAGGTTTGCCAACAAAAAGAATGCTTGGTGATTACAAAATACCCTTAAATATACATAGCTGAGTTTTAATTTTACATTGACCTGTACACAGATGTATATGAAATTATACTCCACTCCTCCATTTAATCACAAAAATTTGAAGTTCAATGTAAAATATGCCACTTGCTCTTTTGGCACAAAATTATGCGGTTCAATGTTTAAATCTAACTGGTGATTTTACATTACCTCAGTGAATCGTAGACGCTGTTGTATGTGAACAGATAAGTTCTCAGGCTCTCCTCTTGGATTTTCCTTCAAAAACCACAAACAAAACATAAGGTCACTAAAGAGCCAATGTAGGAATGAATAAAACTGTTAGCCAATTTGACAATTCGAATCTCAGAAAATAAAACAAAAGTGAAGCCTAGTCTGAGATACCAGCTGGAAGTCTCTTTACATCCTAACCTCCATAGGCACAAGGGAGAGAGATGCCTACCCATCAGGGGGCTAGTGGCACTGGGACAGACTCCACCCTCCCAACAAATATTTAACTGTATGTACATTAATATGTGAAATATATTTCACTAATAGCAAAGAATCCATTAAAAAAAATTAGTTGAGTTTAACCTTGTGAGCATTTCTTGAACTTGATCTGTTTGGCGGAATAATTTCCACACCTATCAAGGAAAAAAAGTTGCACGCCACTAATTTAAATGTAAAATATACATTGTAAGCAATCAGATCTGTTATTTAGTGATATCCACCTGGATAATATCATTATCCAGTTTCCAATATATCTATGTCAGTAAGAGTTCGCCTGCATCTTTGCTACATGTATACCTTAACAGCTAAAATGTAGTCCCTGCACTGTCTCCAGTCTCCTTTCTTCATGGCTTTGGAGGCAGCCACTACATGTTCACGCATGCTCTCTGGAGGACCTGAAATACCAAAAAGAAATCTTATAATCACAGTTGAAAAAACATACATTAACAATGACCTTTATTAGATCTGAGCAGTGATATGCTGTCGGACATGTGTATAATTTTTTCTTTTGTTTCTCAAGAAGCACTCTTACCAGGATAACTGAAGTTTGCAAACATGTTCTAGTGTAAACACCATGATAACATTTAGCAAGCCAAGGGAAAACTGCTGGAAGAACAGCTCTTCCACAATTTTGTCGCCTGATTGTTGGCAGTTTGTTGGCTGAAAGTATTTTACTAACAGCTCACGAACAGTCCAGCAACAAATCACAAACAAATAACAGCTGGCAATTTTAAATGAAGGAAAGCGTAACAGACAATTGAACAATACAAGAATGGACCGACAATATGACAGTCAAATCAACAACCAAACAAACATTGTTCAATTGCAATTGGACTGATACTAGTTTCTACTCTTTAGCTGGCTGACAACTTTTAGTGTTGGCAACCTTTCATTTGACATAAATGACATGATCGAATGTTAGTCCAACAAGAATTGACATGAAGGAGTGAGACAAACAGTAGGTGGTGGAAACAAGGCCTTTATAAGCAGCAAGTGTGCTTTTGTGGAGGTTTGTTGTGTGAAAGGAATAGCTTTCCAAAATTTGCGAGTCTGGGAAACAAAGTTGGAAGCTCAAGTTAACTGTTTGAAAGCAACTTCATGGGAAATGTAGTACCAAAAATCCATGTACATTTCCATACCCACAAGTATCACAGTATCTCAGTTGTAACCAACTGCTAACAATTTCATAAACACAACCTCAGAGAATCCAAAGCAAAAGAACTTATAAATATATATATTACTTCTACTAACCAACTAAGGTTTGCTTTTCACTTTGTCGTAGCTGATAGTGGAAGCTTTTGCTAAAAATACGAGGTCTGTAATCGTATGCATGAGCTGAAAACAAGAACAGATATAAAGTTACACAAGTTTAAGTACATTTGTGCTTTCAACCATTCTGGTGGACTTTAGTCTTGTTTCAACTTATGCATGTTAGCAGTTCCTTGTGTTCTACTAATGTACTGTGTTTTAATACAGCATTACTTTTTCAGTCAAATTCCCACTTTTTGTGTGTTCTGTGCAATTTGTGCCTTCTTTAAGGCTCAAAGAAAATTTAAGCTTTACCAAGGGAAAACTTCTCTTACTTGGATCTGTACTTGCCATGACACTTTCTCAATTGCTTATTCTAAGATAACTAAATCAAATTTTTGTTTTAAGCTACAGGTATTTAGGTGGCAGATGGATTTTCCTGTTGGAACATACAAGATAATTTTATTGCCCCACCTGTTCCAGAAGATTGGATGGGACATTTTATTTCCCTTCCTATTTTACCCTAGTTTTTCTCCATTGACCTATGTATTGCTGTCATGCATGTTTAAAAATTTAGTAACCAAGGAATGTAAATTCTTTTCCAAATTGTGTTGTTCCAGAAAATATCCATACCCAACCCAAGGAGGGTCATTGGAAATTCGGAGAAGGGGGGGGGGGGGGTTATTACCTAAAATTTTAAAGGAAAGTATGAAGCTAAACTGGAATTTCCAGAGGAGTGTTGGGGTTCAAACCAAAAACCCTCCATGGGGGGAGTATGGAAAATTTCTGGAATAACACAATCTTTTTATTTTTTTTTTTCAATTGGTTACTTTCAAGCTGGAGCTTAAAGTTAACAGGTGGAGTGATTTACATAAGAGAAAGAAAAACTCTCGCCAGCTTTTAAAACTGAATTAATGCAAAATTAATGCACTTTCAAAAAGCCAGACTAAAATTCTATTTCTCAGTGACAAGGGACTTGACAGTTACAGGAGCAGTACTTAACAAAGAAGCTGGCTTGTTAAAGTGGAAGCATCTGGATTACCTAAGCACTTAACAAAGGTAATTGTGAGCTACAGACATACCGGCCATCCATGGGATTTCAATTAACATTGCTGATGTTAAGTAAACACACTCCAGTTGCTCCAGGCTTATGTGCATGTGAAATGGCACCTAGCATACAAAGAAAAAACCTAATTATTGAGATTCAAGTTGTAAACATTATTAACTGATTAAGATTCATTTTACCGCATGGACTACACCACAACATACCTGTCTTCTCTTTTCAATTTTCTCTTGTTCTGGGGTTCTTTCATACTGCCTTTGTTGCATTAAACCCTTGAAAATGAACAAAAGGTACTATATTACTGATCCTGTCAAATAATGGAATCAAGTCTTTCCAGGTCACGGATGAAATCCTAAAGTGTGACTATTCAAACACGTAAGTAAAACTCTAAATTGCAACTATTCAAATATATAAAATCCCAAAGTGCGACTTCAGATGAAAGCTCTTCAATAGTATCCTGTTGTGGTTCTGTTTCTTATGCTGTACAAGGCAGTTCTAACTTTGAGTCTGTGGATGAAATCCTTCAGCATGACCTTTCAAATGAAAGCTACTGAGCAGTACTTTCCTGCGGTGCTGTTGATTATGCTGTACAAGGTGGTTCTAACTTTAGATGCTATGGATTAAATCCTCAAGTGTGACCACTCAACTGAAACGTTAACTGTGTAGTACGTTGCTGTAGTATTGTTCATTATTCTGTCTTGATGTTCACACCAGTTGATAAAATCCTACAGAGTGACATTCAAAGGAAAGCAATTGAGCAACCCTTCTCTGTGGAGCTGTTTATTTTTCAACTCTTTCTCCCAAGGGACATTTTTTTATATTGTCTAAACTGTACTCTGGCACTCTTGTAAGGATAGGAGTTGCACTGCATACCTGTGCAAGAAGTTCCTTTGCTCTTCCACTGGACTGCACATCATGCAAGGAATTGTGAGCATCCTTGATCATACCATGCCTGAATGCACACAGGCCAAGCTGCACCATAGTTCTGTTGTGGAGAATCTGAAAGTAACAAACAACACAGATGAAATATGACAAATCCCCCTTCTGTGAAATAACTGCATCTCCTTGACCATAGCAACCAGTACTGATTTTGATTCACTAGGCTCTATTAATGAATGTACCATCTATTAATTATTTTTTTCAACGTTTAGTAAATTAGGTTTTAATATTTTTATCTTGTAAATGTATTGAGGCGCTCGAAATGAGTATGTAAAAACTGTTATTATTATTATTATTATTATTATTATTATTACCATCAGCCCAATTCCAATGTCGTAGTTTTCAGCCAGCCTTTCTTTCAAAGGACTACAAGAACATAGGATTGAACTTACTACCTAATGAAGCAGTGTTAGCATTCAACTTGAAGGCCTTTACATTGACCGCCCTTTCTGTACAGGCTTTAGGCAGCATCAGTGCAAGTGCTGTTGTTGTTGCAGTGCCAGTGTTATTGTTGTTGTTGCAAGAAGTATGTGCATTGCCAATACAGTAAGCTCCCTTCTCCTCTCCTCTTAAAATGTCTCTAAGATACAGTGAACCATTCCCTGGGGAAGAGCTACAGAAACTGGAGTTAAGAGTACCAACTGAAGTCTTGAAGGTAAACAGCCCTTTTAAGATGCCATTATAGGACCATTATCTTTGGGTTGTTTGAGAAAATGTCAGTACCACCCCCCCCCCCAACCTGGAACGTTTCTTGGTTTGAATCCCACGCCCCTCTGGAAATCCCAGGCTAGCTTCATACATGTACTTTAAAAATTTGGCTTTTAGGATACCCCTATCCATCAGGATTTCTGATAACCTTCCTTGTATCCACACAGTACCTTTCAGCCTCATACTGATGTGCTATCCTACCTTCAAACTGAGCTGTGTGTTTCTTTACTAAGGCTCCAGACATGTTAGGATTCTGTGGCCAACTCTCATGAAACCTGCAGCAGCTTGATAACCAGGCAGTCTCAACACAAGACTACTCCAGCATCAGTTGAACTACTGCTTTATCTACCACATGTGTAACACTGGACTCAGTAACTAACATACTAAGCTTATGAGAAACACGTGGTTGCTACAGATCAAAGCCCCAGTTAAACAATCAAATATTTTCATCCAAGATTGTGTTTGTCACACAAAATGTTCGGTAGCTAAACGGGTAAACATTTGCCCAAACATCGGACAGTGGAAAACCTTTTAAATGCAAAGTTGAGAGAAGCGGCTAAACAGTAAAACATGTTCACCCAACACCAAGTTGAACGCAAATGTTTGATCTTTTTAGCTGGGGCTTAACCATGTCTCTGTTCTGACAATCATTGTAACTATGATATTTCATTTCAATATATAACTTCAACAAAGCAGCAACATGTCCACCACGGTACTATTCATAATGCTCTATGCAAGGTTGTAAGATTATTTTTTAGAGTCTGTGGATAAACTTTCCCCAATAAAAAACTGTTTAGCAGAAAGACAGCATTTTCCTGCAGTTTTTACTGAACCAGTTTAATTTAACAAGTTCTGAATTAAGTTACAAATAAAACAAACCTGTGTTGGTATGTCGGAATGTTGAATGGTTTCTTGTAGATGTGACATGAGCATCAAGTCCCTTGCCTCAAACCATCGGTCATGTAAAGCATGGTGATAAATGTGGCAAAGCATAGCTCTAGTTCGGATACGATCTGACGTATCTCGTGAGTAGATGAACTTGCACATTTTATCCACCTTTTCTGATGAGCTTGGACTGTGTTTTTTGCTACCTTCCGAGCTTTTCTCTGTCTTCAGTTTCACTCTCATCTGAGTCCTTATTGGTTTCTGTTGCAGAAAATAAAATTCAAGAGAACTAAGTTAACAAATTGCACCTGTTGCAACATAAGCTTGAGTGTAAGTATTGAAGAAAGCTATGTCTCAAGTTTATCAACCAAAAATCTTAAGAAATGTGAAATCAAATGAAGAGAATAAACCTTGCAATGGTGTATGCAATTAAAGGAATTGTGATTAAGCCTAAAAAAAATTCAAGGTTTTGGACAGGATTTAAACCTATGACCTTCACACTGCTAGTGTGGTGCTCTAACTAATTGAGCTACCAAGGCATCAAATGCTGGGATCAGTTAATTACGTTGTCCAGGCTTAATTCCAGTTTCTTTAATTGTGCAACTTACTGCAAGGATTATTCTCTTCATTTGATTTCATTTCCAGAGTTCGCATAAATGATTTATCATATATTCACTGTTTTCTCTTCATATACATGGATAAACCAGCTGACCTACCAGCAAAGGTCTTAAGGACGGTGCCTCCTTTTGTTACTGCGCATACACTCTGTGCATCTCACACATCTTCAGGTTTCTTAAGGAATTTGCCCAGTGACACAACAATACTTTTCCATGATTTAAGACTGTGAAAAGAAGCAGTCTTACCAAGGGCTATCAGAATCCAAAAAGAAAATTGGAGGTTACCTTATTACGTTATTACGGGGTCTTTCCTTGCCGGCTTTGCTCAAGAAATGCTTTTTCCGTTATTACGCTATTACAACCATCTTTCCTTGCCGGCTTTGCTCAACAATCGCTAGTTACGTTATTACGGGGTCTTTCCTTGCCGGCTTTGCTCAAGAAATGCTTGTTATGTTATTACGTTATTACGGGGTCTTTCCTTGCCGGCTTTGCTCAAGAAATGCTTGTTACATTATTACGTTATTACGGGGTCTTTCCTTGCCGGCTTTGCTCAACAATCGCTTGTTGCGTTATTACGCTATTACAACCATCTTTCCTTGCCGGCTTTGCTCAACAATCGCTTGTTACGTTATTACGTTATTACGGGGTCTTTCCTTGCCGGCTTTGCTCAAGAAATGCTTGTTACGTTATTACGTTATTACGGGGTCTTTCCTTGCGGGCTTTGCTCAAGAAATGCTTGTTACATTATTTACGTTATTACGGGGTCTTTCCTTGCCGGCTTTGCTCAACAATCGCTTGTTCCGTTATTACACTGTTACAACCATCTTTCCTTGCCGGCTTTGCTCAACAATCGCTTGTTACGTTATTACTGAGAAACGCTTGTTACATTGTTTTTCGTTTTCCAGTTCTAAAATTGTCCTAAATCTGTTACGTAAGATCAAGCGTAATATCAAAAAAGATTAGAAAATTCTATCCTACATTGGGCTTGGTATACACTATACCAAGCCCAATGTAGGATAGAATTTTCTAATCTTTTTTTATATTACGCTTGATCTTACGTAACAGATTTAGGACGATTTTAGAACTGGAAAACGAAAAACAATGTAACAAGCGTTTCTCAGTAATAACGTAACAAGCGGTTGTTGAGCAAAGCCGGCAAGGAAAGATGGTTGTAATAGTGTAATAACGGAACAAGCGATTGTTGAGCAAAGCCGGCAAGGAAAGACCCCGTAATAACGTAATAACGTAATAACGTAACAAGCATTTCTTGAGCAAAGCCGGCAAGGAAAGACCCCGTAATAACGTAACAAGCGGTTGTTGAGCAAAGCCGGCAAGGAAAGACCCCGTAATAACCTAATAAGGTAACCTCCAATTTTCTTTTTGGATTCTGATAGCCCTTGGTAAGACTGCTTCTTTTCACAGTCTTAAATCATGGAAAAGTATTGTTGTGTCACTGGGCAAATTCCTTAAAAAACCTGAAGATGTGTGAGATGCAAAGAGTGTATGCGCAGTAACAAAAGGAGGCACCGTCCTTAAGACCTTTGCTGATAGGTCAGCTGGTTTATCCATGTATATGAAGAGAAAACAGTGAAGATATGATGAATCATTTATGCGAACTCTGGAAATGAAATCAAATGAAGAAAATCATCCTTGCAGTTAGCTGCACAATTAAAGAAACTGGAATTAAGCCTGGACAACTTAATTGACTGATTCCAGCATTTGATGCCTTGGTAGCTCAATTAGTCAGGGGCACCCAACGGTTCGTTTTGGGGTAGATCTGTTCTAGAGACTTAAATCGCCTGAGAAATTCGAATTTAATTCCAGTGAAAAGTAGAGATTTCTTTGGCGAAACCGTCACCTCAGACTTTTGTACAAGAGGAGTTATTAATTTTCTTTCGTTTTCGGAAGGACAGATATGTCGTTCAGGGTGTAAAATAAGGTCAGCTAGCATTTTTGGAGAGCTATCAGCAGCTCGGAAATTCGGCGGATAGGATTCTGTTTCCTAAAATTTTCTGTGGCCTAACTGTTCAGCTAAAAACGCCGAACAGATCAGCCTGTATGAGCTTACACAAATATGCCTTTAAAAAGCTCTGAAACAATCTAAGAAGGCAAAAAATGATATTTCAAGTATTTTGCTAAACTCTTCTCGTTGGGTGCTCA
This sequence comes from Siderastrea radians, assembly GCA_964017195.1. Taxonomy (NCBI): domain Eukaryota; kingdom Metazoa; phylum Cnidaria; class Anthozoa; order Scleractinia; family Rhizangiidae; genus Siderastrea; species Siderastrea radians. The sequence goes on along the minus strand of OZ024897.1, from coordinate 35,919,961 downwards.
TGATTAGTTAGAGCACCACACTAGCAGTGTGAAGGTCATAGGTTTAAATCCTGTCCAAAACCTTGAATTTTTTTTAGGCTTAATCACAATTCCTTTAATTGCATACACCACTGCAAGGTTTATTCTCTTCATTTGATTTCACATTTCTTAAGATTTTTGGTTGATAAACTTGAGACATAGCTTTCTTCAATACTTACACTCAAGCTTATGTTGAAACAGGTGCAATTTGTTAACTTAATTCTCTTGAATGTTATTTTCTACAACAGAAACCAAAAAGGACTCAGATGAGAGTGAAAAGACAGAGAAAAGTTCAGAAGGTAGCAAAAAAGACGGTCCAAGCTCATCAGAAAAGGTGGATAAAATGTGCAAGTTCATCTACTCACGAGATACGTCAGATCGTATCCGAACTAGAGCTATGCTTTGCCACATTTATCACCATGCTTTACATGACCGATGGTTTGAGGCAAGGGATTTGATGCTCATGTCACATCTACAAGAAACCATTCAACATTCCGACATACCAGCACAGGTTTGTTTTATTTGTAACTTAATTCAGAACTTGTTAAATTAAACTGGTTCTGATCAGTAAAAAATTGAGCAACATAGCTAACTGCAGGAAAATGCTGTCTTTCTGCTAAACAGTTTTTTCTTGGGGATAGTTTATCCACAGACTCTGAAAAATAATCTTACAACCTTGCATACAGCATTATGAATAGTACCATGGTGGACATGTTGCTGCTTTGTTGAAGTTATATATTGAAATGAAATATCATAGTTACAATGATTGTCAGAACAGAGACATGGTTAAGCCCCAGCTAAAAAGATCAAACATTTGCGTTCAACTTGGTGTTGGGTGAACATGTTTTACTGTTTAGCCTCCTCTCTCAACTTTGCATTTAAAAGGTTTTCCACTGTCCGATGTTTGGGCAAATGTTTACCTGTTTAGCTACCAAACGTTCTGTGTGACAAACACAATCTTGGATGAAAATATTTGATTGTTTAACTGGGGCTTTGATCTGTAGCAACCACGTGTTTCTCATAAGCTTAGTATGTTAGTTACTGAGTCCAGTGTTACACATGTGGTAGATAAAGCAGTAGTTCAACTGATGCTGGAGTAGTCTTGTGTTGAGACTACCTGGTTATCAAGCTGCTGCAGGTTTCATGAGAGTTGGCCACAGAATCCTAACATGTCTGGAGCCTTAGTAAAGAAACACACAGCTCAGTTTGAAGGTAGGATAGCACATCAGTATGAGGCTGAAAGGGTACTGTGTGGATACAGAAAATATCCATACCCACGTCAAGGAAGGTTATCAGAAATCCTGATGGATAGGGGGATCCTAAAAGCCAAATTTTTAAAGTACATGTATGAAGCTAGCCTGGGATTTCCAGAGGGGTGTGGGATTCAAACCAAGAAACACTCCAGGTTGGGGGGGGGGTGGTATTGACATTTTCTGAAACAACCCAAAGATAATGGCACTATAATGGCATCTTAAAAGGGCTGTTTACCTTCAAGACTTCAGTTGGTACTCTTAACTCCAGTTTCTGTAGCTCTTCCCCAGGGAATGGTTCACTATATCTTAGAGACATTTTAAGAGGAGAGGAGAAGGGAGCTTACTGTATTGGCAATGCACATACTTCTTGCAACAACAACAATAACACTGGCACTGCAACAACAACAGCACTTGCACTGATGCTGCCTAAAGCCTCTACAGACAGGGTGGTCAATGTAAAGGGCTTCAAGTTGAATGCTAACACTGCTTCATTAGGTAGTAAGTTCAATCCTATGTTCTTGTAGCCCTTTGAAAGAAAGGCTGGCTGAAAACTACGACATTGGAATTGGGCTGATGGTAATAATAATAATAATAATAATAATAATAATAATAATAATAATAATAATAATAATAATAACAGTTTTTACATACTCATTTCGAGCGCCTCAATACATTTACAAGCTAAAAATATTAAAACCTAATTTACTAAACGTTCAAAAAAATAATTAATAGATGGTACATTCATTAATAGAGCCTAGTGGATCAAAATCAGTACTGGTTGCTATGGTCAAGGAGATGCAGTTATTTCACAGAAGGGGGATTTGTCATATTTCATCTGTGTTGTTTGTTACTTTCAGATTCTCTACAACAGAACTATGGTGCAGCTTGGCCTGTGTGCATTCAGGCATGGTATGATCAAGGATACTCACAATGCCTTGCATGATGTGCAGTCCAGTGGAAGAGCAAAGGAACTTCTTGCACAGGTATGCAGTGCAACTCCTATCCTTACAAGAGAAAAAAATGTCCCTTGGGAGAAAGAGTTGAAAAATAAACAGCTCCACAGAGAAGGGTTGCTCAATTGCTTTCCTTTGAATGTCACTCTGTAGGATTTTATCAACTGGTGTGAACATCAAGACAGAATAATGAACAATACTACAGCAACGTACTACACAGTTAACGTTTCAGTTGAGTGGTCACACTTGAGGATTTCATCCATAGCATCGAAAGTTAGAACCACCTTGTACAGCATAATAAACAGCACCGCAGGAAAGTACTGCTCAGTAGCTTTCATTTGAAAGGTCATGCTGAAGGATTTCATCCACAGACTCAAAGTTAGAACTGCCTTGTACAGCATAACAAACAGAACCACAACAGGATACTATTGAAGAGCTTTCATCTGAAGTCGCACTTTGGGATTTTATTTATTTGAATAGTTGCAATTTAGAGTTTTACTTACGTGTTTGAATAGTCACACTTTAGGATTTCATCCGTGACCTGGAAAGACTTGACTCCATTATTTGACAGGATCAGTAATATAGTACCTTTTGCTCATTTTCAAGGGTTTAATGCAACAAAGGCAGTATGAAAGAACCCCAGAACAAGAGAAAATTGAAAAGAGAAGACAGGTATGTTGTGGTGTAGTCCATGCGGTAAAATGAATCTTAATCAGTTAATAATGTTTACATGTTGAATCTCAATAATTAGGTTTTTTCTTTGTATGCTAGGTGCCATTTCACATGCACATAAACCTGGAGCTACTGGAGTGTGTTTACTTAACATCAGCAATGTTAATTGAAATCCCATGGATGGCTGGTATGTCTGTAGCTCACAATTACCTTTGTTAACTGCTTAGGTAATCCAGATGCTTCCACTTTAACAAGCCAGCTTCTTTGTTAAGTACTGCTCCTGTAACTGTCAAGTCCCTTAATTGTCACTGAGAAATAGAATTTTAGTCTGGCTTTTTGAAAGTGCATTAATTTTGCATTAATTCAGTTTTAAAAGTTGGCCAGAGTTTTTGTTTCTCTTATGTAAATCACTCCACCTGTTAACTTTAAGCTCCAGCTTGAAAGTAACCAATTGAAAAAAAAAATAAAAATATTTTGTTGTTCCAGAAATTTTCCATACTGCCCCCACGGAGGGTTTTTGGTTTGAACCCCAACACCCCTCTGGAAATTCCAGTTTAGCTTCATACTTTCCTTTAAAATTTTAGGTAATAACCCCCCCCTTCTCGGAATTTCCAATGACCCTCCTTGGGGAGGGTATGGATATTTTCTGGAACCACACAATTTGGAATAGAATTTACATTCCTTGGTTACTAAATTTTTAAACATGCATGACAGCAATACATACGTCCATGGAGAAAAACTAGGGTAAAATAGGAGGGGAAATAAAATGTCCCATCCAATCTTCTGGAACAGGTGGGGCAATAAAATTATCTTGTATGTTCCAACAGGAAAATCCATCTGCCACCTAAATACCTGTAGCTAAAAACAAAAATGAGATTTAGTTATCTTAGAATAAGCAATTGAGAAAGTGTCATGGCAAGTACAGATCCAAGTTAGAGAAGTTTTCCCTTGGTAAAGCTTAAATTTTCTTTGAGCCTTAAAGAAGGCACAAATTGCACAGAACACACAAAAAGTGGGAATTTGACTGAAAAAGTAATGCTGTATTAAAACACAATACATTAGTAGAACACAAGGAACTGCTAACATGCATAAGTTGAAACAAGACTATATAAAGTCCATTAGAATGGTTGAAAGCACAAATGTACGTAAACTTGTGTAACTTTATATCTGTTCTTGTTTTCAGCTCATGCATACGATTACAGACCTCGTATTTTTAGCAAAAGCTTCCACTACCAGTTACGACAAAGTGAAAAGCAAACCTTAGTTGGTTAGTAGAAGTATTATATATATTTATAAGTTCTTTTGCTTTGGATTCTGTGAGGTTGTGTTTATGAAATTATTAGCAGTTGGTTACAGTTGAGATACTGTGATACTTGTGGGTATAGAAATACATGTACGTGGATTTTGGTACTACATTTCCCATGAAGTTGCTTTCAAACAGTTAACTTGAGCTTCCAACTTTGTTTCCCAGACTCGCAAATTTTGGAAAGCTAGTCCTTTCACACAACAAACCTCCACAAAAGCACACTTGCTGCTTATAAAGGCCTTTGTTTCCACCACCTACTGTTTGTCTCACTCCTTCATGTCAATTCTTGTTGGACTAACATTCATGTCATTTATGTCAAATGAAAGGTTGCCAACACTAAAAGTTGTCAGCCAGCTAAAGAGTAGAAACTAGTATCAGTCCAATTGCAATTGAACAATGTTTCGTTTGGTTGTTAATTTGACTGTCATATTGTCGGTCCATTCTTGTATTGTTCAATTGTCTGTTACGCTTTCCTTCATTTAAAATTGCCAGCTGTTATTTGTTTGTGATTTGTTGCTGGACTGTTCGTGAGCTGTTAGTAAGTTACTTTCAGCCAACAAACTGCCAACAATCAGGCGACAAAATTGTGGAAGAGCTGTTCTTCCAGCAGTTTTCCATTGGCTTGCTAAATGTTATCATGGTGTTTACACTAGAACATGTTTGCAAACTTCAGTTATCCTGGTAAGAGTGCTTCTTGAGAAACAAAAGAAAAAATTATACACATGTCCGACAGCATATCACTGCTCAGATCTAATAAAGGTCATTGTTAATGTATGTTTTTTCAACTGTGATTATAAGATTTCTTTTTGGTATTTCAGATCCTCCAGAGAGCATGCGTGAACATGCTAGTGGCTGCCTCCAAAGCCATGAAGAAAGGAGACTGGAGACAGTGCAGGGACTACATTTTACCTGTTAAGGTATACATGTACATGTAGCAAAGATGCAGGCGAACTCTTACTGACATAGATATATTGGAAACTGGATAATGATATTATTCAGGTGGATATCACTAAATAACAGATCTGATTGCTTACAATGTGTATTTTACATTTAAATTAGTGGCATGCAACTTTTTTTCCTTGATAGGTGTGGAAATTATTCCGCCAAACAGATCAAGTTCAAGAAATGCTCACAAGGTTAAACTCAACTAATTTCTTTTTTTTTTAAATGGATTTTTTGCTATTAGTGAAATATATTTCACATATTAATGTACATACAGTTAAATATTTGTTGGGAGGGTGGAGTCTGTCCCAGTGCCACTAGCCCCCTGATGGGTAGGCATCTCTCTCCCCTGTGCCTATGGAGGTTAGGATGTAAAGAGACTTCCAGCTGGTATCTCAGACTAGGCTTCACTTTTGTTTTATTTTCTGAGATTCGAATTGTCAAATTGGCTAACAGTTTTATTCATTCCTACATTGGCTCTTTAGTGACCTTATGTTTTGTTTGTGGTTTTTGAAGGAAAATCCAAGAGGAGAGCCTGAGAACTTATCTGTTCACATACAACAGCGTCTACGATTCACTGAGGTAATGTAAAATCACCAGTTAGATTTAAACATTGAACCGCATAATTTTGTGCCAAAAGAGCAAGTGGCATATTTTACATTGAACTTCAAATTTTTGTGATTAAAAGGAGGAGTGGAGTATAATTTTATATACATCTGTGTACAGGTCAAAGTAAAATAAAAAAATCAGCTATGTATATTTAAGGGTATTTTGTAATCACCAAGCATTCTTTTTGTTGGCAAACCTCTGGAAATTGGAATTCAGATTTTTGTCCCTTTTCTCCCTATTGTTTCTCCTTCAAGAAATTACTGAGAAAACATTCTAACGTGAAGCCTGTGTTGTTGTTATGTGTAGTTTGTTCACTTTGGCCGAGATGTTTGAATTACCTCCTGCTGTTGTACACAGCACCATCAGCAAAATGATCATTAATGAGGAATTACAGGTTTGTAAGCAATACAGTTACTCCCCCAGCTGGTATCACAAACTTTGTCCACATTATGAGCTTGGCAATGGGCTGAGACCAAGAAGTTTGTCTGTGATGATGAGGTGTCTGTATGAAGGAAAATCGCGTACTATAATAAAAATTCCTGAATCGGATTGGCTATCACCAACCATGATTTGAGCATTAACTGGACAGTGTACTCGTTATGCCTAAGTAATTGGACAGTACGCATCAGAGCACACTCTCTAATGGCTCAGTTGCACTTGAGTAAGTTCTTTTTTTTTATGTATCGTGCAATTAAAACTATTCCTTCTCCAGAACGTTTTAAAACTTGCGGCATTTTTTTATATCAAGGCTTTGCTTTAAGAAGAATGACAGGGTGCCCAAAGGCTCCCAGCCATGAAATCTGGGGTGCCCAGCCCTTAATCATTATGCAAAAAAATAAGTTTTTGAGTTGCTCGAAGGCAAAAGTTAGTAGCCTGAGGCCCAGCAGAGCACGGCCCTGTATATTTTGCATGAAAATGGTGAGCAAGTATTAACTTTGATGTACGTGAATAAGATGGCATCATAAGTTATCCATAAGCATGTCTGATTCAACAAAGTTTTACTTCCTAAATGGGGGGGGGACAGGGGGGGTTAAACCTACCAATTCCCGTACCCTTTATTCTCGGTTCCCGCCCTGTATTTTTTGGCTCCCGCCCCTTTGCATTTTTCGATTGCAAAATATTGCACAATGTTGTGTAATTTTTCCCTTTCTCTCCCGCTTCCCGCCACCTTGGGGATCCCGCTTCCCGCCCCCTCTTCTCCTGCCTCCCATACACCTCCTGCGCCCTTTTCTCCTGGTCTCCCGCCCCCCTGTCCCCCCACTAAATGGGCCCTAAAGTGGGGATTGTCTTATGACACTGGTCTCTCTCTGCCCTTGTTACAGACAGCTAGAAAACACCCCTATACCTGAAAACACCCTTTTTCCCTGATAAAGAGCCCCCGCCTTATTGAATGAAACTTATCTAATTCTACTGGTGCAACTAGCTAGTTGCTAGCAACTAGCCTGTTCCAGGCTCCGAGATAGTAGGCAAAGCGTGAATTGAGAAAAAGAGCGCTGTCACAGTGATTTGGGTATCCCCGTGTTTTGGGTATCCCCATACCCAAATCCCTAGTGAAATGCGTATCCCGGGTAGGGATACCCAAAACACTGATTCTTACACTGACGAAAGACTGGAAGAAGCGAGATGATTCTGTCGCTTATCTCCATTATTTAATACAAATGTTTTTATTATTAAATTCGGGGCAATGTCCTGGAATATAGTCGAAAGTTAAGTAATTCTTGATATAAAGATTGATTTGTTAATGCCTTTAGTTGACCGCCAGCCGCTTATAATATCTTAATAAATGGGCGAACATGAATTACACGATCGCAAATAGTGAACCACTTGTTTCAAAACAAACGCGAGGGATACCACGATCGTAAGCGTTCAAGTAGAAGCCAGCCCTAATGATTCTTGATGAGGATATTTTTTGAAACAAATAACAGATGTCTCCCGCTCCTCACGATCTTCAGTCTTGTCTTGTCTGGTCTTTCAGTGGGTCGGAAGGTAAACACTGAAACAGTCACAAACACGAACGGGTTTAAAACTGCAGTTCAGTAGATCGATCTGTATCCTGTTACTGCCTGCTGAAGAAAACACGAAAACCTTGCAATACACATTTGTAATGGCAAAACTACAGTTTTTTGCATGCCCGGGTTTCTAAAAACACACCATGCATTGCGTAAACAGATCCCAGTGTTTGCTATAATGCGCAAATTGTCACGCAATATCCAGAGGTTGACGTTGATTGACGCGAAACTCAAAGGCTTAGTAAACTTGTTTTGGTTTTTCTTCTATCGGTTTTACATACAGTATTAAGCTCATCGGCTGAAAGCTTTACGTCCGTTTGCACACTAATCACACATGGGAAACTTTTGATGCAGAGCAACGCGAGGCACATCGATTCAATTTCCTTGCGTAGGGACGAAATGCCGAGAGGCAAAAATGCCTTTAAAGACCCAGTTCAACACATTGCTCAGCAATATGGAATTTTAAAAGATGTTTGCAAAATTCCACTCGCATTTGAGAGGGGGTACCCAAATCACTAGGGTTTTGGGTATCCCGGGAGGGTACCCGGGGATACCGAAAACACGGCAGCCATTTTTGGAGGGGATACCCATTTCACTAGGGATTTGGGTATGGGGATACCCAAAACACGGGGATACCCAAATCACTGTGACAGCGCCAAAAAAACGAAGGGCCTGGGCAGAGACACCACCCCCATTTTTCCAGATCCCGCGCGTCTTATTTTCGTGCTCCCTTTCTAATTTTCATGCCGTCCCAACTATCTGAGAGCCTGGGACAGGCTACTAGCAACTAGCTGGCACAGTTCACGAGATACTCTCTCTTCGAAGATGTTCCGGCCTATTTTTAATAGTTCACTAGATGTTCAAAGTAAGATCAACACATTGTTTGCTGTTGTTGCTGACACATATCACAGGTTTCTGAGAGCACTGAGTAAGGATTGAAAAGTTGTGTTGATGTTTTAAACTCTCTCTCCCCAGGCCTCTTGGGATGAACCAACTCAGACAGTTGTGATGCACCGAGGAGCAGAGCCTTCTCTTCTTCAGAGCCTGGCACTACAACTGGCTGACAAGGTAATATTAATAAGGAGTTAACTTCCCAGTGCTCTGGTGAACCTTATGGACTTCGCGGGCCATAGCAAAGCACCACAGTCATCATCACGTCCTCCAGAATTTTTTTTTTCTGATCTGTGAGCGATAACTCTCCATCGAGCATAGGTTGAACAGCAATGTTGACAGATGTACTTTCTTTGTGGATCTTATTTTCTTGTTCTGGAAGTCTTGTTTGTTGAAATCCTGTTTGTCTCTGTCTGCAAACCTTACAGTGTTCATAATTTTGTTCCATTTTTTGAATAAGATGCAAGTTGAACAACATTTGGACGAAACACTCAAATCCTGTGATACTGTGTGGCTATTTGCACTTTTCCATTGTCACTTTGTCTTTGTGCTGCTGTACACTGTGCACACATGCTGGATCCCAATTTTTTTTTAAATTTAGATTTTGTTTTTTCTCTCTCCGTTTATTTGGACAGTTGAGTTTTGCTAACGAAAAATAGTATTCTTTGATGTCCAAATGATAAGTTAAGTTGGATAGAGTGAAAAGCAAGTAAAAAAAAACTATGACAATGGGATTTCAGGCTTGAAATGTAATAAATTTAATTGATATAGCATAAACACTGCATTCTTTATTATTAGGTCAGCACGCTGGTTGAAAACAATGAACGTATTTATGACACAAGACATGGAGGATTTGTGCAGTTCAAGGACAGGCAAGGTATGCTGCTTACCAGTGGATAAAACTGACTCACTGATCTGTCTGTAGCTAGGCACCTGCAGATCACAGGAATTGTATTGTGGATTGAGCATGACTTTACAAATCTAACCTGCACATTTAAATTATCATATATCACACCAATGTAAGAAAGCCTCCTTCATAAATGGTCAACAACAGTAGGGTCAAAGGCTTTGAGAAAGAGACTTGTTTTTTATTAAATCTCGCAGTCAGTGTCACCAATTGGTTTGGTTTTACAAAAAATTTAAAAACAATTATTGTGTATGCAGTATTTTGCCATGCAAATATGCAAATATTATTGACTGACTAAATTTTGACTGCAGTTGAAAATGCCATTTTTTGTTAAGTTTCCAAGTTCAGAGTTTGAGTGTTATTGAACAATGCACTAAGTGTGAGACTCTGTGCTGTTTCTGTTGACCTTTTAAGCCCCGTTGTGATCGGACTTTTGTTTCTCCTTGTAAGAACAGTGCATGTTCAAACACACAGGTGATAACAATTAGTAAAGATGAGTTGGCTTGATGTGTACAAATGTGAACGTCTTTCATCCACTACTATAAGAAAATCAGTCATTATGACAAAGGAGTCGCACTTAGAAAACCATTCTTGTTGGCATATGACAAAGGAGTCGCACTTAGAAAACCATTCTTGTTGGCATATTTAAAACATTGGCAAAACAAAAAAAATTCGTTCTATTAAATAAGGATGCCACTAGCGAGAATTTGTAGGTTGATACTTGGGCTTACAGGTTTAAGTTTGGTTTTACAGAGACCCTCCTTTCAAAGCAGGATTAATCAGTTTGATGCTGCCTTTGTGACTTACCAATGTTCTGTCTCCAGGCAACTTGTCAGATTTTACACCAATGCAGCGGTCCCTATAAACTGTGTCTGATTATGTCTTAGACTGAAAATGCAATATGCCTGTTAGTAAGTTATATCAACCATGGAGAGACTTGCTTCGATGAGTCCCTGGTGTTAAACCCTGGGTTAAAACTGCCCTCTTCTACAAGAGGACAGTGGGCTGTAATGTCTGGCATGGTGCGAGAGCTATGATTGGCGAACCTGCGAAGAATGAGACGGTCGGGGAGGCTGTAGGTGTGCTTTGTACCTCTGCCACTTGTACAGTGGAACCTTGATTTAATGAACCTCTATATAACAAAGTCCTCGGTATAACGAACGATATTTTTCAGCCCAGTAATAGTGTAATGTATGGAAAAGAACCTCGATATAATGAACCCTTGATATAACGAACCAATTTCCCCAGTCCCTTGGCTGAATCAGGCACTTGGTTGAATCGAGGTTCCACTTTATAATGAGGCATCATCCTACTCTCACACCAAAAACCACAAAGTGCATCTTCTAGTTCGTTTTTTTTTTTGTCTCGTGGAGATAGTGAGACGCACTCCCTCCCATTTTTTTCACATTTCTCGTTTTTATCATCTAATTCATGGTGTCATTAAATTCTCAAGTAACCATTACTCGATCCCCCCAGAATATAATTGTATATTTGTATATTGTCAAGGAGATTGGTGACAGCTCAAATTGTCAACAATAGGTGTGCTGTCTTTGTACCATCAAATTCAGGTCATTGAGATTTTCAAGTTATGAGAATATTTAGGAACATCAATACAGGTACATTTACCACCAAAATAAAGTGACCAACATCTAAATTCTCAGAACAATTTCAATGCATAATAGCCATTTTCACAATTAACTTTTCTGATTTGCATTGTGGATGTGTGGCAATTTCAGGTAAAACTGCAAAATTGCCTGAAATTACCTCACATCCACATTCAAATACATGGTTATGCAAATGAAACAGTTAGTGAAAAACGGCTATTTGTCAAACATGATAAGAATAATAATTGTTAATCATAACCTGGGGATATTGTCTTGATGTACCACCCAATTCTCGTGATAACTCTCATTTAAGCAAAAGTCATTCGGTAGGGAGAAAATAAATTTTGATCTCGGAAATTAGAGGCTCTATCAACTTTCCGAGTAGTCGCGTGATTTCTTCAGAGGGAAAACAAAAAACTGACTACACGACTGCTAAAAACTTCATCTGAAAATTTATTGAAGTCACAGAACTTGGGAGCACTCGTGCCCCCCTACACTTTTTTTACAGTTTCCATGTTTTTATACAGATGGAAACTACCCTGATATTCATACAGTCTTTGCTAAAAAATCTTAAAAAATATATTTACATGAATTTAAACTAATTCTTCAATGTTTCTTTTAAAGCGGTTTTAAAAACCCCCTATCTGATGCAATGCTAATTTCAAGAACAATAAAGGGCCCTTACACTTGAGTTTATCACTGTTAATTATTGCTATGTTGTACACATGCTTGTGTGCAGTAGCCAGTGCTATGATGTAAAAATATTTGTCATTTGATTTAACTACCAAGCCCCAGCAATCATCAACATCAAATTTTTGTACATCATATGAGTACATTTATGACACATACAGGTCAGGAGAATTAAGGAACTTGTCACCAACGATGAATTTTGTTGATGTTTAAACAAGTTCTTCCAATTAGTACTCAACAAAATGTATGAGGACCAGTAAGGAGAATTTGTATGTCTTGAAAGGGTGAATGTTTTACCTAGAAAACCTGTGTGGCTCATGCATGTTTCCACTCAAAAAAATTATAATCTTCAAATTAAAAAAAAACTTTCGTTCATTATTGATTTTATAAACAAAAAACTGTGCTACTCCCAGACTCCCACCTACCTACCCACTAGCCTGCGTACCCACTAGCCTGCGTAGCAGGCGTAAACGGGGAAGGAGAGCGAGAACGCGGGAGAAAAATGGGTTTCTGGGAGCTCCTTCCCCAAACAGGCTTACCCACCCACCCACTCGAACTTCCAATGGAACCTGCCCTTTATCTTTTTGAATACTGGATATGACACTGTAGAAATTCATGATATTGTTGTCATATTAGCAAATTAATTACATCTAATTTTTTTGTAAATCCCGGGATGTACAAAATTTATCTCTATTTTATTTCCATTTTAAATCTAGAGCCCGGCGAAACGATCAAACACTTTTGTCCTACATCGTGTTGGATGAACATGTCTTACTGTTTAGCCGCCTCTATCAACTCTGCGTTTGTTTTTCCGTTGTCCGATTTTTAGTCAAAGATTGTTTGCCCGTTTAGCCACCGAATCTTTTCGTGTGACAAACACGATGTTGGACGAAAATGTTAGATCCTTTAGCTGGTGCTTAACCACTTTTCTCCTATTACTAAAGGTCTCTAGAGCTAAGCTTCTAAGCTTTTAGGATCAAAGTTTTTTCTGCTCTCTCGTGATTGGCTAATTAGGGAATAAAATGCAGACTGCAGAGGAAACAAGACTGAACTGCTGACCGCTGAGGAAACAGAGTGAGATTCAGTTGCTGATAGACTTATTTTTTCGTAATGCTGACTGCAGTGGAAACACTTTGGTTGTGCATTTGTGATTGGTTGATTTTGATCCAAAGTGTTGACTGCAGAGGAGGCTCTGCAGAGGGAAAAAAGTTTTGGTTTTGTTATCCCAGTTCTTTGACATCTTTCAACCGAGTTCAACAATTTTTCACTTTTGCTGATTTTTTTCTGTGTTGGCAAGAAAATGACATTCAATGGAGGAAAGCTGAAACGTCATTTCAACTGACTGGAAAAAAAGTCAGGTGATGTTTTTCAAATATCTTTGTGTTCTTATTAGGTGTAATTTTGTGGTGTAAATAATAAAATATTCTTGTGTCATTGAAATTTGTTGTGGACTTGCTTGTTCATTTTCATTTGCACTACATCGCACTGACGCGCCATAAAGTATGCGTACAATTTTCCCGCAATTTTAAGCTTAAGTTTAACCAAAACAGCACCAGAGTTTAGCTTATAAACTATTAAGTTGAAAAAATGTCTTTACTACTCATAAATGATTGTAGTTTTTGGTGTACGTGCTTTATCCAAGAGCTCTTTACCTTTATCGGTTATTTGGTTATAAGCGAGGTTTAATGTTTCTAGTTTACTCTGCTTTAGTGCTTCAGACAAATGTTCTAAGCCTTTATCGGTTATTTTGTTATTCCTGAGGCTTAATGTTTCTAGTTTACTCTGCTTTAGTGCTTCAGACAAATGTTGCACGCCTTTATCGGTTATTTGGTTACGTTCGAGGTTTAATGTTTCTAGTTTACTCTCCTTTAGTGCTTCAGACAAATCTTGTACGCCTTTATCGGATATTTGGTTACTCCAGAGGTTTAATGTTTCTAGTTTACTCTGCTTTAGTGCTTCAGACAAATGTTCTACGCCTTTATCGGTTATTTGGTTATAAGCGAGGTTTAATGTTTCTAGTTTACTCTGCTTTAGTGCTTCAGACAAATGTTGCACGCCTTTATCGGTTATTTGGTTACGTTCGAGGTTTAATGTTTCTAGTTTACTCTCCTTTAGTGCTTCAGACAAATCTTGTACGCCTTTATCGGATATTTGGTTACTCCAGAGGTTTAATGTTTCTAGTTTACTCTGCTTTAGTGCTTCAGACAAATGTTCTACGCCTTTATCGGTTATTTGGTTATAAGCGAGGTTTAATGTTTCTAGTTTACTCTGCTTTAGTGCTTCAGACAAATGTTCTAAGCCTTTATCGGTTATTTTGTTATTCCTGAGGCTTAATGTTTCTAGTTTACTCTCCTTTAGTGCTTCAGACAAATCTTGTACGCCTTTATCGGATATTTGGTTACTCCAGAGGTTTAATGTTTTTAGTTTACTCTGCTTTAGTGCTTCAGACAAATGTTCTACGCCTTTATCGGTTATTTGGTTTAAAGTGAGGTTTAATGTTTCTAGTTTACTCTGCTTTAGTGCTTCAGACAAATGTTGTACGCCTTTATCGGTTATTTGGTTATGAAAGAGGTTTAAGCTGCTAGTGAGTTTATCATTGTTAGCTAATTTAGCGATTTCCTCACAGCCGAGCGGTCCAATATTGTTTTCCTGCAAATTCATGCATGATATTCCCTTAGCATTTTGAAAAACATGTACTAAAGCTGCACAGTCAACAGGTGCGAGGCTACAGCGACTAAAATCTACAGCATTAAAATTAATCTCTGCTAATTTCTCTTCTATTATTGAATTATTTACATCGGTCTCATTCAAACACTTACACAAGTTCAGTGCTAAATCTTTGTCCTCCTCAGCCGGCCAACAGGTCAGTGTGCGTGGCTCTGAATCTTCACTCGTCTCATAGATGCCGGTCAGTTGTCTTTCGTTTTTCTCTTCTGTCTTCGCGGGAAGCAGGTCGGTAAAGATGTGTGTCAGGGGCACTTCTCGTTCTTGAAGCAGTCCAGCAATGAACTGTGTTACCACAGCCCATTTACCGTCTCTTATTTTATCAGAAACAAATGTTCTTAACTCTTCGTCATTTAGTGTATCGGTCAAATGTTTTGCGGCCATGAACTCTTGAACGGTTAGGTGAGTGAAACAAAATTGTGTTCGCGCGGTGCAAATGGTGAAGGTCCGGGTCGATCAGGTAAACGATGCAGCAGGCCACAATCCTCGAGTCCCTCGACTTCTCTTGGTCCAAAAATAAGGTTTCCTTTCTCAATCCCTTCGAAAGCGATTTTTCCCAGTCTCTCAAACACATGTTGAACTCGGGAGGGTAACTCACGGAATTGTTTAAAAACAAACTGATCACAGTCAGTCTCTGAGTAGCGATATTGTTCATTATGTCTGCAGAAGAAAATTTTGATGGCGATACTGTATATCTCGGTAAGCTTCGTGGGAAGGCTAGAAGAACCAAAGGTACGTAGGACATAAAACAAGGAAGAACAGATTATGAAAAGATTTACAGGAATGTATGATAATGAAAAGAGGTTTAAGTTTGTGCTGATGTGCTGCCATATTGTTTCTTTGGCTCCAGGGGCGTCGTGATCATCTTTCGTGAATTTCTCTACATAGTCTTCCACTCGCTCGGATGTAAATCCAAGTATTTCGACTGTTCTATTAAAATTAAGGTGTTTCACACACGACACAGCAGTTGGCCTTGTTGTTGTGATTAGTGTTGCTCCGTCTAATAGTTCTCGGTTCGCGATTTTGTTGTAGAGGGCATGGAGAGGCATCTTCTCTTCTTCTGTGGTGTTCCTGTGATCCTTTGCTATTTCTGAATTTGCAGAAAATTCGTCAACCCCATCAAACATCAAAAGAACTTGATTTGGATTTTGGCAGATGTATTCCCAGACCTCATCATTAAGATTTGTTGGATATTCTGAGGCACACAGCAGTTCCTGAAGGTTCAGTTCAGTCCGTTCGGAAAAGCGTCTGAATTTCAGAAAAAATGCCACATCATAATGTTTTTCTAAATTGTCCGTTGCCCAGTCGCGAAGAAGCTTAGTGCAGAATAATGTTTTCCCGATGCCTGGTCGACCAACGACGAGAATATTTTTGTGTGTAGCATCAATAATATCTTCTGGTCTTGTAAACTCAGATATATTGGTTTTGGGTGGGTACACTCTGAGTTGCTCCCGCCTATCTGTGGGAAAGTTATATTCAGCCCTGCCTTCTTGAATCTTCAGTTTGGTATAGATTTGGTCCATATCTAGATCTTTAGGCTTTGGGCATTCTCCTGGACTGGGACGATTGATAGGTTGTTTAAGATCTGCAGGTTGCTCTGTGCCTTTTATGACTCGGTTCTTCATGCTCTGGATGAATGCTTGCAGTTCTGCACTCAGTGAAGGTGACAGAGGTAGGTGCTGCGGATCAGTTGGTGGTTTGGCTTTCAGATGATCAGCAAAAAACTGTTCGTCTTCCATAAACTTTTTCCCCCACTTTCTTGCTCTAGACAGGATCAAAACAATCTCAATAAAAACGAGACAAACAAAAATTCCATTGACCACGCTGATGACATTAATCCAGAAAGTTTTCTTAGATGTTCTCTGGTTATGACACTGGAAGACTTGTGTAACTGGTGTGATGTTGGTAGATGGAGTGACCGAATTATTGCCTGCTGGCGGCATTAATTCACACTTAAAGTTTGAGGGAAAATTATTCGCATACAGTAGTTGGGTTTGAAGAACGATGAAAAGGATCCCGAAAGAAATTCTTAAGACAAGCTGGGAGACGTAAGCGATGAACAGTCGTCGGCGAGTTGGGTTTTCTTGTGGAACCTGACCAAGTTCGGCATCTTCGAGTTCATTAACTCTTGACTTCACACTCTGTGAGTAAATCACAGACACGATCGCGATGACAGAGAAGTTAGCGATGACGAATCCGTACAAGGGAATACCAAGTTTGTTGTATCGCTCCTCGTATTGCTCAAAACACCTTCCTTCAATGAGGTCCTTCAAACTGTTGGCTTTGACCGCACAGTTAAAATCAAATCTTGGTTCGTAGCTTTCCGTGTCCGCAAAGATTCCAAGCAGAGTTACTCCCAACAGGATCCAAAAGATTATTACAACAAAACTGATCTTGTTAAAACTTTTTGGCGTTAAAAATTCCTTGAGAGATTCCATTTCGTCTCTCACTTGTACGCTGTACGCTGAATGATACCCTCACTAATCTGCTTTCAGAATGACGCGAGGTGGGGCTTTATATCTGATCACACATTGCATTGGACGTGTTCTCTGTCACGTAAAAGGTCGGGGGAAAGTGAACTTTCGTTTCTTCAAGTATACGATATGTGGGCTTGTGCACGCGATCTTGTTTTTCAGTAGCCTACTGTAGTTTATAGTCACGAATTGTAATTGCTGAGGACTCGCTTTGATTTCACCTGTGAATGAATAACCAGCGTGGCAGGCGCGGAAAGGGGAGAATTATTTCCTTCCTCTCACGCAGGCTAGTGAATGGAGTAAGACGAGAATCAAGCAAGTTACGCGGTTTCAGCTACCCCGCCCGTGGCATGAAATTTTCGCGGGATTTATTTTTCGCGGAGTTTTCATCGATCCGCGGAAATTTGATCCAGCGAAAATAAACTCCCGCTAAAAAAGTAATCCGGGGAACTTTGCTCCATGTATTTAGGTTACAGAATTTAAGAA
The DNA here is from genome assembly GCA_964017195.1 of Siderastrea radians. Lineage (NCBI taxonomy): Eukaryota > Metazoa > Cnidaria > Anthozoa > Scleractinia > Rhizangiidae > Siderastrea > Siderastrea radians. The sequence goes on along the minus strand of OZ024897.1, from coordinate 35,902,423 downwards.
AACAATATTTACAACTCCTCCTCTCTACAACTGCAACATAACGAATAGCGTTTATTTACAGTCCCAGGGAAAATTTGAAAACAAGCGTACCCGGGACCATCTGCCAAAAAGCAAACAATAGTTACAATTAGCATACGAAATCACACAGTTCCGGTTGCTTTGAGTTATAATCGACGACTTTGGACATGAGGTACGGGAAATAAGTAAAATAAACAGGACGATCTTACATCCCTTCTTGCTGTAAACAATTTTCGTGCGTCAATTATACTCAGAAAATGCTGAATCCAAATGTGCGAAATTTTTTTCCCGCGAAATATAAAATCGGTAATCCGCGAAATTAAACTCCCGCGAAAAATTCGTGCCACACGGTACTCCGATGGGTGCTTTTCAACTTTCCCCGGCGGGGGAGTAGGCAATAGAGTTTTACACGGGGAGGCTCCGCCCAGGAACTCAAACCATACTAATTTCTACCAAAATGACACCCCTTTTCATATACCTAGAGTAAAACTTGCACTCCTTTCTTATACCTCAAGGATGATCGCCAGTTTTTAGATCACGAAACTTCAGTCGTTCTGGTTCAGTTGCTCAAAGGCCCCAAGCCTTCATGTGTTTCGCGTTGTTATTTTTGCCCAAATTTGGCACCCTTTCATATATTTGGCTTTAGCTGCCATCTCTTTCATTTTGCAGCGGATTCTGTGACCGTTTCATATACTATAATGACAATTTTCACTACCCTTTTTAAAAGTGGCACCCCCTTCGGGCGGTGCCTCCCCGTATAGACAACTATAGGGATGTACCCCCTCCGCCGGGGGCCACGCAACCGTTTTCTTTGCCAGATTACAATGCTCTTGGGTAGTTAGAATACTATGTCATTGCTTTTGGTTTAACTTATCCTAATCATAAATTAGAAAGAACAGTTCTTCTTGACAATGATGGTTCAGAGGTATACAAACTAAGACAAATGCGATCAGGAGCATATATCTATATATCACGTGCGATACATTCCAGGACCTTGAACTTTCGCGAAAATTCTTGTTATTTACAGTTTGAACAGCTATTTTATTACGGTTGGGCGAAATTGCAGCAAGGAAGGTTTTATAGTCGCTTTGTTATTTTATTCACGCAATACATTGCATTTAATAGGACCGATTATATTCGCAGTTGATGAGAGCTTTTGTTTAGTCGTTGCAAAATCCGGAGTAAATTGATTGGAAGCAGAATTAGAAGAGTTAAACTATAACCTGGTTTAAAATTAGTTCTTCCATAATTTGTTGTCGTTTATGCATTTTTAACTCGACTTTTCTGAAATCAATTTTTCAATTTGCCCAAAGGAATGTTTGCAATCAATGGTTACAGGACCTCACAAACGTTTTTCAAAGTACAGCTGAGCTTGCCGGAAGTCTTAAAGCATTAAAATTACAAAATATATCAGTTGAAATTTGAAAATCTTGAAATATTTGTCGTGACGCAGCGAGATTTTGACCCGAGGGTGAGGGTTTAATGGATTTGGTGAAAGTATGACGTTTGACGAATGTTTCATCAGTTTGCATAGAAGAGTATTAAAACTGAACGGTTCAAATAATTTCACGTGTTTCATTGATATCGGTTAAAATATACACTCAGTTCCCCTATACTGCTGCATCAACATTGCCTTTTTATCGTATTTGGTTCTTTATTTTTTGCTGATTAGATCCTTTACTACAGTATCCGGTACTTTTATTTTGTCACGGTGGTTCATGCAAAGTTAATTGTTTCATTTGATTGCGTAGTGTTGGGTTTTTTAGCTGTGTACTGATTTGCCTTCAAGGCTCTGCAAAATGCGGCTTTAAAACTGCTATTATTATGGCAGCCACACACCCCCGAACAAAGGGTAACTAGGGCGTACATTTTGCTTTTGTTTTCCCACTATAAATGCTCCTACTCAATGTACCATTTTTAACCGTGACGTCACAGGACCATACGGTTATCTCAGACATCCGGATCCAGACAGTTACAAGAGCAGGCGAAGCGAAATGAACGGGCTCATGTTGGCAGTGGGAATTCTGTTACTCGATCGATGGATCGATCTTCTTAGATAGCTTAAGCGGCACAGAAGGATATACCAGTTGGTCTTTTTCTGCTTTACTCGTTGATTTTTGAACCGATTTGTTCGCCTTGTTTCAGAGTTCGAGATAAGTTGTTATCTATCATCCTACGTCATAGGACATGCTTAGACGTGTTTGGTACTGTTTGAGTGTGAAGTGTCGCTTTTTAGCAATTTCTTTATCGAGAATTTTAGTGCTATATTCCACGGAAGCTTTAAGGGAATATTGATCTTTATATAGAATGGAAGTTTGTGTTTTGAAAATGAAAGTTGAAGTTGGTGGAAACGGAAGTTTGTTTTTTGGAAATGGAAGTTGAAGATATGAATTATGGCGGTGGATGACGCCATAATTCCGGAATGGCGCTCTGCAGGTGAAACAAGTCGCTTGTTTAGCCGCCAGTTTGATTCACGCGCCCGCCCTCCATAATCAGAACTAGCGACTTGGGCCACCCCCCCGCCAAAATATAATTTTTTCCGATAATAATAATCGATAATAATAATCATCGAGTGGTAAGGGTCACTTTTTCGATGTTTAAAATTTTTAACTGTAAGAGTTTATGCAAATAGTTTCTATTAATAATAATAATAATAATAATATGCGCACCTTATTTCGGTCTTTTGACCAATTTTGCTTCCTGTGTTGTTTTCTAGTGGGTTTAGTATGGAGGATATTTCAATGTTGACCAAATTGAGCCGTCACAACTCAGACCCATTGACGGCCGCGTGTTTTTTGATCGCTTCCTGACTAAATTACCAGTTGGTAATAAACAACCCCGTGTGCAGTACAAAAGGATAATTTAGAGGCTCGAAAAAACAACACTCACTTGATCTAGAATGATTTAAGTTTCTAACTTTTGAATAAAATACACCAGTTGTCAATTAAAAATTGGCCAAAAACACAATCTCAAAGTCAGGATTTTAAAATTTACGCAAGAGTTTTCTCATGTTGTCTTGAGCATGAATTCAAACCACAACAGAGATTCACAGAAGAAGCCGGACAGTATAAACCTTTTCTCCTGAAACTTTTCTACACGCCATTATTCGTTTCTGAAAACCAAACGCGTTCAATTCTTTCTTCGAGGAAAAAAGCTACGTGCAACCGATTTCGCTGGATGTGCAAGTTGTTTTGAAGAGCATCTACCCATAAGTAACCAAATTCCCTACTAGCAGAGGTCTCTCACGGCGAGAGACCTCTTCCACCAGGGAAGTAACCAAAGCGTAATATGAGAGTTTGTATGGAGCTAAAATTCGATCGAAAATATTAATCGGCAGTTTTTCGCCAAAAACTGCATTAAAATAGAAATAAAGTTTAAAAAACCTTACCTGTTGTATGTTTGTTTTACCGCTTTTCCGAGCTTCTGGAGGCCCTCAGTTTGGGCAACGGCATGTCACGTACGAAAGAGAAGACAAGGTAGGAAAACGGAAATTCAAATTTGCCAAGGTCCTGGTTGAAATGCCTGCTAAAAAACGATTTAATCCATAGAAAGCGCTTTCAAACCACAACACATTTCAAAAAGGATAAATCTGCTAACTTTCTGTGCGATTCAGTCGTCAATTTAATAGTCCATCCCTTGAAGTACAGTTTTGCATTAAAAACGAGGTATCTGGTATTTTCTCAGGTAAAGTTTCGTAGGCTTTTTTTTTTACCATTGATCTATAAGTTTCAATCTAGGCAGTTGACTTTAGCACGGTGATGTGGAAAGTTGAGACAAAGCTGTCGTCCACATGACCTTTTCAAAAAATAGTTGGGATTGCGGAGGTGGTTTTGGCTGATTCCTCGATGACTTCCGTGGAAAGATTAGCCACAACGGGGGCAAAGGGACTACACATGGCACAGCCGTGGATCTCTTTGCAATTGTTACTGTTCTTTTTGTAAAGAAAATGCCTTGATGGCATAGTACCGCCTTATTTTAACAATTATTTTAATTTACTGATACTTTAATTTGAATACTATTTTAACTTAAATACTTCCGAAATTATGAATATATGAAAATTCATATATTTGAACTGCGGAATGAAGAAATCAATGTAAAGAAGATCCTCGCAGTTATTAACGCAACTTATGCAGTTGCGAAAAGAAAGCCTGAAAAAATCAGGCTTGCCGGGGTTCGAACCCTGACCTCTGCGATACCGGTGCAGCGCTCTAACCAATTGAGCTAACAAGCCAACTGGGAGCTGGTCATTAAATTGGCCAATTGGCCAATTGGCCAATTGGCCAACTGCATAAGTTGCGTTAATAACTGCGAGGATCTTCTTTACATTGATTTCTTCATTCCGCAGTTCAAATATATGAATTTTCATATATTTATAATTTCACCTTCATCTTTCCCGGGTATATTACGAACCAATTTAATGACCAGCTCCCAGTTGGCTTGTTAGCTCAATTGGTTAGAGCGCTGCACCGGTATCGCAGAGGTCAGGGTTCGAACCCCGGCAAGCCTGATTTTTTCAGGCTTTCTTTTCGCAACTGCATAAGTTGCGTTAATAACTGCGAGGATCTTCTTTACATTGATTTAAATACTTCCATTCACGAAGTTGTTACAACACAATAGGCCGGTTCCCACTAGGGCTCTTAAGTGCACTTCAAGTGCATTTGGTACGCACTTGTAGTGTGAACTCCTTTCTGAAGGCGTCTTCCAAGTCTGACTTACGTTTTAATAGAAGCCTCGTGTGATTTATCTACACGTTTAAATCTCTTTGTAAAATGTATCAAAGAGGTAAAAATTTATATGAGCTGAATATAATTAAAAAGTTTAATAATTTGCAGTAGTTCGTTTTCTATAGGCTCCATATTATCTTTTATTTTATCATAAACGTCTTGTTTGAGTGGAACGTGCTGTTGTGTTGTGCGAAATCACTCAAGTGTAGCTCGCGTACTTGGAGTGTGAGCGTTTTAATGACTACACTTTTTGGTTTCTTTCTTGCCCTGGCGATGAGCGTAAAACAAAAAGATTTAAGTGCAGTTGAAAGTAAGGTCTACCCCTTACTTGGGAGTGCACTTGACCAATGACAGTGCAACCTTGAAGCTAAGGACGCGCATCTTTGAATTCCACAGGGACGGGCTCTGGTCACCACTGGGCTCAGAGCGTTTTGGTTTTCGATTCTGCTGGTATCACAGGCGACTTCAAAAAGACTCTCAGGTTTTACTTTAGCTGTCGTATTTGAAGGCGTATTTCAAGCCGACTAAGGGTAAAAAAGTCTACGTTGAGAAAAAGATTGTGGTCTAATTCTCGGGCTTAGCCAATCAACAACGCTACAGCCATGCGCGCATTCAATACTCAGAGATATAAAAACATGTTTTTCTGACGAGCACGAACAAATTTCCTAAAAAATAACAAAAAGTGGGCATAGTGTTACGCCACCCTCAAAATAAGCGAGGTAAAAACGTAAAAGAGAAGGCAAGCACAGGCTCTTTGACAAGGACAAGGAATCATCAGTATTCTTTTGATCCTGCCTAATCAAACAGCAAAATCAAATGCCGTGGCTGATAAGTTGCAGCGGGACAAGTTGCAGGCACAAACAGCTTCATCCTAGTAGAATATATACCTAATTCAATAAAGGTTGCTTTGGGCATTGGACAATTGGGCATTGGGAAGCTATTGTTTCGGTCACTCAAGCAAAGCATTGCATTGTGTTCCGTATGCCCAAATGCCCAATGTCCAATTGCCAAAGCAACCTTTATTGAATTAGGTATATAATTTATCGTATTTATGTAAGGAGCCTATTAATATAATCCCCGAAAAAAAAAATAAAAAAAGATGAAAAATTAGTATTTTAAACAACAATTTAGAACGCTTCTGTCTTTTCATACAAAAACTAATTTTCATGTTTTGGTTGTTTACCATTTACACGGGCAAACCGGTCGGTTTACGGTTTGGGTCGGTTTGGGCAAAAGGTAAGCAAATTTCCGTATTGGGAAAATTCCGTTCGGGACTGGCGCTTACCATTTGCAGAAATCCCTACCATTTGCCAAAAAATTTGCACGACGGCGACTGTATTAGAAAATCCTTTTTCACCTTCAGGAAAGAGAGAAATTGTCAACGACGCACTGAAAAAAACAACCTCTATTTGCTTCGCTTTCATCCATTTGGTTCATGGTCCATTTTCAAACTCCTTTGGAAAATAATTCTGATCAAATCGTTCCTATACAAATTTATTTTTATTAGGAATCAGTAAGCTTACCCACAAGCGGCTGTTTGACCACGACGAAGAATAATTCGGAACTGAGTTAGCTAACTAGCAAATCAAATAAATACTCGCCTTTTAAGGAATTGTAAGAGTTTTAATTCCTCTGCATATTTCGTCTTTCATTTGACAATGGTGGGTCATAGCCCCAAGTCCTTTTGTGGTGAAAAAATAAAGGCGCAAGTTTTACTAAGTTTGAAAGCCCCCGCCTAAGATTTAGGCATCGTTTTTCATTCAGAGGGCTTTACAAGAGCCCCGCGAAAAACCTACGAACGGTGCATGATGCGCAGAATGTAGCCTGAGAAAACAGCCGACGTTTCGCGAGGTCGCCACTTGGGCTCAAGTGGCGACCGCGCGAAATGTCGGCTGTTTTCTCAGGCTACACAGAAAGCTGCGCAGAAAGTTTTTCCGCTCTGAAGGCCTGCCTGCGCTACTCCCGGCTCAGTCTTCTCGCCAGCGTCTCGCTAAAATTAGGAGGAGAAAGAGACTGCTTGCAGTCTACCACGGTATCAACGCGGCGACGCTTTTCATTCAACTAATTTATTCTTGTTTTTTACGTTGCCATGTTCCTACCAATAAGGGAGCGGTCATTAATTATTAGGGGGGGGGGGAGAGGAGGGCCGGTAAAATTTCACAAAGGAGGGCCCAAAAATATTAACCCTCCCTCAAATTAAGGTCAAAAAATCTTGGCCCTCCACACAACATCAGCCCAAACAATTGTGACCCTCCCCCAAAAAAGGATTGGTCGCTATTCGATTTGTTCTAACATGGAAGTCAATTTGAACACTTAAACAATTTGAAAAATTCATGGTGAGATACCAATAAGCTAATCAGCAGGGACATAGCGTGCGATTTTTAAGCTGTACGCACGAAGAGAGTATTTCGAGAGCCGGAGGCATCCCCCTCTAGGCAAGTCTGGGGGCATGCTCCCCCAGAAAACTTTGAAATTTGGGGTCTAGGAAATGCCATTTTCTGCATTTTTTCGGGGGACCTTTTCAATAAATAAATGCGTAGTAAAATGCAATAGTAGTTGTTTATTTTATTTATGTGTCAGCCAATTGGATAAGTGTTTTCGGTAAGGCTACAGTATGAAAAAAAAGGAAAAATGGTGACGCCGCTGCTGATAGTTCACAAGCAAAGTCTACCATTCAGACAGGTAACCTCTGTTACTACACCGTCAATGTCAACGTCCTTGATCTTATGAATGTGTAGAATTAAGGAATCTCAATCTCTTGTCACTCATGGTACTTCAAAGAGGAGTTCTCAGCCTCATCATCAGCACAAAAAAAGCTACGTTCAGCAGTGCATGTTGAGATAGGATACGTTAACAGTGTTACAAGTACATATTATAACAACATATACTACGGGATAAAATTGGGGGTTTGCGTGGTCAAGAGTCTCAACCAAAGTCTTTGGCCTTACATGCTGATCATTTCCGTTCCATTATGGTGCCTCCATCTTGTGACCTCGGCTTCGAACTCGTCCCCAGTGATCTCCGTATCACTTCGTAATAGCTGTAGAAGTGACCCGTTTATTGGCATTCACTATTATTCAAAGTGTTTCTTTCCATTCGTAATGGAATAATGAAAAATTCACATAAAGTTGCATCACTATAATACGAAATAATATAACAATTTAATGATAAAAACGCCTTCAGGCAATAGAAATATATTTTTCTCGCATTTCAGCTGTACAACCGTGCGTACGTGCGTATATATGGACGCTACGCCCCTGAATTCAGAGAAGTATTAAAGATAACGGCAAATTACCTGTGGCAAAGTGTGCCTGGACACAAGTGCGCAGCCACGTAAACTTGGTTCCGAATTAGTATAAACTCTTTAAAAACATGAAGTCAGGTGTGTATTTAAAAACGCTGCCAAGAAACATTCAAATGGTTGAAATTTTGACATTCAAAGTATTCCAGAGTTATTTTTGTAGCGGCATTTCTTTTACCATCAGGTGATTAGTGATTAAATAGACACTTTGAAATTTCCCGCTCCGTCATGAAAAATCCAAAGCGTTTGCTCTCCTCCTCAAATTCGACCAGATCTTGTTGTATGTAAAAGTGTGGTAATGCTCTCCTCCTCCCTCTTCTCCTCCTCCATAACTGCTTCGCCTTCGTCTTCAATTTTATCATACACTTCGTCAAAATCCCCTCTAACCCCAACATCGTCAACATCACCATTATCATCATCGTCGTTATCACTATCTTTGGGAACTTGAAGGCTATCGGGAACCAGCGACCTACCGATGTCTGCTGTTATGACATCCACTTTTTCTCGTTTTCCCCTTTGATTGCTTCAACTTCTGCTTAGCAATGTACATGTCCAGTACAGTAACTTTCAGGTTTTTAATTTTCGTTCCCTGTATGTGGCTTTTTAATCTTCGTAATCTCAAAGCGTTTCCGCTTCTCTTCTCGGCGGGTTTGCACGCTTCCTACTCTTCGCTCTCCGAGCAAATAAAATCTGTAATTTAAGATCCTTTCGCAGGATGGATTTCTCCTTCGGGAAAATCATGTATCCAAACCACATGACTCGGGAACTATCAGGCAGAACTTGCTGTGTATAGAAACTACTGAAACATCCCTTAAAAAGCTTGAAAAAGATCTCAAGGAACACCTTAAAACAACCATACACTCTTCTGGCCAGATTTTGACTGGGCGCAAAACTGCTCATGACTTTGACGAATTGTTTTAATTGCAATGCTATAAAAGGGGAATTAGACAGTGTACGCTCTGGACTAGTTGAGCTGCAACAAACTTGCGAATCAGTGTTTAAACACACATTGTCTGCGCGAAAAGGAAGTCGCGAACAAGTAAACAGAATAGCAACAAGAGGAAGAAATTGAAAAAGGTGAGGCGTTTAGCTAGAATGGATGAGATTCAAGAAAGATTGCGGCAGAGCTGCCAGAAGGAAAGACGTGTACAAAAAAGGATTTACGGACAGAGATTGTCATCCAACTAGGAAAGAGACAAAAGAAATGGGCTGCGGCGTTGATATCTTCGGGATGTAGTCTTTGAGATGACACTGCAAAATCCGAACTTCGTAGGTTTTTAAGTTTTGCTGGAAAGGCGATGAAGGTCATGGTGATCAAATTCATGGTGTCTAATGTGATAAACTGTCATTTATATTTTTCGTTGTTACTGTTAGCCTGTCTAATCTTGAAAGTATCTCGAAAGTATATTATTTATGAGACCATGATGGCTATTTGCTTTATATTGTTAAAACAGGCACCCACACATTTGTCACCCTCCCTTAGCGTAAGCTCAAAAACATATGACCCTCCCCAAATGGGAGCCCCCAAAACCCTGGCCCTCCCCCTAAATTTACCTACCCTCCCCCCGAATAATTAATGACGCTTCCTAATAGCGTAACTCCACCGCTCTCCATATATCAAACCAAGTTCAACCCGCAAAAGAAAAAGGAATATTTAATGTCCTCGATAGGGTTAACCTCCTGACGTTTCCTTTTATGTATTTTTTTGTACATAATAAACTATTTTGTTGTTGTTGTTGTTGCGATTCCTTGCCGTTCGCCCTGACGAAGGGCTAACACTCGAAACGTTAGCTTTCAATCTCTTTACGGTGGTCAATTCACCTCATCAACTCAGTTGATAAATCCACAGTTTCAGGTGATAGTTACCTCTTGGAAATTTGATTTACTTAAAACTAGCGTATATAAGCCGTTGAAGCTTCGCTGGTGGCTCCTTCTCCGACTCGCTCGCGTGAAAAGCCAAATAAGAGAGGCTCCGCGTGGAAATCCACGTTCTTGGGATCTTACGAGCTTTTATTCCAATCAAACCACGGGACACCTTCACAACTTGCACGAGACTTTTGTTGCAAGTCCTCGACCAGTCAACCAGTTTCGCGGGAAACAAAAGAAAGAAAGAAAGAAAGAAAGAAAGAACCGTCCCCTCCCCACAAGAAGGGGAAATGCACTTCTTGAAGTGAGGCACGATAAATACGCAAGCGCGACTGCCATTTCCTTTGGTTTTCAAAATGGACGTTGATGGTGTACAACTAGAACAGAGATTTGCTGGGTAGGTACGTTATGTATGGGGAACTATATTGTCCCCAATATATTATTTAACTAACTTTACTTGAGTTCTGTTACTTATACTATTCTACTTGCTTAGCTACCTTGATGTACTCTACTTGCTTGATGTACTCTACTTGCTCGATCTACTCTACTTGCTTGATATGCTCTACGTGCTTGATCTACTCTACTTGCTTGATGTACTCTACTTGCTCGATCTACTCTACGTGCCGGATATACTCTACTTGCTTGACGTACTTCACTTGCTTGATGTACTCTACTTGCTTGATGTACTCTACGTGCTCGATGTACTCTACTTGCGTGATATACTCTACGTGCTTGATATGCTTTACGTGCTTGATATACTCTACTTGCTTGATATACTCTACGTGCTTGATGTACTCTACTTGCTTGATGTACTTCACTTGCTTGATGTACTCTACTTGCTTGATGTACTCTACTTGCTTGATGTACTCTACTTGCTCGATCTACTCTACTTGCTTGATAAGCTCTACGTGCTTGATCTACTCTACTTGCTTGATGTACTCTACTTGCTCGATCTACTCTACGTGCTTGATATACTCTACTTGCTTGACGTACTTCACTTGCTTGATGTACTCTACTTGCTTGATGTACTCTACGTGCTCGATGTACTCTACTTGCTTGATGTACTCTACGTGCTTGATGTACTCTACTTGCGTGATGTACTCTACTTCAGTGCTTGATGTACTCTACGTGCTTGATATACTCTACTTGCTTGATATACTCTACTTGCTTGATATACTCTACGTGCTTGATGTACTCTACTTGCTTGATGTACTTCACTTGCTTGATGTACTCTACTTGCTTGATGTACTCTACGTGCTCGATGTACTCTACTTGCTTGATATACTCTACGTGCTTGATATACTCTACTTGCTTGATATACTCTACTTGCTTGATGTACTCTACGTGCTTGATATACTCTACTTGCTTGATATACTCTACTTGCTTGATATACTCTACTTGCTTGATATACTCTACGTGCTTGATATACTCTACTTGCTTGATGTACTCTACGTGCTCGATGTACTCTACTTGCTTGATATACTCTACGTGCTTGATATACTCTACTTGCTTGATATACTCTACGTGCTTGATATACTCTACTTGCTTGATATACTCTACTTGCTTGATGTACTCTACGTGCTCGATGTACTCTACTTGCTTGATATACTCTACGTGCTTGATATACTCTACTTGCTTGATATACTCTACTTGCTTGATATACTCTACTTGCTTGATGTACTCTACGTGCTCGATGTACTCTACTTGCTTGATATACTCTACGTGCTTGATATACTCTACTTGCTTGATGTACTCTACGTGCTCGATGTACTCTACTTGCTTGATATACTCTACGTGCTTGATATACTCTACTTGCTTGATATACTCTACGTGCTTGATGTACTCTACTTGCTTGATGTACTCTACTTGCTTGATGTACTCTACTTGCTTGATATACTCTACGTGCTTGATATACTCTACTTGCTTGATGTACTCTACTTGCTTGTAGTACTCTACTTGCTTGATATACTCTACGTGCTTGATATACTCTACTTGCTTGATGTACTTCACTTGCTTGATGTACTCTAATTGCTTGATGTACTCTACTTGCTCGATCTACTCTACGTGCTTGATATACTCTACGTGCTTGATGTACTCTATGTGCTCGATCTACTCTATGTGCTTGATATACTCTACGTGCTTGATGTACTCTATGTGCTTGTAATACTCTACATGCTTGATGTACTCTACTTGCTTGTTGCACTTTACTCGCTTAATGTACTCTACTTGCTTGATGTACTTCACTTGCTTGATGTACTCTACTTGCTTGATGTACTCTACTTGCTCGATCTACTCTACTTGCTTGATATACTCTACTTGCTTGATATACTCTACGTGCTTGATGTACTCTACTTGCTTGATGTACTTCACTTGCTTGATGTACTCTACTTGCTTGATGTACTCTACGTGCTCGATGTACTCTACTTGCTTGATATACTCTACGTGCTTGATATACTCTACTTGCTTGATATACTCTACTTGCTTGATGTACTCTACTTGCTTGATATACTCTACTTGCTTGATATACTCTACGTGCTTGATATACTCTACTTGCTTGATATACTCTACTTGCTTGATATACTCTACGTGCTTGATATACTCTACTTGCTTGATATACTCTACGTGCTTGATATACTCTACGTGCTTGATATACTCTACTTGCTTGATATACTCTACTTGCTTGATATACTCTACGTGCTCGATGTACTCTACGTGCTTGATATACTCTACTTGCTTGATATACTCTACTTGCTTGATGTACTCTACGTGCTCGATGTACTCTACCTGCTTGATATACTCTACGTGCTTGATATACTCTACTTGCTTGATATACTCTACTTGCTTGATGTACTCTACGTGCTTGATATACTCTACTTGCTTGATATACTCTACTTGCTTGATATACTCTACTTGCTTGATATACTCTACGTGCTTGATATACTCTACTTGCTTGATGTACTCTACGTGCTCGATGTACTCTACTTGCTTGATATACTCTACGTGCTTGATGTACTCTACTTGCTTGATATACTCTACGTGCTTGATGTACTCTACTTGCTTGATGTACTCTACTTGCTTGATGTACTCTACTTGCTTGATATACTCTACGTGCTTGATATACTCTACTTGCTTGATGTACTCTACTTGCTTGTAGTACTCTACTTGCTTGATATACTCTACGTGCTTGATATACTCTACTTGCTTGATGTACTTCACTTGCTTGATGTACTCTAATTGCTTGATGTACTCTACTTGCTCGATCTACTCTACGTGCTTGATATACTCTACGTGCTTGATATACTCTACGTGCTTGATGTACTCTATGTGCTCGATCTACTCTATGTGCTTGATATACTCTACGTGCTTGATGTACTCTATGTGCTTGTAATACTCTACATGCTTGATGTACTCTACTTGCTTGTTGCACTTTACTCGCTTAATATACTCTACTTTCTTGATGTACTTCACTTGCTTGATGTACTCTACTTGCTTGATGTACTCTACTTGCTCGATCTACTCTACGTGCTTGATATACTCTACGTGCTTGATATACTCTACGTGCTTGATATACTCTACGTGCTTGATATACTCTACGTGCTTGATGTACTCTATGTGCTTGTAATACTCTACATGCTTGATATACTCTACTTGCTTGATTTACTTCACTTGCTTGATGTACTCTACTTGCTTGATGTACTCTACTTGCTCGATGTACTCTCCTTGCTTGATATACTCTACGTGCTTGACGTACTCTCCTTGCTTGGTATACTCTACGTGCTTGATGTACTCTACTTGCTTGATGTACTCTACTTGCTCGATGTACTCTACTTGCTTGATATACTCTACGTGCTTGATATACTCTACTTGCTTGATGTACTCTACGTGCTTGATGTACTCTCCTTGCTTGATATACTCTACGTGCTTGATATACTCTACTTGCTCGATGTACTCTACTTGCTCGATGTACTCTACTTGCTTGATGTACTCTACTTGCTTGATGTACTCTACTTGCTCGATGTACTCTACTTGCTTGATGTACTCTACTTGCTTGATGTACTTTAATCGCTTGTTGACCTCTACTTACTTGATGTACTCTACTTGCTTGATGTACTCTACTTGCTTGATGTACTCTACGTGCTTGATATACTTTACTTGCTTGATTTACTCTACTTGCTTGATGTACTCTACGTGCTTAATATACTCTACTAATGCTTAATGTACTCTACTTGCTTGATGTACTTCACTCGCTTGATGTACTCTACGTGCTTGATGTACTTTACTTGCTTGTAGTACTCTATGTGCTCGATGTACTTTACTTGCTTGATGTACTTTACTTGCTTGATGTACTCTATGTGCTTGATATACTCTACTTGCTTGTTGCACTTTACTCGCTTAATGTACTTTACTTGCTTGATGTACTTCACTCGCTTGATGCACTCTACTTGCTTGTAGTACTCTATGCGTGCTTGATGTACTTTACTTGCTTGATGTACTTTTCTTGCTTGTAACACTCTACATGCTTGATGTACTCTAAGTGCTTGATGTACTTTTGTTGCTTGTAATGCTCTACATGCTTGATACTCTATGTGCTTGATGTACTCCACTTGCTTGATGTACTTCACTTGCTTGTAGTACTCTATGTGCTTGAGGTACTTCACTTGCTTGATATACTCTACTTGCTTGATGTACTTTATTTGCTTGTAGTACTCTATGTGCTTGAGGTACTTCACTTGCTTGATATACTCTACTTGCTTGATGTACTTTATTTGCTTGTAGTACTCTACTTGCTTGATGTACTTTTCTTGCTTGTAGTACTCTATGTACTTGATGTACTTTACTTGCTTGTAGTACTTTATGTGCGTGAGGTACTTTACTTGCTCGATGTACTCTATGTGCTTGATGTACTCTACTTGCTTGTTGCACTTTACTCGCTTAATGCTACATGCTTGATATACTTTACTTGCTTGATATACTCTTCTTGCTTGATGCACTCTACTTGCTTGTAGTACTCTATGTGCTTGATGTACTTTTCTTGCTTGTAACACTCTACATGCTTGATGTACTCTAGGTGCTTGATGTACTTTTCTTGCTTGTAATACTCTACATGCTTGATACTCTATGTGTTTGATGTACTTCACTTGCTTGATGTACTTCGCTTGTAGTACTCTATGTGCTTGATGTACTTCGCTTGTAGTACTCTATTTGCTTGATGTACTTCACTTGCTTGATATACTCTATTTGCTTGATGTACTTCACTTGCTTGATGTACTCTATGTGCTTGATGTACTTTACTTGCTTGTAGTACTCTATGTGCTTGCTGTACTTCACTTGTTTGATGTACTCTATGTGCTTGATGTACTTTACTTGCTTGATGTACCTTGCGTGCTCGGAGTTTTTTACTTGCTTTGAGTATCTGTACATGGTCATGAGGACTGCGACTCCGAAGCATTTTATTTAGCAATTTTGAAACACATTTGAGTAAAAGGAGGGCCACGAAATTGTATTAGCCTTGGCTTTAAGAAGTTTGGCTTGAACAAGTTTATTATCTGCCTCAATTGTTTGCAACTTCTTATAATACTATATATTATACGCTTCTCTGAATATCTCAGAAGAAAATTTTTTTCGAAAACAAGTAACATTTTTTGGGGAAGTTGAGGATTTAGTAAACTAGAACAGTCCCACATTTTTGAAAGAAGTCTATTTTTCCTGTATTGCTCTGTCTGACCATTCATTAAAAGATTATGAGGGGTCAGAAAGGGACACTGGCGTTAACCAGAATATGTCACTTTCACAAAGATATTTATCAATTGGCCCTGAAACAGGTCTATTTCCCGAGACGTACGCCACCTAACATTTTCTCTGGTTATGGAAATCATCATGGAAGTCATTTTTGTCGACAAAACTTAACGAAACCGCTTTCCTAACATTAAAACATAGGCACGCATAGCGTGCGTGAGCTATTTTGTAGCTGTCAAGAAGAGGTACGGAAATGGTTGTTGAATGAACGTGCGTGTACCAAGGTACACTACTGGGATGTTTATTTGAGTAGCGTTGAGCATTCGAAAAGTATTGGTTTTTAGACAGAGTTTACCTTATAAGTGGAGCTGTGTCCGACATTGTGCAACCTCGTTCCCAGGGCTTTTTTACAGAATGAGGGTGATCAAAGATCAATGTTTGAGTTTATGTTAGTGGTTTCGAATTCGTATACGTCATTGATCAAATAGATGGTACGCTAATACGCACAAGTGTGGCTTCAACTTACGACAAAACAAGAAGAAAGTGAGATAAAATCTGTAAAATATCTGACAACAGTGTGAATATGGGACAAACAAAATAATTCAAAACAGTCCTTTCTGAAGCTCATTCTCAGACGTTTTTCGGAAGCTTAATGGATTGAAATTTAATTTTGTGGCTTTCAATTATAAAGATTATTTTTCCATGGACAAATGTTTTGGATCTAGTAGGAAGCGTAACTTGTCACAAAAATTAATTTAGTAATGTTTGAACCAGAAGAGAATAGCCGATCTTGAAAGTCACGTACGTCTTCTTCTTGCGTGACATCATGCTTGACGAACGTGGCAACTCCTGTATCCAGACAAATATATATATAAGCTCTGTTTTATTTTCTACATTATTTCACACGGACTTACATTTTGGAACACACGGCTAAAATCGAGTAATAAGCGTGCCTTGTTAGAAAAGATCATGCCACTGTGTGCCTTGTGCAACTCTTGCATGAATAGTCACGCAGCAAACTGTCAAAAAAGCCAGAAAAGTCGCACGTGCTGACATACCATGTGGCGCTAATTTTTTCCGGATTCAAATTTTTGGGATTTTCGCGGTTTTTTCACGATCCGCTGCAAAAGTTCCCGCGAAAAAAATAATTCCCGCAAAAATTTACTCCACTGTCGAAATTTGTATACAAACATCGCCTTTTACATGTGATGTAATATTATGTTGGTGCCCATTTATTTAAGCCGTCTCTTTCGTTCAAAAATAAAACGAAATTAGAAGCAAAACATTCAGAAATAAAACGATGAAATTGCAGTCGGTACATTACAAGTATTAAGCTGTTAAAAGCTTTAAAGAAAAGGATCGTCGAAAGGTACTCCATTGATTAACTGATTTAACGTGTTATACATCTGCATGTTGTTCACCTGCATTTGATTGTTTATACTCAAAAAACGAAAATGTTGTAATTCCTAATAGAAGGCGGCTTCCAGAAAATCGCAAAAGTTAATTCCAAGGAAGAATAAACAGTTTCCCCAATCGCAAAAATTAGTCCCGCAAAACACAGAAAAAAATCGCCATTCGCAAAATTAAACTCCCGCAAAAATATTGGTGCCACACGGTAGTGGTCTCAGCTTCGCTGAAGCCACGCAAAAATTAGTGGTTGTGTTCAGCGAATAAATTTTGTTTTCATGAGCGTTTTGATGTGAAAGTAACATGCAAAATTAGGTGAAAATAATATTAAGGGATGTTTTGTTATGTAGAGAGGTGGTAATAGGGGAAGGAATCGTTGGAATTTTAAATGAGCGAATTCGAGAATAAAATGGAGTGGTTCGCCTGTGTGGTAAACAATGTGTGGTGAATTTTATCACATGGAGTACACGTGATCAAGTCAAGGCCAAATTTTGCTTTAATAGCTCCGGGGATGGGGGTGGGGGTGCGGCGATTTTATCGCACGGCCAGGCAGTCATGTGATAATGTTTTGTGTAGGTCGTTTCATGTGTAAAGAACGTGTTATGTTGATTGAGCGTGAGATCAGGTTACTGTTTAGTGTAAACAAGTGGTGTTTTGTCACGTACAAACAAGTGATGAGACAAAGTTCAATGGCGAGTCACGAGACTTTCACGAGACTGTCATAAGTTCGTTTTCGGCGCTTTTTATTGGCTTTCGTGGTAGCTAGAGTTGTGTAACAAAGGGAGAAACTTAAAAGGAAGCGGGTAATGAGTAAATTTATGCGTTTTTTAAATCTGGAAAATGATAACCGATTTTCTTTGTCTATAAAACTGTGAAACGAATCTTGCGTGGAGCTATTGCGTTTTTGTCTTCGTATTGGCGGTGATAATTGTTTTGATTTGATTTGATTGTCGTGCTGATCTTTCCGCTCAAACTTTGTACAAACCAATCCCGCTACCGCCACGCAGCCTAACCAGAAACCCATTTCTCTGGGAAGTCGCCTCTAACTTTGCGCTTAGCTAGTCGCACGTACGAGCAACGTTTATGCCACCCATACAGTCTTTTACCTTGCCGACCTTATGCCTTTGACGGACCTAGTGATCGAGTGGCATGGGCATTAATTTTAAAACCTACCAAAAGGTGCGAACAATAATTCGTTTTAGTTCGAAATTCACGATTCTGCCCTTTTTAACCGGCCGTCGCCATGATGGCGACCGCCGGTTTATAAAATGGACACGGTTTTTGGTGAAAGCAAGTTGGCTTAACATACGAAGAAGTGCTGTAAAGCTTGTGGTACGGGTACTCAAGAGCGGTACTGTCTTATACAAGACGCATGCGCATGTTAGTCTTCTGAATGTTACCTTCCTATGTTTTTGTCTTTTAATTTACAGTATTTAAGATATGAACGGCGAAGGGTTGTTTAAGTTTGGGGTTTTTTGTACAATACAGCCCAAAAATAATGCACGCGCAAGAACTTCTTTTTGCGTCCGCAAGCCGAGAACTTCTTGCGGCTACTTGCAGGATGCCTGCACTTGAATACTGCAAGCCGCAAGAACGTCTTTGCGTTTAGAAGTTAAAACCGCAAGAACTTCTTTGTGGTAAGATATCTGGACCGCAAGTAAGCGCAAGAACGTCTTTGCCCTAACACCTTAAAAACCCGGAACCCGGAGAAGGTAAAAAAGAGACCACTTTATAGCGCAAGGCACGTTCGAAATTGGCTGCCTTTGTAACTTGCAATCAGTTGTTTATTTGGTCCCTTGTAAGTTTTTTTCTTCGGTTTTGAATTTTTTATCCGATAAAGAGTTCACTCGGTTCTGAATTTGACACTGGTCGCCTTCTATGTTATTTTTTAACGGCTAGGGAGAAACGAGACTCAAACGAAGCACGCGTGTTATTGTTTATGTGTCCCGGAGTCCCAGACATGCGGTACGCTTAGCGGCGCGAAAGGTTTCGCTCGATTTATTTCACTTAAATGAGGAACAATGGCAAAGCACAGTCTATCAGTCACATTATTAAAGAACCGACATTCACCTGTTCAGTGTTGCTGTACTTCCACCAACATATTAAACTCGGACAAATACTTTTAATTAGTTGCGCTCACACGTGTGAGAAATGAACATGGTCACTCAGATGAGAAGAAATAATACCCGAAGTCTTAATTGGAAAAACACATTATGTTTGTAAAAATAGTTCCACTCATTACGCTGAAGTCGATATCACATTTTAAATCTTCGAAGTAAACCGAAAAAGTCTGAAGGAAACTAAAACTCCGCGATCTGAAAGAAATTCGGCACGTCAATTCTAACCTGAGTAAACACAAATCTGCCGTATGCAAATTTGGTATGATTTGCTTGAATGACATTTTGCAACGCAATGCATGAGCAGTTCTCTTAGTCGTCAAGACAGCAAGCCCCGGGCAGCAAGCTGTGTCGAAAGGCGAATGTGTAGTTGAAATCATATGTCTATGCTATTTCTTCGAGTATCCCTTTTTTGCTGGGAAATTAAACTGGTAAAGATGCAGGGATTCTTGATGACTTCACCCACGCGATGGCATGACCTCCTGCATGTGTAAGTCTGGTCTTGTCTTGCCTGTCAAAGAAGAGTTCGCGCAGTTTGCCGCAATTATAGCTTTTGGACCTTTTTGTTTCTATTTCTTGGATGGAATGAAAAACTGAATTGAGTCAGTTCTGAGTTGAACCCGTATCACTGTATCTGAGACACGCTTAAAAAAATTGTTCATGTTTTGTCATGTGCCGGAGATCATGTTTACCGGGTGTTTATCTTGCAGTCGGAAAGCTGGCAGATATTCCATTTCGTGATGTGAATTTTCTTCGATACTTCGGTTGTTTGAACATTTGCTTCCTTGATTTTTTGATTAGCCTTGTGAACTTTCGCTTGACTTGGCGGATTGTTGCGCCAACACGCCAACACGACGAAAAATCGCTCGAAAGCTCGGTGATATTTCAAAGAGAATAGAGCGCGAGATTCGCTCTCATTACTTTTGCAATACCTCACACTAACACGAGCACTACAAGTTTCTGCGGCTGGACCCTCACTACTTCTTGCGCCTTCTTGCGGCTTGCGGTAACATTAGTAACTTCTTGCGGCTAGATTTTCAACTTCTTGCGTTTCGAATGTTCTTGCGGGTAAACTGCAAAAACCTAGCACTTTCACTTCTTGCGCGGGCTTGCGTGTTCTTGCGGCGCAAGAACTTCTTGCGCCACTTCTTGCGCGTGCATTATTTTTGATAGGATTGAATACGAAAATAGGATTGAATGCGAAATTGACTGTGTTGTCTGATCTAGTTAGTGGCTATGGTGAAATTTTTTTTAGCGCAGGAGTTTTTTTTATTGGGATTGACATTTTGAGGGGTGTAAAAATGTGGGAGTCAGAAGGATTTGTGAATGTCAGGACCATATCACGCTTCTGTGAATGTGATTTGCTTTGAAAGTTGCGTTTTGCGTGAGAGGCAGTTTCCCTTGGCGTTTTATGGAAGGGGGGGGGGTTGGTTTGCGAAGTGGATTGTAAGGTTTCTGATAGGCTAACTTGTATATCGCAGCGGACAAAAAGGACAGTTGCGTTTTGCCGGCGTGGGCTAGGAAGAGAAGGAATTGGTACTAGTATGATGATGCAATATTAGTTGATTGCACATCAGTACATGATAGTTCTTGTGAACGGAGAGAAATGAGTGTTTATTTGAGGCGAGAAGTTGATACGAAGGAATCGTCATTAATAAGGAGTTTTTTTAGTAATAAGGCAGGTGTTACGAGTCTTTTTGCATTGAAAGAACGAAAATATCTGAATATTATCGACGGATTTGTGTGGTTTGCGTGTGGTGTTCGCTAAAGGCTACGAGCAGTCTCACTTTCCGTTCAGAGGTAGATAGTGAAGGAAAAGAAAAACAGGCGAGTGAGCGCGAAATCGATTGCGGCTCGACAGGCGCGTTAGTTTTCAAAGACGTGGGCGACTTTCGTCCCCGCTCGCTTGTTTTTGATAGGATTGAATGCGAAAATAGGATTGAATGCGAAATTGGCTGTGTTGTCTGATCTAGTTAGTGGTTATGGTGAAAATTTTTTTAGCGCAGGAGTGTTTTTTAATTGGGATTGACATTTTGAGGGGTGTAAAAATGTGGGAGTCAGAAGGATTTGTGAATGTCAGGAGCATATCACGCTTCTGTGAATGTGATTTGCTTTGAAAGTTGCGTTTTGCGTGAGAGGCAGTCTCCCTTGGCGTTTTATTGAGGGGGGGGGGTTGCGAAGTGGATTGTAAGGTTTCTGATTGGCTAACTTGTATTTCGCAGCGGACAAAAAGGACAGTTGCGTTTTGCCGGCGTGGGCTAGGAAGAGAAGGAATTGGTACTAGCATGATGATGCAATATTAGTTGATTGCACCATCAGTACATGATAGTTCTTGTGAACGGAGAGAAGTTGAGGCGAATCAATCATTTATAAGGAGATTAATTAATAAGGCAGGTGTTACGAGTCTTTTTGCATTGAAAGAACGAAAATATCTGAATATTATCGACGGATTTGTGTGGTTTTCGTGTGGTGTTCGCTAAAGGCTACGAGCAGTCTCACTTTCCGTTCAGAGATAGATAGTGAAGGAAAAGAAAAACAGGCGAGTGAGCGCGAAATCGATTGCGGCTCGACAGGCGCGTTAGCTTTCAAAGACGTGGGCGACTTTCGTCCCCGCTCGCTTGTTTACTTTTGCAAGGGGATTACCGGGTTAGCAAACTGGATTTAAGCATCACGTCATGAGATATGCCTTGACGTGCCCCATACTCTGACGATCTACTCGAGCTCGTGTTTATCAAGCGTTATATTTTGATTCTACTGCTATGTTCACTGTTTGCATTTAAGGTCTAGGAACAACAGTAAATACTTCGTCGTCCCTGTGTGAGCATTCTCAGTTGTGGACGAATTCATATCGACATTCAACGTTTGAATGATTTTGCGTTTTTCAGCACAAATAAAGCAATAAGAAAGATAAGCTGAGTCATCAGAGTTTAAACATTACGTCATCCAGTACCGCTATAGTCAAAATATTGTGTCAGACAATCACACTTTTCGTCACGCCGGTTCGTAAAAAAAACAGGAATCGCGCGAACATTTGTGAAACCTAGGGGTGGGGAGGGTCAGAATGGCCGGTTAAAATGCCCAATGGGCTTTCTTGTTATACCTTCAAACTACTTGCCATCTATTTACCATCATTTACTATGAGACATCCCTGCACAGAAGTCACGTTATTTCTCACACTCTAAAGTTGAATCATATAACTCCAAAAGTAAGTTATGCGCATGCGTACAAAGGATTTGTTCCAATTCTTATCTACCAAAACAAACGAAGCTGACAAATATTTCCTAGACCGAACATCATAAATATCAGATAACCCACGAATTATTTACTAGAACTCGCTTCCACTCACGTTTAAACCAGGTTTGTGCTGACGATTCGTTTTCTAAGGAAGTCTACCACAAGGAAGCCAGCCATTTCTCTTTGATATATAAATATCCAACGTCAAACAAATGAAATCCGGACACTTTCGTCGTGTCGCTTTAGTAGCGGAATTTTCCGTGCGTTCTCATCTGCATTTTTGTTCCGGCCCCGACAACTAGCCTTTCGGTAAAATTCGACATTCATCGGGAATGCCGACCATGGTCCACCCAAAAACCAACCAACCAAAGAACCAACCTTCCCAGAAACTTGAGGCTGCACGCCGACTATGAGGCTATTTTGTAGACAAAATAGCTCAATAAAAATTGACCTCTATGCAGACGTCTTGGCCAGGGGAACAGCGTTCTCAAAGGCAATATCTCTCTCCTTTTAAGTGTCTTTTTCTTTTCCTCATTTTCTCTTGTAATAACTGTCCTTGTTAGTTTTTTTTAGCATTCTCAATTTAAGTGTCCCCAATTAAACTGTTAAATACTAAATACATTTGACACTTTTAATTAAGATTTTATCTACAGGGGCGTAGCTAGGTTTCTGAAGAGCTGTAGGCCTGGCCGCCTCTAGTTGGGGGGGGGATTAACCTACCGATGAAGACCCTTAAAAGTGCAATTGCACAGCACCGAAATTTTGACATTTTATTACAGAGAATGGGCCAACTTTCACTCATTACTTAATATATAAACGCACTTGCCTTTAACGACACATACCTATCACTTGGCTTTTCCAGAAGTCTCCCGAGTTTCTACTTGCTTGCATGAGACTTAACCAATCTCGAAAGGTTTTTTGTGGTATGTATAATGCCTATTGCTTTCTATTTTATCTTGAAAGTGTTTTAGCCTGAATTGCTCTCTATTGCACATTTTAAAAATACGAGCGAGCTAAAAAAATTTGTACTATAAACAAACAAAAAAAACTTAAAAAATGGTGTAAAAAGTGTCATTTTGTGTAGTTTACAAACACAAATATTTCGGACATAGCCCTCCTTCAGTATGAAACCGTTCTCCATATGTGTACACCTGAGAGATTGGTTAAGTCTCAGCAAGCAAGTAGAAACTCGGGAGACTTTTTTGTTGAAAAATGTGAAGAAATGACCACCTTCTTTGAAGACCGTGGCTATCCTTCCGATCTACTGCGCAATGATCGGGAAAGAGTGCATTCCATCTCAGGTCAGGAAGCACTCGAGAAACGTGTCAGGCACAGCGAAGAAAGGATCGCTCTGGTACTCACCTACTATCCTCTAAGTTCACGCATTAAGCACATTTTGCTTAACAACTTTAACATCCTGATAAGTAACCCAACGACCGCAGCAATATTTCCAGCACCACCTATTGTTGCATATCGACGCCATTGCAGCCTCAGAGATCTCCTAGTACATACCTCCGACCACTGTGTAACAGACGAACCAGGAACATTCGCGTGTGAACACCCACGCTGCGGCACCTACCAGTACACCACGTCCGATGTACATGTACGCGGACCGAAGTGCTCAACTACCATCCGCGAGCACTTCAACTGCAAATCGGAGAACAGTGTTTACTGCATCTCGTGCCGTTGATGTCCAAGGCTGTACATTGGGGAAACCGAACGTTCTCTCCGCGAGCGATTCGGAGAACACCAACGAAGCGTTGAAAAGAACACACCCGGTTTCCCTGTCGCGGAACATTTTAACTCCCCCGGCCACACTCTATCAGACATTCATTTTAGAGGACTAAGAATGTGTTCTGGGTCCGGAGCGCGACGGAAGCAATTTGAAAAGGAAAACATTTTTAAGCTCGGTTCAATGGCACCACAGGGCTTGAACAATGTTTTTCATTCCATTTAAACTGGGCGCGCGCGCTCAGGCTTCCGCGCGCTCTTGGGCATTTTAAATTTAATGACGTTTGCGCTTTTTTTCCTATATGGCTTCTTTGTCGCCCAAAAGCTGCTACCAACTCTAACAAACCGTCGTCTACAGGAAATTGCAATAATTATGTACAAGGTCCAAATCAACATATCTCCTACCTATATAGCAAACCTGTTTATCACAAACACCAGGCGTTATGCCTTGAGAAACTCCGATTTTACCATACCCAGGTTTAACACGAAAACGAAGATACTATATGTTTCCATTTGTCTGAAGAGAAAGAAAAACGCACGAATTCATCATATCTCGTTAGCATTCAGCACATGGAGCAGCCCTCAACGTCTACCAAAACTATCGTTCGAACTTGTCGCGTAGGCTTCGGAAAAGCTTTGATCCGTCAACGTTAATTGAAATAGCTGTAAAAAATAGCTAGAGTAAAAGATTCAAAGAAAGTAGTTAATGCCAAAGAAATAAAGAACTTTCGAGTTATCGTGGTCTACGTTCTTTAATTTAATCAAAATTCCGTCAGTTCACGTTGTTGTTTTGCAGATTACGGCAAAGAAATTTACATAGATTTGTAACACATGCAGAGCTCATATTTTGTTTGCTTTTTTGGTAAAAAAATTATTTTAACATTATTTATGCATTTGATTCGGCATAGTGACTAAATCAAATGCGCCTAATTGAATTATTCGATTTGTTGCATGAGAAATTCGACTTCTAAACCAGGCCTTAGATGCTTGTTTTGTCTCTATTGCTGATAATTGTTAACCACTGCTTTGTCCCTACTTTTTTACTTTTTAGGGTTATTAACCCTTACACTCCCGAATTTTCCCCCCAAAACCCGTTTTTTTAAACGTTAAACTGAATTTTTGGTGCTATGATCTTGAATTTACCTAAACTTTGCTAGAAAAGCACTTTTTCACACTGCAGCAACATTTGGATAAAGATGTAAAAATGTACAATATTTCACTTGGTGCATGCGCATAAGCCAAATTTGGACTCTTTTTGCTGAACTAGTTCGCACGTCACATTATGCAGGAAAGACTGGAGAATATATACACAAGTCTCCATTTAGCGCTAAAATATGTTCGGATATTAGTCCGTGGACATTATCTGTTACGAGACGTGATCAGTTCTCCAAGGGCGAAGCTGCAGGAAAATCGACCCTTACAAATTGGCTATTTTTATACTACCAGTTGGAATTAGAAGAACAAATTTTCGTGTTTTGGTCTTCTCTGATTCACATGAAGACGTCATATCCATTTTACAGAAAAAAACGTATTTTGAACTAAGATTTTCTTTCAGGATACCTTTCATGTCAAAGTGCCCAGTTTTGGATATAAGGATTAACCAGAAAGGTGGGGGGGGGGGTCCCTATATAAGCTATATAGGTATGTGCCGCCCCAAATGGTAGGGTTTCTGAGACTTTTTGGTCTCAAAACGTGTATAGAGCTTGACCATTATGGTCTGAAATTGGGCATAGGGAAATTCTTGACTAAATCTCGCTGCATATTTTGCGGCAAAATGCAGCAAGATTAATTAAGTCTAGAAGTTTGTGCCTTAAAAGATGTTCAGTGTCATATAGGTGTCATAGATGATAAATAAAGCCCTAATAATAATTTTAGTTAATATGTGGACCTCACTTTGACAAGATATTGGGTTCGCAAACCGAGAAAACTTTCGTGCGCTGGAACATAGCGAATTATCATAATTAGATTTACAACTTTGAATATAGCAGTTGTTGTAAACATTGACTCGGAAGGTCTTCTGAAGCCTCGAAACCTGCAAATTTGTGTCCAAGTTTTCTCCGCCGATATAGAATTTCAGGAAATGATTCGCGAGGAGCATTAACTTGGTGTACTATATTGTGTTATGACAACAGCGAATTTTTAAACGTCCTTCTCAAAATGAAGATAGCACGTTTCGAAGGTTAGATTTCACCTTTTTACTCTCTTAGAAGCCACTAACTTCTATCAATTTTTGAAATCGAAATTTTCGTTCTTGTCATAGCGCAAAAGAGGTTATGATTTATTACTAGGTTATATAATTCTTTAATTCGGTGCGCTGTTTTAGCTGAAAGATTTGACACAAAATCGCATTATCTGCAGTTAAACTTTTATGAGTTTGTAACATCAACGGTCATCTCTCAGTGAAAGGGCAATCATGATGTAATTCCAACAAACCCCTAACATCCTTTGTAAATTTTAGCGGAATCGATGTTCAAAATGTAGCGAATTAAAGCTTTACAAGGTAGCACCCCGTCGACAAATTTGGCTGATGAATTTATTGATGAGCAAGGGTCCTGCGCGACCTTAACCAATGTCATTGATCACAAATTTCCAGTTAAAAATATAGTAAATAATATATTCTACATACACAACACACATTTCATTCTTATATACTTCTTTTTATTTTGACAAAGCATGTATTTCATAAACGAGGTTATAGAATATTACCAACTTTGCAGACAAGATAGAATGGATTCAATTCAAAACTTATAATAATGCTTATCTTCAAAAATAACGTTTGTTTTCGAAAAAAGTAGACAATTTTAAGCTAATTTCAAGTTCCTCAAAATTGACACACAGGTGCCCTAATGCTATTTTGACTTCGCAGAATTTCTCACCATTCTGCCCCTTGACAGTATTTGATAGAAACAATTGCTTCTATTGCTGCCTGATTTGTGGCATTGAGTATGGAATGTCTATATCCAAATATCATTAATTTTAAACAAATTGTTTAAGTGCAATCAAATTGTGCTCTGTTACGATACTACAATCTGTAAATTAAGTAAGAAATATTCATTTCAACCCTGTTACATCACAGGTTTTAACTTTAATAGAATGATGACACCATATCATGATTGACTGAAAATTTTGTCAGTATGTCTTTAAATGTCAAGATTATCTAAACTAGAGATTTCCATTGCAATCAAGCACAGAAAACAACAACTGTAACCTATTATTAACATAAACTATAAACTAGAGTAACCAATCCAGTTGAATAAGCCAAGTTTCAATCAATGCTGCATTAGGAAATTGATGACCATTTCAATTACATCCCAAAGAAAATACTTGCCACTATTTTCACTTCAACGTGGGAAATAATTAGAATATGTGTGTAGCACGCAAACAAAAAAATTCGCCTATGACTGCCTGATTTGTAACGTTTCTTCTTTGGGGAATTTTTTCCTTTGGGGGAGGGGGGATTCGTCACAAATTGTCATATCGTTACGTTAAGTGCCCAATGAATTATGCCTTACACGTAGCCTCTGAAATGAGGGTGACAGTTATAACTAGTCCATATATAGATTAATGAGTCAATATGTATGTATGGATTTATTAAAATCAGATCAAAGACATTTGAGCGGTTTTGAAGGTAACTCGCTCTAAACAACTTTTTATCACCACAAACAAAAGTCAAAAACGTGAGTTTGAGAAGGAATTTCGCAATTTTTGCTATCTTCTCCTCTCTTCTACCTCTTCCTTGTCAAGATGATGCATGATTTTGTTGAAGTCGCTTAAGTTTCTTTAACCCTGTCTCCAAAGCTGTAGGCATATGATTAAGCCTTTTCCCCCTTAAGGTCGTAAAGAAATGGCCGAATTGGATTTACAAAAAGTGGCTGAAAGACATTTAAGCTATGTTATTAAGTAACTTGCTTTAAAAGGGTTGAAAGAACTAAAATGACTTTAGCGAGGTGGAAAAGGGCTTAAATTTCTTTGATCCAATTTTGATTAAATTTACACATATAAAATATTAGTGTATTAAACTATTTCATTTTCTTGATCTCAGCTTTTCTGTAAAGGCAAAACAGTTAAAATAAGCATTAGATATCAACTTGTAATAAGGAGTGACAAATGAATTCAATGAAGTCATTATTATTTTAAGAAATTATTTTTAAAATATGTAACAGCAATTTACTTTGCATAATGCCTGGGTGGATTCCATCCACAAGGCTTGAGGCTTCATCTCTGACTGTACCTGAAAGAAACATTTCAGAAACATTAATTAAGCACAGCTTTTTCTGGTGCGTAGCCAAGTAGGCTTTTAAAATTTTATAACCATTGATAGTAGTCTCTTTGGATGTGGTCAATAAAGTTATTCTTAACGCATTAGTGATTCTTTTTTTTTTTCAGTGGATTTTACTAGATAAATTTAAAAAAGAACTATAGAAAGATAGGAAGTTGACAAGGTTTTACCTTTCCTCCGTTTAGATAGTGGCTCACGTGGATCTCTGGATTCTGCTTTAAGAAATTAAAAATTAAAATTATAGGTCCGCAGTGCGTAAATGTACTTGTGTGGCCGCTTATATATACATGTTGTTAGGTTGCTATCTTGAGTGTTCAAGTGCTACGTGTGTTTAGCAATTAACAGGAAAATCAAGGCATGAAAATGCATGAATAAGGTAAGATGGTTTTTTGAAACCTTGACAGATTACCAGATATTAACTTAAATTTTTTCAACTCATGAAATGGCAAGTTAAACGACTATAAAAATAAAAAGCAGAATCATTAAAAGGTGAATACACAAGCAAAGATTTGCCAATTCTTTTATCCAAACCTGCTTGTTTTAAAATGTACTACGCACGCTAATTGGTCGCTAATTGGAGTTCTGAAGGGCTCATTAAGAATCAGTCAGTTGGTGGACAGACAAACTCGGTCTCACAAAGCAAGAAGTCGATGGCTTAGTTTGGAATTTTATAATAGCGTCCACACAAAAAAAATGCATTAAATTCAGGTTGGCTTCGCATAATGTGGTGGACGTTTAGAAGTGTTGAATATAGTTCCAGTTTTTAGCATTCCTAGGTTACAGTTTCTTACTTTGTTTTGTTCCAGAGATAAATGATCTAAAATAAATGAATTCAAGAGACGGAAAATGTGTGTGCTTAATCAGTTAGAGTAAAAGGTTTTGCGATAAGACATTTGTTATACTCGTATTGCTTTCAAGAACATTACAGGCACAATATGCTGTGGAACTGATTGATCTTTCACCACCCTAACAACTACAAAGGACCCATGGATCAGCATAAGTGCGGTCTGCAATGCTCTCGGGTTGGGTTTATCACTGTCAATTTTTAACACCCATACTTTGTAATAGAGGGCATGAAGTTTGATGTTTATTTTAGTTGTATTAAATATCTCCTTTGAATTCCCAACTTGGCGATAAAAAGGTATTCCAGTCTAATTTGTTGTTCTACCTCACAGTATACCTTGACCCACATAACATCTTATCTTATCTTATCTTAAACCACGGGTTAGGAAGTGCGGGCCTTGATAGACTGAAAAGTTGTCTTGTGAGGGTCATGGAAGGAGAGGAGGTACTCGAGCGAGTTTGCCTGCTTTTGAGATTGGACCAGAAGCAGTATCCAAAGCTTACATTTTTAAAGCAAACACTAAATTGTCGATATCTCAAAAAGGCGGAGTTACAAATGGCTGAATTTTCAAGAACATTCCCAGGCTAAAAAAGATCATTTACAGCGGATTTTTTTCTGTAGTATCAGATGTAGTATCAAAAACATGCAATTTCAATATATGTTCAACCAGAATAAACGCGAAACAAAAATACATCGCGCGTTCTAAACTTTGCTTAAGTATTTCACTGTAGTCTGTTGACAGCGTTTAATATTGTCATACGTAATTGACAGGGTAAGAAAATGTATAAGCGCAGTTTAGTTTTACAGTTACAAACACTCACTCCGTAATGCTCATTAATACGCTAAAATCTTATGAAAGTTCTAAACGTCCTTTCCTTCTTGTAAAAACACCGAACACTTTCATCATATACAGTTAACACGCTCAGCACACATAGTTTACGTGCAAGTTTTTCAACTCGATAGCTTTGGCAGTTCCTGAGTCTGAGATAGCATGAGAACACTTGGTTACATGATCTACTTCCCCCAAAATGAACATTTCTTGTTCAGTTGTTTTCATTCTCTCCGAGAAGCGAAAAGTCCTACAGACTTGAAACTGTGCACGCAGAATCAAATGCGGTTTTACACCAATCTGCAACAACGATTTTTTGCCTAGAGCAGACAAAACTTTAATTTTGTTCGAACCCCGAAAACAAGCGAATGATCCTCCATTGTGCTACATAAACAGAACAACAAGTTACGATTGTTCTTCAAAATCCGAGAGCAAAATTCCTCCATTTCAACGCTTTGCTTTAGTAAACATTGAGGCAATCATCTCAGGCAACATCGTGACAGAGGCAAACTGCTTAGCGACAGCAGGAAAAACGTATGCGTTTGCAAGCTACGATACTGCTGGGATTGACAAAGTTTTCGCATTCTGATCGTTCTTGGTGGAAAAAGATATGTTC
The DNA here is from genome assembly GCA_964017195.1 of Siderastrea radians. Lineage (NCBI taxonomy): Eukaryota > Metazoa > Cnidaria > Anthozoa > Scleractinia > Rhizangiidae > Siderastrea > Siderastrea radians. The sequence continues at coordinate 35,871,721 of OZ024897.1, read as the reverse complement.
AACTTCCGGTTTGAATGGCCCCGTTATAAACGTAGCGCGCACGCTACGCGCCTCGTTGGCTATCTACCATCTCGTATCCAACGCGCGCTCAAGGAATAATTGTTAAGTATACCACGAGAAAGTGTTGTGTTACTATTTTATACCATGCCATAGAAAATACGCTTACTAAATTTCGTCGAGAATAAAATCCCAGCGCACGATGGGAAGGTTAAGTTTAACCATCGAATATTCAACGGCTTTCCTGAATTCTGATAGGCTGTATTTTCTATGGCATGGTATATAGAGTAGTTTGTAATATACAGTGCCGTAGCAGGGTTAAATTTATTGGGGGGGGGGGGGGCACATCACTCGCACCTTGGGCGCGAGGTTCTTGGAGGGTCGGGGGGCATGCTAGTCTGGGAGATTTTCAATGATGGGGTCTCTAAAATAGCATTTCTAGCTTTCTGAAAAAGTTACCAGCAATTTTAAACTGACTAAAATCATTGATCAGAAAGGTTGCTTTAACGCTGTACTGTTCTTATTGAACGGGTTTATTTAATTCGAAGTTCCTTCTGCCTGTAAGCCAAAATGCCTGAGATGTTACTTCTAAACCAGCCTATTCTTGACGGTTTTCATTCTTTTTTGGGCATGACTCGTGATCGTTTCTCACCAGATTTAATGGGTTTCTCACCCATTTAAAGCCATAGAATTTAAAGCTTAATCAAATCGAAATGAACATTGGATGTTTGCAAAAATTAAGGAGCAGGAAGAGCGTCGCCGCTAACCAGACGTAACGGTCATAATTATTGGCTCAGTTCACAAGGGTCAATCGCAAAAATCCAATCCACTTCTAGGTTTTGCTGCCAAAAGCTTTGTAGGAGTTGGAAAAGAAAATGTGCAAAACTTTTGCTGGAAAACGTTATACTAATAGCACTGGAAAACAAAATTGGGCTAACCGCAGTGTTAATTAGGCTGACCTAATCCAACAGTATGCTAACATAGTTACTGTTCTACTCTTTTGTGTTAACCCATTTTTTTGGGGAGGCGGGGCTCCCCATGCTACGGCACTATTATATCAAACACGAGAGAGAGAGAGAGAGTGTTTCATGTAGTATGTCAAAAAACAGGGCGAGTGCTTCATCACGGGTTCCCGTAGACCGAGTGCTTTTATGGTTTCGAGGTGTTTGGAACCCGTGATGAAGCACGAAGCCCGAGTTTTTGACATGTCTTCTCAAATGAAACAATAAGAAATTATGCAGTGACATGTTTTCTCAAATCAACAATGATAAATTATGCAGTGTTACATTATTGCCCTCCACCGAACGAACACGTTTACATGCATAGTGAGTTGTTGTTGTGCAGTTGGCGTCCGACCATGAGTGAAGAAGGGGCGTAAGGTCGCGACGCTCTCAACAGGTATCGAAGAAATGGAAGTGTCGAGTCTAAATTGCAGGCTAAGCAAATTCGTTATGGAAGTGGCTAAGAAGACCGGTGAGAGATATCCTGCGAAGATTATTTACGGAATAGTTGTGGAAAATTGTTCGCGTCTCAGACCAAGCTTATCTTCGCACCAAATGGAGGCTATTGTTTATATGGCTGTATATAGTGTAGTATAGTGGTGTATAGTGTAGTATAATGGTTTATGTTGTGCTATAGCCGTGTATAGTGTAGTACTCATACTCCAATTAAGTAAAGTGCTACAAGCAAGCAAAGTACTACAAGTAAGTAAACGAAAAACTCCAAGTAAGTAAAGTACTCCAAGCAAGTCAAGTACTCCAAGCAAACAAAGTACTCCAAGCCAGGAAAGTACTCCAAGCAAGTAAAGTACTCTAAGCAAGTAAAGTACTCCAAGCAAGTAAAGTACTCTAAGCAAACAAAGTACTCCAAGTAAGTAAAGTACACTAAGCAAGCAAAGTAATACAAGTAAGCAAAGTACTCCAAGTACTCCAAGCAAGTAAAGTACTCTAAGCAAACAAAGTACTCCAAGTTAAAAGTAAAGTACTCCAAGTAAGTAAAGTATTCCAAGCAAACAAAGTACTCCAAGCAAGTACTCCAAGCAAGTCAAGTACTCCAGGCAAGTAAAGTACTCCAAGTAAGTTAAGTACTCTAAGCAACCAAAGTACTACAAGCAAGAAAAGTACTCCAAGTAAGTGAAGTACATCAAGCAAGTAGAGTACATTAAGCGAGTAAAGTGCAACAAGCAAGTAGAGTACATCACGCACATAGAGTACATCAAGGAAGTAAAGTACATCAAGCAAGTAGAGTACTACAAGCAAGAAAAGTACATCAAGCACATAGAGTACTACAGGCAAGTAAAGTACATCAAACAAGTAGAGTATATCACGCAAGTGAAGTACCTCAAGCACATAGAGTACTACAAGCAAGTGAAGTACATCAAGCAAGTGGAGTACATCAAGCACATAGAGTACTACAAGCAAGTAAAGTACATCAAGCAAGTGAAGTACATCAAGCAAGAAGAGTACATTAAGCGAGTAAAGTGCAACAAGCAAGTAGAGTCCATCAAGCACATAGAGTACATCAAGCAAGTAAAGTACATCAAGCAAGTAGAGTACTACAAGCAAGAAAAGTACATCAAGCACATAGAGTACTACAAGCAAATAAAGTACATCAAGCAAGTAGAGTATATCAAGCAAGTGAAGTACCTCAAGCACATAGAGTACTACAAGCAAGTGAAGTACATCAAGCAAGTGGAGTACATCAAGCACATAGAGTATCAAGCATGTAGAGTATTACAAGCAAGAAAAGTACATCAAGCACTTAGAGTACATCAAGCATGTAGAGTGTTACAAGCAAGAAAAGTACATCAGGCAAGTAAAGTACATCAAGCACATAGAGTACTACTACAAGCAAGTAGAGTGCATCAAGCAAGTGAAGTACATCAAACAAGTAAAGTATATTAAGCGAGTAAAGTGCAACAAGCAAGTAGAGTACATCAAGCACATAGAGTACATCAAGCAAGTAAAGTACATCAAGCAAGTAAAGTACACCAAGCACATAGAGTACTACAAGCAAGTAAAGAACGTCAAGCACATAGAATACTACAAGCAAGTAAAGTACATCAAGCAAGTAGAGTACATAGGGCAAGTAGAGTACATCGAGCAAGTAGAGTATATCAAGCACGTAGAGTACATCAAGCAAGTGAAGTCCATCAAGTAAGTAGAGTACATTAAGCGAGTGAAGTACATCAAGCAAGTAGAGTATATCAAGCACGTAGAGTATATCAAGCACGTAGAGTACATCAAGCAAGTAGAGTAAATCAAGCAAGTAGAGTATATCAAGCACGTAGAGTAAATCAAGCAAGTAGAGTACATCAAGCAAGTAGAGTACATCGAGCAAGTAGAGTATATCAAGCACGTAGAGTACTACAAGCAAGTAGAGTATATCAAGCACGTAGAGTATATTTAGCACGTAGAGTACATCAAGCAAGTAGAGTAAATCAAGCAAGTAGAGTACATCAAGCACGTAGAGTACATCAAGCAAGTAGAGTACATCAAGCAAGTAGAGTACATCGAGCAAGTAGAGTATATCAAGGACGTAGAGTACTACAAGCAAGTAGAGTATATCAAGCACGTAGAGTATATTAAGCACGTAGAGTACATCAAGCAAGTAGAGTATATCAAGCAAGTAGAGTACATCAAGCACGTAGAGTACATCAAGCAAGTAGAGTACATCAAGCAAGTAGAGTATATCAAGCACGTAGAGTACATCAAGCAAGTAGAGTACATCGAGCAAGCAGAGTATATCAAGCACGTAGAGTACATCAAGCAAGTAGAGTACATCAAGCAAGTAGAGTACATCAAGCAAGTAGAGTATATCAAGCACGTAGAGTACATCAAGCAAGTAGAGTACATCGAGCAAGTAGAGTACATCAAGCAAGTAGAGTACATCAAGCACGTAGAGTATATCAAGCACGTAGAGTATATCAAGCACGTAGAGTATATCAAGCAAGTAGAGTACATCAAGCAAGTAGAGTACATCGAGCAAGTAGAGTATATCAAGCACATAGAGTACTACTACAAGCAAGTAGAGTGCATCAAGCAAGTGAAGTACATCAAACAAGTAAAGTATATTAAGCGAGTAAAGTGCAACAAGCAAGTAGAGTACATCAAGCACATAGAGTACATCAAGCAAGTAAAGTACATCAAGCAAGTAAAGTACACCAAGCACATAGAGTACTACAAGCAAGTAAAGAACGTCAAGCACATAGAATACTACAAGCAAGTAAAGTACATCAAGCAAGTAGAGTACATCAAGCAAGTAGAGTACATCGAGCAAGTAGAGTATATCAAGCACGTAGAGTACTACAAGCAAGTAAAGTACACCAAGCAAGTAGAGTAAATCAAGCAAGTAGAGTACATCGAGCAAGTAGAGTATATCAAGCACGTAGAGTACTACAAGCAAGTAGAGTATATCAAGCACGTAGAGTATATTAAGCACGTAGAGTACATCAAGCAAGTAGAGTAAATCAAGCAAGTAGAGTACATCAAGCACGTAGAGTACATCAAGCAAGTAGAGTATATCAAGCACGTAGAGTACATCAAGCAAGTAGAGTATATCAAGCAAGTAGAGTACATCAAGCACGTAGAGTATATCAAGCAAGTAGAGTACATCGAGCAAGTAGAGTACATCAAGCACGTAGAGTACATCAAGCAAGTAGAGTACATCAAGCAAGTAGAGTACATCGAGCAAGTAGAGTATATCAAGCACGTAGAGTACTACAAGCAAGTAGAGTAAATCAAGCAAGTAGAGTACTTGAAGCACGTAGAGTACATCAAGCAAGTAGAGTACATCAAGCAAGTAGAGTACATCGAGCAAGTAGAGTATATCAAGCACGTAGAGTACATCAAGCAAGTAGAGTACATCGAGCAAGTAGAGTACATCAAGCAAGTAGAGTACATCAAGCACGTGGAGTATATCAAGCACGTAGAGTACATCAAGCAAGTAGAGTATATCAAGCAAGTAGAGTATATCAAGCACGTAGAGTATATCAAGCACGTAGAGTACATCAAGCAAGTAGAGTACATCAAGCAAGTAGAGTACATCAAGCACGTAGAGTATATCAAGCACGTAGAGTACATCAAGCAAGTAGAGTACATCAAGCAAGTAGAGTACATCGAGCAAGTAGAGTATATCAAGCACGTAGAGTACTACAAGCAAGTAAAGTATATCAAGCACGTAGAGTATATTAAGCACGTAGAGTACATCAAGCAAGTAGAGTAAATCAAGCAAGTAGAGTACATCAAGCACGTAGAGTACATCAAGCAAGTAGAGTACATCAAGCAAGTAGAGTACATCGAGCAAGTAGAGTATATCAAGCACGTAGAGTACTACAAGCAAGTAGAGTATATCAGGCACGTAGAGTATATTAAGCACGTAGAGTACATCAAGCAAGTAGAGTACATCAAGCAAGTAGAGTATATCAAGCACGTAGAGTAAATCAAGCAAGTAGAGTAAATCAAGCAAGTAGAGTACATCAAGCACGTAGAGTACATCAAGCAAGTAGAGTACATCAAGCAAGTAGAGTAAATCAAGCAAGTAGAGTACATCAAGCAAGTAGAGTACATCAAGCAAGTAGAGTACATCAAGCACGTAGAGTATATCAAGCACGTAGAGTATATCAAGCACGTAGAGTATATCAAGCAAGTAGAGTACATCAAGCAAGTAGAGTACATCGAGCAAGTAGAGTATATCAAGCACTTAGGGTATATCAAGCAAGTAGAGTACATCGAGCAAGTAGAGTACATCAAGCAAGTAAAGTGCATCAAGCAAGTAGAGTATATCAAGCACGTAGAGTACTACAAGCAAGTAGAGTATATCAAGCACGTAGAGTATATCAAGCAAGTAGAGTATATCGAGCAAGTAGAGTACATCGAGCACGTAGAGTACATCAAGCAAGTAGAGTACATCAAGCAAGTGAAGTACATCAAGCAAGTAGAGTATATCAAGCACGTAGAGTATATCAAGCACGTAGAGTAGATCGAGCACATAGAGTACATCAAGCACGTAGAGTATATCACGTACCTACCATTTGCTGAGGTTTTGTAATGAAACAAGGTTTCCCTGAGGTTAAATTCACAAAGGAATTTGTCATGATAGTGACGTCATCAGTCATGTGCAGTTGTTCAATAAAACCATGTCAATTTACTTCTTTTCAAGGAAATTACTGATCTCGTTTCGACGACTGTCTACGCCGAGTTCCTAGATGGAGGTTGGCGAGTTGTCAGCTGAAGATGATGTCGTTAGAAAACAAGGCTTATCTAGTCAAGGTAAGCTTTTTGTCCTCAAGGTTGATAAGTTTTAGTTTGTTAATTAATATATTATACAAATTTAGTTTTAGATATTTTTGTTTCTCTGGCTTTGGTGTGCAAATGACCTAGGAAGTCTACGTTTCGTGGCGCTTTTTGTGGATTGACAATAGGTCAGTACGAAATGCAGACTGCAGACTGCAGACTGCAGACCGGGTACAAAATGCAGACTAGGTACAAAATGCAGACTGCAGACTACAGACTGGGTACGAAATGCAGACTAGGTTCAAAATGCAGACTGCAGACTGGGTACAAAATGCAGACTGACATTTGAAACTGTTTTTTTTTAAATATTATTACTGGTTGTCACACAATCCCTTTTCCGATGTCATATTCCACGAAAACTCGCATTACCGGGGAATGATCTTGCTCCGTTACTCGAAATGAAAACGCTGAGTCATGATTTCATTTTGTGTAGCAATTGTGTGGTCATTCATGATCCGATGCGATAAAACCACAAGAAATGTAAACAAACGGTCAGTCACGGAATCTTGTCCTCGAAAAATTCCCCCGATTTGACTTTTGTTATCTTCCTGGTTAATTAATTAATAAGTACAGATAAAACACATTGCAAATGTAGGAAACTTAAACTTTCTTTAATTTTCTCCAAAATATATTTTTGCTAACCAACCATAACAATTAACACTGCTCCATTTGTGTAAAGTTCATTCTACCAGCCTGGCATGTCTGGTTCAAATATGGTGATTCAATATATAACAACCATAACAATTAACACTGCTCTTATTGTGGAAAGTTCGTTCTACCAGCCTGGCATGTCTGCAGTCTGCAGACAAAGAATTAGAAAGAGGACAAGAAAGAGGCAAAGAAAGCGACCACGTGCACGGAAGGTCATGTGTCTGCTGGTTTCTCGGTATCATGTTGCAATGAGTGTTGTTATTTTATGTTCTGCGATCTCGCGCTTGAAGTAAGAAGACCGAGAAGGCTTAAATCATGTTTAAGAACGAATTGATTTTCGAGACTTCGTTTAAAAAGTATATTTCGAGTAATGAAGCCAGATCATTCCCTGGTAATGCGAGTTTTCGTGGAATCTGACATCGGAAAAGGGATTGCGTGACAACCGGTAAGTTATAAAATGAAATAATATAAAAAAAAAATGAAAAAAACAGTTTCAAATGTCAGTCTCCATTTTGTACCCAGTCTGCAGTCTGCATTTTGTACCTAGTCTGCATTTTGTACCCGACCTGCAGTCTGCAGTCTGCAGTCTGCATTTTGTACTGACCGGATTGACAATTGCACTTTAAACACGTAAAACTTTGAAATTTGAAGTGTAAACTGTCGTATCTAGTCATGCTTCCATAAATAGCTGGTAATGAAGCCGGCATGGTTAGTTTTAACTTTGCCATTTATATTTTAGGAAGAACTAGCAAAACTAACGGAGGGTTGGCCATATCGAACAAAGAAGGCGAGGAAGGATCCGGAATAGTGAAAAACAAGCCACGTGTTACGTACTCGAAGGTAATATGTTGTGTATGAAGAAGGCAAAATAATGCACCTATCAATGTAAACCCCGTGGGGGGGGGGGAGTGCGGGCAAGGGGTGGGGATTTGACCAAGAAGTGAAAATTTTGGTCAATTGCCAAAGGGTAGGGAAGCACATGTTCATCAAATGTGGTTAAAAATCCCCTCCCAGGGGCAAAATACCAAATAAAAGACAAGCTGTGCTCATACCTTTAATAACTGTTGACTTAAACTTGGTATGAATCTCACAAACTTGATTTAACCTATCTATAGCTCCCTTGCGAGACAACATGATGTGTGACGTACATCATCATGCCTGTAAGAGTATTTAATAGACAATGAAAACAACATTAAACTGGAACTTTTAACAGAACTTTTAATGTGATGATAGATCACTATCCTTGTAAAAGGTGCTCTACACTCGAGACTTCAACTTAGTATGAAACTCAAAAACTTGATTTAACCTATCTTCCTTATCTGACAACATGATGTGTGATCTACGACATAATGCCTGTAAGAGTGACAATGAAAATGAATTCAAACTGGAACTTTTAAAACCATGTGATTATAGATCACCATACATTTTCAAAGCCAAGAAAGAAGATGCCAGGTAACCACGCTTAATCTTGGTCCCAGTTTCTCTGTCGAAAAAATCAAATGTCCCGACCCCCGAGCAAAGGAACTTGATCAAACCTTCCACTGAGGGGATGGACTTCGCCGTCAAATCCCCACCCCTTGCTCGCACTCCTCTGCCCCCACGGGGTTTACATTGATAAGTGCGTAACTTAGCATCTTGAAAATAGAATTATTCCTTGTATCTTTTAAACCACAGCCGATCCCACTGTTAAGATTATTTATCGAAAACGGGAAATTTATTATAAAAACGAATTTACGAAAATCACAAACTCTTCTGTTTACAAAGCATTTCAAATTTGTATTTTTGAATTCACATAAGCTTACATTGTAAGCCTTATCCGCGTACTTGTACACACTAAAATACACTCTGTGCTCGCTAATATACAGTGTTTAACTTGCTCAATTACAGGAAGATTTACTCAATTTAAAAGAGTCTCCGGCGTCAAAACTGTGGCCTTCCATTCTTTCTGATGAACATGTCAGGTTTGTTAGTTTGTCATAAATTAAATGCAACTGTTGTGGATAAAATTAAAGATGACAAGTTAATGACCTACAAATCAAATGGTTTACAAGGTCTACACATTTCAAGGATTTGTTCTTTTCTGTGGTTTTGATGAGTGGTTGAATTTTTTATAACTATAACTTGCTCTCATTTTTGCTACTCTCCAACCCTCATCCTATATGGTATATTTCCAACTTCAACAGTTAAATTTTCAAAGGTGTGTTGAAGCAACAAGGATGGCATATGAAGCAGAGCAAAGTCCCATTTTACATCTACTTCGTGTGCTCTCAAAATCAAGGGGTGCATTTCTCAAAAGCGCAAAAAACTTTTCGGGCTGATTTTGGGCATGATAATTCACACTGTATAACGTGTAAACAAAGACACCCGTGCAAAAAAATGTCCTGCTCGTGCCAGCCCAGGCCGGCCTGGGCTGGCCTTACCTGGCCCAGGCCGGCCTGGCCCTGCCATAGCTGGCCTGGGCCAGCCCAGGCCAGAAAACTGGCCTGGCCCAGCATGGCCTTGGCCGGCCCGGGCCGGCTAAGGCTGGCCAACTTCAATTTTCTCTGGCTATTCACTGGCCTGGGCCGGCCCAGGGTGGCCCAGGGCGGCCCAGGGCGGCCCAGGCCAGTCATGGGCTGGCTAGGTTGGTCTGGTAGAATAAAGGCAATAATGACTGGCAAATGTCAAGGCCAGCCTGAACAGTATTCTTGGGTAGATGACCTGGTTCATTTCTGTTACAAGTCAGGTCAGGTCAGATATGGTCAGCTAACAGTTTTCGGAATTACTGCAGTGTAGCCAGGATTAGAACACTGGATAAACAGTGAATTAATATAAATGATTTTTAGTTTTAACACTGAGTCTCAGGCAATAATTTAAGAAGTTCAATTGGACTCATCCAGTTATATAATCAATTCATATAGATCTAATGTTCCAACTTGAGCAGATAGTTGGCAGTCCATTTAAGAGTTACATTCAAAAGTCAAGACTTCTTGGCAGGATTTTTTGCAGACCAGAGAATCCTTAAAAGTCATCAAGTCTTGTAACTGTCAAGTGACTGTGAAACAATAACTGAAAACCAATTGTCTCAGGAATGAGTGCTTAACCCTACATAATGTAGAGAGGCCCCATGGCCTAAATACTTGCCGAAATACTTACAACATGCAAAATTATCGTCTGTTAAATAATATATTCAAATATGTAAATAATACATTCTGCATTCTGAACCCTCTCTCCACCAAAGGATTATTGGTACAGGTGAATGTCCCATGATAAATTTCCCAAGCTACTGAGAGCTTTATGTGTATAGCGGTTTGTCTGGTTTTAAAACCATGTCATGCAGTGGCAAGTATGCCTCTTGTTGTGTGAATTTCAGCTTAGCCTGTGAACAGGCTCTGCAGTGGGGAAAAGCGCAAACATAAATCAGCAAGCGGAGCAAGTGGAGCATAGACCCCTCGCCGTCTCTCTGTTTGTTCTTGCCCTTTGTTTTCTTCGCTCTTTCCCCGACCAGAGAGCCTGTTCACAGGCCTATTTCAGTTTGATCAGAAGAAATCATTCTGTAACAAGCAAAGATTACATAACAGAAGGGTTTCCCAGCTAACAAAAATTGTTGGTGATCTGAAGCTTGACTTAAACATCAAACAATTGAAGTGTTCCCCAGCTTGTTCATAGCAGCCTGCACTTGGGTGGCTGTACGCTTTACATGCCGCAGGCCAGCATTTGCTGTTTGAAAGGGAGTGGAATATTGAGAACTTAAAAAAGGTTTTCAAATTAAGGAACAATCACTTTTGTGACAGAAAAATTTATTATCTTTTACCATTAATACAATCTCATCCATTGAAGCTTAGTTAGCTTAAAAAGTCATCAAAAGTAAACTTATCATTGGCAAAGTGTACTGTTGTTCTGCTGAGCTCACCTTAAAGGAGCTACGTCACGGATAATGCAACTTGAAAAAGCTGGCAAGTTTTTTCAAGTTTGTCATTCGTAATCAGTCTTAATCTCCCTCAGTCGTAACCATCCTTGTTTAGTTTTGGTTAATTATTACTGCTTTAGTGTTTTTCTAACTTAGGAAACTATTATTTTGAGGTTTCCGTTAATGAGAAAATATTTTTGTTAGATCAGAAAAATGAATGAAAACGCCGTAACATTGTTCCTTTAATATTTGTTCAACGTATTCAGTTGAGTGTCATTTAAGACTGAACTTTTGTCCTCTTTACAAATGAGTTCCACTGTGAGATACTTGGTCCTGTTATCACTGTTCTCCTTTTTAAAACTCTCTTTGTTCAGTCCTTCATGCTAAAAGGACTTGCTTCTGCTAAGTGAATTTTCTTCAGTAGTGACAACACGTGTTTCAATGTCCGCTATAGTGTTCGTTGCTTTCCTATCTGTTTCCCCCCATAAAAGACTTGTAAATGGATAACTTTTCGCATGGAATAACAAATACAAGTTTCTCCTTGTCGCTTAGCTCTTGTAAATGTTAGAATGTCGCATATCTTTTGTGCAACGACCCCTTGTTCTTCGTGCTGAACGTTGAACAGCACTAGTTCGTCCGCCATGTTTGATTTTGAGCATGCTAGTTCCCAGGGAGGCCGTGAGATCACACACGCATGCGCATTTGTAGTTCGCCATCACGTGTGTCTTTGAAAGAATGGAAAAGTGCGAAGTTTGAGTTTGGGCGCGTGGTTTTGAATAGATCGAGTCTGTTTAGAGTAGAACTGCATTTTACTGCTTAATTCTACGTTTTTTCTCTGAAACGCTTCGGTTATGGAACAATTTCGAGTGGCTGAAGAAGAAGCAATGACCCAGGCTGTCTGAAAGAGGTAAGAGTGGGAAAATGTTCATATTTTGGCGTAGAATTCGAAGCTCGCAGATATTTCTCACTTCAATCGCCCAAGCGAATGGTTAGATTTCTCAATTGTCATGCATTAAAATGAAGCAATGTTGTCTTGAAACGTCCTTTCAAAACAAAATACTGTGTAAGACTTTAATAAGCTTGAATGTAAAGTGACAATTTAGCTGAAAGCGTTCGTGCAAATGAGTAAATTCTTGATCGGAACTTACTGGAATAGTCAAATACAAATTTGCTTGATTTCCACATTCAACGAGTGAACTATCAGAAGAAGAAGAAGACAAAACTGGATTTGTTGCTGAAAAGGGTTGGATTCCTTTGTTGTTTCTTATCAAGACCTAAATGGCTCTTTACTTTAGCACAATATTAATGTTCTCAGATGAAATGCCCATTGAGCAGGTTGTAAATCAGTCCATGTTACACACCATTGGTTTTACACTAAAGTTTAAAAAGTTCCTGTGATGATAGTTGTAATAATAATTTCAAGTCAGTCTTTTTAGTTCTACACTCAAACTTAGAAACCATGAACACTGAAAATATTTCTCAGAATGTCCATTGTGTTTTGACCAATCACGTGCAAGACCTTGAAACCACAAAACAAATGGGTTTGTTAGTCACAGAACGGATTTGGTTCTCACTTTGTTTCGTAAAACCTCAAGATTAAACCTTCATCTTCACTTACAGGAATTTAGATTGTTATTCTCTATCTGAGAGTCACATGCACTACGCAAGCGAAAACTTTTGCTCAGTGGTTGCCGTTGCATTGTAGCAACAGCCACAGATTGTTGAAACCGGTGTTTGTTAATTTTTAACAGCCTGCTCACTCAGTACCATTGTTAAATTTGAAACTGTCATTTTTAAAATTTGCAACTAGACATTGTATGTTGCAAGCCCGTCTTGAACGCATGGATGTTTTGGCCTAAGTAAATTGAGTCAGCTCTGCTATCAGAATTAACAGCAGCTTTGGGTGAATTTTGAGGAAGAACATTGCATCTTTATATCACAGTGAAATAAGTGCAGCTTGAGTTGCTTTTATTTGAAATGTCAGAAAACACTTATTGTTGCATCAGCTTGTCCAAAAATTTATTAGATCCAAAAGCGCTCAAACTTATTTTTGCTTGCGTAGTGCACATGGTTCTCAGATAGAAAGCAGTAGCACTTTCAATTCCTATAAGATAAGATGAAGGTTAAAGAGCCAGTGTCACCCAAAGTGCTTTGCGCGGTTGTGTTTTTGTTTGAAGTTTGGCTGGCGCGTTTGCCGGACGTTTCACAAATTATACCTTGCCGCACTGGCCTTTCAGCAAGCTGATATTTACAGTAGTAGCCTCTTAAAATAGTAATATCTTCATCGCTAGATGTTACCGGAGAAAACAACTCTAGATCTGACTTTGTAGTCAACGCGTGGAGCTTTCATAACAACCGATTGATTGATCAATCGATCGATCTCGATCGATGTAAAACCAGAGTAGCCACTTCCTCTCGATATAAAAATAACAAGACAAAAACAAGTAGCAAGAATATTGACGTCTTCATCGCTAGATGTCATTGGAGAAAACTACTCAAGATATGACTTTGCATTCAATGCGTATACATGGATCTATTACAGTCCCATAGATTGATTGCGCGATCGATCGCATCGACCGATGTCGATGGACCCAAAACCAGAATAGCCACTTACACTTTTTGTAAAAATAAAACATAAACAGACAGTGAGCACATTACCATAAGCATTATTTTGGAGCAAGCCCATAGCTACTGTTATTTTGTGGTAAATCGACGTTCCTTCTGTTTTCATTTGGCAACGAATGTAGCGCTATTTCGACAAGCACAGTGTCAGTACTATTGCTGAAACCCGTAGATGTTTTTCTTTCCCTCTGCTACTGATACACGGACTCCTTCGGCCGTACAACTTTGGCAGAGCCCGGAAGACTCGGCCTTCGCCTTAACTTTCCTGAACCCTACGAGGCATTCAATTTAAAGATCTCCTTCTCCACCGCGAAAACACTTCAGAATTCGGAAATATACAATGAAATCGATACGGCGACACTTAAATGTGAACTCAAAATTCACACTAGTGCTTTCGGATTGCTAACAGCAGCGATGGAAGAAGATACAAATCAGACTTCACGACAATCAAGAAAATGGCGTATTTTTCATATATGAAAAATGTACCTCGGCGCACAAAGCACTTTGGGTGACACTGGCTCTTTAAATCTTGAGGTTTTTTGAAACAGATTGAGAACCAACTTGATTCTGCGACTGAGAAACCCATTCGTTTTCTGTGGTTGCAAGGTCTCACATGTGGTTGGTCAAAACAGTATTAATACAATGAACATGCCAGAAATATTTTCAGTGTTCACGGTTTTCTTAGTTTGAGTGTAATACAAGGACTAGACTGCGAGTAGTCTAATTTTGGCGATGGCGATTTGTGGGGCAGGCGAAATACACGCGCGTGCACGAAATTTCGAGGAGACCCGTGCGCGCGTTTGTATTTCGCCCGCCACACAATCGCCACTGCCAAAATTAGAGACTAATCGCAGTCTATACAAGGACTTTCCTGAAATTTGAGATGGTGTGCTACCTAACGAACCATGACATGATGTAACAGACCTTTTTTTTAAATTTTTTATTTACAGAACTTCTTAAGGAAAGATTTCTGCTTCCTGAAGATTTGAAGACAGATCAGGAGTGTGGACTTGCAGTAAACAATTTCTTAAAGCACTTTCGCCCGGGAGCATTGTAAAATCAAATTGACTGGTATTTCAGTTTGTTTTTTAAACAGTGCTTTCGGTTGGTAATGTCATCAGATTTCAAAATGTTATACATGTGTATAAAACAACGGTAAGCCTTGTTTTATACTTAAATTTTAAGATCTGATCTAATTCTTGTAAATTAAGGGTAATTTATAAATAAACTAGTCACGAATGAGTGCAGGTCTCTGTGTTTAATTTCTTGTTCAGGGGTCAAGTTTCTTTAGATTGGAGGAAAGCACATTTTCCTTTATTGAAAGCAAATTAAACAAATAACTGTAAAAATGTAGCCACTTTTTTCAGTTAATGGCTGCCCTGACTAGCTTAGGACTGGTCAGGTCCAAAACAACAACAAAAAAATGGCGTGGGGTTGACTGGCCCAGGCTGGCCTGAAAAGCAGAAAATATTTTTCCATTTGGGCCGGCTGAGGCCGGCCTGGGCTGTCCTGGTCCAGGGTGGGCCAGTCCCTGTCATATGTCCTGGCCCGGGCCGGCCAGGGCCGGCTTCTCATTAGCATTTTTCGGCATTAGCATTTTTGAAAAATGCTAATTTTGGGCCGGTCTGGGCCGGCCCAATTGGGACGGCCCAGGCCAGCCCGGGCCGGCCCAAGCAGGACGCTTTTTTGCACGGGCAGTTTTAAGCATGAAACTTTGTTATAAGCTAAAATTTCCTGTTCTTAAACACAGTTAAAGTGACAGTCACCCTGCTAGCAAAAATCGAGTCAAGTCTTTATTGAGGATACAGTTATTGTTGCTTGGATACAATTTCAAGCCTAGGGCAAGTTTGAACTCAGTACTCAAATTCATACACTTAGATGCCATTTTGCTTCGGTACAGCGGGCTCAGGTTTGACCTTGGGTTTATCAGCAAAATTAATGCGTGCAGGGAAAAAAACGGTTTGATGATAGAAAAACCATATTGACTAGCCCATAAGTTGGGGCTGTGGCGACTTAAAAGACTTCAATCTATTTCTCCAGAGTCTTTTTTCTCTTGCGGAGTTTAAGAAAGGCTCTGCTAGCGGGTGAATGACAGCCTGAAGAATGATTGGTTCATGTTTGTACAAATAGCTTTTAGGTGCCAAAAAGTTTTCTGGGCTTTCCAGCAATGCATGCCTGGTAAAGACATTCTGCAAGTTATAGTATGCAGTGCAAAACAAACTGTAACTGCATTTGTATGTGCAAATGTGCTAACAAAAAAAAAATAATGAAAGCTAAAACTGAATATGAAAATCAGTGTGGAAAACGATAGACTGTAGGCTGCTGTTATTTTTCTTTGAGGGTGGTTGTGCATATAGAAAACTAGGAACAGTGTGATCTGGGCAATAAAGCCACAAGTCAGAAGGCACAATCCTAAAGTAGAAAAAATAACGACTGCTTTCATAATCAAATCCTTAACCCTGGCAATGCTGTGATGTACTGTTCTCATTGGTGAGATGTTGTAGCCTTGACATAAGTGTTATCAAGTTTTAAAAAATAAAATATTTCCTGACTCAGAGCGCAATAAAAATTTTTAAAAACTGTTAAAGTGGAATATTCGAGTTTCGAGTCGAGAAACTAATGAGCTTGTCGCTTGAGTGATCTAGCGAGAAATGAATCGGACAAACGGACCGAACTTGATCGCGCGCGAGCGTTATTGTTTACAGATCCAACAAGTGTGTCGAGAAATGAGGTGCAGGCGTCGCCGTTTTGTGCGATCAAATAATGACAAATGATACACATGCGTTTAGAATTCGCTGCTCCTTTCCCCATAGGGTAAATTATCCACTTTAAGTTTTTAATGTTACGGAAATTGTTGCGATAATTCTCAAAACGGCTGGCTATTTGACAAAATGCTCTAACGTAAAGTCGCTCGAAAGTCAAGCTTTTCCCTGTTGTTGCGTAAAACAGGCATTTCACGGGCTCAGCGTAATGAGAAGCTTTTGTATAAGGGATGCTAAATTTCCGATTGTTTAAGAATTTACACATTTACAGGTGAAACAGGAAGGCAAAACGTCTGTCAAGAGTGAGAGTTGACATTGTGTATTAAAAGGTTTCCAATTTCGCTTTCGACATATGCTTAACGTGCCTAGGGTAAAAATAAATCACCTCTTATTTATTGCTGAAGACATGACAATGTGCATTAAACTTCGAAACTGATATTTTATGTCAGTTTCATTTATGACTTTTTCTTTTTATGACGGGTTCTGTGTATTTTTCGTGTAGCTCGGCAAATAAACAAACGCGGTTTCAGGTGAACGGCATCGAAAGGTCTTCGCGGCTTCACATGCAAACTTCTTTGGACTTCATTCAATAACAAACATATTCGGAAACTAGATACACTCATTGCAGCGGAGAGAGGCAAAATTCTTCGAAGACATGGATTAACTTGACCTCATACGATAAATTCAATCAAACTGTTAAGCATTCAGGAACTTTGTTTACTCTGTGTGTGTCGGGAAGTTTTGCGTATTAATGAGCTCAAAACTCTTGTACCCGCGTCTAAGCCGCACCCCAAATTTCGAACGTTTTTTTCCTTGAAAAAAGTGTGGCCTATACGCGGGTAAATACGGTAATTGGGAAAATTGTTTAAGGAAGTTGAAGTGAGAGAAAGCAGCCTTCTATGCCATTAAACTCTGACGATGAAATTTGCATGGCCAATTAATTCCTATTTAGGTTTTTTCTTTGTTCTTTTTCCACTTTCGTCACTCACTCACTCACTCACTCACCCGCCCACCCACCCACCCACCCACGCACTCACTCACCCACTCACTCACTCACCCACCCACCCACGCACCCACCCACCCATGCACCCACGCACCCACCCACCCACGCACCCACCCACTGACGCAAGCACAAAAACTGACGAGCACAAAAGCTGACGCAAGTAAAAAAACTACAAAAAACTGTTTGCACCGGTGCAGTAAAACTTCTAGATTGTTCTAGATAGTTCTTGAATGCAAAATGGTTCTAAAACTAAATAAAAGTCAGCATGTAGGTAAAATGTTTCGCCTCTTAATAGTGTTTAAATGTAAATGTCTGCATATTTTCGCAAGAGTGCTGTTTATAAACGAATCACTGTTTTTCAAGACTCCTTCTCAGTCGCAAGCGGAATGAGGCATGTCTGTCACTCCAGACATCAGCCGTAGCTTTATGAACCGTTCCCGGTTCAATCCTTTGGTAAGCATGTCAGCAACCATTTCCTCTGTAGGACAGTACTGCAGTTCCACAGTCCCTTTCTCCACTTGTTCTTGAATGAAGTGATACTTGATCCCAATGTGTTTGGCTTGCCCGTGAAACTGTGGATTCTTGGCCAGACAAATGGCTGATTGGTTGTCTTCAAAAATCCTGGTTGGTTCTCTCGGAGGATTCCTTAGATCTGTCAACAACTGTCACATCCAAATAGCTTCCTGTGCTGCACTTGCCAATGCCATGTACACAGCTTCCGCGGTCGAAAGTGCCACACATGTCTGCTTCTTGCTTCTCCAGCTGATTACTGCACCACTCATCTGGAACATGTACCCTGACGTCGATTTGCGATCATCTGTGTCTTCAGCCCAGTCAGCATCAGAGTATCCAATACAGTCACTTGATCCATCTTTCCTGTAAAGGAGACCCAGGGACAACGTGCCCTTCAAGTAGTGCCTAATCCGTTTAACAGCAATCCAGTGTTGTTTGGAAGGGTTGACACAAAACTTGGCCACATTGCTAACAGCATACGTAATATCTGGTCTTGTCATTATTGACGGGTACAGCAGACTTCCAACTGCCGATTGAAACTGGGCTTGATCCACACCCTCACAGTCCTCGGTCGTCTTAACGAGTTTTGAGCTGGCATCTACTGGTGTGTTAATTGGCTTGGCATTCTCTCTTCCAAATTTCTGTAGGATTCTTTGGGCATAAGCTTCTTGACCGATCCAAACTTCTCCAGTTTGTGGATTCTGAATCACCTTGACACCCAGGAAATGGTGCAGCTCCCCCATGTCCTTGACTTCGAACCCCTCAGCGAGACCTTTCTTGATTTCCGCCATCCGCTCGTCACTCTTAGTGGCCAACACAATGTCGTCAACATGGACTGCAATTACGAACATCTCTCCTTCTGTAGCCACATAAATGCATGGGTCGCTGTCTGTCTGCACAAAACCCATTTTCTTTAACTTTTTGTCCAGCACGGTATTCCAGCATCTTGATGACAACATCCATCTGATGCAATTTCAGGCCATTCTGCACAGCTAATGCAATGACAGTTCAAACTGATTCAAAACAGACAACCGGACAAAATGTCTCATCGTAATCAACTCCGAACTGCTGAGTGAAACCCTGTGCTACAAGCCGAGCTTTGTACCGTTCAACTGATCCATCAGCGTTCATCTTGAGCTAAAACACCCACTTGCTCCCAACTGCTTTTCAGTCCTTTGGCAGTTCCACCAAGTCCCAGACATCATTTATACCAAGGGATTCCAGTTCCGTGTCCATCGCAGTCATCCACTTAGCTTTGTCTGGACTGGCTAGTGCTTCTTTGACAGTCTTTGCCTCAATTAAGTCAGTGCTTGTGATAGTTGCCCATTCTCCATAGTAGTCAGGTGGCCTTTTCTCCCTTTCTGGTCTTGACAGTACAGGCTCTGTTGTCTCATTGGCAGCTGGTTGATCGTCAGGCTTTTGATCAGGAAGACTATCAAATTCCACATACAGTGTCTCGTTCTTCTTTTCTTCTTCGCTTGGCACCTCAATTCCACAACTGGATTCACTGAATACTACATCCCGACGGTAGAAGACTTTAGCATGCTCTAGGTCATAAAACCGGTATCCCTTTGTCCCAGTGCCATAGCCCAGAAGAACGCACTTCCTGGATTTCCTGTCAAGTTTGTTCCGCTCGTCTTTGGCTACATGGGCATATGCCGCACATCCAGAAACTCTCAGGTGCTCTACATTTGGTTTCTCTCCTGTCCAAGCTTCAAATGGGGTCATTCCTGTAACTGCCTTTGTCGTACTTCGGTTTCGAAGGTAAACAGCCGTGGACAATGCTTCTGCCCAGATCCGGTGTGGCAGCCTCGCATCAGCCAACATAGCTCGAACACTTTCAACTAGTGTTCGGTTCATCCTTTCAGCGACACCATTCTGCTCAGGAGTCTTCGGTACGGTCAGTTCATGACAAACTCCTTCCTTCTTCAAGTAGCTTTGAAACTCTGCAGATACATATTCACCACCATTGTCAGTGCGTAGAACCTTTAACTTCTGATTCATAGACCTTTCCACCAGAGCTTTCCACTCAAGAAAACGCGGGAAAACCTCGTCCTTGTGCTTCAAGATGTAAAACCAGACATAGTGAGTCTTGTCATCGATGAATGTCAGAAAATATTCACCTCCACTCAGGGACTTTGCATTCATCTTTCCGCATAGATCACTGTGTACCAAGCCCAGTGGCTCATCTGACCACCTGCCTCCGCCGGTGGGAAATTTTCTTCTGTGCTGCTTTCCCTCCAGGCATGGCTCACAGAAGTTAATGGCTTGCAGTGAATTGTAATCAAAACCATCTACCAGCTCCTCCTTAGCCAACTTTTGCAGGTTTTGTACTCCAAGATGACCATAACGCCGATGCCACACATCTTCCTTTGTCTGTTGGCTTTGGTTGTCAGCTGCATGGGCTTGTTGACGATCAGTCAGACAGTTCAGGTAGTACAGATTCCCTACCCTCATGGCAACAGTGATTGGTTTCCGGTTTGCATCCAAAATTTGACAACTCATCTCACTGAACTCAACTACCTTACCAGCTTCCACTGCTTTTGACACGCTGAGCAAGTTGTACGACAGATCAGGCACGTACAGAACCTCATGTAATTTGCATCTACTCATTTTACCACTTGTCGATGCCATCTCTAACACAACAGTTCCTTGCCCCATCGCTTCCACTGTGCATCCATCCCCAAGCGTGACCTCCAGTGGCTGCTTCAGGCTACGGAGTTTAACAAACAGCTTATCATCATTACACACGTGACAAGTTGCTCCTGAGTCCACAATCCAATCTTTCGTTCGGCTGCTAGAACTTGCCGACATCATGTGGTTCACCATCAACCCGATGCAGTCACTCTCTGAACTGCTGCTGTCTCTCCGTCTCACCTCAGCTTTGTTTGCCTTCAGCTTGTTTCTGGTCTCCTTCTGGCTCGTGCTAAACTTGGTCCTGACCCATTCATTGCATTGACTGAGCTTGATCCATTCGTTGCAGTTCCGCCGGATATGACCGAACTTTCCACAGTGGTGGCACTTTGGTCCCCTCGCTTTGGGTCACTGTTTTCCTGTCATTGCTCTCTCACTGCTTGCACCAACACCTGTCCATTCCTTTAGCTTCCGTTCTTCATGCAACAACCGCTCAGTGACCACTTTGATTTTTGGAACCTCCACGTTCGCCTCAAGAGCAGTAACCAGCATGACGAGTCTGGGAGACTGGCTAGTAAATGCACAACACGATCCTCTTCTGAAATTGGGTCGCCAATCACTGACAAACCATTGAAAATCTCGGTCATGGCCTTTTTGTGTTCTTGCACGGACTCGCCATTTTTTAGCCGCAAAGAGAAAAGATTACGCCGCAGTTCCAGCTCATTAGCCCACGTTCTCTTCTGAAATTGGTTTGCCAGCCAGCGGCCGGGTCTTCAGGATCTCCAATCAACAGGGACAGCTCAACGGACAGCACGATTATCGCCAGCGCTCGATCTCTTCATGCGAGGAACTTTGCATACCTATCGTTCTCCAGACCAGGAGCAGCTTCAGTGCCTTCAACAATGTTCCATAATCCTTCCTTCATCAGAGCCATCCGGCACTGTACCTTCCATGTTGGATAATTCTTCCCGTTCAAAGGAACAACAGCAGTCTTCAACTCGGATGCCATCTTTGTTTGCATAAATTAATACGAAGGCCAGGCAACACAGTCCAAGCGGACCTTCAATTCACTGCGAAAACGACTTCGGCAACGCAGTGGCAACGTTCTGGGCCCATAACTTGATGAAAACCACGCTAAAAAAGCTCCACTGCTGCCAGAAACCACATACAACAAACTAACAGCAAAAAGTTTTAATCTGATGCAAGCACAAAAACTGACGAGCACAAAAGCTGATGCAAGCACAAAAACTACGAAAACCTGTTTGCACCGGTTCAGTAAAACTTCTAGATTGTTCTAGATAGTTCTTGAATGCAAAATGGTTCTAAAACTAAATAAAAGTCAGCATGTAGATAAAATGTTTCGCCTCTTAATAGTGTTTAAATGTAAATGTCTGCATTTTGCAAGAGTGCTGTTTATAAACGAATCACTGTTTTTCAACACCAAAATCTCGCACAATTTTAATTTTTCTCCCGCACCCTGTCAGAAGGCCTGTTGTAATATTTCTGATTGCAGTGAGTAGATCTGAAAAATGTCTTTTATGGCCATTTGACAGCTACTTATTTACGTTTTGGAATAATTTCTAAGAGTAATAACTAATGAGGTAAGTTTTCATAATACACACAATCAGATTTGAACAAAATACAAACCCTCACAATGAAGCATGGCCATGTTGCATTGTGGTTTGGAACACGACAAAAACAATCTCATAAGAAACGTAGCAGAAAGGGGGCATTCAATGGATTATGGCTGCTGTTATGAGTCCATTAAGAGACAACACACAGGCTTTAATATTTTTGTTTGTCACTAATACATTTTTCATTTTTCTGCAATAATCGATCGTGTATTATCCATAATCGATTATTGCGTCACTTAAAGTTTTCAATCAATGATCAATTATAATTGTTACATGTATTTTCCTTTGTCCTGGATTTATTACCATAATCTGGTACAAAAGAAAATTAATAAAAGTAATCACCACAACATTGATATTTTTAAATCACTAATAATTAGGATTTCAGTGAAGGAAATCATGCTTCACTGCTGTAATATCCCTGACATATGTGTTGTATTGTTGCTAAAAAAATGTGAATTTACAGGTTTGAAGAACTAACCAACTCAATCAAACAGCTGAAGAATCACAAGAAAATTAAGGATATTTCCAAAGTCCTCACAGGTTCGTTTTTTGTGTTTTTCATATTCCAGTGTAATATTAAATAATCTGGCTGTGGTCAAACTAGCTCCTTATCCAAAATATACAATTAAATCAAGAGTTTTGTTGTTTGTAACATGTACAATACCAATTATCATCCACAGGTGTAAAACTTTAGTGATGAGCAAGAATAAAACAATCAAAACCGAGGTGAAGCTTGAAGGCATTTGGGTTCTAGGATCTACTGACAACCAGTAATAATTATTTTGATGTTCTTTTTGTTTCTTGTAGATTTGAAAATCTTGGAAAAGTATTCACCAAAGCGAAGACTGTAGTTGATAAAGAAGGTATTCCACAGTTTTACATTCGCTGTTTAACAGAGCTGGAAGATTTTGTGAAAGAGGTAAGGAAATATGAAGCAAGAGGGTTAGAGGTTAGACTAAAGAAACTATCAACATGAGACTTCACCACAGAAATGTTATTAAGGAAAACGGTATCAAAATTCCTCCAGCATCCACGGTCAACATAGCCAGTTGGCAACCTTGTTGTCTGGTGTCATAACAGGCTTTGGTGATTTTCAAATTACATTTTTATCTTTAATCTTTCATTCCAACGCCTTTTATGTAATATCACTGTTATTTTTATTCAAAAGGTGTTTCAATGAAGTTGTTATTATTATATTATTATTATTATTAATTATTATTATTTCTTATGATTGTTTTAACTATTAGTTTGTAGTTGAAACTTTGTAAACTTCCTCTCAAATGGCTGCCTTGTGGGACAAATAATGGGACTCTGTGATATTTAGTTTAATAAAAAGTTAAACAAAAAATTTAACCTTTTTATTAGTTGAAAGTTCTTGCTGTGTTTTTTCTTTGTTAGAACTGGGAGGACACTGAAGGTCGCAAGAAGCTAAGCAAAGTCAATGCTGGGGTAAGGGTAATAAACAAAACAAGTTACAACAACAATAAAACAACAGCAACTTATTTATCTTGAGTCAAAAATAAAGTTGGGCAGGCATGGCACAAAACACAGTGTCTGAATGGGAATCTAAATGTAATTTTCCACAAAATTGTTCACAGTTCGATGTTGTCTGGTAAAGCGATTCATATTTTGGAACTGTAACATCTGAAGCTATTTCATTGTTACACTGTAGATAGGCATCTGTCACTAGTTCTATGATGCACCCACATATAAACCTTCCAAACTTAAATCTTGACTAAAACAATTATAATGGCATTTGTTTTTGGGCCTGTGGATAAAATGCCAACATAATTATATCTGATGGATAAAAGCCGTACACTGCCCTGGTAAATGGTTTTGTACCCAGGGGTCGTATCGTAAGTTGGTAAAATGTAATCATCGAGGTGAGTGTAGTCCTGAGAAGGACTGTTTGTGGTGACATTGGCTGACGTTTTTGAAAACCTGAGAAGACGTCATCATCAGAGTCAAGTTCTTGAAACATCATTCTCAAACTCGTTAATAATTCGTAAAGTGAAAACAAAGGAAATCACTACTGTGACAGTGGTTTGGATACCGGATCTTAATTAGCGTAAAGTTTTGCGAACTTCTGCTTTGAATTTCTCCAAGAATTATGAATGGTTTGAGAAGCCATATCAAAAACTCGAAAGAGTGTTTCATCAGGTATCCAAACACCTCGAAGTCAGTTATTCAACCCACTTCTCGGTGTTTGGATATCCTGATGAAACATTCTTTCTCGTGTTTGATATAATTATTACGTCAACGTCACCAGAAACAGTTCTACTCCGGACTACACTCACCTGGATGATCATGCTTTACCAACTTAAACCGTGCCAAGATGTTTAACCCTGCAATAAACCATCCAGGGGAAAATTTTTCTCTAGGCACTTCATGCTACAAAAAACTGGAAAACCCTGGGATCATCGTTACCCCCACCTTTTTCAGTCTGTTAAGCCTACAGATATGAATACAACTGAGTCTTAAATTCTGACTCGGGTTTGATTAAAAAATTATCTTCTGTAGGTTCTCTATAGAGTATTTACTGCCATGTATTTTGTGAGGTTGAATGAACTGAACGAAGGTACAGCAAACTCACTAAGATGTGCATGACATTCTTTTTCTTTTATCTTCTAGGCTTTGGCTACACTGAGACAGAAGTTGAGAAAGTACAATAAAGATTTTGAAGATGAAATATTAAAATACAGAGAGGTGAGTTTTAAATACTTTACGTCTTTGTCCTTGATTAGTTTAAGATCCAACAGTTGTTTACCCCAACAAACATGATGTAGAACATTGCTATCATAGACTCTCAAGGGAAACAGGAAATTGTTTAAAACAAAAGTGGTGTCAAATTTCATGTTCTTTTCTGGTGGGCATACTTAAAGATTGTTCTGTAAACATATTGGCAAACAACTTCAATTCACCCTGGACCAACAAATAAACTCTTACCTCCACTATGTTACAGGGGTGTAGTTAGAACCTTACTTAAGTTTTTGCAGTGTTGCAATATTTTTAAAAGATTTTACCTTGAACAGAGAGCCGTTGCTGTGCTCTACAAAGTAAAATTAATATTGTTGCTTATTTTGCTGCTGTGGACCTGTGACGTCATCCAAAATGGTGCCTATTGGGATTTTACTCCAAAATCAAATTTTTCAAAGAGTGCAGAAAATAATTTTTTTCATACCAGACCTTTTCTGACAGAAGTATTATTATTGTTATTGTTGTTGTTGATCAGCAGAACGTGAAAAACATGGCTTGGCATTTTTGTTCACAAATTATTTCCCAACACAATGCAACTATAAATGTCATGTATCTTAACCGTAACTGGTTCTTACCAAACTGTACCAAAGTGTGTCTCTCCAGGATAAGCAAACAGTCCCCCTGAAAATGGCAAGGGCTTACAAAATTACTCTTGAAAGAATTCAGAGGAAATCCTCATTGGGGAGTTGCCCCCATCCCTCCACAGTATATAATGACTAGTTCAAGATCAAGTTTTAATCCAGGATGCACAGGAAGTCAGACTTTTTTAGAGGAAGTAGTGG
This sequence comes from Siderastrea radians, assembly GCA_964017195.1. Classification (NCBI taxonomy): domain Eukaryota; kingdom Metazoa; phylum Cnidaria; class Anthozoa; order Scleractinia; family Rhizangiidae; genus Siderastrea; species Siderastrea radians. Next base: position 35,846,184 of record OZ024897.1, on the reverse strand, counting down.
ATCCAATATTATTGAAAACTGTTTAAGATATGCAATACTAAATGAGGGGAAAATAGTGAGTATACCCCACTGGTTTCAGTGTGCAAGATTATCCGGGATTGTCAGTGGGGGTCTACTGAAACAACTTTTTATTGCTTCAACAGAACCCTGTAGAGTCTGGGGAGTCAGGCCAAGAAGATTCAGGTATGATCTATTAAGATGCATTTCCAAGAAAATGCAAAACCAAAACAGTGCCACTGAACAGTACAACTAACAGCAGTTTTCAATTAAATGGTCAGTCGCTTTGATTTTAACCAATGACTCAAAAAATAAGCACAATTTTTGTACAGAATAATAAACAGCGCTACAAGAAAGTATGGCTAAGTAACTTTCGTTTGAATAGTGACATTTTAGGATTTCACCCACTGACTTTTCAACGTGACAGACAATTCAGTATTTTTGGTGAATATGTATTTACTGTGTCACAGCTTCAGATGATGATGATGATGATGTTGGGGGTTTCGGTGGAGCTGATGACTTTGCCAGAAAGAAAATTTCAGCAGATAAGAGCAAACCTGCCAAGGCAGCTGAGGTGAACACTAAAATTGTTTTCTAAATTTAAATTTGATCACACTTTGGGGTCATAGAACGAGAGACTGCAAATAATTTGAAAGCTCCTGTCTGGCTGAGAGACAAAACATTCTACTCAAGGAAGAGTTTTGCTGATTTACAGAGCCATAGTCATTGGTATTCAAGCAGTTGTCCGGAGATTATGTCTGATTGTAGTTAGGATTTCTTCAGACATGGACAACTTCATGGTTTGACAATCATCCAGTGGCCATTGGTAATTTCCATTTGTTGCAGCTCTGGTGAAAGCCACTTGCAAGAAATTCTGAAAACCAGTAAAGCTTGTTTTATTAAGAGTTGATTTAAGTACAGGGGTGGGCTGCCTCACGTGGACGCCCCAGATAAATAACTAGGGTTTGGTTGCATAAAACAGTGATTATCTTCGTGGAGATTTTATGCCACCATTTCATGTGTTTCAGGGATCTGCCCATGCTCCATTTGTGTTAATTGTGGTTGTTATTTGGCCTTCTGCAGCTCAGTGAGCACTCAAGTAAAGTGCACAAGAAAATCCTCTGATAAGCAGGGAGCAACTGAAAGGTTGCATGAGACCTCATTGCTCTACTTAGGATGCGGGTGCTTTATGCAGACGGGGCCGGGGCCAACCCATTTGTTAGTAATGCAAGTGTTGAAGTGGCCTTGTCATGTTTTTTCTATGCTTTGGGTCGAAACTGTAGTAAAATGAAAATGCCAAAATGCCAAAATGCCAAATTAAAAGTAGAGTTCTTTGGAAATGGTAGGTCCATTTTGTCTGTTAAACTACTAGATCCAGTTTCACATGATGTGGAGTTGATATCTACAGAGAATAAATATTTTTAAATAAACTTTCGGCAGTGTGATAATTTGTTCTTTGTTTAGGCTCCAAACGAAGACGAGGATGACGATGATGATAGTATTGATTGGGACAGCAGTGAGGATGAGTCATCTTCAAGTGACAGTGATATTGGTGGGGAGGGAGGCCAGCTTGTTCATCACAGCATGTTCTTCAAGAAGTAAGTCTGTTTGACAATTTTTTCTCATTTCCAGTATACTTGGTTGTTATCATTATGATAAAACAAGTTTGCTTGCACGAGCAACATTCAGAAACAAAGGGTAAAAACAAACAGCGACAACAATTTCTAGGTCTATAGTACTCTTCAGATCAAAGATTTCTGGGAAAATAAGTTTTTGGAAAATTTCAAGACCCTGAATGCATCTGCCATATTGGTGTCCCTCTTTGGAGCACCAATATGGCAGCCATCAAAGTCAGTACAAGAAATGAGGCAGCTAATGAAATTAACATTCCTTGTTTCTCTTCACACTTATGGGGATGACATTTTTGCATTTTTATGATACTTGAAAATTGAAAAGTAAAGTAAAAATAGCCGTTTTGTGACATTTTGAGAATTCCTGTATTGTATGTAAGCTGCCACGAATTGGATCAAATTTCAAAGTGCTTTGTTTGTAAAATGAAGTAATGTATCGACATGAAACTTCGCTTGAAGATTTATCTCACTAATTTAAGTTCTCTATAATAAAAGAGCAGCTTTGTTGTTGCCTCGTAAATCGTAAATCAAATTTAACGTCATAGTGAGGGAGTAGTCACCTAATCTCCTGAGCCAGGGGCTCATGTGTAAACACTTGACATCCAAATCAACTGGAATTTGGAAATGTTGGTTTTTATGGAGGGAGGAAAACCGGAGTGCCTGGAGAAAATCCCTCGGAGCAAGGACAAGAACCAACAACAAACTCAACCCACATATGACACCGGGACCGGAAATCGAACCTGGGCCACATTGGTGGAAGGCGAGTGCTCTCACCACTGCGCCATCTCACTCCCCTGCCTTAGTTTACGTTTTAGAATTTTGATGACATCACAGAAAAACCAGCAATTGCTAATTCCCCTTGGCCATGGGATGGATGATGGAGAAAATTCTGTACTAATGCCCAGGGAGGAAACTGGTTTTGTTGAAATTCCCTGATCCATTAAACCAGTAGAAGCTTAGGCTGCAGCATACATGTAGACCCTGCAAGAGCATTACCTTGCCTTTCAGGGGGGAAGTTAGTATGCAACAGAAACAATGAAACATTCTTTATGGCACCAAGAGTACTTTTCTTGACTCCAGTGTTTTGTTTCATACAATCATTACAACAAATGTGCTGGGAGCGAGCAATTCTGCCACTGCTTACATGTACTTCAGATTAGACTACCTTGCCCCTCCTGCCTTCTACTCCTATTACTGGTATGCTTTAAAGCATTGTAAGATGGCTACAGTTTACAGTTAAACTTATCGCCAATTGATGAGTTTTGGAACTGGTGCTGCCGGGAGCTTGATGCAGTCCAAGCACAGAAAGGAGGTATCCATGGCTACTCTTCAAGCAGGAACCACCCTGTTGCTGCTGACAGTACTGCTGTTTGTTGCATTTGCTAACTTCTTTATGACAAAATAATTGTTTTTAAAAGCTTCAGTTACTTGTAATAGTACCAGCAAAGGTTTCCAAGTACATGTAACATCTGCTATTTGAAAGGGTTTACTACATGTTTGAGACTGTCTGATCGAATTTGAAGTCTCAGCCTAATTTGGGCATATGTTAAATCTTTTTTTCCAAAGGATACGTGTCAAAAAATGTGGAAAAAAAAACTGAAGAACACAGAATTGCAGGAAAAAACTGGTCATTAGCTTTCAATTAAAAGGTCACACTGAAGGATTTTATTGACAGACTCAAAAGTTAGAACCAGCATGTACAGCATAATTAATAAACAACACCACAGGAAAGTACTGCTGAGTAGCTGTTTTCATTTGAATGGCCATACTGAAGGATTTCATCCACAGACCCAAATGTTTGAACCACCTTGAACAGCGTAATAAACAGTATTACAGGAAAGTACTGTTCAATAGCTTTAACAGTTAGTTAGAACCACATTTAAATGATTTAACTTAAATCTGGAGTGAAAGTGTGAACTCCAGCCTTGTGTTTCAGCTGGGACAATGTGGATGGGGGGTGTTGATGATGAAAGAGCAAAACAGTCATTTCAGGCAAACAAACGTTTGCAAGGGCAAATAAAAGAGCATGTAAAAAAAATTGTACCTGACCATTACCTGTACTTAGCAGCCACAGATATGAAAACAAAATGCTGCTGTTGACATGGTGTTTTGGGCTATCGAAACGTTTATAAAAATGTTTTAATATAACTCGGTATCTTGTTTTTTTGCACTTTTTTACGTAGAGACAAAGGTGTAGATGACAAGGCAAAACAAAAGAAGAAAATCAAAGAGAAAAAGACAACCAAATCAAAAGCCAAGGAAGGTGAAGATGATGGCGGTGGATGGACGGAAGTCAAGGGCTCTTATTTGTCAGCTGCGGTATGTACTTGTGGGATGGTAAAATGTGTACGTGTCATTTTTGACACATTACTTAAAAGGAAAGGAAAAGAAGATAAAATTCTTTGGAAAAATTGAACGTATGGTGGGAGTGCTGTGGTGTAGTGGTTAGGATGCTGGTCTTCAGATCTGAAGGTCAGTGATTCGAAACCCAGTCCCTGCCCACAGAGTCAAAGCAGTTTTCTCTTGACATAAAGTGAGTCTCTACCTATGTGAACTAGCCTAAGCCAAATGCTGGTAGAACATAATGATGTAATTTAGTTTTCATATGTTGAAGTTGTTCTTACATTTTATAATATTCCAGGACAAAGCCAAGCAACTCTTCCCAAAAGACACAGAAATCACTCATCAAGTTGTGCTAAAGAAACTTCACGAGATCCTCTCTGCCAGGGGCAAGAAGGTCAGTTTCATTTCAGACCTGTTGTTATTTGAGCATCTAACCACTAATTCTAGGGAAAAAAGGTGGAAGTGATCTCACAGCCCTGCACTTGCTACTTAACAGACATGAAGGGCAGAAAGAATAACGGTGATCATATCTTTATTATACAGGGCACGGATCGCACCGAGCAGATTGAGTTCCTAAAGCAGCTGAGAGTTATTTCAGACAATGCTAAGTTGGGTAGGTTGAACATTCAGTTTCCCCTGAAGTGAGAAAATTGAAATTCATCCATCCATCCATCTGTTTGTCCATCCCTCTGTCCGCCTGTCTGTCCATCCATCCATTCATTCATTTATTCATTCATTCATTCTTGTTCCTTCCCTCTCGTTCCTTCCTTCCTTCCGTCTGTCCATCTGTTCATTCATTCATTCATTCATTCATTCATTCACTCACTCACACACTCACACACTCACTCACTCACTTACTCACTCACTCACTCACTCACTCACTTTTTTACGCACTCATTCATTCATTCATTTATTCATTCTTGTTCCTTCTTTCCCTCTCGTTCCTTCCCTCTCGTTCCTTCCCTCTCGTTCCTTCCTTCCTTTCCTTCCTTTCCTTCCTTCCTTCCTTCCTTCCTTCCTACCTTCCGTCCGTCCGTCCGTCCGTCCGTCCGTCCGTCCATCCATCCGTCCGTCCGTCCATCCGTCCAGCCATCCGTCCGTTCTTCCATCCGGCCTTCCTTCCTTCCTACCTTCCTTCCTTCCTTCCTTCCACTCATCACTCTCTTTTTTGGTACAGTGCAACCCTGCCTTACAAACACCTTATTCATGTGACTACCTTTTTCTTGGCCCAAAGAATACCTTAATACGTAGTGATTTCTTATCTGAAAACTGTATCAATACAACTACTATTTTATGTTCATTGGAGGTCATATTCATATGGTAGCAATGTGGGATTGAGGTCATTGCCAGTCAGAAACAACTTAGCCTTCAGCAGGACTGGATAATCGTGTTTGTTTTACTGTAGGTGCTGGCATGACAGTGAAGCTTCTTTTCAACATTATTTCATCCATCTTTGACTACAATCCTAACGTGGCAACATGCATGAAAGTGGAGATGTGGCAAGAGTAAGTAGAGAGGAAGTTACACTTTTCTTCTCATGACGGCATGGCATGCAATTAACATAACCTATGCTTGAAGCAGATTTTTATCATCTGCAAAAAAATTGTCCAGGCTTTAATGCTGCCAAAGTTGGGATTTCATGAAAATTTTAGTTTACCATTGTACAACATGTGGCTTTTTCGTGTAGCTCTGCAACTATTAAGGGCATGTTTTTGTCCTGTATATTAAGTAGTAATAAAGTTGCACTCATTTTGTGTGTTGATACTAAAGATTTTGTGGAAGTCTGTGGATTATATTATATTAGTTTTGTATTTATAAATTGTAAATGCCGTCATGTTGTGATCTGCTTAAACAAACTGCAACCAAGACAAACTGTTCTTTTATTGCAGGTGTTTGAAGCAGATTGAGGAACTGATAGATATTCTGATTGAAAATCAAGACAAAGTGACTGTTGGTGAAAACATATCAGAAGAATCTGAAAATGTTGAAGTAAGATTCCTAAAAATGATTCATTATTTAATGCTCCTTAAAGTGGTTTGCAATTCTTATCTAGTTACAAGTCTGAGAAAACTCATAACAATTTCTAACTTTTTAGCCACGTTTCAGCGGCTACAACTGCAATCGTCAGTATGAAATAAGGTACAGGATTGAATTAGAGTTCAATATATTTAGCACTACTGTATTTACCCGCGTATAGGCCGCACTTTTTTCAAGGAAAAAAACGTTCGAAATTTCGGGTGCGGCTTATACGCAGGTACGAGTTTTGAGCTCATTAATATGCAAAATTTCCCGACACACACAGAGTCAACAAAGTTACTGAATGCTTGACAATTTGATTGAATGTATCGTATGAGGTCAAGTTAATCCATGTCTTCGAAGAATTTTGCTTCTCTCCGCTGCAATGAGTGTATCTAGTTTCCGAATATGTTTGTCATTGGATGAAGTCCAAAGAAGTCTGCATGTCAAGCCGCGAAACCCTTTCGATGCCGTTCATGTGAAACCGCGTTTGTTTATTTGCCAAACTTCATGAAAAATACACACAACCCGTCATAAAAAGGAAAAGTCATAAATGAAACTGATATAAAATATCACAGTTTTGAAGTTTAATACACATTGTCAGGTCTTTAGCGATAAATAAGAGGTGATTTATTTTTACCTTACGCACGTTAATTTGCATACGTCAAAAGCGAAATTTGAAACCTTTAAATACACCATGCGTAAGGCAACGATGCTTTTGATACAAATCTCGCTCTCGACAGACGTTTTGCCTTCCTGTTTCACGTGTAAATGTGTAAATTCTTAAACAATCGGAAATTTAGCATCGCTTATACAAAGCTTGTCACTACGCTGAGCCCATGCAATGCCTGTTTTACGCAACAACAGGGAAAAGCTTGAGTTTTTTTCGAGCATAGTTAGTAGAGGGGACTACTAACTATGTTTCGAGCGACTTTACGTTAGAGCGTTTTGTCAAATAGCCTTTTTGAGAATTATCGCAACAATTTCCGTAACATTAAAAACTTAAAGTGGATAATTTACCCTATGAGGAAAGGAGCAGCGAATTCTAAACGCATGTGTATCATTTGTCATTATTTGATCGCACAAAACGGCGACACTTACACCTCATTTTTCGACACACTTGTTGGATCTGTAAACAATAACGCTCGCAATCAAGTTCGGTCCGTCTGTCCGATTCATTTCTCGCTAGATCACTCAAGCGACAAGCTCATTAGTTTCTCGACTCGAAACTCGATTCTTCCTCTTGTATAGTTAAGAAATGTTTTTTTTCCCCAAGATTAGGTCCGAAGTTTGGGGTGCGGCCTATACGCGGGTAAATACGGTAATTAGGAACTGTTTAAAAGCTGTTGACGCATTTTCTCAGACTTGTAATTTGTTTTGTGCTATCAAGTCATTTTGGCAATATTATTCACGACATACCAGGGAAGTCTTGGTATGATCACCTCAACATTTCTGATCCACGAAAGCTTGAGAAGATCTTACATAATTATAGTGTTTTGCAATTCTTGCATAATCCCCCCCCCCCTCCACTGCTTCCACAGAAGGGTGCTGTATAGTAATGCTTCAGATGGGTGATGTCATAATTTTGCAGATACCAGAATGAATCACTAATACTTATTAGCCAGAGAGATTGTTTTGTTGAATGACCTTTGTTTTGTTTTGAAATAGAATTTGGATCAACCCCTTAAAGTGCGAGGTTGTCCTCTGGTCACTGTGGAGCGTATGGACGATGAGTTCACCAAGATGCTTCAAGGCTGTGACTGCCACTCCACAGAATATGTGACAAGGTAGTAGACTGATCAACTTGTATTTTCTACATATAGTAGTAAAGGGGCTCTGTCACGGGGATTTTCACGTTTTTAGGTGAAGAATGTTCTGAAAACTACATCAAATAATTTTTTGTACACAATATGCCCCTGGAACATAAAGAGAAAGGAATTGAATGATTTTCGCAAAGGGAAAACTAACCATGGTCAGTTTCTGGTGATTTTTTCCAAGAGACAAAGCAGAAACTTGAAAACATAAGCCTAATGTTTTCAAGTTGCAATCCATTTCCATCCTAGCGATCTGCTGCCAAATGCAGTTAATGAGAGTATCAGAGAACTGGTAGAGTAATTTTAAATGAAACTGAACCAATATTTTCGGGTTCCTCTGATTGCAATATCTCTTTTAGCTTTTTGTAGTAATCCTACCAACTACCCTACATTTTCTACATATAGTAGTAAAGGGGCTCTGTCACGGGGATTTTCACGTTTTTAGGTGAAGAATGTTCTGAAAACTACATCAAATAATTTTTTGTACACAATATGCCCCTGGAACATAAAGAGAAAGGAATTGAATGATTTTCTCAAAGGGAAAACTAACCATGGTCAGTTTCTGGTGATTTTTTCCAAGAGACAAAGCAGAAACTTGAAAACATAAGCCTAATGTTTTCAAGTTGCAATCCATTTCCATCCTAGCGATCTGCTGCCAAATGCAGTTAATGAGAGTATCAGAGAACTGGTAGAGTAATTTTAAATGAAACTGAACCAATATTTTCGGGTTTCCTCTGATTGCAATATCTCTTTTAGCTTTTTGTAGTAATCCTACCAGCTACCCTACAGCACAGTCTGTCTTGACTGAAAAATAATGAAGAAATTGGACTAGACCTGGTTTCTATGCGGCTTCACTTGCACATATATGCATAAGGTTTATTTTGATTTTGGGCTGGATGGCAATTGGTTTTCACCGGCTTTGTACAAGAATGCAAAATATTGATAGCTGGACAATTTGTCTAGTGTTGAAGCCTTAATAAAAACTGTTCCAAGATCAGATGCTGATAAACTGAAGGCGATAAAATAAAAACTCATCGAGCATTTACTTGATCTCCCTTAAGCACCAGTTGAACTGAATGAATTTGAAACCAGTTTTCAGTCAGACCCTGTATTTGAACATTTCAGGCAAATGGCCCACAGTGTATATATAGAAAATGTATTTCCTATATATGAAAATTTCAGGCAAATGGCCGTGACTGTTTTACTCTACAAAACACTTTTTCTCACTTTCCCGTGTGTAACTTGTTTTTAACTGATCGCTCTAGTTCATGATCCTGATGCATCAGTAAAACATCTGTTGCCACTGCAAGTGATGAGGTGACAAACCTGCAAGGACCATGGTTTCTCTTGGCCGATTTAGGCCTGCAAGGCCTTTGGTGAAAGGTTCTGAACTTTATGAGCATCCTTAAATATATCTTAAGGGACACGTGGCACTCTGACATGTGTTTAAACTTAAAAGGCTGTCAACCAAGGGCATCTCTGAGATCTAGGTCAAACATTATTGAACCTCTTGCTATTTGGCATTAATCTGTCTTCCTGTTAGATTGAGGGATGAAGAAAAAGTATGCGACCTCATAACCAAGTTACAAGGTTATCTGGAGATTAATGGGTCAAGATCAGAAATCTGCAGAATTTACTTGCGGCACATTGAACATCTCTACTACAAGGTTTGTGTTGTCTTAGTAGAAGCTACATGTGTGTTCTCATTACCATAATATCATAGTAACTATGCCATTAGATAATGTGCATAAATTATGCTACATGTGCACTGTAATAACTACATCATTATCATTGTCGGCATTGTCGTCATGTGGTGCAGTATTACAAGCAGCACCACAGGAAAGCACCTCTTAACAGCTTTCCCTTTACTTCCTAAGGTGAATGACATGATTTGGCAAATCAATCAATGCAAATCCGCCCATGTCTGATGTACCATATGAAAGCTGTCAAACATACATCATATATAGGGCAGGTTCTTTTGGGACTATTCTGGAATTGGATTACTCAGAATACGCTGTATTTGTCTTCTTTTGGGAGCTATTCCGTTTTCGGAATGAATGAAATATCATTCCATTCATTCTGCTCCCGATAGCAGAATGAACAGAATGAAAGGAATAAGGTTTACTCGGAATAGACAGAATAGGCCAGAATACGCGTTCTTTTGGGAAAGTTTAAGGAAAGTTTTGGTGGGAAATCCTACATGGCCACAGACCTGGTAGTAGTTTTCAGGTCAACTCTGCCATGGGTATTCCGTTTTCAGAGGGAGCGTTCTTTTTGAAATTGAAATTCCACGTACCGTTATTTTGTTATTCCTAAACCGGACTAAGAATAGCCAGAATAAGAATAGCCAGAATAGTCCCAAAAGAATGCACCCATAATATCAACAGCTTGGAAGTTGAAATGCACATTAATCATGTCATAACTTTTTATTAAGTGTACCCATTAAATTTAGCTCTTAGTACAAAGATTAATACTCATAAGACAAAGTTGAAAAGCTGTAGGGTTATCAAACCTATTTTAGTGAACTTAAACAGAGATATTCGTGAGCCACATATGGCACAAATGTTTCCTTTGTGGAAAATTTATTTTATTTTGGTGTCTGTTGGCTTGCCATTATGGACATGATGGCATCAAAATGCATGTGAAGGGATTCAAACATGCAATGTCCAGTTGGTGTTTTTTGCCTTACTGACATCTGTGCTTAAGTTCTCTATTGTAATACACTGTAGTTACATGTAAGAGGAAGGCACAATTTTGCGCTTTCAGTAAGCAGATCTTTATAAAAATTTTGTAGCAAATAGTTTTACAAAGCTACCGAATATTAACCAAGTTATGGCCAGCTACTTGCCAACTGGCGCTCATAGGTCTTAAAGGGTTAAACATTACAGTAATAATATCCAATATATTTAGTCATGGGATATCTGTCAACTAGCTGTATAGCTTAAATATATTTCCACATTAAATGAAGTGTCCTATGTCCTATGTCCTAACATCCTTGCTGGACACTCTCAAATGGAAGTTGCACCATAGCATAGCAACTGCTCCTTTTATTGGCTCACAATGTTTGGACAGGAATCTTTGTTTGTGACTCATTTAATATTATAAAAAAAAAACTTTTCAGCAGGAATTTACCGTTCACATTTACGTGATTTGTCACAGTTTTTTAACTCTGACAAAAGAAAAGGCACTAGAGGTATGTCTCACAACTGAAATGAGTGAATCAGACGATTACTTAGTTTCTTAATTACTGAATTCTGCTTTAAGGTTAACCCTGAACTGATTGACGAAGAAGGAAAAGACTCTGGTTTGTATAGCTGATTTGTTATATTTGATTAAGTTGTAATTTGATCATACATGTATGACTACATTTATCAGTAGGAAATAGTGATGTCAATTGTTACAAAAAAATGGTCATGGCATGTATAACCTGAATGTATTTGTCTGGTGCATCATCCCAGTCTTCAGTTATGTATTTAAATTAAGTGTGCAAATTAAGCATGTTGGTTTTGTGGCAGACTAGCTTAACATGCAGTGGTGCAAATTTTCTCGATAATTATATATTGGGCAGGTTTGGGATTAGGTGACATTTTTCTTTTCATTTTTTAATCTGTGCAAGTTGCTTTCAATTGATTGATCATGGCTTTCTCTGTTTAAGAATGGTGCCTCCTAATACAAATGATTTTTTGCAACGGTTATGACCATGGGGAAAGTCTAGATCTTAGCAAAAGTTATTGGAATCCAAAAAGAAAAATGTGGGTAACCACTTTTTTCAGAGCTAATTAAGCAGACATAATTCTAAAAAAGTGTTAAAATACAAAGAATGTATGACAATTTCTTTCCAAATTCAATTATCGCTGAAAAATGTGTATACCAAACCCAATGTAGATAGAATTTTCTAATCTTTTTTGATATTACGCTTGATCTTACGTAACAGATTTAGAACAATGTAACAAGCGTTTCTCAGTAATAACGTAACAAGCGATTGTTGAGCAAAGCCGGCAAGGAAAGACCCCGTAATAACGTAATAACGTAACAAGCATTTCTTGAGCAAAGCCGGCAAGGAAAGATGGTTGTAATAGCGTAATAACGGAACAAGCGATTGTTGAGCAAAGCCGGCAAGGAAAGATGGTTGTAATAGCATAATAACGGAGCAAGCGATCATTGAGCAAAGCCGGCAAGGAAAGACCCCGTAATAACGTAATAATGGAACAAGCATTTCTTGAGCAAAGCCGGCAAGGAAAGACCCCGTAATAACGTAATAACGTAACAAGCATTTCTTGAGCAAAGCCGGCAAGGAAAGATGGTTGTAATAGCGTAATAACGGAACAAGCGATTGTTGAGCAAAGCCGGCAAGGAAAGACCCCGTAATAACGTAATAACGTAACAAGCATTTCTTGAGCAAAGCCGGCAAGGAAAGATGGTTGTAATAGCGTAATAACGTAACAAGCGATTCTTGAGCAAAGCCGGCAAGGAAAGATGGTTGTAATAGCATAATAACGGAGCAAGCGATCATTGAGCAAAGCCGGCAAGGAAAGACCCCGTAATAACGTAATAATGTAACAAGCATTTCTTGAGCAAAGCCGGCAAGGAAAGACCCCGTAATAACGTAATAATGTAACAAGCATTTCTTGAACAAAGCCGGCAAGGAAAGATGGTTGTAATAGCGTAATAACGGAGCAAGCGATTGTTGAGCAAAGCCAGCAAGGAAAGACCCCGTAATAACGTAATAACGTAACAAGCATTTCTTGAGCAAAGCCGGCAAGGAAAGACCCCGTAATAACGTAATAACGTAACAAGCATTTCTTGAGCAAAGCCGGCAAGGAAAGACCCCGTAATAACGTAATAACGTAACAAGCATTTCTTGAGCAAAGCCGGCAAGGAAAGACCCCGTAATAACGTAATAACGTAGCAAGCATTTCTTGAGCAAAGCCGGCAAGGAAAGACCCCGTAATAACGTAATAACGGAACAAGCGATTGTTGAGCAAAGCCGGCAAGGAAAGATGGTTGTAATAGCGTAATAACGGAACAAGCGATTGTTGAGCAAAACCGGCAAGGAAAGACCCCGTAATAACGTAAATAATGTAACAAGCATTTCTTGAGCAAAGCCGGCAAGGAAAGATGGTTGTAATAGCGTAATAACGGAACAAGTGATTGTTGAGCAAAGCCAGCAAGAAAAGACCCCGTAATAACGTAATAATGTAACAAGCATTTCTTGAGCAAAGCCGGCAAGGAAAGACCCCGTAATAACGTAACAAGCATTTCTTGAACAAAGCCGGCAAGGAAAGATGGTTGTAATAGCGTAATAACGGAACAAGCATTTCTTGAGCAAAGCCGGCAAGGAAAGACCCCGTAATAACGTAATAACGTAACAAACATTTCTTGAGCAAAGCCGGCAAGGAAAGACCCCGTAATAACGTAATAAGGTAACCTCCAATTTTCTTTTTGGATTCTGATAGCCCTTGGTAAGACTGCTTCTTTTCACAGTCTTAAATCATGGAAAAGTATTGTTGTGTCACTGGGCAAATTCCTTAAAAAACCTGAAGATGTGTGAGATGCACAGAGTGTATGCGCAGTAACAAAAGGAGGCACCGTCCTTAAGACCTTTGCTGATAGGTCAGCTGGTTTATCCATGTATATGAAGAGAAAACAGTGAAGATATGATGAATCATTTATGCGAACTCTGGAAATGAAATCAAATGAAGAAAATCATCCTTGCAGTTAGCTGCACAATTAAAGAAACTGGAATTAAGCCTGGACAACTTAATTGACTGATCCCAGCATTTGATGCCTTGGTAGCTCAATTAGTCAGGGGCACCCAACGGTTCGTTTTGGGGTAGATCTGTTCTAGAGACTTAAATCGCCTGAGAAATTCGAATTTAATTCCAGTGAAAAGTAGAGATTTCTTTGGCGAAACCGTCACCTCAGACTTTTGTACAAGAGGAGTTATTAATTCCTTTCGTTTTCGGAAGGACAGATATGTCGTTCAGGGTGTAAAATAAGGTCAGCTAGCATTTTTGGAGAGCTATCAGCAGCTCGGAAATTCGGCGGATAGGATTCTGTTTCCTAAAATTTTCTGTGGCCTAACTTTTCAGCTAAAAACGCCGAACAGAGCAGCCTGTATGAGCTTACACAAATATGCCTTTAAAAAGCTCTGAAACAATCTAAGAAAGCAAAAAATGATATTTCAAGTATTTTGCTAAACTCTTCTCGTTGGGTGCTCATGATTAGTTAGAGCACCACACTAGCAGTGTGAAGGTCATAGGTTTAAATCCTGTCCAAAACCTTGAATTTTCTTTAGGCTTAATCACAATTCCTTTAATTGCATACACCACTTCAAGGTTTATTCTCTTCATTTGATTTCACATTTCTTAAGGTTTTTGGTTGATAAACTTGAGACATAGCTTTCTTCAATACTTACACTCAAGCTTATGTTGAAACAGGTGCAATTTGTTAACTTAATTCTCTTGAATGTTATTTTCTACAACAGAAACCAAAAAGGACTCAGATGAGAGTGAAAAGACAGAGAAAAGTTCAGAAGGTAGCAAAAAGGACGGTCCAAGCTCATCAGAAAAGGTGGATAAAATGTGCAAGTTCATCTACTCACGAGATACGTCAGATCGTATCCGAACTAGAGCTATGCTTTGCCACATTTATCACCATGCTTTACATGACCGATGGTTTGAGGCAAGGGACTTGATGCTCATGTCACATCTACAAGAAACCATTCAACATTCCGACATACCAACACAGGTTTGTTTTATTTGTAACTTAATTCAGAACTTGTTAAATTAAACTGGTTCAGTAAAAACTGCAGGAAAATGCTGTCTTTCTGCTAAACAGTTTTTTCTTGGGGATAGTTTATCCACAGACTCTGAAAAATAATCTTACAACCTTGCATACAGCATTATGAATAGTACCATGGTGGACATGTTGCTGCTTTGTTGAAGTTATATATTGAAATGAAATACCATAGTTACAATGATTGTCAGAACAGAGACATGGTTAAGCCCCAGCTAAAAAGATCAAACATTTGCATTCAACTTGGTGTTGGGTGAACATGTTTTACTGTTAGCCACCTCTCTGAACTTTGCATTTAAAAGGTTTTCCACTGTCCGATGTTTGGGCAAATGTTTACCTGTTTAGCTGCCGAACATTTTGTGTGACAAACACAATCTTGGATGAAAATATTTGATTGTTTAACTGGGGCTTTGATCTGTAGCAACCACGTGTTTCTCATAAGCTTAGTATGTTAGTTACTGAGGCCAGTGTTACACATGTGGTAGATAAAGCAGTAGTTCAACTGATGCTGGAGTAGTCTTGTGTTGAGACTACCTGGTTATCAAGCTGCTGCAGGTTTCATGAGAGTTGGCCACAGAATCCTAACATGTCTAGAGCCTTAGTAAAGAAACACACAGCTCAGTTTGAAGGGAGGATAGCACATCAGTATAAGGCTGTGTGGATACAGAAAATATCCATACCCACGTCAAGGAAGGTTATCAGAAATCCTGATGGAAAGGGGTATCCTAAAAGCCAAATTTTTAAAGTACATGTATGAAGCTAGCCTGGGATTTCCAGAGGGGTGTGGGGTTCAAACCAAGAAACCTTCCAGGTTGGGGGGGGTGGTATTGACATTTTCTGAAACAACCCAAAGATAATGGTACTATAATGGCATCTTAAAAGGGCTGTTTTCCTTCGAGACTTCAGTTGGTACTCTTAACTCCAGTTTCTGTAGCTCTTCCCCAGGGAATGGTTCACTGTATCTTAGAGACATTTTAAGAGGGAGAGGAGAAGGGAGCTTACTGTATTGGCAAGACTTCAGTTGGTACTCTTAACTCCAGTCTCTGTAGCTCTTCCCCAGGGAATGGTTCACTGTATCTTAGAGACATTTTAAGAGGGAGAGGAGAAGGGCATATACTTCATGCTAAGCTCCATATAGTCACCCGGCTAGTGGTCCGGGCGGTGTGTTACTCCTTAGACATCCTCAGCCACCCTTAAACATCCTTAGACAACCTTAGCCACCCTTAAACATCCTCAGACATCCTTAGCCGTACTTAAACATCCTTAGTCATCCTTAGCCGAACTTGAACATCCTTAGACATCCTTAGCCGTACTTAAACATCCTTAGACATCCTTAGCCGTACTTAAACATCCTCAGACAACCTTAGCCGTACTTAAACATCCTCAGACATCCTTAGCCGTACTTAAACATCCTCAGACATCCTTGGCCGTACTTAAACATCCTCAGACATCCTTAGCCGTACTTAAACATCCTTGGTCATCCTTAGCCGTACTTGAACATCCTTAGTCATCCTTAGCCCTACTTAAACATCCTCAGACATCCTTAGCCCTACTTAAACATCCTCAGACATCCTTAGCCGTACTTAAACATCCTCAGACAACCTTAGCCGTACTTAAACATCCTCAGACATCCTTAGCCGTACTTAAACATCCTCAGACATCCTTGGCCGTACTTAAACATCCTCAGACATCCTTAGCCGTACTTAAACATCCTTGGTCATCCTTAGCCGTACTTAAACATCCTCAGACATCCTTAGCCGTACTTAAACATCCTTAGTCATCCTTAGCCGGACTTGAACATCCTTAGACATCCTTAGCCGTACTTAAACATCCTTAGACATCCTTAGCCGTACTTAAACATCCTCAGACATCCTAAGCCGTACTTAAACATCCTCAGACATCCTTTAGCGTCCTTAAACATCCTTAGTCATCCTTTGCCGTATTTAAACATCCTTAGACATCCTTAGCCGTACTTAAACATCCTTAGTCATCCTTAGCCGTACTTAAACATCCTTAGACATCCTCAGCCGTACTTAAACATCCTCAGACATCCTTAGCCGTACTTAAACATCCCCAGACATCCTTAGCCGTACTTAAACATCCTCAGACATCCTTTAGCCTCCTTAAACATCCTTAGTCATCCTTTGCCGTATTTAAACATCCTTAGACATCCTTAGCCGTACTTAAACATCCTTAGTCATCTTTAGCCGTACTTAAACATCCTTAGTCATCCTTAGCCGTACTTTAACATCCTTAGTCATCCTTAGTCGTACTTAAACATCTTTAGTCATCCTTAACTGTACTTAAACATACTTAGACATCCTCAGCTCTATACTTATCCTTAATCATCCTTAGCTAAGGACGTTTAAGCAACGCTGGGGTTGTCTAAGGATGTTTAAGTACGGCTAAGGATGTCTAGGGATGTTTAAGTACGGCTAAGGATGATTACGGATGTTTAAGTTCGGCTAAGGATGACTAAGGACGTTTAAGCACGGCTGAGGATGTCTAAGGATGTTTAAGTACGGCTAAGGATGTCTAGGGATGTTTAAGTACGGCTAAGAATGATTACGGATGTTTAAGTTCGGCTAAGGATGACTAAGGACATTTAAGCACGGCTGAGGATGTCTAAGGATGTTTAAGTACGGCTAAGGATGTCTAGGGATGTTTAAGTACGGCTAAGAATGATTACGGATGTTTAAGTTCGGCTAAGGATGACGAAGGACGTTTAAGCACGGCTGAGGATGTCTAAGGATGTTTAAGTATGGCTAAGGATGTCTAGGGATGTTTAAGTACGGCTAAGAATGTCTAAGTATGCTTAAGGTGTGTAAGGATGCTTAAGTACGGCTAAGGATGTCTGAGGATGTTGAAGTACAGCTAGGGATGTCTAAGGATGTTTAAGTACGGCTAAGGATGTCTGAGGATGTTTAAGTACGGCTAAGGGTGACTGAGGATGTTTAAGTACGGCCAAGGATGTCTAGGGATGTTTAAGTACGGCTAAGGATGTCTAGGGAAGTTTAAGTACGGCTAAGAATGACTACGGATATTTAACTATGGCTAAGGATGTCTGAGGATGTTTAAGTACGGCCAAGAATGTCTAAGGATGTCTAGGGATGTTTAAGTACGGCTAAGGATGTCTAGGGAAGTTTAAGTACGGCCAAGGATGTCAAAGGATGTTTAAGTACGACTAAGGATGACTAAGGATGTTTAAGTACGGCTAAGGATGTCTAGGGATGTTTAAGTACGTCTAAGAACGATTAAGGATGTTTAAGTACGGCTAAGGAAGTCTGAGGATGTTTAAGTACGGCCAAGGATGTCAAAGGATGTTTAAGTACGACTAAGGATGACTAAGGTTGTTTAAGTACGGCTAAGGATGTCTAAGGATGTTTAAGTACGGCTAAGGATGACTAAGGATGTTTAAGGACGCTTAAAGATGGCTGAGGATGATTAAGTACGGCTAAGGATGTCTGAGGATGTTTAAGTACGGCTGAGGATGTCTAAGGATGTTTAAGTTCGGCTAAGGATGACTAAGGACGTTTAAGCACGGCTGAGGATGACTAAGGATGTTTAAGTACGGCTAAGGATGTCTAGGGATGTTTAAGTACGGCTAAGAATGATTACGGATGTTTAAGTACGGCTAAGAACGATTAAGGATGTTTAAGTAGGGCTAAGGATGTCTGAGGATGTTCAAGTACGGCCAAGGATGTCAAAAGATGTTTAAGTACGACTAAGGATGTCTAAGGATGTTTAAGTACGGCTAAGGATGTCTGAGGATGTTTAAGTACGGCCAAGGATTTCTGAGGATGTTTAAGTACGGCTAAGGATGTCTGAGGATGTTTAAGTATGGCTAAGGATGTCTAAGGATATTTAAGTACGGCTAAGGATGTCAAGGGATGTCTAAGTTCGGCTAAGGATGTCTGAGGATGTTTAAGGGTGGCTAAGGTTGTCTAAGGATGTTTAAGGGTGGCTGAGGATGTCTAAGGATGTTTAAGTACGGCTAAGGATGTCTAGGGATGTTTAAGGGTGGCTAATGATGGCTAAGGATGTTCAAGTACGGCTGAGTGAGTAGACCGCCTGGACCCCGGGATATCTGGGTGACTATATGGTTCGGGTGACTATATGGAAGCTTAACATGAACTACTTGCCAGGAGAAGGGAGCTTACTGTATTGGCAATGCACATACTTCTTGCAACAACAACAATAACACTGGCACTGCAACAACAACAGCACTTGCACTGATGCTGCTTAAAGCCTGTACAGACAGGGCGGTCAATGTAAAGGCCTTCAAGTTGAATGCTAACACTGCTTCATTAGGTAGTAAGTTCAATCCTATGCTCTTGTAGCCCTTTGAAAGAAAGGCTGGCTGAAAACTACGACATTGGAATTGGGCTGATGGCAATAATAATAGTAATAATAATAATAATAATAATAATAATAATAATAACAGTTTTTACATACGCATTTCGAGCGCCTCAATACATTTACAAGATAAAAATATTAAAACCTAATTTACTAAACGTTCAAAAAAATAATTAATAGATGGTACATTCATTAATAGAGCCTAGTGGATCAAAATCAGTACTGGTTGCTATGGTCAAGGAGATGCAGTTATTTCACAGAAGGGGGATTTGTCATATTTCATTTGTGTTGTTTGTTACTTTCAGATTCTATACAACAGAACTATGGTGCAGCTTGGCCTGTGTGCATTCAGGCATGGTATGATCAAGGATGCTCACAATGCCTTGCATGATGTGCAGTCCAGTGGAAGAGCAAAGGAACTTCTTGCACAGGTATGCAGTGTAACTCCTGTCCTTACAAGAGTGTCAGAGTACAGTTTAGACAATATAAAAAAATGTCCCTTGGGAGAAAGAGTTGAAAAATAAACAGCTCCACAGAGAAGGGTTGCTCAATTGTTTTCCTTTGAATGTCACTCTGTAGGATATTATCCACTGGTGTGAACATCAAGACAGAATAATGAACAATACTACAGCAACGTACTACACAGTTAACGTTTCAGTTGAGTGGTCACACTTGAGGATTTCATCCGTAGCCTCGAAAGTTAGAACCACCTTGTACAGCATAATAAACAGCACCACAGGAAAGTACTGCTCAGTAGCTTTCATTTGAAAGGTCATGCTGAAGGATTTCATCCACAGACTCAAAGTTAGAACTGCCTTGTACAGCATAACAAACAGAACCACAACAGGATACTATTGAAGAGCTTTCATCTGAAGTCGCACTTTGGGATTTTATTTATTTGAATAGTTGCAATTTAGAGTTTTACTTACGTGTTTGAATAGTCACACTTTAGGATTTCATCCGTGACCTGGAAAGACTTGACTCCATTATTTGACAGGATCAGTAATAGAGTACCTTTTGTTCATTTTCAAGGGTTTAATGCAACAAAGGCAGTATGAAAGAACCCCAGAACAAGAGAAAATTGAAAAGAGAAGACAGGTATGTTGTGGTGTAGTCCATGCGGTAAAATGAATCTTAATCAGTTAATAATGTTTACATGTCGAATCTCAATAATTAGGTTTTTTCTTTCTATGCTAGGTTCCATTTCACATGCACATAAACCTGGAGCTACTGGAGTGTGTTTACTTAACATCAGCAATGTTAATTGAAATCCCATGGATGGCTGGTATGTCTGTAGCTCACAATTACCTTTGTTAAGTGCTTAGGTAATCCAGATGCTTCCACTTTAACAAGCCAGCTTCTTTGTTAAGTACTGCTCCTGTAACTGTCAAGTCCCTTGTCACTGAGAAATAGAATTTTAGTCTGGCTTTTTGAAAGTGCATTAATTTTGCATTAATCCAGTTTTAAAAGTTGGCCAGAGTTTTTGTTTCTCTTATTTAAATCACTCCACCTGTTAACTTTAAGCTCCAGCTTGAAAGTAACCAATTGAAAAAAAAAATAAAAATATTGTGTTGTTCCAGAAATTTTCCATACTCCCCCCACGGAGGGTTTTTGGTTTGAACCCCAACACCCCTCTGGAAATTCCAGTTTAGCTTCATACTTTCCTTTAAAATTTTAGGTAATAACCCCCCCCCCTTCTCGGAATTTCCAATGACCCTCCTTGGGGAGGGTATGGATATTTTCTGGAACCACACAATTTGGAATAGAATTTACATTCCTTGGTTACTAAATTTTTAAACATGCATGACAGCAATACATAGGTCAATGGAGAAAAACTAGGGCAAAATAGGAAGGGAAATAAAATGTCCCATCCAATCTTCTGGAACAGGTGGGGCAATAAAATTATCTTGTATGTTCCAACAGGAAAATCCATCTGCCACCTAAATACCTGTAGCTAAAAACAAAAATTAGATTTAGTTATCTTAGAATAAGCAATTGAGAAAGTGTCATGGCAAGTACAGATCCAAGTTAGAGAAGTTTTCCCTTGGTAAAGCTTAAATTTTCTTTGAGCCTTAAAGAAGGCACAAATTGCACAGAACACACAAAAAGTGGGAATTTCACGCATGAACGCTCAACTTCAAATATTCATTGACTAGTTCATTCTTCGATTTCATTCTTCAAAAAATTTAGCGATTCTTTGAAACGTGGATTCTATATTCGAAACACTATTTTAGTTATTTGAAATTTTTTTTGTTACATCGTAATAATAATTCAAACTTTCCGAACAGAACTGAAAAGTTAGTTTTTTTAGCTCAATTTTCCGGTATGTCACGCGTGATATTTTTATTGTTTTCAAGCCGGCGCAAAAAAAATGGCGAGAACATAAAGCCGACAAAAATAACCCGTAAAGAGAAAATCCTTAGAAAGAAAATCCAAAGGAGTCTCTAATTTTAACAAGGCAACTTATTCTTTGGCTGGAGGTTTCGTGGATTAATCGGAATCCGCAGAAAATATAAACAACAGCCGCCACAATTTTAAACCTGTAACGGTTTTCGCCGCGGTTTGTTGCGGTCTACATAGGTTTGTACATGCTCGGAACATGAAAGTTAAGGTTTCCTAACTCCAAATGGCAAGAAATTCGCGTGGGAGCCTTTAGGATCCTGGTAAACCTTTGCCTTCTAATGCAAGGAACGAGTAAATCTTTGCCTTCTAATGCAAGGAACGAGTAAACCCTTGCCTTTTAATGCAAGGAATGAAATCGTTAACCTTTTCAATGCTGGATTGGGGTTGTCAGATATTCCACGGAACACGAGAGTGCCAAAAGGAGCTGTTCATAAAATTGTCCGACACTATTCAGTCCACGCGACAACTCAACCATTTTCTTGTTTTCTTGTGGAGGTTAAGATCCTTGATAACGGATGACATCCCTGAAGTAACTGATTAGCACTTCTTCCGAGTGTGCCATGTAGACGATTTCTGATGTCACGTGTGACCTTTTGAAGAATCGATTTCGTTCATCGAAAAAAAATCATTATCTTTCAATCTATCTACAAGAATACGTTTATCCAATTAAAGAAAGGAATGCGCACGTGAAGAATGCAATCTTCATTAAATGGCCGTTCATGCGTGAAGCGCGTTGACTGTAAAACACAATACATTAGTAGAACACAAGGAACTGCTAACATGCATAAGTTGAAACAAGATTAAAGCCCACCAGAATGGTTGAAAGCACAAATGTACGTAAACTTGTGTAACTTTATATCTGTTCTTGTTTTCAGCTCATGCATACGATTACAGACCTCGTATTTTTAGCAAAAGCTTCCACTACCAGTTACGACAAAGTGAAAAGCAAACCTTAGTTGGTTAGTAGAAGTAATATATATATTTATAAGTTCTTTTGCTTTGGATTCTGTGAGGTTGTGTTTATGAAATTATTAGCAGTTGGTTACAATTGAGATACTGTGATACTTGTGGGTATAGAAATACATGTACGTGGATTTTTGGTACTACATTTCCCATGAAGTTGCTTTCAAACAGTGAACTTGAGCTTCCAACTTTGTTTCCCAGACTCGCAAATTTTGGAAAGGTAGTCCTTTCACACAACAAACTTCCACAAAAGCACACTTGCTGCTTATAAAGGCCTTTGTTTCCACCACCTACTGTTTGTCTCACTCCTTCATGTCAATTCTTGTTGGACTAACATTTATGTCATTTATGCCAAATGAAAGGTTGCCAACACTAAAAGTTGTCAGCCAGCTAAAGAGTAGAAACTAATATCAGTCCAATTGCAATTGAACAATGTTTTGTTTGGTTGTTGATTTGACTGTCATATTGTCGGTCCATTCTTGTATAATTTGTTCAATTGTCTGTTAGGCTTTCCTTCATTTAAAATTGCCAGCTGTTATTTGTTTGTGATTTGTTGCTGGACTGTTCATGAGCTGTTAGTAAGTTACTTTCAGCCAACAAACTGCCAACAATCAGGCGACAAAATTGTGGAAGAGCTGTTCTTCCAGCAGTTTTCCATTGGCTTGCTAAATGTTTTCGTGGTGTTTACACTAGAACATGTTTGCAAACTTCAGTTATCCTGTTAAGAGTGCTTCTTGAGAAACAAAAGAAAAAATTATACACATGTCCGACAGCATACCACTGCTCAGATCTAATAAAGGTCATTGTTAATGTATGTTTTTTCAACTGTGATTATAAGATTTCTTTTTGGTATTTCAGGTCCTCCAGAGAGCATGCGTGAACATGTAGTGGCTGCCTCCAAAGCCATGAAGAAAGGAGACTGGAGACAGTGCAGGGACTACATTTTAGCTGTTAAGGTATACATGTAGCAAAGATGCAGGCGAACTCTTACTGACATAGATACATTGGAAACTGGATAATGATATTATCCAGGTGGATATCACTAAATAACAGATCTGATTGCTTACAATGTATATTTTACATTTAAATTAGTGGCGTGCAACTTTTTTTCCTTGATAGGTGTGGAAATTATTCCGCCAAACAGATCAAGTTCAAGAAATGCTCACAAGGTTAAACTCAACTAATTATTTTTTTAATGGATTCTTTGCTATTAGTGAAATATATTTCACATATTAATGTACATACAGTTAAATATTTGTTGGGAGGGTGGAGTCTGTCCCAGTGCCACTAGCCCCCTGATGGGTAGGCATCTCTCTCCCTTGTGCCTATGGAGGTTAGGATGTAAAGAGACTTCCAGCTGGTATCTCAGACTAGGCTTCACTTTTGTTTTATTTTCTGAGATTCGAATGTCAAATTGGCCAACAGTTTTATTCATTCCTACATTGGCTCTTTAGTGACCTTATGTTTTGTTTGTGGATTTTGAAGGAAAATCCAAGAGGAGAGCCTGAGAACTTATCTGTTCACATACAACAGCGTCTACGATTCACTGAGGTAATGTAAAATCACCAGTTAGATTTAAACATTGAACCGCATAATTTTGTGCCAAAAGAGCAAGTGGCATATTTTACATTGAACTTCAAATTTTGTGATTTAAAGGAGGAGTGGAGTATATATACATCTGTGTACAGGTCAAAGTAAAATAAAAAAATCAACTATGTATATTTAACGGTATTTTGTAATCACCAAGCATTCTTTTTGTTGGAAAACCTCTGGAAATTGGAATTCAGATTTTTGTCCCTTTTCTCCCTATTGTTTCTCCTTCAAGAAAGTATTACTGAGAAAACATTCTAACATGAAGCCTGTGTTGTTGTTATGTGCAGTTTGTTCACTTTGGCCGAGATGTTTGAATTACCTCCTGCTGTTGTACACAGCACCATCAGCAAAATGATCATTAATGAGGAATTACAGGTTTGTAAGTGATACAGTTACACTCCCAGCAGGTACATGTATCACAAACTTTGTCCACATTATGAGCTTGACAATGGGCTGAGACCAAGAAGTTTGTCTGTGATGATGAGGTGTCTGTATGAAGGAAAATCGCTTACTATAATAAAAATTCCTGAATGGGACTGGCTATCACCAACCATGATTTGAACATTAATTGGACAGTGTACTCGTTATGCCTAAGTAATTGGACAGTACGCATCAGAGCACACTCTTTAATGGCTCAGTTGCACTTGAGTAAGTTCTTTTTTTAATGTATCTTGCAATTAAAACTGTTGTCTATTCCTTCTCCAGAACGTTTTAAAACTTGCAGCATTTTTTTATATCAAGGCTTTGCTTTAAGAAAGAGTGACAGGGTGCCCAAAGGCTCCCAGCCATGAAATCTGTGGTGCCCAGCCCTTAATCATTATGCAAAAAAATAAGTTTTTGAGTTGCTCAAAGGCAGAAGTTAGTAGCCTGAGGCCCAGCAGAGCACAGCCCTGTATGTTTTGCATGCAAATGGTGAGCAAGTATTTAAACTTTGATGTACGTGGGTCAGATGGCATCATAAGTTATCCGTAAGCATGTCTGATTCAACAAAGTTTTACTTCCTAAATGGGGGGGACAGGGGGGGTTAAACCTCCCAATTCCCGTACCCTTTAATCCCGGTTCCCGCCCTGTATTTTTTGGCTCCCGCCCCTTTGCATTTTTCGATTGCAAAATATTGCACAATGTTGCGAAATTTTCCCTTTTTCTCCCGCTTCCCGCCACCTTGGGGATCCCGCTTCCCGCCCCCTCTTCTCCTGCCACCCATACACCTCCCGCCCCCTTTTCTCCTGGTCTCCCACCCCCCTGTCCCCCCCACTAAATGGGCCCTAAAGTGGGGATTGTCTTATCACACTGGTCTCTCTCTGCCCTTGTTACAGACAGCTAGAAAACACCCCTATACCTGAAAACACCCTTTTCCCCTGATGAAGAGCCCCCGCCTTATTGAATGACACTTACCTAATTCTACTGGTGCAACTAGCTAGTTGCTAGCAACTAGCCTGTTCCAGGCTCCGAGATAGTAGGCAAAGCGTGAATTGAGAAAAAGAGCGCCAAAAAAAGCGAAGGGCCTGGGCAGAGACACCACCCCCATTTTTCCAGACCCCGTGCGTCTTATTTTCGTGCTCCCTTTCTAATTTTCATGCCGTCCCAACTATCTGAGAGCCTGGGGGAGGCTACTAGCAACTAGCTGGCACAGTTCACGAGATACTCTCTCCTCGAAGATGTTCCGGCCTATTTTTAATAGTTCACTAGATGTTCAAAGTAAGATCAACACATTGTTTGCTGTTGTTGCTGACACATGTCACAGGTTTCTGAGAGCACTGAGTAAGGATTGAAAAGTTGTGTTGATGTTTTAAACTCTCTCTCCCCAGGCCTCTTGGGATGAACCAACTCAGACAGTTGTGATGCACCGAGGAGCAGAGCCTTCTCTTCTTCAGAGCCTGGCACTACAACTGGCTGACAAGGTAATATTAATAAGGAGTTAACTTCCCAGTGCTCTGGTGAACCTTATGGACTTCGCAGGCCAGAGCAAAGCACCACAGTCATCATCACGTCCTCCAGAATTCTTTTTTTTTCTGATCTGTGAGCGATAACTCTCCATCGAGCATAGGTTGAACAGCAGTGTTGACAGATGTACTTTCTTTGTGGATCTTATTTTCTTGTTCTGGAAGTCTTGTTTGTTGAAATTCTGTTTGTCTCTGTCTGCAAACCTTACAGTGTTCATAATTTTGTTCCATTTTTTGAATAAGATGCAAGTTGAACAACATTTGGACGAAACACTCAAATCCTGTGATATTCTGTGTGGCTATTTGCACTTTTCCATTGTCACTTTGTCTTTGTGCTGCTGTACACTGTGCACACATGCTGGATCCCAATTTTTTTTTAATTTAAATTTTGTTTTGTCTCTCTCCGTTTTTGGACAGTTTAGTTTTGCTAACGAAAAATAGTATTCTTTGATGTCCAAATGATAAGTTAAGGTGGAGAGTGAAAAGCAAGTAAAAAAAACTATGACAATGGGATTTCAGGCTTGAAATGTGATAAATTTAATTGATATAGCATAAACACTGCGTTCTTTATTACTAGGTCAGCACGCTGGTTGAAAACAATGAACGTATTTATGACACAAGACATGGAGGATTTGTGCAGTTCAAGGACAGGCAAGGTATGCTGCTTACCAGTGGATAAAACTGGCTCACTGATCTGTCTGTAGCTAGGCACCTGCAGATCACAGGAATTGTATTGTGGATTGAGCATGACTTTACAAATCTAACCAGCACATTTAAATTATCATATATCACACCAATGTAAGAAAGCCTCCTTCATAAATGGTCAACAACAGCAGGGTCAAAGGCTTTGAGAAAGAGACTTGTTTTTTATTAAATCTCGCAGTCAGTTTCGCCAAGTGGTTTGGTTTTACAGAAAATTTAAAAACAATTATTGTGTATGCAGTATTTTGACATGCAAATATGCAGATATTATTGACTGACTAAATTTTGACATGAGACAGTTATGTTCTCAGCGCTTCAGTTGTTTTGAACTAACTAAATCTGAAGTTTCTGTACTATGTTCCTCTCTATTTTTAATGGAAAATTTAGGGTATATGTGGCAACATAATGGTAAAGGTATATTGGTATACCTCTAACAGATCAGGATGTCATCTCAAGGCCCATGTTTTATAATGTATAACCCCTCAGCATGTGGAAAAATACCACTGGCCATTGCAACTTGACAGCAGACCAAGCTTCTATTAAGTAAACTAATGTTTAAGCCCTAGCACATATTTCGAGTCGTTTACAGTAAGTAGAACGATGAAGTATAGGGTGTATAGCCATGATTTTTTCCTCTGGTTTTCCTTGCCTTGTCTTGTTTGTGCTTTAATTTTGCTCATTCAATCAAATTTCAAATCTCTTTAGGGCAAGGCCGCTATCGCCGTCAAAACCAGCAGCATTTTGATCGACAAGATAGGCCTGAAAAACAGGACAGACAGGATAGATACAACTGGCAAGAGAGATACGGACGACAGCATGAGAGGTCTTACCAGCAACAGACAACACAGTCATCTTACTGAAGTAAAAACAGGTTTATCCTGTTGTGACAGTTGCAGAAGGGCGAATACTCATCAGGACAATTTTGCACTTTTGCTGGCTTCAAAGACCTGTGGGTCAGTAGATTGTACCCTCCTTCAAGATCATAACTTTACAAATATTATATTCCAAGTTGTGACAATAAAATATGAAAGGAAGTCCAAAAGTGTGTCCTTTTGATAAGAATTGCTGCAACACATTATTAAGACTCAACGAAGACATTATGTGTTACTTGTTAGATTCAGATATGTGTTCAACTGTTTAGACTCAATGAAGATATGTGCCACTTCTGCTTAGTACGCCTTTCAATAATGTGCAACTTTTAAGTTCAAGACAGAACAAAATTAATGCTCATGTTTCATTACTGCCATCAATTGTTTTAGTGGAAGTCTCAAAAACCAAGAAGACTAGTTGTGGGGTTCAAGAGGTCACGTTTGTTTGTTTTGATTGGTGGATTTTGATTCACTTTTTGTCAATATAATATTGATCGACTGCAGTTGAAAATGCCATTGTTTGTTAAGTTTCCAAGTTCAGAGTTTGAGTGTTATTGAACAATGCACTAAGTGTGAGACTCTGTGCTGTTTCTGTTGACCTTTTAAGCCCCGTTGTGATCGGACTTTTGTTTCTCCTTGTAAGAACAGTGCATGTTCAAACACACAGGTGATAACAATTAGGAAAGATGAGTTGGCTTGATGTGTACAAATGTGAACGTCTTTCATCTACTACTATAAGAAAATCAGTCATTATGACAAAGGAGTCGCACTTAGAAAACCATTCTTGTTGGCATATGACAAAGGAGTCGCACTTAGAAAACCATTCTTGTTAGCATATTTAAAATATTGGCAAAACAAAAAAAATTCGTTCTATTAAATAAGGATGCCACTAGCGAGAATTTGTAGGTTGATACAGGGCTTACAGGTTTAAGTTTGGTTTTACAGAGACCCTCCTTTCAAAGCAGGATTAATCAGTTTGATGCTGCCTTTGTGACTTACCAATGTTCTGTCTCCAGGCAACTTGTCAGATTTTACACCAATGCAGCGGTCCCTATAAACTGTGTCTGATTATGTCTTAGACTGAAAATGCAATATGCCTGTTAGTAAGTTATATCACCCATGGAGAGACTTGCTTCGATGAGTCCCTGGTGTTAAACCCTGGGTTAAAACTGCCCTCTTCTACAAGAGGACAGTGGGCTGTAATGTCTGGCATGGTGAGAGAGCTATGATTGGCGAACCTGCGAAGAATGAGACGGTCGGGGAGGCTGTAGGTGTGCTTTGTACCTCTGCCACTTGTACAGTGGAACCTTGATTTAATGAACCTCTATATAACAAAGTCCTCGGTATAACGAACTATATTTTTCAGCCCAGTAATAGTGTAATGTATGGAAAAGAACCTCGATATAATGAACCCTTGATATAACGAACCAATTTCCCCAGTCCCTAGGCACTTGGTTGAATCGAGGTTCCACTTTATAATGAGGCATCATCCTACTCTCACACCAAAAACCACAAAGTGCATCTTCTAGTTTGTTTTTTTTTTGTCTCGTGGAGATAGTGAGACGCACTCCCTCCCATTTTTTTCACACTTCTCGTTTTTATCATCTAATTCATGGTGTCATTAAATTCTCAAGTAACCATTACGTGATCCTCCTCAGAATATAATTGTATATTTGTATATTGTCAAGGAGATTGGTGACAGCTCAAATTGTCAACAATAGGTGTGCTGTCTTTGTACCATTAAATTCAGGTCATTGAGATTTTCAGTTTATGAGAATATTTAGGAAGATCAATACAGGTACATTTACCACCAAAACAAAGTGACCAACATCTAAATTCTCAGAACAATTTCAATGCATAATAGCCATTTTCACAATTAACTTTTCTGATTTGCATTGTGGATGTGTGGCGATTTCAGGTAAAACTGCAAAATTGCCTGAAATTGCCTCACATCCACGTTCAAATACATGGTTATGCAAATGAACAGTTAGTGAAAAACGGCTATTTGTCAAACATGATAAGAATAATAATTGTTAATCATAACCTGGGGATATTGTCTTGATGTACCACCCAATTCTCGTGATAACTCTCATTTAAGCAAAAGTCATTCAGTAGGGAGAAAATAAATTTTGATCTCGGAAATTAGAGGCTCAATCAACTTTCCGAGTAGCCACGTGATTTCTTCAGAGGGAAAACAAAAAACTGACTACGCGACTCCTAAAAACTTCATCTGAAAATTTATTGAAGTCACAGAACTTGGGAGCACTCGTGCCCCCCTACACTTTTTTACAGTTTCCATGTTTTTATACAGATGGAAACTACCCTGATATTCATACAGTCTTTGCTAAGAAATCTTAAAAAATATATTTACATGAATTTAAACTAATTCTTCAATGTTTCTTTTAAAGCGGTTTTAAAAACCCCCTATCTGATGCAATGCTAATTTCAAGAACAATAAAGGGCCCTTACACTTGAGTTTATCACTGTTAATTATTGCTATGTTGTACACATGCTTGTGTGCAGTAGCCAGTGCTATGATGTAAAAATATTTGTCATTGATTTAACTACCAAGCCCCAGCAATCATCAACATCAAATTTTTGTACATCATATGAGTACATTTATGACACATACAGGTCAGGAGAATTAAGGAACTTGTCACCAACGATGAATTTTGTTGATGTTTAAACAAGTTCTTCCAACTAGTACTCAACAAAATGTATGAGGACCAGTAAGGAGAATTTGTATGTAAAAGATGCTGGGACTTGAAAGGGTGAATGTTTTACCTAGAAAACCTGTGTGGCTCATGCATGTTTCCACTCAAAAAAATTATAATCTTCAAATTAAAAAACTTTGGTTCATTATTGATTTTATAAACAAAAAACTGTGCTACTCCCAGACTCCCACCTACCCACCCACTAGCCTGCGTACCCACTAGCCTGCGTAGCAGGCGTAAACGGGGAAGGAGAGCGAGAACGCGGGAGAAAAATGGGTTTCTGGGAGCTCCTTCTCCAAACAAGCTTACCCACCCACCCACTCAAACTTCCAATGGAACCTGCCCTTTATCTTTTTGAATACTGGATATGACACTGTAGAAATTCATGATATTGTTGTCATATTAGCAAAGTAATTACATCTAATTTTTTTGTAAATCCCGGGATGTACAAAATTTATCTCTATTTTATTTCCATTTTAAATCTAGAGCCCGGCGAAACGATCAAACACTTTTGTCCTACATCGTGTTGGATGAACATGTCTTACTGTTTAGCCGCCTCTCTCAACTCTGCGTTTGTTTTTCCGTTGTCCGATTTTTAGTCAAAGATTGTTTGCCCGTTTAGCCACCGAATCTTTTCGTGTGACAAACACGATGTTGGACGAAAATGTTTGACCCTTTAGCTGGTGCTTAACCACTTTTCTCCTATTACTAAAGGTCTCTAGAGCTAAGCTTCTAAGCTTTTAGGATCGAAGTTTTTTCTGCTCTCTCGTGATTGGCTAATTAGGGAATAAAATGCAGACTGCAGAGGAAACAAGACTGAACTGCTGACCGCTGAGGAAACAGAGTGAAATTCAGTTGCTGATTGGCTTTTTTTTTGTAATGCTGACTGCAGTGGAAACACGTTGGTTGTGCATTTGTGATTGGTTGATTTTGATCCGAAATGCCGACTGCAGAGGGAACACGCTGCGTGTGCGTTTGTGATTGGTTGATTTTGATCCAAAGTGCTGACTGCAGAGGGAAAAAAGTTTTCGTTTTTTTATCCCGGTTCTTTGACATCTTTCAACCGAGTTCAACAATTTTCCACTTTTGCTGATTTTTTTCTGTGTTGGCAAGAAAATGACATTCAATGGAGGAAAGCTGAAACGTCATTTCAACTGACTGGAAAAAAAGTCAGGTGATGTTTTTCAAATATCTTTGTGTTCTTATTAGGTGTAATTTTGTGGTGTAAATAATAAAATATTCTTGTGTCATTGAAATTTGTTGTGGACTTTCTTGTTCATTTTCATTTGCACTACATCGCACTGACGCGCCATAAAGTATGCGTACAATTTTCCCGCAATTTTAAGCTTAAGTTTAACCAAAATAGCACCAGAGTTTAGCTTATAAACTATTAAGTTGAAAAAATTGTCTTTAATACTAATAAAAGATTGTAGTTTTTGGTGTACGTGCTTTACCCAAGAGCTCTTTACCTTTATCGGTTATTTGGTTATCAGCGAGGTTTAATGTTTTTAGTTTACTCTGCTTTAGTGCTTCAGACAAATGTTCTACGCCTTTATCGGTTATTTGGTTACCAGCGAGGTTTAATGTTTCTAGTTTACTCTCCTTTAGTGCTTCAGACAAATGTTTTACGCCTTTATCGGTCATTTGGTTATCAGTGAGGTTTAATGTTTCTAGTTTACTCTGCTTTAGTGCTTCAGACAAATGTTTACGCCTTTATCGGTCATTTGGTTATCAGTGAGGTTTAATGTTTCTAGTTTACTCTGCTTTAGTGCTTCAGACAAATGTTTTACGCCTTTATCGGTCATTTGGTTACCAGCGAGGTTTAATGTTTCTAGTTTACTCTGCTTTAGTGCTTCAGACAAATGTTTTACGCCTTTATCGGTCATTTGGTTAAGTGAGGTTTAATGTTTCTAGTTTACTCTGCTTTAGTGCTTCAGACAAATGTTCTACGCCTTTATCGGTTATTTGGTTACTCCTGAGGTGTAATGTTTTTAGTTTACTCTGCTTTAGTGCTTCAGACAAATGTTTTACGCCTTTATCGGTCATTTGGTTAAGTGAGGTTTAATGTTTCTAGTTTACTCTGCTTTAGTGCTTCAGACAAATGTTCTACGCCTTTATCGGTTATTTGGTTACTCCTGAGGTGTAATGTTTTTAGTTTACTCTGCTTTAGTGCTTCAGACAAATGTTCTACGCCTTTATCGGTCATTTGGTTAAGCGAGGTTTAATGTTTTTAGTTCACTCTCCTTTAGTGCTTCAGACAAATGTTCTACGCCTTTATCGGTTATTTGGTTACTCCTGAGGTGTAATGTTTTTAGTTTACTCTGCTTTAGTGCTTCAGACAAATGTTCTACGCCTTTATCGGTTATTTGGTTACCCCAGAGGTTTAATGTTTCTAGTTTACTCTGCTTTAGTGCTTCAGACAAATGTTCTACGCCTTTATCGGTTATTTGGTTACCCCAGAGGTTTAATGTTTCTAGTTTACTCTGCTTTAGTGCTTCAGACAAATGTTCTACGCCTTTCTCGGTTATTTGGTTATGTCCGAGGTTTAATGTTTCTAGTTTACTCTGCTTTAGTGCTTCAGACAAATGTTCTACGCCTTTATCGGTTATTTGGTTATCAGTGAGGTTTAATGTTTCTAGTTTACTCTGCTTTAGTGCTTCAGACAAATGTTCTACGCCTTTCTCGGTTATTTGGTTATCAGTGAGGTTTAATGTTTCTAGTTTACTCTGCTTTAGTGCTTCAGACAAATGTTCTACGCCTTTATCGGTTATTTGGTTTTCAGCGAGGTTTAATGTTTCTAGTTTACTCTGCTTTAGTGCTTCAGACAAATGATTTACACCTTTATCGGTTATTCGGTTACCCCTGAGGTTTAATGTTTTTAGTTTACTCT
Source organism: Siderastrea radians (assembly GCA_964017195.1). Taxonomy (NCBI): domain Eukaryota; kingdom Metazoa; phylum Cnidaria; class Anthozoa; order Scleractinia; family Rhizangiidae; genus Siderastrea; species Siderastrea radians. The sequence goes on along the minus strand of OZ024897.1, from coordinate 35,813,152 downwards.
GCTTTAGTGCTTCAGACAAATGTTCTACGCCTTTATCGGTTATTTGGTTACGTTCGAGGTTTAATGTTTCTAGTTTACTCTGCTTTAGTGCTTCAGACAAATGTTCTACGCCTTTATCGGTTATTTGGTTAATAGCGAGGTTTAAGCTGCTAGTGAGTTTATCATTGTTAGCTAATTTAGCGATTTCCTCACAGCCGAGCGGTCCAATATTGTTTCCCAGCAAATTCATGCATGATATTCCCTTAGTATTCTGAAGAACGTGAACTAAAGCTGTACAGTCAACAGGTGCGAGGCTACAGGCACTAAAATCTACAGCATTAAAATTAATCTCCGCTAATTTTTCTTCTATTACTGAATTATTTACATTGGTCTCATTCAAACACTTACACAAGTTCAGTGCTAAATCTTTGTCCTCCTCGGCCGGCCAACAGGTCAGTGTGCGTGGCTCTGAATCTTCACTCGTCTCATCCCAGATGCCGGTCAGTTGTCTTTCGTTTTTCTCTTCTGTCTTCGCGGGAAGCAGGTCGGTAAAGATGTGTGTCAGGGGCACTTCTCGTTCTTGAAGCAGTCCAGCAATGAACTGTGTTACCACAGCCCATTTACCGTCTCTTATTTTATCAGAAACAAATGTTCTTAACTCTTCGTCATTTAGTGTATCGGTCAAATGTTTTGCGGCCATGAACTCTTGAACGGTTAGGTGAGTGAAACAAAATTGTTGTTCGCGCGGTGCAAATGGTGAAGGTCCGGCTCGATCAGGTAAACGATGCAGCAGGCCACAATCCTCGAGTCCCTGGACTTCTCCTGGTCCAAATATAAGCTTTCCTTTCTCAATCCCTTCGAAAGCGATTTTTCCCAGTCTCTCAAACACACCTTGCACTCGGGAGGGTAACTCATGGAATTGTTTACAAACAAACTGATCACAGTCAGTCTCAGAGTAGCGATATTGTTCATTATGTCGGCAGAAGAAAATTTTGATGGCGATACTGTATATCTCGGTAAGCTTCGTGGGAAGGCGGGAAGGACCCCAGGTACGTAGGACATGAAACAAGCACGAACAGATTATGAAAAGATTTACAGGAATGTATGATAATGAAAAGAGGTTTAAGTTTGTGCTGATGTGCTGCCATATTGTTTCTTTGGCTCCATCAGCGTCGTGATCATCTTTCGTGAATTTCTCTACATAATCTTCCACTCGCTCGGATGTAAATCCATGTATTTCAACTGTTCTATTAAAATTGAGGCGTTTCACACACGACACAGCAGTTGGCCTTGTTGTTGTGATTAGTGTTGCTCCGTCTAATAGTTCTCGGTTCGCGATTTTGTTGTAGAGGGCATGGAGAGGCATCTTCTCTTCTTCTGTGGTGTTCTTGTGAACCTTCGATATTTCTGAATTTGCAGAAAATTCGTCAACCCCATCAAACATCAAAAGAACTTGATTTGGATTTTGGCGGATGTATTCCCAGACCACATCATTAAGATTTGTTGGATATTCTGAGGCACACAGCAGTTCCCGAAGGTTCAGTTCAGTCCGTTCGGAAAAGCGCCTGAATTTCAGAAAAAAGCCACATCATAATGTTTTTCTAAATTGTCCGTTGCCCAGTCTCGAAGAAGCTTAGTGCAGAATAATGTTTTCCCGATGCCTGGGCGACCAACGACGAGAATATTTTTGTGTGTAGCATCAATAATATCTTCTGGTCTTGTAAACTCAGGTATATTCTCATTGGGTGGGTACACTCTGAGTTGCTCCCGCCTATCTGTGGGAAAGTTATATTCAGCCCTGCCTTCTTGAATCTTCAGTTTGGTATAGATATGGTCCATATCTAGATCTTTAGGCTTTGGGCATTCACCTCCTGGACTGGGACGATTGATAGGTTGTTTAAGATCTGCAGGTTGCTCCGTGCCTTTCTTGACTCGGTTCTTCATGGACTGGATGAATGCTTGCAGTTCTGCACTCAGTGAAGGTAACAGAGGTAGTTGCTGCGGATCAGTTGGTGGTTTGGCTTTCAGATGATCAGCAAAAAACTGTTCGTCTTCCATAAACTTTTCCCCCCACTTTCTTGCTCTAGACAGGATCAAAACAATCTCAATAAAAACGAGACAAACAAAAATTCCATTGACCACGCTGATGGCATTAATCCAGAAAGTTTTCTTAGATGCTCTCTGGTTATGACACTGGAAGACTTGTGTAACTGGTGTGATGTTGGTAGATGGAGTGACCGAATTATTGCCTGCTGTCGGCATTAATTCACACTTAAAGTTTGAGGGAAAATTATTCCCATAGAGTACTTGGGTTTGAAGAACGATGAAAAGGATCCCGAAAGAAATTCTTAAGACAAGCTGGGAAACGTAAGCGATGAACAGTCCGCGAGGTTTTCGTCCGCGTCGGTTTTCTTGTTGATCCTGACTACGTTCAGCATCGAGTTCATCAACTCTTGACTTGACACTTTGTGAGTAAATCACAGACACAATCGCGATGACAGAGAAGTTAGCGATGATGAAGCCGTAGACAGGAATACCGAGTTTGTTGTATAGCTCCTCGTATTGCTCAAAACACCTCCCTTCAATGAGGTCTTTGCTGCTTTTGACTCCACAACTGAAGTCAAATCTTGATTCGCTGTTTTCGGTGTCCGCAAAGATTCCAAACAGAGTTACTCCAAACAGGATCCAAAAGATTATTCCAACAAAACTGAACTTGTTAAAACTTTTAGTCGTCAAGAGTTCTTTTAGAGATTCCATTCTCTCTTGAAGCTTACTATTTGATGTACACTGAGTAATACTCTCATAATCTGCTTTCAGAGTGACGCGAGGTGGGGCTTTTATTCTGATCCCAAGACACATTGCATTGAATATACTCTTTAACCCGTAAACCGAATGTCGTGGGAAAGTGAACTTTCTTTGTACTAGGAATTTCCGGTTAACGTGATGCGTAGGTTTGTGCACGTGATTTGGAATGTTTTTAAGATTCTTTCGGTTCACGTTTGATTTTACCTGTGGACGGAATAAAGACCAGAATCATACCGTCGCCAGTATCGCTTTGACACAAGCATGTTCCTTCTTTTTCAACTACTCCGATAGGTGCTTTTCAACTTTTAAAGTGGGGTTTGGATAAGGGTACTTAATTAAGTTTTTATCATTCCAGATACCTAGAGTAACAATTTGCATCCCTCTCTTCTACGTCAAGGATAAATCAAAACGGGAGCCGCATTTAGGTTCTTGACCACATTTTCTCCCAGAATTTAAGTCGTTCTGGTTCAGTTGCTCAAAGGCTCCACTCTTTTATGTGTTTTTTTCATGTTGCTGTTTCTGTCAAACTTTGGCAATAGTCTTGGGCAGTTGCAGTTAGAATATTTTGATATTGCTTTTGAGTAAACGGATCCTAAACATAAATTTAAAAGAGCTGTTCTTGACCTTGAGGGACCAAAACTACACAAGCTAAGACGAGTGCGACAATTTTTAAAAAAAAATACTCTGGCTAGTGGGCAGCACACAGCAACAGATCTTGTCAACTTGCTTTATTTTCTCCGACCGGTTTCGTCTGATCATTCAGACTTCATCAGGGAGTTTGAACAAGATACGTAAAGGAACGTATTTTATACCTATGCAATGGAGTACAAATCACGTTCCAACTAGGGTGCGAACAGCAAAAAAACACCGACAGATTTGCGTGCAGGATATGACTAAAATCTTGCGGATGTGCAACGTTTAATTTTGGGGCTCACGGATTGATCAGATCAGACCAGATCAGACGAAACCGGTCGGAGAAAATAAAGCAAGTTGACAAGATCTGTTGCTGTGTGCTGCTCACTAGTATTTTCTTAAAAAAATAAAAAAAAATTTAAAAAATTTATTACGATTGAGTGAATTTACATTGAAGGTTGTTAGTCGCTTTGTTATTTTATTCATACATCGCATTAGGATCGATTATTTTTGTAGTTGATGACACCTTTCTTAATTAATACTGGCTTCGACTGATTATAATCAGGTGGGTTATGATTGATTGCTACTCAGAGGTTGTTCTTGGGAGGGACGTAGCATCCGTCCACGTGATTTACACGAGTTTTCATGTGTATCTCGTTGTATTTATATATCAGTCATTCAGGAGAGAAGACTCTACAGCTTCCACAGAGAAAAATAAGAAGGCAAACCGGATTTACAACAAATTACAAAATCAGGAGTAAATCGTTTGCCGGAAGCGAAATTATCGGAAATTGGAAAAGTTGGACGAATAACGTGCAGGTTTTAAGTTAGTGTAAAAACAGTTTGCAAACGTAATTTGCGGTCATTTCTAATCCAACCGTCAATTTCCTTAATCAATGGTTACAAACGTTTTCCAAAGAACAGCTGAGCTTGAAGAAAGTCTTAAAGCATTATAGGTACACTTTTCTTATATAAGAAGTTTTTTTTATATGAATATTGAGGCTGAAATTAGCGAAATTTTAAGAATTATGTATAAAATATACCCAAGGCTGAGATTTGTTAAGAACCTTTTTTTGTGTGTTGATGGAAATAAAATACAATAAAATAACGTAATGTTCTTAAATGAACTTTTTTTGGCATTGAAAAGTATGATAATTTCTTTCAGTTTCTAACAAAACTAGCTAACAAAACGATAAAAACTAGCACTAGGGACGGGTCATAAAGTACAGGGGTTGAGAGAATGGGCTATACCGGTTTTCAGTGACCCACCCCAGTGAACACTTTTTATCGTGTTTATGGAATTTGAAAGTCTTGAAATCGCGTAACGCAGCAAGAGTTTGGCCCAGGGGTGAGGGCGACTGTTTGACGCCGAATATTTCATAAAGGATTGCGAATTTAAATTTGTGATCATTTATAACCCAGCTGTAAACTTAAATGGCATCAATTAGGCAATTTGTCCAAAGGGATTTCTGCAATCAATGGTTACAAACGTTTTTCAAAGAACAGCTGAACATAATTAAATAACAAGATTTCGTGTTTTCGTTTTCCTTGGTAGGTGGACAGTTTTATCATTTAATTTCTGATATGTACTCAAAGACTAAATGTGCTGTCAAAAATGGTAACAAGAGAAGTTCCTTCTTCGATTACAACAGAGGTGTGCGACAAGGGTGTATCCTTTCCCCTTTATTGTTCAATTTATATCTAGATGAATTTCCACACTTGCTAGAATCTTCACGTGACACAGATTCAATTACTTTACCAAAAGGACTCCCTGTTAACTGTTTATTCTATGCAGATGATCTAATATTGATATCAAGAAGTGCCGCTGGTCTTCAAAAGCAACTAAACATCCTCCAAGATTATAGCGAGAAATGGTCACTAAAAATTAATCTTAAAAAGACCAAAACATTAATTTTCCAAAAACAAAACCGAAAATCAACACGTGATAAGTTCTCTTTCTTTTTAAATGGTATTCCAATTGATAAAGCCTCACAATACAGTTATCTTGGCATTACCTTCAACACAAATGGAAGTTTTGCTAATTCCAAAAAAGTTCTGGTCGAAAAAGCCAGAAGATCGATATTTGCTTCGAAACGTTATCTTGACTTTAATAAACTACCCATCAAAACGTGTAATAAACTATTTGATACTTTATTTCTTCCCATCCTTTTATACGGTTCCGAAATTTGGGGAGCTTACGATAGTATCAACTTCAAAAAATGGGAAAAAGACCCAGTAGAAAGACAACATACACAATTCTACAAATGCTTTCTTGGCCTTAATAGAAGAGCACCTAATGTGGTAGCCCGCATTGAAACTGGACGACTCCCTCTTAAGTTGAATATCTTATTAAGAATAATCAAATTTTGGATACATCTTGAATCTCTCCCAGAAAACAGTATTGCCAAACAATGCTTAGTCATTTCCAATCAATTGGCAAATGAAACAAAACCCTCTTTCATGTTAACAGTTAATGAAATTATTCATAATTATCTAGACATTCAAAAACAATCGCATAGCAAAACAATTCAAAATAATAATAATATACCAACAATCAAACATAATTTACAAAAAATAAAATGCCACATCACAACCAGTTTAAAAAGACACCAACTGGAGTTAATCCGCTCTAATAAGAAGTTATGCTTCTACTCTATATTTAAAACAGATGTTAGTAGATCTGATTATTTAGAACAAGTGAAGAATCAAAAGCATAGACGAGCTGTAGCTAAACTACGATCAGGCAATCACAGTCTTCGAATCGAATCTGGGCGACATTGTATACCTAAATTACCCGAATCTCTCAGGATTTGTCAATATTGTCACTCTAATCAAATAGAGGATGAAATCCATTTCTTATTTCATTGTGATCGCTATAGCACTATTAGGCAACAAATAACAAGTGATATTGTACTTAAATATCCATTAGTTATTAAATGTTCTGAACGATACTGATAAAATTATTTTCTTGTTTAATAATGTTGATTCTTTCATCTGTAAGAAACTAGGTTATTATATCTATGAAGCATTACGTATAAGAGAAACTTGTAATCCTATTTAGTTTTTTTTTTTTGTTAGAGTATGTAAATCCTTATATTGTTATCCTAGGTAATACCATTTTATATGGGAATACCAATAAATTGTTGTTGTTGTTGCCCACAAGTCGAGCTCAGAATTTTTTTTTTCGGAAGTACAAAAACCTAAAAAACCGTGCGCAAAGCGCGAGCGAGAGCTCACGGGCCCATCACCGAAGTGAATTCTAGGTTTTCCTTCACTGTAACCTGCGATCAGGCCGAATTTTAGCATCGCTCTCATATTCTCTTACGTGGGTCGCTCGCTAAAATAGGGCCTGATACAATCTCTCACAGAAGTTCATGTCGGCGGCCAAATTTTGGCCGCGGGAATCTCGCAATCTGATTGGCCCTTTAACAATAGAGCTGTCAACGGAAGTAAATTGTCTACGAGACTTGCTCACAATTTTCAATCCGACCGCCATGGCCAAGGAACAAGTCTGCAGAGGTAAACGTGTCGCTCAAAGATATTCTCGTCGTTCTAGGAGAATTGTGATCATTTCTTTCTCTCCTGAGAATGGCGTCCGGTTTGACGCAAGCTGTCTCTCACTCGGAGCAGAGAAGTACAGCAACAGTGAAGTATGTATCCCGTTTTATCGCATCGTGTCTCCAAATTTTCATTTGAAGGCTTTCAGCTAGTATTGAAAATATAAGCAGAGCAGTGGTTGTATCCGCGTTTTACGAAACAAAACGAACAGCAAGTATCTTTCGCCAAGAGTGATCAACAAGTCAACCGATAATTCCGTAAACTTAACGATAAGCTGATGTTTAGTGAGAGCCGCACTCAGCGAGATGCTATATTTATTTTTACCCAGGTAATAAAGACTTTCAGTTTATTCATTCAGTGTTAATAATGTCGTTTTAATGATCTCTGACATTGATATCAAAGGATCTGACTCGGATTATAATAAATGTTCTTCGTTTTAAAATTCGCTGCTGTTTAGAGATGAAATTCGCTGGTAATCTCAAATATTTATCACTTCTGGAACTAAATGAAATTACAAAACACTCGTTTGTTTATAAACGGTTTTATAGATATCTTTTTTCTAAAGAGTGAAACTGAAGTTATTTCTCTTAATTTCCCAAGGTATTTTACGCAGAAAATCGGTGACAAATGCGTAGAGAATATTTCCGGATACCACCTGAAATGAGAAAGGATTCAAACATGCAGCATATTTTGGTACATGACAACCTCGTCGTGTTCTGAATTTTCATTCAGTTTCAGCTCAGACAGAGCAACTATGTACAATACCGGAGCGCGTACCTTCAAGCTGTAAATTTGAACGCTAGTGCCAAGATTTATCGTAGCCTGTGATTTTATTTTTGCCGACATTTTAGGACTTTTTGCGAATGCCATTACATACACATATGGGAAATTTGCATACCGAGGAGCGTGCAAGCAAAACAAATTTTGATTGGCCGTTTTGTTGAATGTCAATCAATCAAAAAAGTGGGCGGCAGACGTTCCGTAGAAGAATTGTATCAGGCCCTATTTTTCGTTTCGCCCTTCCCGCCGGAATGTTTCACCGAGCGAAACGAAAATAGAGCCTGATCGCAGGTTACCTTCACTGAACAGTTTTTGATGGAATTTGAATAAAAGCTAATAAAGTCCCGAAATATTTGTCGTGACGCAGCATGATTCTTGCCCGAGGGTGAGGGTGTAATGGTTTTGGCGACAGTTTGACGTAGTATTTCAAAAACGATTGCGAATGTTTCTTTAAAATTTCCATACAAGAGTAAGCAGAGCGATTGGAATAATTCCACGTGTTTCACTGATTGCGTAGTTTTGGGTTTAGCTGGTACTGTTTGTTTTGAGTATGTATTAAAGATTTTAACTTGCGTTCTATTATTTGTCTTACTCAATAAACATAGTTGCCGCGCTTTGGGCGCTCGTGCGAAAATACACCCCTCAACAAAGGTTACTAGATTATTCGGTATTATATTATTATCAATAAACATAGTTGCCACGCATTGGGCGCTCGTGCGAACAGGGATGAATTCAGTGGCAGCCGCACACACGATACACCCATGAACAAAGGCTACTAGATTATTCGGTATTATATTATTATCAATAAACGTAGTTGCCGCGCTTTGGGCGCTCGTGCGAAAATATACCCCTCAACAAAGGTTACTATTTATTAGGCTTTTGTACATTATGCTTTTGTTTCCCCCACTAAAATATTCCGACTCATTGTTCCGTTTCTCCCAATAAAATGCTCGAGCTACGCATACACAGAAAACGCCACTAAAATGTAGATACTGCTCATTGTGCGGCCGTTCATTCTTTTAATCCGACAAAAGCTACTCCAGAAAATTTATTTGTTACTGCACTGAAGGATCTCAGATGTTTCAATGCAAGTCTTATGGTCTCTTGGAGAATCATTCATATTATTTTAAAAAATATATTTTTTTTTATGAAAAAACCACTAACATTCTCGAAATTCTGCCTCACTTAAATGCTCGAAAAACGCAACCCTGATGTACAAAGCCTATTGTTAAAGCACAGGCAGACCACGCTCTGTTCGTGTGATGTATATCATTCAATTAACATTTTCTTTGAAGTTTATTGAACCATAAAGGCGAAGATTACTTAAATATCTGTACTAGTAGAACAAAATCTCAACCGATCGAGTCGCCTCAATATCGAGTCCCAAGTTCCAACAGTAAATGGGAGTAAATACATCACACGAACTGAGGGTGGTCCGTCTGTGGTAAAAGTACGCGCTCTCTTCTTGTAGCACGCATACGGAGCCTGTTAGACTTGCCCACAAGTCGAGCTCAGAGTTTTTTTTTTTTTTGGGAAGCGCGATTTCGGAAGCGTGAAACCCCAAAAAACCGAGCGCAAGGGAGCGGGAGCTCGACTTGTTTCTCTTGCAGGAAATCGCATCAAGTGACGTCATTTTGGCGGGAACTATTTTTGGTACCGTGTCAGTCGTGTGTCTTGTGGGCGGATCTGTCAAACACTTTTCGCGTAACGGAAAGTTTACTGGTATTCCAACCAAAACGTTTGTTCATGTTGCTGTTGCCGAAAATATTTGGCAACAATGCAGTGAATTAGTCGACAACCTTGCGCTAATGAGAAGATTCTTGACAGGTTCGCAGAAGACGAAGACTTCTCTAAATTTGAAACTTCTTCTTGGACGTGTGTTGGCAGCGCAAGCGGAGAATCGCTTCTAGATTATATTTGCCGAAACTGCTCGGATCGAAACCGAACCCTCGCAAAGAGGGTTTTTAAGTTGAGGGAAAATTTGTCAGAGACAAGAGAAAAGCTTGGTTCCACGTGTGTGAAACGTCTGACTAAACTGTCAGACGAAAAACAAATCGACGGCCCGACGCGAAAAAGTGTCAACATCGAAGCGACGAGCTTTATTTACTTACTCCACGGCGATTCCAACAAAATCTATCGAAATTGTAAATGAATAAAGCATAAGTGTTGATGATCAGTGCAAACTTATTTTAAATACGACAAATTTAGCCTTGCCCACAGGTCGAGCTCAGGAAGTTTTTTTTTCAAAGCGCGAGAGCGTGAAGCGCCATCGGAAATGAGAAGTGAACAAATTTTTCCACTTCAAGCGACAAACTACGTATCATGTAGGTTTTTGCTAAGCCGAGTTCTACGCTTCTGATCTCACTCTAGTGTCTTTTTGTTTGTTTGTTTGTTTGTTTCGCTCCTGAAAGTTTAGGTTTTGGGTTTGCGAAAACTAAAATATCCTTAAACTTTATATATGAGCTTAGCATAAGCTAAGATTTAAAATTACCGGCGAGTTGAATATGGCTATCTCTAAAATAGGGAACGGGGAATCGAGGAACGCGGAACGGGGAACGGGGAATGGGGAACGGGGAATCTCTAAAATAGGGAATATCTAAAACAGGGAATCTCTAAAATAGGGAATCTCTAAAATGGGGAATCTCTAAAATAGGGAATCTCTAAAACGGGGAATCTCTAAAATAGGGAATCTCTAAAATAGGGAATCTCTAAAATAGGGAATCTCTAAAATAGAGAATCTCTAAAACGGGGAATCTCTAAAATAGGGAATCTCTAAAATGGGGAATCTCTAAAATGGGGAATCTCTAAAACGGGGAATCTCTAAAACAGGGAATCTCTAAAATAGGGAATCTCTAAAATAGGGGATCTCTAAAACGGGGAATCTCTAAAACGGGGAATCTCTAAAACGGGGAATCTCTAAAACGGGGAATCTCTAAAATAGGGAATCTCTAAAATAGGGAATCTCTAAAACGGGGAATCTCTAAAATAGGGAATCTCTAAAATAGGGAATCTCTAAAACGGGGAATCTCTAAAACGGGGAATCTCTAAAATAGGGAATCTCTAAAATAGGGAAATTATCTCTAAAACGGGGAATCTCTAAAATAGGGAATCTCTAAAACGGGGAATCTCTAAAATAGGGAATCTCTAAATCCAGAAGCCCGAACTAAAATCTCATGTCTGTTTTTCTCTCTACCATAATTTGGAAAGGATAGATAACCCAGGGGACCCTATAAACGCGTTGCGTGACCAACTCGTCACACATCCCTTTAATAAGGCACCGTAATTGCAGATTAAAGAGAGGTATCTTTTTCGGTGTAATAAAATTGAGTGAACTGAAATAAATCACATCCTGCTGATTGTGATACAATTTATTTTTGTGTTACAATAAGAAGATACTGCACAGCTAAGTCGCGGAAACGCACACAGGAACGTTGTTGGCCAGATTCCATCCCCACTTTCCTGTTTACCTTTCAAATAAAGAGTTTATGTTTGCTACACCTAGAAGAGAGTCAGCACATCTCGACTTCTCATTCTGAACAGTGCGTAAGGTATTTGATGCAAACTGACGGACCCGTGAGGAAACCGAAACTAAATAGGATCCAAACCCACCAATGGCAGTTCACGTTTGTAATGGGAATTCTTTGGATAATTTTTTCATGGCCAATCAAAGAAAACGTAATGATAACTTTGTACAAATGGCATCGGAACGGCGCGCAGCACTGTAACAGAAAAGTGCTGCTTCGATTGCGAATTGCCGAGTCGACCAAGCCGTGTTCCACCGTGGAAATATAAGCAAACATCACCACCCGTGATACCCTGCTAACAGAGACTTTTCGTTTTGTATTCACGATAAACAAAAGAACTAAGCGAAATACGAGAGACGCGAACATCATCATACATGCTAAGAAAACTTTCCAGAAAGAAACACTCTGCTAGCAGGGTATACCTATAAACTGTAAACTGTTAAGCACGTTTTCGAATTCTCATATGAACGGTAACAATACCTATGTTATATTATTTTACTGTAAGCAAACGAAAAAAATGTACAACAGCCTCATTTTACCAATAACTAATAAAGGAGCCATTTACGCTGGCTTTGCGCCTCGAGCCAACAACATGTGACTGTGATGTCGTGACCTTTTACGTCTCGACTGTAATGGCGTGACTTTTGACATCTTGAGCCAAAAACATGTTGCGTTTTGAGCGGTGACTGTTATTGTCTAGACTTGTTCCAGATATACCTTATTTTTACTTATTTTCGCGCGTCTTAATTTTAGCGAATTGAAAAAAAAAATTGAGAAATTAAAGGCCAGCACAAAAAATCCTCTCAAAATTTACACACGCAGAATGTAATACACTCGTGAGAAATTTACATAATCAAACATATGAATCAATAAATGTAAGAGCGATTTTCGTTTGACCTTGAAGTAACTACGTGCGAACAAACAACAAAGGAATCAAACAATGGCAATTTAATTTAATTGGTTTAGGGAACAGACACAAACGCACACGGCTTTTGGTTGGTTTAGCGAACATCAAGCATTTTCCACCTAGTAAAGAGCTTTCATGTACCTCTGTATTCAGCAATACGATTGCACAATGGAACAATGCTTTACCCATATTAGGGTTCTCTTCAGCGGTAAAGGAACGAGGTCTTGTTTTCACATTTTTAACTAGTGGCTGATGAAACAAATAACGAACGCTTACGGAAACACTTTCTCAAGGTCAAACGAAAATCGCTCTTATATTTATTGATTCATATGTTTGATTATGTAAATTTCTCACGAGTGTATTACATTCTGCGTGTGTAAATTTTGAGAGGATCTTTTGTGCTGGCCTTTAATTTCTCAATTTTTTTTTTCAATTCGCTAAAATTAAGACGCGCGAAAATAAGTAAAAATAAGGTATATCTGGAACAAGTCTAGACAATAACAGTCACCTCTCAAAGCGCAACATGTTTTTGGCTCAAGATGTCAAAAATCACGCCATCACAGTCGAGACGTAAAAGGTCACGACTTCACAGTCACATGTTGTTGGCTCGAGGCGCAAAGCCAGCGTAAATGGCTCCTTTATTAGTTATTGCTAAAATGAGGCTGTTTTACATTTTTTCTTTTGCTTACAGTAAAATAATATAACATAGGTATTGTTACCGTTCATATGAGAATTCGAAAACGTGCTTAACATTTTACAGTTTATAGGTATACCCTGCTAGCAGAGTGTTTCTTTCTGGAAAGTTTTCTTAGCATGTACGACGATGTTCGCGTCTCTCGTATTTCCTCTCTGTTAGCAGGGTATCACGGGTGGTGATGTTTGCTTACCTTTCCACGGTGGAACACGGCTTGGTCGACTCGGCAATTCGCAATCGAAGCAGCGCTTTTCTGTTACAGTGCTACGCGCCGTCCCGATGCCACTTGTACAAAGTTATCATTACGTTTTCTTTGATTGGCCATGAAAAAATTATCCAAAGAATTCCCATTACAAACGTGAACTGCCATTGGTGGGTTTGGATCCTATTTAGTTTCGGTTTCCTCACGGGTCCGTCAGTTTGCATCAAATACCTTACGCACTGTTCAGAATGAGAAGTCGAGGTGTTCTGACTCTCTTCTAGGTGTAGCAAACATAAACTCTTTATTTGAAAGGTAAACAGGAAAGTGGGGATGGAATCTGGCCAACAACGTTCCTGTGTGCGTTTCCGCGACTTAGCTGTGCAGTATCTTCTTATTGTAATACAAATGCTAACCAGTTCAATCAAAATACAGGTGACAGTAATGAGAAACTGGAGCGTGGAATAAGACTTAAAGAAGCGTTGCAAGTAGTATCGGCAGTCAACACACAAAAATAAATTGTATCACAATCAGCAGGATGTGATTTATTTCAGTTCACTCAATTTTATTACACCGAAAAAGATACCTCTCTTCAATCTGCAATTACGGTGCCTTATTAACGGGATGTGTGACGGGTTGGTCACGCAACGCGTTTATAGGGTCCCTTGAGTTATCTATCCTTTCCAAATTATGGTAGAGAGAAAAACAGACATGAGATTTTAGTTCGGGCTTCTGGATTTAGAGATTCCCTATTTTAGAGATTCCCCGTTTTAGAGATTCCCTATTTTATAGATTCCCCGTTTTAGAGATTCCCTGTTTTAGAGATTCCCTATTTTAGAGATTCCCTATTTTAGAGATTCCCTATTTTAGAGATTCCCTATTTTAGAGATTCCCTGTTTTAGAGATTCCCTATTTTAGAGATTCCCCGTTTTAGAGATTCCCCGTTTTAGAGATTCCCCGTTTTAGAGATTCCCTGTTTTAGAGATTCCCTATTTTAGAGATTCCCCGTTTTAGAGATTCCCCATTTTAGAGATTCCCTATTTTAGAGATTCCCTGTTTTAGAGATTCCCTATTTTAGAGATTCCCTATTTTAGAGATTCCCCGTTTTAGAGATTCCCTATTTTAGAGATTCCCCATTTTAGAGATTCCCTATTTTAGAGATTCCCTATTTTAGAGATTCCCCGTTTTAGAGATTCCCCATTTTAGAGATTCCCTATTTTAGAGATTCCCTGTTTTAGAGATTCCCTATTTTAGAGATTCCCTATTTTAGAGATTCCCCGTTTTAGAGATTCCCTATTTTAGAGATTCCCCATTTTAGAGATTCCCTGTTTTAGAGATTCCCTATTTTAGAGATTCCCCGTTTTAGAGATTCCCTATTTTAGAGATTCCCCATTTTAGAGATTCCCTATTTTAGAGATTCCCTATTTTAGAGATTCCCTATTTTAGAGATTCCCCGTTTTAGAGATTCCCTATTTTAGAGATTCCCCGTTTTAGAGATTCCCTATTTTAGAGATTCCCCGTTTTAGAGATTCCCTATTTTAGATTCCCCATTTTAGAGATTCCCTATTTTAGAGATTCCCTATTTTAGAGATTCCCTATTTTAGAGATTCCCCGTTCCCCATTCCCCGTTCCCCGTTCCCCGTTCCCCGTTCCTCGATTCCCCGTTCCCTATTTTAGAGATAGCCAGTTGAATATTGTTTTCTACGTATTTGTGCGAAAAATCTAACTCGACTTGAGACAAGTCGCAAAGGACTTTTTTTTAAGCATAACTAAAACAATGAAGACTTGATTCCTATAGTCACTATACTCTATGGGGCGCCGAACCAGTCAATATTCCGTACATTTTTATATGGTCTGTTGGACTTTTTATATGGTCAACTCGACTTTTTCTATGGTCAACTTCACTTTTTATCTGCTCAACTCGACTTTTTATATGGCCATCTAATCACTTTTTATATGGTCAACTCGACTTTTTATATGGTCAACTCGACTTTTTCTATGGTCAACTTCACTTTTTATCTGCTCAACTCGACTTTTTATATGGCCAACTAATCACTTTTTATATGGCCAACTCCACTTTTTTTACGGCCAACTCTATTTCTTATATGGCCAAGTATCTATTTTAATTATGGTCAACTGTCGAATTTTTAAAGACGACCAGAATGCCATGCGCCCAAACTCAATCGTCTCTGTTTTTTTAGGAAGCAACAAGAATTATGGCTCGAGACCCTGCAAGAGAACGCAACGAACACGGGTTGTTTTTATTCTTTGAGAATTTCAAATTACTGCTTTCGACAATATCCTCTTTCGAAGAAGCCGAAAGATGCAATAACTTGCTTTTTGAGGATATTGACCAGGCTGCGGAACGATTAATTACTGCTGCAGAGACCATTCAGTTACTCCTCTCAGATATTGAAAGTAACGACGATTTAACTGATGTCATGTCAATCCTGAACCTGACTCTGAGTAAAGTCAGGAACTTGAGTGATCAGCTACAGCAATGCAGAAGCGAAATGTCAGACTTTAGCTTTATTGGCGAAAGGGCATACAGTAGCCCAACTGATTCCAGAAAGGGTGGTCCCGGGCGCCCTCGTTCTGTCATTGAGGAAGAACAAATACGTTTCTTAAGGGAAATGCAATTTCCATGGAAAAAGATAGCCAACTTACTTGGTGTAAGTGAGAGCACCCTTAGAAGGAGGAGATTGATGTATGGCATGACCGACCTCGAAGAGTCAAGTTGGACTCAGATTTCAGATTCTGATTTGGATAGAATTGTTCAAGAAATCCAAGAACTAACACCCAATATCGGACAGGCCAGACTGCTTGGTGCTCTGAGAAGTAGAGGACTAAACATTCAACGATGGCGAGTGAGAAATTGTCTTCGGACCCTTGATCCTGCTGGTACCGTTTTACGATGGCGTTCAGCAATTTACAGAAGAAAGTACAATGTTCCAACTCCGAACGCCCTCTGGCACATTGATAGTAATCACAAACTTTTAAGGTGGAGGCTTATTACTCATGTGTGTGTCGATGGATATTCCCGAATTATAATTTATGCACACTGCTGCAATAACAATAAAGCAGATACAGTGTTGGAACAATTTGTTGGAGGCGTCAACAGTTATGGATTACCCTCTACAGTGAGAAGCGACTATGGTATGGAAAATTTCAAAGTGGCAGAATTTATGTTAGAACAGAGAGGTTGTGAAAGAGGTAGTATTATAACTGGTAGTTCTGTGCACAACTGTCGTGTGGAGAGGGCCCACAGAGATATTTACTCAGGGGTACTTTGCTTCTTTGCAAGAACATTTGCTCACTTGGAGGACAATGGCCTCCTCGATCCACTCAATGAGATGCACTTATTTGCACTACATTACACATTCATCCCAAGGATAAATAAGTGCTTACAGGAATTTAAAAGGCAGTGGGAAAACCACCCCCTATCTACCGAAGGGAATCGTTCTCCTCTTCAGCTATATACAGCTGGGATGCTTGAAAATGAAAACTCTGGATATGCGGCAGTTGCAAGTGTGTTTGATGCTGGTAGCATGCATGATTACGGATTTGATCCCTCAGGCCCATTCCCCATGGAAGAAGAAGACTATCAGGTAGTAGTTCCAGCTACAACTGTCCAACTTTCTGATCAGCAGATTGCATTATTGGAAAATCAGTGCAACCCTTTGCAAGAAAATGACAGAAGTGGTGAAAATACATATTTAGAATGTTTAAGAATTCTGTTTTCTTTCATTTAAAGGATAAAGACTGGGCTGAATGTCATTATGAACTTGTAGTTTGTGCAAGAAAGAAACAAGACTAGATACTTTAATCTGCCACAAAACAAAACAGCCTTTATTAGCAGATACTATATCACTATAACTTTGATGTTTACAATTATAGAGATTGTTTGTTCGAAAATCCCAACAAAAGATATGTAATGTTGTTTCAGTCTTGATTACATTATGACTGTGTTGACGTTTTAATGATATCTCCTGTATCTCCGGAACCAGAAATAAGAAGCGAAGGACGTTTGAGAAAGTCTAGGAGCCTGTGTTCACTGTTTTTTATTGTGCGGCTGTTTCTAGTATACGGTATGTGATTCAATACAATAAAAAGAATTTTCCGGACAGCTTAAAATCTGCAGTAGCAATCACAGTTTACTTGTGAGCAAAGACACTTCAGTCATTTTAATGCAGTTAAAAGTTTTTTATTTTTTATGAACAATATTATTACGATTAACTGAAGATTCAGTGACCAACGACATCCATCGATAAAATTGATATGAATCGATGAAATCAACAACAACAACAAGCTTCATTTGCATGACTATAAGTACATACAGTATTGCAAAAGCGTAAAACTTAACTAAAGCGAAACTTATAACAATCATAATCATGTAATAGGAAAAAAAAGAAATTATGTATGCGCTACATTACTTTCATTCGATAGAAGATTATTTCGTAAAGATAAGCATCTCAAAATGAACTTCATCAGTTGAGTATTTAAATAATAATTATCAGAATTCATTAATTTTTTGGTGGCTTGCATAGGAGGTAATTGTGTTATGTTTGGTATTTGGTTCTCTATTTTTTTGTAAAATTCATCTCTAAAACTACAGTATTTAGTACAATGGAAAAGTAAATGAATTTCATCTTCAATTTGATTTGATTTACACGTAGGGCAGAGTCTATTATCCCTTGGGATTTGATCATATCTGCCAGTTTCGATCAATAATTTATAATTACCTATTCTAAGTTTCACTAATTCTTTCCTGTTATTTAGTTTTCTTGTAAGATCTAAATAGCAGGAAGGCGTATATTCGTCCTTAAAAGTGTTATAGAATTCTAATTTCTTAGAGTTTCGAATAGTATGTTGCCAGTGTGAAATATACTTTTGTTTCATTAGACTTACATAGTGTTTAATCTTAGCATCAGTTAAGAAAGTAGGGTCAAAATCAGGCAAATTATAATATTCAGACATCCTCATAACATTAGAGTAAAAACTATTTTTGCTGGTGTTATGAAGATCAGATGACATCAAAAAGATTTGTTTAACAATAGAGTCATTTTCCTTATTGTGGAGATATAAGGTGTAATTAAATATTTTTTGATTAATAGCTATTATAAGAGGAAACTTTCCAAGCCCAGCTCTACAAGCT
Source organism: Siderastrea radians (assembly GCA_964017195.1). Lineage (NCBI taxonomy): Eukaryota > Metazoa > Cnidaria > Anthozoa > Scleractinia > Rhizangiidae > Siderastrea > Siderastrea radians. Next base: position 35,794,918 of record OZ024897.1, on the reverse strand, counting down.
ACATTCGATGCCTTACTGCTTACTTCTAAGTAACGTTTACAGTACTGGAGATGAGCTTTTTCAATCTGTGAACTGTCCCAAGACTTGAAATCAGGTTTGGTATAAACTCCCCAGATTTCACTGTTGTAAGTTAAAATTGGAGAGATCATAGCGTCAAAAAGTTTATTTGCAAGGAATGGGGACAGATTGCTGATATGTGTGTGTTTTCTGAGGCTGAAAAGAGCGTGGAGAGCCTTCTGTTTCAATTTGTCAAGCTCCAATGAAAAGTTTCCTGTTGAAGAGATTAATGTTCCTAGATAGGTGTAATTCTGAACAACTTCAATGTTTTCATTGTCAATATGAAAACTATACTCAGTACATCTTTTTGCGCGTTTTTGGAAGATCATAACTTTAGTCTTTTTAGGATTGATACTTAACATCCATGAATTGCAATAGGAAGATAACATATTTAAGCAATTTTGCAATCCTATTTTGGATCTTGATAATATTACTAGATCGTCAGCATATAAAAGAGAATTTAATTTCGCGCCGTTTGGTAAGACAAAGGGGTCAGATAAAGTTTCTTCGAAAGAGAAAGGTATATTATTAATAAAAAGGTTAAACAGTAACGGACTTAAAATGCAACCTTGTCGTACACCTCTGGCATATTGAAAGGGTCGTGTTTGATTTTGTCCAAGCTTTATAGAGCATGTAGAGTTTGAGTACAAACTCTTAATCAAATTGTAAAAGCACCCTCCGACATTTATTTGTAACAACTTATATAAGAGACCAACATGCCAAACTGAGTCGAAAGCTTTTTTGAAATCTACGAAACAAGCATATATTTTCTCGTTGTGGTTATGCACATATTTCTCTACTAACGTTCTTATTGTGGGGACATGGTCTGCTGTACGATTGTTTGGTAGGAAACCAATCTGGGAATTGTGGAGAATGTTACACGAGTTGACATGCTTTAGCAGTCTTTGGTTTAAAATAGAACAAAACAATTTTCCTAGACAGCTTGAAACACAAATTCCCCGATAATTTGACGGATCACTTCTATCACCTGATTTATATATTGGTGTAATAAGGCCGCGACACCACGTCTCAGGCATTTTACCTGAAATGAGAATTGAATTAAAAAGTTTAAGATATACGGGCGTCATGTCTTGAAGGCTAGCTTTGATCATTTCATTTTTTATTTTGTCTGAGAACGACGATTTGTTATTTTTCATGCTCTTCGCGGCTGTAACAATTTCATTTTCGGTAATGAAGTAGTCTAAAGAGGCCATCTGATCTTTACGACTTTCAAGGTATGTCAAGTCATTAATAATTGACTGCTGTGTAGGATTTAAAGGTTTTTCCGAGTGAAGTGAACGGAAATAATTGAGCCATCTTTCCTCCGATATTAATGGCGGGATATCTTTATCTTTTTGGGTGTCATCCATCGATTTTAAACATTGCCAAAAGTGTTTCTTATCCGAATTTTCTGCACTTTTTTCTAATTCCGTAATCTTTGAGTTGTAATACTCAGTTTGTTTTCTTCTCAAAAGCTGTTTATAATCTGCTAAGGCAATATGATACTTCTCCCGCAAGTTTTCATTTAAGGGGTCCCTGTGTTTTTGGTTTGAGAGCTTTCGTACCTCGTGTCTTTTGAAACGACAGTCTTTATCAAACCATTTTTAATTGGATGCTGGCTTCATTTTTTTGCGAAGTTTTGGTTTTCTTATCTTCAAGCTTCTTTTAGCAGCTGAGATTAGCATGTTCTCCACTTTTTTTAGCCTGGTGTTAACATCTAGAAACGAGTTGTCGTCATCAAGATAATCTCGTATGAGCATTTGAAGATCAGGTGAGCGCAAGACATCTTTGAATTTTGATGCAGAATCATTTTCCCAGAGAAACTGCATAGGAAGACGTGACAGTGGATTATTCTCAACTGAGGATTCAGGTTCACCAATAGTTGTGTTAATATTTATCGAGGTGATTATCGAACTATGATCCGATATAGAACATGGTTGATTTACGACAAAACTTGAAACATTGGAAACAAATCCTGGTCACAAATTGCATAGTCGATAACACTTATTCCATTTCTTCCGTGGAAGGTGGGTCTGCCCAAGGTATCACCCCAGACTCTTCCGTTTAATATTTTAAGTTCGGCGCTTTTGCAAATATCAAGAAGCCTTTTACCGTGATTATTTATTTCGTTATCATAGCTATTCAGCCGAATTGGACAAAATGAAGATTCAGATTGATCATTTACTATGATGTTGTTTCCTTCATGACAAACACTATCTGAATATTTTCCTGTCCTCGAGTTAAAGTCGCCCAAGAGAAGGATTGACCCTTGGGAAGAGAAATTTAGTACATCTTTTTCTAGTTCTTCAAATCGTTCAGGGTCAAAATATTTTGAGCATTAACACTAATTGCCAGAAGATCTGTTATGTCGGTTTTTATATACTTGATAGTTATCGACTTATCAAGCAGGCTTCCAGGATCTGTTTTATCGAGTGTACACCACGAGAATGTAGGCAGAGCACTGGCAGAACGAAAAAATCTGCGGTGTGGAAATGTTATGATCGCATATCGCTAACTGACAAGAATCGCCTTTTAAAAAGCTGTGCACTTACTCAGTGCCTACAAAATGAAGCTGAACAAGTCGTGGTTAGCACTTGAATTTCTTTAAACCAAATGTTATATGAAATTGTCTGGTGCTGACATCCTATCATGATCAATTACAATTCTCTGGAGGCGCGCGTTCATCGAGCGCGCACAGCCACGCGCCCTTTATTAGACACGTGTTTATTATACCGCTGCGGGCTAATTCTCGCAATGGCTACTGTTAACGGTATCTCATCGTTATATGTTAACTTTCCTTTTTCTTCAATCAGGGCGCTATAAAAACATACAAATTTGTCTCGCGAAAATCATGATACAACGGGAACCGCATGCCATTATGTTTCCCGCATAGGATCGCGTCTTGTACAACTCTGAAGGGGCAAGTATTGAGCTTGTGCATGTGATTGAAAATACTAAATAAGAAGCTAGAAAACGCTTTTTTGCAAAAGCAAAATTAGCTTCTATCGTCGACTGAGTAAGGACTAACCATCTAATCAATGAATAAAATGAAACAAGACATCTGAAGACCACGCAAAAATAAAAATGCGACACTGTGTTAAAAAAATAGTTGAGAAATACGAGCACTCCCCTCGCCGAAAAGTTGACACGTGCAAAGTACAATTACCACTTACTGGTTCACTCAGCCTCGTGGTCTCCAGTAAAGTGTATAACGGGCAAGTACAACTTAATCACAAAAAACACCGCACTACAAAATTATATATGATTTTAAGAGGGTGATATCTTCTCTATAGAGATGACCAATCTGGCCGTGGTCCCCTAATAGAGGATGCCATCTGACCAACACGGTATGACGGCGTTGGTTTATTTCACATAGATATTTCTTTACGCACAACCCTAAGCGATACCTGTATGGGGAAAAATATTGGCTTTCCGTCCTGAACACCCTAAGTAAGACTAAAATCTACAAGCATCCCCGTCCCTTTCATGTGGGACCCCCCCCCCCGGCCTCCTGGTGACCAGAGTATCTGGTATTGTTCTTAGTTTGTAAGATTCAATCTAAAGCCGCGGCTACACGAGCGATTTTTTGCTTGCGATGGTGATGCGATTTTTTTTGAAAATTGTCGCGTCACCAGCGCGCGGAGAAAATCGCATCTGTAGCCACCCTCGCACAGGTGATGCGACAGATGAAAAAATCGCAGAAAAAAATCGCGAGAAATTCAATGAGTTGAATTTTTTGCGACTAAATCACGGACTTCGTCAGAGGGTGGCTACACAGGCGATTTTCGCCGCGCTCTGGCGAAGCGACAATTTCAAAAAATCGCATCACCATCGAAAGCAAAAAATCGCTCGTGTAGCCGCGGCTTAAGGGTCAATTGACTTTAGAATATGGTGGCGTGGAAAGTTGAGACAGATCTGTCGTCCACCGAAAAAATAGTTGGGACTGCGGAGGTGATTTTGGCTGATTCCTCAATGACTTCCATGGAAAGATTAGCCACAACGGGGTCAACGTGTCTACCCATGGCACAGCCGTGGATCTGTTTGTAAATGCATTCACTTTTAAGTAGTTGTTACTGTTCTCTTTGTAAAGAAATACCTTATTTTAAAATTATTTTAATTTAAATGCTTCCGTTCACTCAATTGTTACAAGACAATGTAATTAATGACATTCATATCCCGAAAGTGAGCTTGTAGATTGCGAGACGATGATCTTGCTTTACTGGAGCCATGGACTATAATGACTTGCCTTCCCATAAATGAGTTTTTAGAAAGTGGTAAGGGTTACTTTTTTAATGCTTAAAATTTTTAACTCTAACAAGTTATGTGAACAGTTTATTATTAAATAAATAAATAAATAAATAAATGTAAAGATCCTCGCAGTTATTAACGCAACTTATGCAGTTGCGAAAAGAAAGCCTGAAAAAAATCAGGCTTTCATATATTCATAATTTCAGTTTATTATTAGTACGTGTAATAAGCTAATAATGATGATAATGATAATGATAAAGATAACGATAACGATAACGATAACGATAACGATAATGATAATGATAATGATAATGATAATGATAATAATAATAAAATAATAATAATAATAATAATAATAATAATAATAATAACCATGGTTATTACTACTACCGCTTGGACTTGATCGCACATGGGACCAAGCATTTGATAACCCTTGAAATGAGTTGTCCAGTGATAAGCAATTGCACCACTGAAGACACCGAGAAGACGCTAAAGTACAGGCCCCTGCGCTGGGAATTGAAAGAACAATGCTCAGGTTACAACGTCGAAAAATTACGGTTCATCACTTTCTCAGCAATAATCACTCCGACGCCCATACGCTACTCATTCCTATTGAAAAAAATCAAAAATGAACGTGATCAGTCTTTCAGGAAGGCACGTGAGGTTCATGTTATTCACAAGACTAAGACTCTTGAGCCTCTGGGCATCAATAAACGTGATGAACTGTAAGTTGCAACTATATGTAGTACAAAAAAGATTTATTTTCTATCATTAGTCACACCATACCACGTCATATATGTAACTTACGCTCATTGTTTGACTACATGAATTATATATTTCTGTAAATTCGTGATTTTTGGTGTTGGCCAGTCGAAATATTGTATCTCAAGTCTTTTCAAGTTGTTTGATTAGTCCCTGTAGTAGTTATTTTGACAATTATTTATATTTCTTACACAATTATTGCATTTAAGCACTTAAGCCAGAACATTGAACGAATGTTGACATTGAACCCTTTTTTTATAACAGAAGTGTTGTTGTTTTTTTTTATTTTAACTCTTTTCAGTTTTTTTAGTGTGTCAAATAGTAGCTCATATTATGTTTTTAAAGAAAAGAGTTTAGGGTATTTTATAGTCGTATCATCTTGTAAATACAGCCATTTTAAAGAAACTTCGCACAGGCTACGCTCATGTGCCTTGCGTGAAATGTTTTTTAAAGGATCTAGACGTTTTAAAACTGAATAATGATAATGATAATAATAATAATAATAATAATTATTATTATTATTATAACAAGTTATAATAATAATAATAATAATAATAACAATAATAATAATAATAATAATAATAATAAGTGAGATGATGACATCAGTTTTGCGATTGGTTCTTAAATTAAGTTAACTAAGTGAAGTATCATCATCGGATAGAGGAACAAGCTTTCTTGACTGGGGTGGCTAAGAAGAGGGAGACGACAATAAATGACACCATAACTTCATCATCAAAGATCTCAATTACCGAGCTTTGTTTAAAATTCGCTGCATTCCCACCCGCGATCCATTGATATGTTGCACTCACTGGCCTCTGTCTCGGAACGCACATTTAACCCAACCCCCCTCCCCCGGAGTATTAGACCGCGTGCAGTCGTCCTGTTTTCCTCAGGTCGAAATGAATAAATTATGGACTGAGGGAGAGGGAGGCCCACCAGCGCTACTCCCGGCTCAGTCTTCTCGCCAGCTCCTCGCTAAAATTAGGAGAAGAAAGAAACTGCTCACAATCTACCACGGTATCGACGCGGTGACGCTTTTCATTTAACTAATTTATTCGTGTTTTTCACGTTGCAATGTAGACTTTCACAAAGTCCTTCGTCGACGCGCGCTTTAGGTATGTCACGACGCATTTCGGGTCGCTTCGCTCGCCGATCCTAAGAGAGGGCGACTTGGTGCAAGTCTAGTTGCCATGTTCCTACCAATAATAGCATTTCATTTTATCTACAGAGACCAGTTTGACGTACTTCTAGTTCTGGAAATAAAAATTAAGAGACATCGAACAGGCTCGAAAATGCCCGGGGTACTGACAATCCGCGATGAAATCATAATCGAGGACAATCGATATCAGTTAATCGATTGATATTGATAATCTTTGACCAATCGATGAAGCAGATCTGTGTGACCTTTTATCGATTGCCATCGATTCCAATAGCAATCTATAGGAATGGATAGCTCGTAATATTTTCTCCCGTTTCACAGTCTACTTGCTGGTCAGGGAATAGGCGCCTCATATCACATCTTTCCACGCACTGACTGTTAACAGATTTTACTTAATTCCGCGGAACGTTAACAGGAGCCGCGACTTATTTTCTGTTTCCTCTGTTCCTTGCGTCGACAAAACGGGCACTGGTGTCACGGTACTTTGACAGAAGTATTCAGGTAACTGAAGTTCCTACATTGGCAATCAATGAACTTGTCAACAAAGCAGTATAAGTTGTCGGGTACCAAGATAAGATAAGAAGTCGTTTATTCATATTAAAAAACACTGACACATCACAGTCTTTCGACTGAATTATGTGTTCTATTTACAAGGATACAAATCAATATACAATAAAAAGTAGAAAAAAAGTTATAATACAACAACAACTAAAAAAATAAATGTTGCATCAGAAAAATAAAATCGAATAAAATATATGTTAAAAATATATGTCAGAGAGGATCCACAAGCCGAGATTGAAGGTGGCCTAGCTGCCCACGACCGTTAATAACTTTGAACGCGTTTCCGCGTTCCCCCCTCTTCTTGCTGGCAGTAATATTAAAGCTCGCCAATGTCCACTTTAAAACGGCAATGGTGTTAGTCTTTAACGATGCCGCTAATGGAGAGTCTAACTTCTTGAGACACAGACTTTTTTTGTACGCGTCCGCCATGGCAAGCGGTAAATTCGAGTGCCCGCGCAACCCCGTACACGCGTTGAGAAACTGGGTGCTACCTGTTTTAGTGCAGCTGTCAAGCCGAAAATTGTTCACTTTTTGATAAAAGCATGAAACTTGGTGGGATGATAGACTTATATGTGTTGATCATTTTCTGATATAGGGCCAGCGGCAAAACACCTGTTTAAGAGGATAAGTGGGCGTAGCCAAACGCACATGATATCAGCCAACATGAAAACGAGGCTACATAGCAAACACCTTGTTGCCGCTGTGTTTTGGTACTTTATATGCACACGTGTTTTGCCATATATAAGAGACAAGTCATGAACACCTTTATGGCGCAGAATATATATTAAAGTGAGTCACATGACCTGTCACGTGACCAAAAAAGGGAAATTTCAATAGAAAGCAGACCTATTGTAAGCCGTAATTGAAAACGATCAAATGTTTAATATCCGTCAGCTATAGGAAAGAATATTCCTCTAAATATTAGCATTTTAACTCAAAACAACCCTTTCTCGTAATTAATTTATCATAATTTATCAGGACGAAAAAGTTCACTCGTATCTTGTCTTGGACATCAGTTATACATCAGAGAAAATACATGATCGATTTAAGCCAGTTGAGTGACTGACACCGCGTAAGGTGATCGGCAATAAACACACAAATGCAGGCAGTCAAATCAACGATAAGTAGTTATGTTTGTGTAGCGAACATTGCTTACAGCCACACTGAACAGAGCTATTAATCTTCCTCTTGACAATCTTCCTCTTGACAATGTTCGCCACTATTAGACTGTGCATCGTGAGGTGCAGGTTGAACTTTCCTTCCGACATTTGATTGAGCGGCACACCCGCCGCACAGAGTATGGCTTCAAGGCAGGATTCTTGTGCTTGTGGTAAACTGTCCACACTCGTTTCCGCTCTCCCTCGTCTATTTTCCAACCCTATTTCGAGGAAATTGAAAAGTTTACTTTGAGAATTAAAGCACTCCGCCATGCATGTCTAGCCTGTTACGTCGCTCCTTCTGTGTGGTCTGTTACTACTGTATTTGACCCTTTCAAATAGAGCTATTTTGTCTGCCTTCATCCACTGCCCTAGCTGCACTTGCTCTGCTGTAAAGAGGTAATTACAAAGCTTTCAATGAGTTACGTGTACTCATCAGGTATGGTCTCTGGAATAGATGACAAGTCAGCCAAGACATAAGTAATCTGACCAACGACATTCCATGTGGTCCGTTTACCTCTTCCGGAGAAGAAGGAGCCATTGTCGCAACCTGTAAGGGCATGCAGCATAGGAAGTGCTTTGGCTTTTTGTGGACCCAGATGAGCGGCAATTTCATAATTCATTGTCGCATAGCTGAGTTGCTTTTTCAGGACCATCCTTTCCTTTCATGTGAGACGACACCACTTGTTTTGCCAGAAAGTGGAGAAATTCTGTATGGTGTTCGTTTTCTATTTTCGTGGAATTTGGGGAGATGTATGTGTAATACGACCACTCTTCTCTGGTAGTCGCCTTCTGACTATCCTGGCGATACACATCCCAGATGACGTCCACTCTCTTTACTCTTGTGATATATGGCATTGACAGCAAACTCCTGAAATGTTCTGTCTGTCCCAGACGACATCATTTGCACTACAACATTGATTATGGTCACGTCCCTTTGAGGGGATGCTTCAGTTGTTCCACATACTTGACACTGCTTTTTAAAAATCTTTTCCATGGGACTACCAAACAGTGGAAGCTCGTTCTAATTTATCACTGCAGTTATGATAAGTTTGGACCTCTTCTCAAATTCTTCCGAATCAACGACTGCGCCTTATTCTCGATCCTGAGTCATAATTGCTTGTCAAAGTCGACGTGAAGGAAACCTACCAGTTTTCGTTGAGCGCAAAAAGCATCCATGGATTAAATCTTTGGATTTGAACAGGTAGAATGAGAGAAGGTCTTCAAGGAGTAGGTCCTAAACTCACCAAGAAGAGTTGGCATGGAAGAATGCTCCCACGAAGAAGATGACACACACCTCATACTGCACATGTCCCTGCCTCAAAAAGTCATGATTAGAACCATTGACACAGATGTCATTCCTGCGGTTGCCAAAATGGCTGACCTTGATGCTAATGAGCTGTGGATTGCTTCCGGCACTGGAAAACAATTCAGGTAGCTGGCAATTTATAATATCGCCGCTCATCTGTGTCCTTAAAAAGCCAAACCACTTCCTATCCTGCATGCCCTCAGAGGTTGCGCCAAGGACTCCTTCTCCGGAAGAGGTCACGGACCACATGGAATGTCTTTGATCAGATTACCGATGCCTAGGCTGACTTATCATCCTTTCCAGAGTGGATACCTGAGGAGTACACGCAACTCATCGCAGGATTTGTAAGGTAAGGTAAGGGTACCTGTCATACTTCTTTAGAGCAGAACAAGTACAGTGAACGAAGCCAGACAACAGCTCTTTTTGAAAGGGTCAAATAACTTTGGAAAACACTACCAACAAAAGCGATTTAGGAGATCACACAAAAGGAGCAATGTACCAGGCCGGGGAAGTATGGTGGAGTGTTTTAATTCCCTAAGTAAACCTTTTATGTCCTCGAGATTGGGTTTGAAAAGAGAAGAGGAAGAGTGGAAACCAGTGTGTAGAGTCTTACCTTAACCACAAGAATCCTGCTATGAAGTCATTCACTCTTCACTGTGGTTGAAACAATGGGTGTGCTGCTCAATGCAAGTGTAGCATGTACTGCACTATGTGGACATTGTCAAGAGGACGATTTATAGCTCTTTTCAGTGAGGCTGTAAACAATGTGCACTATCCAAGCATTACTACTTATCACTGATTTGACTATCTGCATTTGTATAGTTATTGCCGATCACATAACATGGTATCAGACACCCAAGCTAAATTGTAAAGGAGACCCTTAGAAGCAACCAACTGACATTTTTATCATGTATTTTCTTTGATGCATAATGCATGTTTTGGAGGATGCATAATGTATGTTATGTCAGTTTTGGAGCTTTTTTTGTGGTTTTAGAAAAAATCAAGACATCCAAGATGGCGGATCCAAGATGGCTGCTATATGAGAACATGACGTAAATCTTACGTAATATACATCACCAACTCATGTTGCGGACCTCAAAGGAAATGCTGTCGGACGCACTATAGGCCCTTTAAGTGTCGTTGTCATATCTTGAATATTTTTGGAGTTAAGAAGGAGGCAGAATCCCCCCGACCTTTCCCGGTCCCAGAAAAAAGGGAAAGCGTCCGTTCTGAATAGTTAACTATGAGAAAGGCTTGTTTTGGGTTAAAATGCTAATATTTAGACGAGTATTGCTTCCGAAAGCTGATTGATATTAAACATTTGATCGTTTTCAATTACGGCTTACAATAGGTCTGCATTCTATTGAAATTTGCTTTTTTTTGTGGTCACGTGACAGCTCATGTGACTCACTTTAATATACATTCTGCGCCATAAAGGTGTTCATGACTTGTCTCTTATATATGGCAAAACACTTGTGCACAAAAAGTAGAAAGACACAGCGGCAACAAGGTGTTTGCTATGTAGCCTCGTTTTCATGTTGGCTGATATCATGCGCATTTGGCCACGCCCGTTTATCCTCTTAAACAGGTGTTTTGCCGCTGGCCCTATATCAGAAAATGATCAGCACACATAAGTCTATCATCCCACCAAGTTTCACGCTTTTATCAAAAAGTGAACGATTTTGCTATTTTGCGGGCTTAACAGCTGGACTATTTTGCCAATCGATGGCAATCGATAAACAAGTTTCACGTGACTATCGGTTGATCATCATGCATTGGCCGATACAAATTATCGATTTCCATCGATTGGATACCCCAGAGTAACTGGCGGCTCCTTCCCCGACTCGCTCGCGTGAAAAGCCAAACTGAAGAGAGGCTCTGCGCGGAATTCGAAATCCACGCTCTTGGGATCTTGCGAGCCTTTTCTTCAATCAACTTCACAACTTGCTCGTGAGTTTCGACCAGTCAACCAGTCGTAGATTTGAATTTTCGCAGGCAGCAAAATAAATAAATAAAGAGAGGAAGAAAAAAAATCAAAATAAAAATAAGAACTGTCCCCTCCCCCCAAGAAGCGGAAATGCACTTCTTAAAGTGAGGCACGATAAATACGCAAGCGCGACTGCAATTTCCTTTGGTTTTCAAAATGGACGTTGACGGTGCACAACTAGAACAGATATTTCTGAGGTTTTGTAATGAAACAAGGTTTCCCTGAGGTTAAATTCACAAAGGAATTTACCTCTTTTCAAGGAAATTACTGCTCTCGTTTCGACGACTGTTTAGGCCGAGTTCCTAGATGGAGGTTGGCGAGTTGTCAGCAGAAGATGATGTCGTTACAAAAGAAGGGTTATCTAGTCAAGGTAAGCTTTTTGTCTTGAAGGTTCATAAGTTTTACTTTGTCAATTAATATAAACTTACTATACAAATTTAGTTTTAGATATTTTTTTTTCTCTGGCTTTGGTGTGCAAATGACCTAGGAAGTCTAAGTTTCGTAGCGCTTTTTGTGGAGTGACAATTTAAACACGTAAAACTTTGAAATTTGAAGTGTGAACTGTGGTGTCTAGTCATGCTTCCATAAATAGCTGGTAAAGCCGGTATGGTTAATTTTAACTTTGCCATTTATATTTTAGGAAGAACGAGCAAAACTAACGGAGGGTTGGCTGTATCGAACAAAGAAGGCGAAGAAGGAATAGTGAAAAACAAGCCACGTGTTACGTACTCGAAGGTAATAAGTTGTGTATGAAGAAGGCAAAATAACTTAGCATCTTGAAAATAAAATTATTCCTTGTGTCTTTTAAACCACACCCGATCCCACTGTTAAGATTATTTCTCGAAAACGGACAATTTATAATAAAAACGAATTTACGAAAATGAGAAAATCTTCTGTTTACGAAGCATGTCAAATTTGTATTTTTGAATTCACATAAGTTTACATTAAAAGCCTTATCCGCGTACTTGTACACATTAAAATACACTCTGTGCTCGCTAATATACAGTGTTTGACTTGCTCAATTACAGGAAGATTTACTCAATTTAAGAGAGTCTCCGGCGTCAAAACTGTGGCCTTCCATTCTTTCTGATGAACATGTCAGGTTTGTTAGTTTTTCATAAATTAAATGCAACTGTTGTGGATAAAATTAAATGCATCCAATATAAAGATGACAAATTATTGACCCACAGATCAATAATGGTTTACAAGATCTACACATTTCAAGGATTTGTTTAAGGTTTTTTTTCTCTGGTTTTGATGAGTGGTTTAAGTTTTTGTAACTTGCGTCAACGTCAACACTTAAATTTTCAAAGATGTGTTGAAGCAACAAGGATGGCATATAAAGCAGAACAAAGTGCCATTTACAGTACTGTGCAAAAGTAATGCAAGCCAGTTTCAACGAATTTCCTGGCTTTTCCCGGTTTTTTTGGGAAAATTTCGCTCACGGTGAAATTGCGGCGATAAATCGCCAAAGTTTCATGACACCCATTGTTTCATTCCTCGCGAAAGTTCGTGCGATGATTCGCGCTGCTCGAACTTTCGAAGCGAGCATTCGAACGATAATTCGGGCTGCACAAAATTTTGCGGCGATTTGTCGAGCGTATTTTCGTTTTGTCTGTCAATTCTCCAGCATTTCTGGGCAATGTTTTGCTGCATTCGAAATTCGACTCGATATAAACCATCTCTATGGTGCAGTTATACGCGTGAAAAGCAGCTGTAATCCATCTGCATATGTAGTCTCTCGATCAACTTAACCAATTTTAGGTAATTGTTGTGTCGAACTTACCTGGTTATTCTCCAAAGAAAGCCCTACTTTTTACTATTCTTGAAGCCAAAAGCATTGTAGCTCTAATATGTTCCGTAATTAAAACTAGTGATACTTGTCAAGGCGCGAGCGAATGATATTTTTTAGTAAACATAATAGCTGCTGATGAGCGCGTCCGTAGCGCTTTTGTTTTGCAAGTGTCATGGCAATTTTTTAAAAAAGTCCTAACTCCGTAATACATCATGTGCAAATTTTGCATGATTCATTCTGTAATGCAATGAATAGCTCTCAAAGCCATCAAGACAGCAAATCGCTTTCCCAGCTGTGTTGAAAGGTGATGGTGTTGCTTGAAATATAATTCTATGCTATTTCTTCAAGTATTCCTGTTTTGCTGGGAAATTAAAGTGGTAAAGATGCAAAGATCTTGGCGAGTTCATCCACGAGACCATCAGACAATCGGCCATGACAACCTGTACGTGGTTTCAATGAACTTGTAATGCAAGTCTTGTTTTGTCTTGCCTGTCAAAGAAGAGTTTGCGTTTTCAGTGTCGATGTAAGGGGAAGGAAACTTTGTATTCATAGAAAACTTTTATATCTCTGTTCTATCAAGTTTAAACAATATCAGAACACTGATGTGCATTTGCAAAATGCGTGGATCATGGAAACGCAAATTAAACTTGATTCTGTGTGTTAAACATGTCTCATGTTTACGATTAAATCATCGTCCTTGGATAAGTCGTTTGTGATTAGTTTACTTGCATTTGTAAGTGACTTATTTGCACAAAACTGGAGTGTTTTGCCTTCGTTTTCAGAACAAATTGAGTTCGCAGTCTTAAAAAGCTCCTAAAGGTAAGTTCTTTGTACAGTGTATTCTTTGCGTCGCATCAACATTGGTATCTGAACTGGCGGTTTGAAAGCGTTCACTATATTAACATTCATGTACAGCTGTAGACTTGAGGTCTTGCAATTGCCCGGGTTTTTTAAATTTTCTTTTACCCTCTCAAAGTATTATAAGTCAACAGTACCCACACAGCCACAGATTTCAAAACAGTAAAACTCAATTCATTTGTTTGGCAATCTTGACAAGATTGTTCGATGGCACACATCGCGAAGGAAACTGCACGAACGCTGGTGTTGCCATTCAAGGCTCAGCGAAATTTCTTGAACTGGCTACTGAAATTACGCTTATGTTTTCGAAATTTCGTTGATGTCCTGAAAAATCGCCACATTATCGCACTTTGTTTAAGAGAAATTTTGCTCGAAACGCCCCGAATTTACGCTCGAACTTTCAAGCGAACTTTCGCTCGAAAGTTCGCAAGAACAAAGAACGAAATTCGCGCATTTCGCTTGCATTACTTTTGCACAATACTGTACATCTTCTTGGTGTGCTCTCAAAATCCTAGAGTGCATTTCGCAAAAGTGCCAAAACGTTTCAGTTTGATTTTGGGCACGATAATTCATTCTGTATCCTGTATTGAGATGATGATGATGATCCTGCAAATAAAGAAGCTTCTAAGCATCAAACTTTCCTTTAACCCTTTGTGGACCAGAGTCCGATATATCGGACACCTATGGTGACTTCAGTATTTAGGCCAGCAGCGATCGTGCATACTCCCTAACAGGCTCCCGCAGCCATTGTTTGTGTTTATAGTGCCTGTAGCTTTCATTCTGGTGAATCTTCCCGTTTCTGGCGGACTTTTCCCCAAAAATTTTCGACTTTCCATTGACAACAATGTTTGAACACCATGCCAAAGAGTAATTGAGTCCACATATTTTGAAAGATCTTGTCAATTATTTTGATGGAAACTTCGATATTCCATGACGTCACATTAAGCGTTAAAGTAGGACAATTTCCTGAGAAGTATTTCTTTGAAAAAATAATCAAAATATGTTAAATGGTTTTGGAGATATGTTAATTTAACTAGAACTTGTTGAAAATTTAAAAAAATCCTGAAAATAAATTTGGTCCACAAAGGGTTAAGTCATACATTTCTTACCTTGAAGACATGTTAAAAAAACAGCTTTGTAGAATGAGTGGATCATGTTTTTGTAAATGGCTCTTTGGGACTGAAATGTTTTTAGAAATTTTGAGAAACACACCCCTGTCGAGCATTTCTCGAAAGCCCCAAAACTTTTTGGGCTGATTTTGGGCATGATAATTCACACTGTAACTTGTAAACAAAGACATTTCTAAGCATGAAACTTTGTTATAAGATAGAATTTCCTGTTCTTAAACACATGTTAAAATGACAGCTACCCTGCTAGCAAAAATCGATTCAAGACTTTATTGAGCATGCGCTTGTTGTTGCTTGGATATAATTTCGAGCCCTGGGCAGATTTGAACTCAGTACTCAAACTGGTACACTTAGATGCCATTTTGTTTTGGTATAGTGGGCTCAGTTTTGACCTTTGGGGCGTGCAGGGAAAAGACCGGTTTGATGATTAAAAAACCAGATAGACTAGCTCATAAGTTGGGGCTGCAGCAACTTAAAAGACTTCACGCTGTTTCTGCGGACTCTTTCTTTTCTCTTGCGGAGTTTAAGAAAGGCTCTGCCAGAGGGCGAATGACATCCTGAGGAATGAGTGGTTCATGTTTGTACAAATGGCTTTTTGGTGCTGAAAAGTTTTCTGGGCTTCGAGAAACGCCTACCTGGAGAGGAAATTCTGCAAGTTGCAGTATGCAGTACAAAACAAACTACAATCTGTATGTGTATGCACAAATGTGCTAACAATAAAATAAAAAAAATAAAAGCTAAAAGTGAACATGAAAAACAGTGCAGAAAACGATAGACCGTACGCAGCTGTTATTATTCTTTAAGGATAGTTGTGCATATAGAAAACTGGGAATAGTGTGATCTGGGCAATGAACCACAAGTCATGATGAATAAGGGCACAATCCTAAAGTAGAAAAGATAATGCTGCTTCCAGAATCAAATCCTTGACCTTGCAATGTTGTGAAAAGCTCAATTGCTTTAGGAGATATAGCATCTTGAAATGTGCCAATGTTTCTAAAAATAGTAACAAAATGGCAAGAAATTCAAAAATGAAAGCTTAAAAACTCTTTAACCAATGCAGCTTTTCCAAAAATTTTTTCACATTTGTTTCTATCATGTCATGCTCTTTCAAAATATTTATTTGTTTTGCCATAACTTGAAATTTTCCCGCCAAAAACCGTTAAAATCGAAAAACAAAAAACATACGATTTTTTAGAATACAAAGTTCTACCATCCTGCAAAGTTTGAGCTCAAACGAATAAAAAATGCAAAAGTAGTTCCAAGGATGCACTTTTAGGCGTCCTATATGCCCACCGTGAAGTGTCATCAAGTTGTTGTTGAGATGACAATACACATAAAATAGAGTAACACATGAAATAATTGGGAAAAATGTTTAAGGAAGCTGATGTGAGAGAAAGCAGCTTTCTGTGCCATTAAACTCTGATGATATGCGATGAAATTTGCATGGCCAATTAATTCCTATTTAGCTTTTTTCTTTGTTCTTTTTTCACTTTTGTATGACAACATATTGCAGTTATGTCTATATGGTATTGAGCTACACTTTGGATATTGTACTTTGGATCCTTATGTGGTGGAAGGGTTTGAACGACTAAATAGTGAGTGGTGGAATATTCCAGAACATGGGATAGGGGAGTATGGAGTATTCTAGGATATGGTAGATATAGTTCATTGATAAAGATTGAAATTCATTTAAAACTAAAGGTTGAATTGCTTGGATTTTCTAGTAAATACGTTCACACTAAAAATTCATTCTATCATCCTTCGTTTGGTAAGCACTCAGTATGTCATAACTTCATAACTAAAGACACCCTTGTTAGACTGTACCTTTGTACATGTTTGATTGTCATCATTATGTTACTGTTTATTAGACATGGTATTTGGGATCCAGAGGCTTGGCACCAGTCCTACTCAAGTGAGAAAAGATGTGCATCACCAGGAGAGGAACTTAAAAAACAACTCCTGTGAGTAAAATAATACCGGTAATAACAATAATCATGATGAATTCACGGGAGTCATTAAGAGCTGTTAGCATCTCAATAAACGTTTTCTTATAAAGAGGTTAATCCCAAAACATTTTCCTTCTTGTGAAAACCAATTACCTTCTTGCTGAAACCTTACTAACACCATGTTGTTGATGATGACAGTCTTTTGCTGTGGGTGCCCAAGTTTCAATTACTGTCTTGTAAAAATATGTACTGGAGGTCAGCCATTTTGCTGATTTTTGGCCCCCTTAGCAGACAAGGACACCCAAACCCTTGCTACCAGCTAATCCTATGATATTGCCTTCTAATACAAAACATTTTGACTTGTCTAAAAAGTAGTTTCAAGGTTCATTTTGTTTAGTATTAAAAAAAAACAGCATTGCATCAATTGAAAGTCTCAACTGGCTAAAATGTTAGAAACACGATGTAATATTTAGCCTCCTATGCAGACATTATTTTGGCTCTGCTGAAATGAATGGCTATTTTCGTACACCAATGACAGCAACTTCCAAATCCTGGAAGTCTACACTTTGGACCTTTGGACATTTCATGTGAGATGCCAGAAACAAAATAGTAGTGTTTGACAGTGAGCTAATTACTGGGTGTTTAGGAACCGCTTGAACAGGTCGCTCAACTGTGGTGCTTTCGAATAAAGATATTTAGTGAATACTTGTGTTCTCACAGAAGGCAAACCTACACAGAAAGCAGCTGTCTCTGACAATTTTTTGGGGAGTGAAGAAGGGATTTCGATAAACATGGGGAGGAATTGTTGAATGAATCCTATCAGATAATTGTGGGTATAATGACATATTTTTCAGAGATAAGGTCTAAGGTCTGCTTTTCCTGCATTGTCATAACCCACAAAACTACCTTTGTAAAAGAAAGTACTGTCCTAAGAAACCCGAGTTTCTTGGACCATCCTTAGATGCGCCAAACAAATAACTTTATGCAAAGTAACATAAGGAGGCACCATCCTTGAAAACCTATGGTTTGTTCTACCTTTGAGAAAATCATTTGACATCTTCCCCTTGCTGTTCTTCCAACATTTCAAGAAAAGGTCATTGATTGGTTTTACTTTTTTGACAAAAATGTCAAGTTTCCATGACATTCCCATGACATTGAAGAAACAAGGAAGATTAATTTTTATTGCCTAACACTTAAGGTAGATTCTTGGGCTTGGATCAATTTACTTACATGTAGCTCTGGTTAAAAAGTGTGAAGCAAAGCTTGAAATAGACTTAAAGAAATTAACAAATTTAAGTAATTGCCAAGCTTCATTTCTGGATGTTTTTGGTAGAGTTTTAGGCAGTTTTTAAGCATAACTTGTCTGGAGACATGAGTGCAATATTCTGGTTGATTCTCAGGATTGAGGATGGTATAGTGCTGAGCCCTCAGCGTCAAAGCTTTTTCCAGGGCTGTCAAATCCCTCATAGTGCCCCTGACAGACATCTCCCTCAGGAAAGAGGAAAGACTAGCTTAAGCAGAACAACTGATCGAGAGAGAGAAGGAAGAAGCAGACTGACCGGCCGAGTGGGCAGAGGGAGAACCTTGGATTATAAAGAACGTACCCCTCTACAAGAAAGAAACAAGGTATAGATTTGCTCCTGCTGTTGTTGTGATTTATTTTGACCTCAGCGTTAAGAATGTGAACACTGTTGTTTTTCAGCTTTTCTTTCTGTGGACCAGCCTGGTTAGTGTTCAGTCCCAAGTTTTCATCCCAATTTCCTCATGTTTATCTGTCGTCTGCTTGCTCTTTCTTTAATTAGATTTAATTTTATTGTGCCAATGAATAATTTTTATCCCAAATGTTAAGCACTGAAAGCTTCAGGACCAAAGAGTTTTCCTAAGCAAATAAAATTTTCTGCAAATGATTTGACAGTGTGTATGAGTGAACAAATTTTCTATTACAAAAGTTCTTTGATAGCAGGGTAGCAAGGCTGAGGGAAAGGCATAAACTGAGTTGTAAAAAGTATATATAGTGAGAAGATTATGGCTTACATGTATTTGTTTTTAGGAGAAAAATGTTAAATTGAAGGGCTTGGTAGAAAAGGGATGTAAGTGGCAATTTTACCTTGAAATCTGAATTGTTGCAGTTTAGCTCAACTTTTGCACATTCAGGCTGGTTTTCATGTAAGAAACATAGTTGTGCATTTATTTCTTGACCTGAGAGCAAAGAATTAGCTTTTTACTTTTTCTAAGAAAAAAAATGAATGATTTCGTTTGTTCTCTGTTTGAATGAAAGCAAATTTAAAGAAATCAAACAACCTTTAGCTTCCCTGTTGTCTTATTCACTTTTAAGTGAAATTATGAATACCGTAAAGACTCGTGTATAAGCCGCACCTTTTTGCTGCAATTTTGCCCTAAAAATCGGGGGTGCGGCTTATCTGCGAGACAATTGCTTTCAGGGGGTGTAAATTGCCTAGTTTGGGGTCAGATATAGCACTTAAAAACTCAAAGAAATAACCAATAAAGTTATTGAAACCTGTTGTTGTCGATCATTGCTTTTGATGGATGTGGTGGCTCCTAAAGGAGCCGTTTGTCACTTCAGGTTCTAAACCTGAATCTTGTTCGCCAGTAGTTCTTTTAGGCGATCTATCTGGAGTTTACTTGAGCAACTAAACTCCAAATGGCATGGAATCTCCATTCCCCCACAGAGGGTTATAAATTCATGTCCTATAAACACCAATTGGTGAAACCTTATAAAAATCTCACTACCGTATATGGTATAACTACACGTCATTTGAAGTGATTAGACGTAACTTAACATCACTAAATATCACTAGACATTGTTTGACATTATTGACCATGAATAATCATTAAGCATCGTCACTTCACATAAATTAACGTAATTCACCATAACTAGACATCACTCACCATAACTACACGTAATTCACCATAACTAGACGTCATTCACCATCACTAGACGTAATTCACCATAACTAGACGTCATTCACCATAACTAGACATCATTCACCATCACTAGACGTAACTCACCATAACTAGACATCATTCACCATTACTAGACGTCATTCACCATAACTAGACATCATTCACCATCACTAGACATCATTCACCATTACTAGACGTCATTCACCATTACTAGACGTAATTCACCATAACTAGACATCATTCACCATTACTAGACGTAATTCACCATAACTAGACATCACTCACCATAACTACACGTAATTCACCATAACTAGACGTCATTCACCATTACTAGACGTCATTCACCATAACTAGACATCATTCACCATCACTAGACATCATTCACCATTACTAGACGTCATTCACCATTACTAGACGTAATTCACCATAACTAGACATCATTCACCATTACTAGACGTCATTCACCATAACTAGACATCATTCACCATCACTAAACATCATTCACCATTACTAGACGTCATTCACCATAACTAGACATCATTCACCATAACTAGACATCATTCACCATTACTAGACGTCATTCACCATAACTAGACGTCATCCAACATAACTAGACATCATTCACCATCACTAGACGTCATCCAACATAACTAGATGTAATTCACCATAACTAGACATCATTTACCATAACTAGACATCATTCACCATTACTAGACGTCATCCACCATAACTAGACATCATTCACCATCACTAGACGTCATTCACCATAACTAGACGTCATTCACCATCACTAGACGTCATTCACCATAACTAGACGTCATCCAACATAACTAGACGTAATTCACCATCACTAGACGTCATCCAACATAACTAGACGTCATCCAACATAACTAGACATCATTCACCATCACTAGACGTCATCCAACATAACAAGATGTAATTCACCATAACTAGACATCATTTACCATAACTAGACATCATTCACCATTACTAGACGTCATGCACCATAACTAGACATCATTCACCATCACTATACGTTATTCACCATAACTAGACGTCATTCACCATCACTAGACGTTATTCACCATAACTAGACGTAATTCACCACAATTAGACGTCATTCACCATCACTAGACGTCATTCACCATAACTAGACGTTATTCACCATAACTAGACGTAATTCACCATAACTAGACGTCATTCACCATTACTAGACATCATTCACCATAACTAGACGTCATCCAACATAACTAGACGTAATTCACCATCACTAGACGTCATTCACCATAACTAGACGTCATTCACCATAACTAGACGTCATCCACCATAACTAGACGTCATTCACCATCACTAGACATCATTCAACATCACTAGACATCATTCACCATAACTAGACATCATTCACCATAACTAGACCCAATTCACCATAACTAGACGTAATTCACCATAACTAGACATCATTCACCATAACTAGACGTCATTCACCATCACTAGACATCATTCACCACCACTAGGCATCATTCACCATCACTAGACGTAATTCACCATCACTACACGTCATTCACCATAACTAGACATCATTCACCATAACTAGACCCAATTCACCATAACTAGACGTAATTCACCATAACTAGACATCATTCACCATAACTAGACGTCATTCACCATCACTAGACATCATTCACCACCACTAGGCATCATTCACCATCACTAGACGTAATTCACCATCACTACACGTCATTCACCATAACTAGACATCATTCAACATAACTAGACATCATTCACCATAACTATACATCATTCACCATCACTACACGTCATTTACCATAACTAGACATCATTCACCATCACTAGACGTCATTCACCATCACTAGACGTCATTCACCATAACTAGACGTCATTCACCATAACTAGACAGCATTCACCATAAATAGACGTAATAACTAGAATTCATTATAACTAGACGTAATTCACCATCACTAGACATCATTCAACATACCTAGACGTAATTCACCTTGACTAGACGTAATTCACCATCACTAGACATCATTTACCATAACTAGATGTAATTCACAATACACTTTTTGTATCTGATAGTGCAAAAGATACGCAGCTTTAGTCCGCTGAGATGGCTAAAACGGGGATGGAAGCTTGGGTCACTGTAAGAATAAGACCCCAACCGAAGTATAAGGAAACGAACCAGGAATAAACTTAAGGTGGATTTCCTCTGACGCGTCAATTTTTACGTGCGTGAGAAAAATTTAGAGACAATGTATGAACGACTTGCGTAAACGTGTACGCAAGTCGCTACGCTTAACGCTACGCCAGTCATTTATATTCTCAATAGAAATGGTGTTTGTACAATGTCAGTAGTTTTCAATATAACACATGTTCATGTCTACATCTACATCAACATTTATTAAGTTGACAAAATCTTGTAAGACATCACATCAACTACAGATAAAAGTCAAAAAAAATACCAAATATGTACATATGAATAAATTAGATTAAAGTGATGTGTCAGAATAGCAGGATAATTTTAAATCAGAGAATGACTTGCAATTCACTTAGTCAGCGGGCAGTGAGTTCTACTGTAATTGATATAGGAAAAAAGGAAAACTTTAAAACGTCCTTAGATACATTCGGTATCCTATACTTAAAAGCATGGATATTGCGTGTTCTTTGTTTCACTGGTTTGTTCTTCCGTGTATGTCATAGTCAGTCAGTCTGTTTTTATTTCGTATGTCCCATTTCAAGTCAGATAACATGTCTGACACAGCTAAATAACTTATCGCATTTTTAATTGTATACTGTAAATTTCAATATATTGTAAAGTAGTGTAGTGTTCCCAATTAATTCTTCATATCATATTGTACATTTTTAAATTTTTAATATATTGTTATGTAGTAGTGTCCCCAATTAGCTTCCGCGAGCTAAATATTTACCCCGACACTTAAATAAAGTTATTATTATTATTATTATTATTATTATTATGCTATGTAAGGGTTATTATTAGGCAATTGGGGAATATGTGATTCATTGCGCCCTCGGTGAATAAATCACATATCGCCGAGGTGCCTAAAAATAACCGGCTTATTTTTCACATGGGCGGCGTATCAACAGTGGCTCAAACAATAAGAAACATTTTTTTTCTTCGTTGTTTTGATGCAGTTGCGCTTAAGGAAAAAAAAATGTTTTTCCCGACAAACACTTAACAACAAGAAAAAGGTTCCGAAAAGACGCACTGGGGTTTCCACATTTTATAATAAACAGGTTATTTTTTCGTTTTTGATACGCCGATCAAAACAAACAATATGCTTGCCAAACAAACTTTACAATAGATAAAAGATTCCGAAAGTACGCATTGGGATTTGTTATGTCACCGCCAAAACAAAACAAAAACCTCTGGCACCCAGGGTAGCTGGGTCACTTATTGGAGCCGAATTATATCAAACATGTTATCAAATTTCCAATCCATGAGCGACGTATAAACCTTAACTTTCCAGGGACGGCGTAAAGTTTTTGGAAAATTACTTACTATGGAAAACTTTGGCGGGAATTTCACAGAAATTGCGCATGCGCTCTGCGTTTGGCTGTCGGGTTTATATGCAGTCGAATGTAGTCGGGTTGTCGGAAACCTCTAGAGGCCAATGTCTGTTCGTTGTAATTCTCCAGAGGATAAGGTGAAATGAAATGAAAACAAAACCAGGTCAAGGTGACAGTTCATTTTGATTTTATATCGAGAGACGCTCCTTTATCGCCTTGTGAGAAAATATGTTTATTCGACTTGTGTTTATCGCTTTCTGTCTTCAGTTTCATTGGTGTGGATATGTTCAAGTGTCGAAGTATGCTAAGCTTATATCAAGGATTACTTTCGCTATCAAATGTTTTCAAGAGCAAGAATCTAAGCGTATTTTTATCTTGAGAGAATGGCCCGCGATGCAGCCGACTGCAGGCAAAGCAGAGAAGAATTTGTCAGTTGATGCTTACACGTCTCCTCCTATTCTGATTTTTGATATTTTAACCTGCTATGGCGATGTTATGAAACCTTTATGCTGCCCTGTCTGCTTAAAGTCTGGTCATTCATCAACTCTTCGACCTACTGGGTTATGGACCGATGGCACAACGAGATGTGTCTACGAACCACGTGTAGTTTACGATGTGAGCTGTTCCCTTCTTCTTGTCTCTGCAGTATATTCTTGTTGTAATAGTCATCAAATTCCTGCACACAATCCACACATCCTTTCTACGCGACCTTCACTATTGTATGTACCCTTCTACCTCACGAATCGAGCTGGCTTAACGACTGATATGCTTGCTCAAATTTGTTCTTTAGTAGACAGTGGTTTGAGTTTTCATTCTGTGGAGAGTGTCATTTGCAATCAGTATCGTCAGCATTATTGGAGACTTCAACGTCGCTTTTCTGAAGCTTGTGTGCGACTTGGTTCCAGCTTTAAATCTTTTCCAGAATTCAGTCAAGGAACTTTTCCATATCCCCACGAAATTCTACTAAAGGATGTTTTCATGGCCTATTCGTCCCTGTTTTTACATACCTTTCACGCAGATATGGCTGTTCGAACCTCCAGCTGGATTTCTTGTGACCACACTTTTAAAAGTGCTGCCAACATTGGCTTTGTTAGAAAAAGTGACGGAAAGTGGATTAAACTTTTTAAGTGTGTTTTCTGTGTGATGGGTATCGACGGAAGTGTTATCCATTGGAGATTTACACGTGGTGAATCGTTTGAAGAAGTAAGGGACCTGTTTGTAGAACTTCGTAGCAGATTCAATTCCAGAAACATATCATGTCAAGGTATTGTTATTGACAACTGTTGCAAATGGAAGGGTATGTTAAATGGCATCTTCCACAATGTCCAAGTGAAGCTTGACTTGTTTCACGCTGTCCAACGTTTCCAGCACACTTTGTCAAGTGATATCCGATTAAGAAGTGGAATCTGCAGAGAATATGGGCTAGTGTTTAGACGGGCGGATGATCTAGGAGAAAAACGGTTGAAAGAAACACCAGACAAAGAAACCATATTAAGAAATCTCGAAAGTTTTGAAAAGAAATGGATGTCAAAGAAAATAAATGGAAAATCTGTTATCAATTCTGAAGGGAAGAATGCTATCCAGCTTTTAAAAGTGCATATAAATCGAGGCTGCTTGAGTGGCATACCTGCACATGCATCCACATCTGGAAACGAACGCCTGCATCGTTGTTTGAATTATGCCATCCGCACAAATCGCATAAGTGTGGAAATGGCCTTGATTCGTTGCAGTCGGCTCTTTTTTGTGATCAATAATGCTAATAGAGACATACAATCATTCCTTTCTTTCCCTTCAAGCTCTGGTGCATCTTCAGAAGGATGTGGAGTGGTTGATTGTTTTGGTGTCAGGAACAAAGGTGAAAATTGTAGTACAGATTCTTATTTGCAAGAGGGTGTTCGATTGAAAGAATATAAATCTCTATGGGAAATGACCTCCAAAGAAGTATCAGACCTTAAACAGATAATTGCGAGTTCCATTACAGGCAACAGTGGCGATACCAGTGACATGTTACCCTTAATAGATGGCGAACATTCCTACTATACTGAGGATTTTGTCACAACACCGGATGTTAAAAAACTGTTCTTCAAGTACGATAAGAATGCGAAAAATGTGTCAATCTCAACAGTTGGTCGTCTATAAGATATAAGATAGAGGCCTCTGTTACGCGGAAGATTGCAAACATTATGTTAGAGCAGATTTCAGAGATTGGCTGTGATTGTATCACAGACAAACCATGGCATGTAACCGTTGTTTCTCCAGGTATTGCTTTAAGTGGTATTCTGCAGTTACTCAACCACGGCAAAGCAAATGATTCCAACAACGGAAATTCAGGAGTTTACTTCGCAAAACTGTCAATAAAAAAAAAACCTCTGATTGGTTCGCGGCAATTTGGAAACGACACAATCATGCATTCCTTGCGTGACGCGTTACTCATAATAATTGTCTTTTGTCCAGTGATTGTCATTTTCAGGTTATCTTTGTTTTTTGTTTTTCATTTCAACAACTTGGTAATTTTAAATAAATCGTGTTGTGTTCTCACAAACAATTATGAGACTTATTCCTCATTTACCAGAAACACATATATATCTCAATTACCACAGTAATGACAACTTTATATAGAAAAATTATTAAAAACTGCAACATGATTGCATTTTGCCATCTACTCCGGGACAAGTACCCGCACTTTCTAACATGTAGTTTTAGCAGTCCATTTTTACATGTATGGTACGTTGAATGTTCATGAGTTTATATAGTCGACGTCGATCATAAGCACCCTTAGAAAAGGGCCCTCACTTGAATAGGGGCGCTTATTGAAAAAAACACGATCCCAATGGGGGGCGCTTATTAGGAATGTTGCGCTTAATAATGGAAGGTATTATGTAAAAAAAAAATCGGAAATAATAAAGAGAAATAATAATTAAATAACTAAATGCGGCCCTTTCAGTGCATGACGTTTTTTTTTCCAGAGTTTTCTTTTTTTTATTATTTACCCACTGATGTAAATCAAAAAGAGGCATAAAGTTATGGTGAATGACGTCTTATGATGGTGAATGATGTCTAGTTATGGTGAATGACGTCTAGTGATGGTGAATGACGTCTAGTTATGGTGAATGACGTCTAGTGATGGTAAATTACGTCTTGTTATGTTGGATGACGTCTAGTGATGGTGAATGATGTCTACTTATGGTGAATGATGTCTAGTTATGGTGGATGACGTCTAGTTATGGTGAATTACATCTAGTTATGGTGAATTACGTCTAGTTTATGGTAAATGATGTCTAGTTATGTTGGATGATGTCCAGTTTTGGTGGATGACGTCTAGTGATGGTGAATGATGTCTAGTTATGGTGGATGACGTCGAGTGATGGTGAATGATGTCTAGTGATGGTGAATGACGTCTAGTTATGGTGAATGACGTCTAGTGATGGTGAATGACGTCTTGTTATGGTGAATGACATCTAGTGATGGAGAATGATGTCTAGTTATGGTGAATAACGTGTAGTGATGGTGAATGACGTCTAGTTATGTTGGATGACGTCTAGTGATGGTGAATGATGTCTAGTTATGGTGAATGACGTCTAGTTATGGTGAATGATGTCTAGTTATGGTGAATGACGTGTAGTGATGGTGAATGACGTCTAGTTATGTTGGATGACGTCTAGTGATGGTGAATGATGTCTAGTTATGGTGAATGATGTCTAGTTATGGTGAATTACGTCTAGTTATGGTGAATTACGTCTAGTTATGTTGGATGACGTCTAGTGATGGTGAATGACGTCTAGTGATGGTGAATGATGTCTAGTTATGGTGAATGACGTCTAGTGATGGTGAATGATGTCTAGTTATGGTGGATGACGTCTAGTTATGGTGAATGACGTATAGTTATGGTGAATGACGTCTAGTGATGGTGAATTACATCTAGTTATGTTGGATGACGTCTAGTTATGGTGAATAACGTCTAGTTATGGTGAATGACGTTTAGTGATGGTGAATTACATCTAGTTATGTTGGATGACGTCTAGTTATGGTGAATGACGTCTAGTTATGGTGAATGACGTCTAGTTATGGTGAATGACGTCTAGTGATGGTGAATGATGTCTAGTTATGGTGAATTACGTCTAGTTGTGTTGGATGACGTCTAGTTATGGTGAATGATGTCTAGTTATGGTGAATTACGTCTATTTATGGTGAATGACGTCTAGTTATGGTGAATGATGTCTAGTTATGGTAAATGATGTCTAGTTATGGTGAATGACATCTAGTTATGGTGAATGACGTCTAGTTATGGTGAATTACGTCTAGTTATGGTGAATTACGTCTAGTGATGGTGAATGACGTCTAGTCATGGTGAATTACGTGTAGTTATGGTGAGTGATGTCTAGTTATGGTGAATTACGTTAATTTATGTGAAGTGACGATGCTTGATGTTTATTCATGGTAAATAATGTCAAACAATGTCTAGTGATATTTAGTGATGTTAAGTTACGTCTAATGGCAATCAGATCGGTGTTCGAAGCGTCCGTAGTATTTTCGTTCAAATTTCATCCCTTTTCACTGTGGTCTTCAGCAAAAAAGACAACATTTTGTGAAAAGAGCATCCTTATAAGAAGATGTCGAGAATTCAGTTTCAAGAGAAGCGTGTAGAAGGTATTTAAGAGTTGATTAACCCATTGAGCTCGCAGCAAACACACAAACACACTTTACCTCGGCGTTTTTTAAGTTTTTTTTTTTTCAAAACCGAGCTTGAAAGTTGGGGGTGCGGCTTATCTACGAATGCGGCTTATACACGAGTCTTTACGGTATATGAAATTCATATATTTGAACTGCGGAATGAAGAAATAAATGTAAAGATGATCCTTGCAGTTATTAACGCAACTTATGCAGTTGCGAAAAGAAAGCCTGAAAAAATTGGTTAGAGCGCTGCGCCGGTATCACAGAGGTCAGGGTTCGAATCCCAGCAAGCCTGATTTTTTCAGGCTTTCTTTTCGCAACTGCATAAGTTGCGTTAATAACTGCGAGGATCATCTTTACATTTATTTCTTCATTCCGCAGTTCAAATATATGAATTTCATATATTCATAATTTCATCTCCATCTTTCCCGGGTATATTACGAACCAATTTAATGACCAGCTCCCAGTTGGCTTGCTAGCTTAATTGGTTAGAGCGCTGCACTGGTATCGCAGAGGTCAGGGTTCGAATCCCGGCAAGCCTGATTTTTAAAGGCTTTCTTTTCGCAACTGTATAAGTTGCATTAATAACTGCGAGGATCATCTTTACATTTATTTCACTTTTAAGTTTTAAGCAAAAGTAATACTGCTAATTCCACAAGTTTAATTAACCTCTCAGTTCAAGAAATAAACATAGAACTAACAGGCTGCATGCCAACAGTTCAGTTGGTTCTACTTAAAATTGTCACTTACGCCATTTTTACACCAAACCCTTCAATTATAGCACATGGCTCAGCAGCGGTAGTAGTCTTATTGCAACTTGCAGCTGAAAATGGAAGGCAAAAACAGATACTGGGTTTGTATGGCTCATGCAAAATCAAGGCTCACACTATCAAAATCACCAGAGTGGTAAAAATGCCATTGGGAATTTGAACTGGCAGTGGCTAAATTCAATATCTTGTGATGGCAATGAGAAGCACCACGAGTAGTAAAGCCCTGCACCATGTGCTTCCATTCCTTTTGAAGTCGCTTCCATTGTTTCGAAAGAAAAACAACGAAAACTTGGATCCGGATTTCCAATTGGAAGTGCATTTCAATGCTGGTGGGGTTCAGCCGGTACAAAAACTTTTTCTTAACCAAAGTGTTCTTACAAAAGCATAGTTAATGTTTACATGTAACAGGTGAAGACATGACAGTGCTGTCAGAATCGCCGAACATTTACACTCCAGCGATTTCACCTTTGCAGGATGCACAGCCAGTTCAGGCCAAAATGTCTTTCTAAAAATGTTGTTGATGATTTGTCCTCACAATTCTTCCATCGCGCTTTTCCCCCATGATACTACCATTTTCGTTCAACCCTGAAGCGTGACGATTTTTTCACGCATCAAAAGTTGAAAAAATTGGCCCAATTTTTTTCAAGTTTCAACCCATTTCCATCCTTGCCATCCGTAGCAACAGGCGGCAGGAAACAGTTTCAGTGCCGTAAGATAGTCTTTAAGAATTACAAAGCTAGACCATTATTTTTGGAATTGAATTGATATGAAGACATTTTTTAGCTTGTTGAAAAGACACTAAAATAGTGTGACATTGCCCCTTTAAATATTAAGTAAATAAATAAAATAATGATATTTTTTTGCTGGATTGTTTTTGAGGAGCCTGAGTGGTTCACATTTGGTCCATCAAGTCAGTTTGAGACCATGGAGCTGATGACTTTGCCAGAAAGAAAATTTCAGCAGATAAGAGCAAACCTGCCAAGGCAGCTGAGGTAAACACCAAAATTGGTTTCTACATTTAAATTTGATCACACTTTGGGGTCATAGAAGGAGAGACTGCAAATAATTTGAAAGCACCTGTCTGGCTGAGAGACAAATACCTTCTACTCATTGGTACTCAAGCATTTGTCCGGAGATTATGTCTGATTGTAGTTACATGTAGGATTTCTTCAGACGTGGACAACTTAATGGTTTGACAATCGTCCAGTGGCCATTGATAATTGCTGTTTGTTGCAGCTCCGGTGAAAGCCACATCCAAGAAATTCTGAAAACCAGTAAAGCTTGTTTTATTAAGAGTTGATTTAAGTACAGGGGTTGGCTGCCTCACGTGGAAGCCCCAGATAAATGACTAGGGTTTGGTTGCATAAAACAGCCATGAGCTTAATGGAGATTTTATGCCACTGTTTCATGTGTTTCAGGGATCTGCCCGCGCTCCATTTGTGTTAATTGTGGTTGTTATTTGGCCTTCTGCAGCTCAGTGAACACTCTAGTAAAGTGCAGAAGAAAATCCCCTGGTGAGCAGGGAGCAAACTAAAAGGTTCAATAAGACCTCTACTTAGGATACGGGTGCTTTATGCAGACGGGGCCAGGCACCCAAGCTGTTTGTTGGCAATGCAGGTGTTTAAGGAGCCTTGTCATGTGGTTTCTGTGTTTTTGGGTCAAAATGGTACTGAAATTAAAATAATAATTAATAGTAATAATAATTTATGAGTTTGTTACAGTGCATTTTCTATGATGAAATGATCAAATGCACTTTACAATAAAAAAAAATTAATAAAACAGAATAGAAAATAACAGAAATAAGAATAAATAAAAACATCGTGAATTGATTAGGAAAGGCTTACTGAAAAGAATCGAAAGTTCTCGCATTCTTGATGGTAGTTGCTAAATAGTTCCATAATCTTGTGGCCGCCATAGTAAACGATTGGTCTTCCAGTGTTCGATATGACCTACATACAGGAGTGCTTAACAAGTGGGTATGTTAGGTCCATCTTGCCTGTTATACTACTGGAGTTCATTTGCAATCCAGTGTCCTACGTTATGCAGTTATATTTACAACAAAAGTTACTATTTTAATGAATGTTTGGTCACTGTGATAATTTGTTCTTTGTGTAGGCTGCAAATGAAGATGATGATGACGATGATGATAGTATTGATTGGGACAGCAGTGAGGATTAGTCATCTTCGAGTGACAGTGATATTGGTGGGGAGGGAGGCCAGCTTGTTCATCACAGCATGTTCTTCAAGAAGTAAGCCTGTTTGACCACTTTTTCTTGTACAGCTTGTGTAAACTCAACACTCATTTCCAGTATACTTGGTTGTTATCATTATGATAAAATAAGTTTGCATGCACAGGCAACATTCAGAAACAAAGAAGTTAAATGGAGGTTAAACTCATCAACAATTGATGAGCTTGGGAGCAGGTGCCTTAGAAGGGTGGTTGAGTTTAAAGCGCCAAAGGCAGCGCAACCAAAGAGGTAACCATGGCAACCCTGCAAGCAACAACCACTGGGCACCATCACACTGATGAGCTCAGTGGAATACTTATCTAACCTATACTTACCAGCTGGGAGGGAGGAGAGGGTGCAACAATCTGCAAAAATTGCTGTACCTTTGAAATGATCTGTAAAGATTAGCAGGCTGAGCCAAGAACGTGCAAACATGCAAGATAAATAGCAGCCCTTATAGCTGTGACAGGCCTCCCCCACAGAGTGCCTGCTCAAAAGGGTTGTCACCGTTGACCGTGCGCAATTGTCTCGAGGTTAACCTTACCTAAATTTTATTTAGCCACATGTGAAAACAAACAGTGACAACAATTTCTGGGTCTATAGTACTCTTCAGATCAAAGTCATTGGGAAAGTAATTTTTCAGAAAATTTCAAGACCCATGAAGCATCTGCCATGTTGGTGTCCCTCTTTGGGGCACCAATATGGCGACCATCAGTCAGTACAAGAAATGAGGCAGCTAATGAAATTAACATTCCTTGTTTCTCTTTACACTTAGGGAGATGACATTTTTACGTTATTATGATACTTGAAAATTGAAAAGTAAAGTAAAAATACCGGTTTTGTGACATTTTGAGAATTCCTGTGTTTCCAGCTGCCACGAATTGGATCAAATTTCAAAGTGCTTTGTTTGTAAATGAAGTAATGTATTGACATAAAACTTTACTTGAAGATTTATCTCACCAGTCCAAGTTCACTATAATGAAAGAGCAGCTTTGTTGACAGCATTTTAGACTTTTGATGACATCACAGAAAAACCAGCAATTGCCCATTCCCCTTGGCCATGGGATAGATGATGGAGAGAATTCTCTTCTAATGCCCAGGGAGGAGATTGGTTTTGTTGAAATTCCCTGATCCATTAAACCAGTAGAGGCTTAGGCTGCCGCATATATGTAGACCCTGCAAGAGCACTACCTTGCCTTTCAGGGGGGAAGTTAGTATGCAACAGAAACAATGAAACATTCTTTATGGCACGAAGAGTACTTTTCTTGGTTCCAGTGTTTTGTTTCATACAATCATTACAACAAATGTGCAGGGAGCCAGCATTTCTGCCACTGCTTACATGTACTTCAGATTAGACTACCTTGCCCTTCCTGCCTTCTACTCCTGTTACCCAGAAGAAGAATGAATAGTATCCCACAATTCTTTGCGTTTGCAACTATATTATCAAACTCTGAAGTGACGTCATCAGTCTCTCGAGGGATCGATGGAATGAGTTTCACTCAAATGGCGACAGCTTCGTGTGTAACATGTAACAACGCGAAATACTCTGTTTCGTAATAACGCGTCTGGCCTAGTGCTCACGCTGCGTATCAATGGAAGAATTGTGTCCAGCTGAGTTTGCCTATACTGCACTTTATTGCAAGGAAATTCGCTTGAGGTTACTCGAAAGTTTGCCCAGATAAAGGGTCTGGTTGTTCTAGAAGTACATCGATGATCCCTCAGTTGAGAAACAGTTCGTCTGTTTGTGCAGTCCTACTTGATTCAAATAAATCGCATTTGCAACATTGCCGTGAGTATATTCTAATTGTCATGTTTCGATCATCGATTCGAATTCATTGTTAAAGACGAGATCCAGTGAGTTGTATGTTGTGTTTACACGAGGATGTTGTTGATGATTGTAAGCAATGTATTCAAAATCGCTTCCTCGAATTCTTCCTTGAGTAGTTTTTGAATGCAAAAGACAATGGACAATTAACTGGAACAATAATTTGCGATCTCGAAGTTTTGTGTCGAACTACTTCGACCATTTAAAGAAGAGACAATAATAGTGATATCTGTCACCCCGTTGACGATACTCAAGGAGAAACCAACTGCTAGTAACTGGTAATCTTCATGGCTCCTTTTGAGTTCATCTAACAAATCATCTAACAAAACAGAAACGATCAATTCACTCCTTGCTCGCACAGGAAGCCCAACAAAGAAAAAGCGCAATTAATCTCCTTACCTTGCTTATTACTCTATTACGTTTGTCGCGGAATCGCCATGTGAGTTAAAACGTGATACTCGCAATTGCGGTGATTTGTACCATTTTCGAACCTTCAGAAATTTGAAACTGTCGGGTCACTAAGGGACACTATGGTACAAAGTTGTCCAAATACCTTTTAATAATATTATTCAGATTTTAACTTTTTCTGTAAATTACTCAAGCATAAAGAGACCTATAATTAACTTCGTGTAACTCATTGAAGTGGTGGTAACGGATGGCGTGAGACATTATTCAAATTATCTGAAAAACCTATTTCTAATGTACTTAATTCAAAAGAAACAACACCTGTTTCATGATGAAAGTTGTAAGTTTGTGTTTTGAAGTGTGCTATCCCCAGCGAAACGCTTTATCTGTGAAAAAATCCAAAGCGAAAACAGCCAAAATCTGCCATGTGTCACAAGACATTCCCCATCTTCATCAAATTCCATGAGACAAAGGATTGTGGGATACTATTCGTCCTTCTTCTGCCTATTACCGGTATGCTTTAAAACATTTTAAGATGGCTACAGTTTACAGTTAAACTTAGAGTTTTGGAACTGGTGCTGTGGGGAGCTTGATGCAATCCAAGCACAGAAGGGAGGTATCCTTGGCTACTTTTCAAGCAGGAACCACCCTGTTACTGCTGACAGTACTGCTGTTTGATGTGTTTGCTAACTTCTTTATGACAATATAATTGTTTTTAAAAGCTTCAGTTACTTGTAATAGTACTAGAAAAGGTTTTCAAGGAACATCTGCTATTTGAAAGGGTTTCACTACATATTTGAGACTGTCTGATCAAATTTGAGGTGTCAGCCTAATTTGGGCATACGTTAAATCTTTTTTCCAAAGGATACATGTCAAAAAATGTGGAAAAAAACTGAAGTACACAAAATTGCAGGGAAAAAAGGTCATTAGCTTTCATTTAAAAGGTCACACTGAAGGATTTTATTGACAGACTCAAAAGTTAGAACCAACATGTACAGCACAATTAAAATAAACAATACCACAGGGAAGTACTGCTGAGTAGCTGTTTTCATTTGAATGGCCATACTGAAGGATTTCATCCACATACCCGAATGTATGAATCACCTTGAACAGCGTAATAAACAGTATTACAGGAATGTACTGTTCAATAGCTTTTACTTCAGGATTTCATCCTTAGCCTCAAAAGTTAGAATCACATTTAAATGATTTAACTTAAGGATGGTGCCTCCTAATAGAGATGTATTTTTGCAAAGGTTACTACTGTGGGGAAAAAGTAGATCTTAGCAAGGGTAATTGGAATCCAAAAAGAAAAATATGGGTAACGACGCATTTTTCAGAGATAATTAAGCAACCATAATTCTAAAAAAGCGTTAAAATACAAAGAATGTATGGCAATTTCTTTCCAAATTTAAGCTCAATTATCTCTGAAAAAAACGTGGTTACCCCCAGTTTTCTTGCTGGATTCTGATAGCCCTTGCTAAGACCTGCGTTTTCCACCTAGTCATAAACCGCGCAAAAATATTGTTATATTAGGGGGCAAATTCATATCCTGAGATGCGCAGAACGTATGCGCAGTAACAAAAGGAGGCACCGTCCTTAAATCTGGAGTGAAAGTGTGAACTCCAGCCTTGTGTTTCAGCCGGGACAATGTGGATGGGGGGGGGGGGGTTGTTGATGATGAAAGAGCAAAACAGTCCTTTCAGGCAAACAAAAGTTTGCAAGGGCAAATAAAAGAGCATGTAAAAAAAATTGTACCTGATCATTACCTGTACTTAGCAGCCGCAGATATGAAAACAAAATGCTGCTGTTGACATGGTGTTTTGGGCTATCCAAACGTTTATAAAAATATTTTAATAGAACTCGGTATCTTGCTTTTTTTGTATTCTTTTACGTAGAGACAAAAGTGTAGATGACAAGGCAAAACAAAAGAAGAAAGTCAAAGAGAAAAAGACAACAAAATCAAAAGACAAGGAAGGTGAAGATGATGGCGGTGGATGGACGGAAGTCAAGGGCTCTATTATTTGTCAGCTGCGGTATGTACTTGTGGGATGATAAGATGTGTACATGTCATTTTTGGCACAGTACTTAAAAGGAAAGGAAAAGAAGATAAAATTCTTGGAAAAAATTGAATGTATGGTGGGAGTGCTGTGGTATAGTGGTTAGGATGTTGGTCTTCAGATCTGAAGGTCAGTGATTCGAAATCCAGTCCCTGCCCACAGAGTCAACCTATGTGAACTAGCCTAAGCCAAATGCTGGTAGAACATAATGATGTAATTTAGTTTTCATCTGTTGAAGTTGTTCTTACATTTTC
This sequence comes from Siderastrea radians, assembly GCA_964017195.1. Taxonomy (NCBI): domain Eukaryota; kingdom Metazoa; phylum Cnidaria; class Anthozoa; order Scleractinia; family Rhizangiidae; genus Siderastrea; species Siderastrea radians. Next base: position 35,759,271 of record OZ024897.1, on the reverse strand, counting down.
TAATACTCCAGGACAAAGCCAAGCAACTCTTCCCAAAAGACACAGAAATCACTCATCAAGTTGTGTTAAAGAAACTTCACGAGATCCTCTCTGCCAGGGGCAAGAAGGTCAGTTTTCATTTCAGACCTGTTGTTATTTGAGCATCTGACGACTATTCTAGGAAAAAAAGGTGGAAGTGATCTCACAGCCCTGCACTTGCTACTTAACATACGTGAAGGGCAGAAAGAATAACGGTGATCATATTCTTTATTGTACAGGGCACGGATCGCACTGAGCAGATTGAGTTCCTAAAGCAGCTGAGAGTTATTTCAGACAATGCTAAGTTGGGTAGGTTGAACATTCAGTTTTCCCTGAAGTGAGAAAATTGAAATTCATCCATCCATCCATCTGTTTGTCCGTCCCTCCGTCCGCCTGTCTGTCCATCCATCCATTCATTCATTTATTCATTCATTCATTCTTGTTCCTTCCCTCTCGTTCCTTCCTTCCTTCCGTCTGTCCATCTGTTCATTCATTCATTCATTCACTCACTCACTCACTCACTCACTCACTCACTCACACACTCACACACTCACTCACTCACTCACTCACTTTTTTACGCACTCATTCATTCATTCATTCATTCATTCTTGTTCCTTCCTTCCCTCTCGTTCCTTCCCTCTCGTTCCTTCCATCTCGTTCCTTCCTTCCTTTCCTTCCTTTCCTTCCTTCCTTCCTTCCTTCCTTCCGTCCATCTGTCCATCCGTCCGTCCATCCATCCGTCCGTCCGTCCATCCGTCCAGCCATCCGTCCGTTCTTCCATCCGGCCTTCCTTCCTTCCTTCCTTCCTTCCTTCCTTCCACTCATCACTCTCTTTTTTGGTACAGTGCAACCCTGCCTTACAAACACCTTATTCATGTGACTACCTTTTTCTTGGCCCAAAGAATACCTTAATATGTAGTGATTTCAAATGTGCAGCGTTTTTTGACCAAATTTTTCCGTGGAGTTTTTGGTCGATCGACCAGCTCGACGGTCCTTTGCATTTCTGTCTTTTGTCATGTTGTGTTCTTCCAGTTGTGTTGCGTTGCGTTGTGTTGCGATTTGCTGTGTGTTGTGTTCTTGTCTTTTCCCTGTTGTGTTGCGTTGTGTTGTGTTGCGATTTGCTGTGTGTATTGTTCTTGTCTTCTCCCTGTTGTGTTGCGTTGTGTTGTGTTGCGATTTGCTACTGTATTCGCTTGACATTTTTCTATTATCATTTACCTTCGTTCCAGCACAGGACGGAACAACTCGACCGACAGACAACGGCTTCACCAGCACAACGAGCTCGACCGACGCCACGCAACGCTGGTCGATCGACCAGCTCGACGGTCCTTTGCATTTCTGTCTTGAGTTTTGTCATGTTGTGTTCTTCCAGTTGTGTTGCGTTGCGTTGTGTTGCGATTTGCTGTGTGTTGTGTTCTTGTCTTTTCCCTGTTGTGTTGCGTTGTGTTGTGTTGCGATTTGCTGTGTGTATTGTTCTTGTCTTCTCCCTGTTGTGTTGCGTTGTGTTGTGTTGCGATTTGCTACTGCATTCGCTTGACATTTTTCTATTATCATTTACCTTCGTTCCAGCACAGGACGGAACAACTCGACCGACAGACAATGGCTTCACCAGCACGACGAGCTCGACCAACGCCACAACTTTAATCACGACTTCCATCGTGTGTTCGCCACGTCCAAACACCTTATTTTTCTGTTTAGTTTTCGCAATGCCGACTGTATTATAAATTTCATTACTGATCTCCCTGTTTGTTGGATCTGACTATCCGCCATCTTTGACAAAACTCCCCCTCGCCTACTCCTCCCCAGTAATGAACCGGCACAACATGACAAAACTCCAGACAGATATGAAATAGACGGTCGAGCTGGTCGATCGACCAAAAACTCCACGGAAAAATTTGGTCAAAAAACGCTGCAGGTATAAGTGATTTCTTATCTGAAAACTGTATCAATACAACTACTATTTTATGTTCACTGGAGGTCATATTCATATGGTAGCAATGTGGGATTGATGTCATTGCCATTCAGAAACAACTTAGCCTTCAGCAGGACTGGATAATCGTGTTTGTTTTACTGTCGGTGCTGGCATGACAGTGAAGCTGCTTTTCAACATTATTTCATCCATCTTTGACTACAATCCTAACGTGGCAACATGCATGAAAGTGGAGATGTGGCAAGAGTAAGTAGAGAGGAAGTTACACTTTTCTTCTCATGATGGCGTGGCGTGCAATTAACATGACCTATGCTTGAAGCAGATTTTTATCATCTGCAAAAAAATTGTCCAGGCTTTAATGCAGCCAAAGTTGGGATTTCATGAAAATTTTAGTTTACCATTGTACAACATCTGGCTTTTTCATGTAGCTCTGCAACTATTAAGGGCATGTTTTTGTCCTGTATATTAAGTAGTAATAAAGTTGCACTCATTCTGTGTGTTGATACTAAAGATTTTGTGGAAGTCTGTGCATTATATTATATTAGTTTTGTATTTATAAATTGTAAATGCCATCATGTTGTGATCTGCTTAAACAAACTGCAACCAAGACAAACTGTTCTTTTATTGCAGGTGTTTGAAGCAGATTGAGGAACTGATAGATATTCTGATTGAAAATCAAGACAAAGTGACTGTTGGTGAAAACATATTAGAAGAATCTGAAAATGTTGAAGTAAGATTCCTAAAAATGATTCATTATTTAATACTCCTTAAAGTGGTTTGCAATTCTTATGTAGTTACAAGTCTGAGAAAACTCATAACAATTTCTAACTTTTTAGCCACGTTTTAGCGGCTACAACTGCAATCCCCAGTATGAAATAAGGTACAGGATTGAATTAGAGATCAATATATTTAGCACTAATTAGAAACTGTTTAAAAGCTGTTGCCGCATTTTCTCAGACTTGTAATTTGTTTTGTGCTATCAAGTCATTTTGGCAATATTATTCACGACATACCAGGGAAGTCTTGGTATGATCACCTCAACATTTCTGTTCCAAGAATGCTTGAGAAGATCTTACATAATTATAGTGTTTTGCAATTCTTGCATAATCCACCCCCCCCTCCACTGCTTCCACGGAGGGGTGCTGTATAGTAATGCTTCAGATGGGTGATGTTATAATTTTGCAGATACCAGAATGAATCACTAGTACTTATTAGCCAGAGAGATTGTTTTGTTGAATGACCTTTGTTTTGTATTGAAATAGAATTTGGATCAACCCCTTAAAGTGCGAGGTTGTCCTCTGGTCACTGTGGAGCGTATGGACGATGAGTTCACCAAGATGCTTCAAGGCTGTGACTGCCACTCCACAGAATATGTGACAAGGTAGTAGACTGATCAACTTGTATTTTCTACATATAGTAGTAAAGGGGCTCTGTGACGGGGATTTTCACGTTTTTTGGTGAAGAATGTTCTGAAAACTATATCAAATAATTTTTTGTACACAATATGCCCCTGGAACATAAAGAGAAAATAATGAATGATTTTCTCAAAGGGAAAACAAACCATGGTCAGTTTCTGGTGATTTTTTCCAGGAGACAAAGGAGAAACTTGAAAACATAAGCCTAATGTTTTCAAGTTGCAATCCATTTCCATCCTAGCGATCTGCTGCCAAATGCAGTTAATGAGAGTATCAGAGAACTGGTAGAGTAATTATAAATGAAACTGAACCAATATTTTCGGGTTTCCTCTGATTCCAAAATCTCTTTTAGCTTTTTGTAGTAATCCTACCAACTACCCTACAGCACAGTCTGTTTTGACTGAAAAATAATGAAGAAATTCGACTAGACCTGGTTTCTGTGCTGCTTCACTTGCACATATATGCATAAGTTTTATTTTGATTTTGGGCCGGATGGCAATTGGTTTTCACCGGCTTTGTACAAGAATGCAAAATATTGATAGCTGGACAATTTGTCTAGTGTTGAAGCCTTAACAAAAACTGTTCCAAGATCAGATGCTGATAAACTGAAGGCGATAAAATAAAAACTCATTGAGCATTTACTTGATTTCACTTTAAAGTGAACATCTCCCTTAAGCACCAGTTCAACTGAATGAATTTGGAACCATGCAGTTTTCAGTCAGACCCTGTATTTGAACATATCAGGCAAATGGCCCTCAGTGTATATATAGAAAATGTATTTCCTATATATGAAAATTTCAGGCAAATGGCCGTGACTGTTTTACTCTACAAAACACTTTTTCTCACTTTCTCGTGTGTAACTTGTTTTTAACTGATCATTCTAGTTCATGATGCCTGATACATCAGTTGTTTACAAAAAACATCTGCTGCCACTGCAAGTGATGAGGTGACAAACCTGCAAGGACCATGGTTTCTCTTGGCCGGTTTAGGCCTGCAAGGCCTTTGGTGAAAGGGTCTGAACTGTATGAGCATCCTTAAATATATCTTAAGGGACACGTGGCACTCTGACATGTGTTTAAACTTAAAAGGCTGTCAACCAAGGGCATCTCTGAGATTTAGGTCAAACGTTATTGAACCTCTTGCTATTTGGCATTAATCTGTCGTGCTGTTAGATTGAGGGATGAAGAAAAAGTATGCGACCTCATTACCAAGTTACAAGGTTATCTGGAGATTAATGGGTCAAGATCAGAAATCTGCAGAATTTACTTGCGGCACATTGAACATCTCTATTACAAGGTTTGCGTTGTCTTAGTAGAAGCTACATGTGTGTTCTCATTACCATAATATCATAGTAACTATGCCATTAGATAATGTGCATAAATTATGCTACATGTGCACTGTAATAACTACATCATCATTGTCGGCATTGTCGTCATGTGGTACAGTATTACAAGCAGCACCACAGGAAAGCACCTCTAAACAGCTTTCCCTTTACTTCCTAAGGTGAATGACATGATTTGGCAAATCAATCAACGCAAATCCGCCCATGTCTGTTGACCATATGAAAGCTGTCAAACATACATCATATATAGGGCGGGTTCTTTTGGGACTATTGTGGAATAGGATTACTCGGAACACGCTGTATTTGTCTTCTTTTGGGAGCTATTCCGTTTTCGGAATGAACGAAAAATCATTCCATTCATTCTGCTCCCGATAGCAGAATGAACAGAATGAAAGGAATAAGGTTTACTCGGGATAGACAGAATAGGCCAAAATACGCGTTCTTTTGGGAAAGTTTAAGGAAAGTTTTGGTGGGAAATCCTACGTGGCCACAGACATGGTAGTAGTTCTCAGGTCAACTCTGCCATGGGTATTCCTGTTTCAGAGGGACAGTTCTTTTTGAAATTGAAATTAATTGAAATTTTGTTATTCCTAAACCGGAATAAGAATAGCCAGAATAAGAATAGCCAGAATAGTCCCAAAAGAATGCACCCATAATATCAACAGCTTGGAAGTTGAAATGCACATTAATCATGTCATAACTTTTTAGTAAGTGTACCCATTAAATTTAGCTCTTAGTACAAAGATTAATACTCATAAGACAAAGTTGAAAAGCTGTAGGGTTATCAAACCTATTTTAGTGAACTTAAACACAGACATTCATGAGCCACATATGACACAAATGTTTCCTTTGTGGAAAATTGATTTCATTTTGGTGTCTGTTGGCTTGCCATTATGGACATGATGGCATCAAAATGCATGTGAAGGGATCCAAACATGCAATGTCCAGTTGGTGTTTTTTGCCTTACAGACATCTGTGCTTAAGTTCTCTATTGTAATGCACTGTAGTTACATGTAAGAGGAAGGCACAATTTTACGCTTTCAGTACGCAGATCTTTATAAAAATTTTGTAGCAAATAGTTTTACAAAGCTACCGAATATTAAGCAAGTTATGGCCAGCTACTTGCCAACTGGCACTCATAGGTCTTAAAGGGTTAAACATTACAGTAATAATGTCCAATATATTTAGTCATGGGATATCTGTCAACTAGCCGTATAGCTTAAATATATTTCCACATTAAATAAAGTGTCCTTTGTCCTATGTCCTAATCTCCTTGCTGGACACTCTCAAGCATAGCATAGCACTGCTCCTTTTATTGGCTCACAATGTTTGGACAGGAATCTTTGTTTGTGACTCATCTAATATTATTAAAAAAAAAAAACTTTTCAGCAGGAATTTACCACTCAGTTTTACATGATTTGTCACAGTTTTTTAACTCTGAGAAAAGAAAAGGCACTAGAGTTATGTCTCACAACTGAAATGAGTGAATGAGACGATTACTTAGTTACTTAATTACTGAATTCTACTTTAAGGTTAACCCTGAACTGATTGACGAAGAAGGAAAAGACTCTGGTTTGTATAGGTGATTTGATATATTTGATTATGTTGTAATTTGATCATATGACTACATTTATTGTTACAAAAAAATGGTCATGGCATGTATAACCTGAATGTATTTGTAGGTGCATCATCCCAGTCTTCAGTTATGTATTTAAATTAAGTGTGCAAATTAAGCATGTTGGTTTTGTGGCAGACTAGCTTAACATGCAGTGGTGCAAATTTTCTCGATAATTATATATTGGGCAGGTTTGGGATTAGGTGACATTTTTCTTTTCATTTTTTAATCTGTGCAAGTTGCTTTCAATTGATTGATCATGGCTTTCTCTGTTTAAGAATGGTGCCTCCTAATACAAATGATTTTTTGCAACGGTTATGACCATGGGGAAAGTGTAGATCTTAACAAAAGTTATTGGAATCCAAAAAGAAAAATGTGGGTAACCACTTTTTTCAGAGCTAATTTAGCAGACATAATTCTAAAAAAGTGTTAAAATACAAAGAATGTATGACGATTTCTTTCCAAATTCAATTATCGCTGAAAAATGTGTATACCAAGCCCAATGTAGGATAGAATTTTCTAATCTTTTTTGATATTACGCTTGATCATACGTAACAGATTTAGGACGATTTTAGAACTGGAAAACGAAAAACAATGTAACAAGCGTTTCTCAGTAATAACGTAACAAGCGATTGTTGAGCAAAGCCGGCAAGGAAAGATGGTTGTAATAGCGTAATAATGGAACAAGCGATTGTTGAGCAAAGCCGGCAAGGAAAGACCCCGTAATAACGTAACAAGCATTTCTTGAGCAAAGCCGGCAAGGAAAGACCCCGTAATAACGTAATAACGTAACAAGCATTTCTTGAGCAAAGCCGGCAAGGAAAGACCCCGTAATAACGTAACAAGCGGTTGTTGAGCAAAGCCGGCAAGGAAAGATGGTTGTAATAGCGTAATAACGGAACAAGCAATTGTTGAGCAAAGCCAGCAAGGAAAGACCCCGTAATAACGTAATAATGTAACAAGCATTTCTTGAGCAAAGCCGGCAAGGAAAGACCCCGTAATAACGTAATAATGTAACAAGCATTTCTTGAGCAAAGCCGGCAAGGAAAGACCCCGTAATAACGTAATAACGTAACAAGCATTTCGTGAACAAAGCCGGCAAGGAAAGATGGTTGTAATAGCGTAATAACGGAACAAGCATTTCTTGAGCAAAGCCGGCAAGGAAAGACCCCGTAATAACGTAATAAGGTAACCTCCAATTTTCTTTTTGGATTCTGATAGCCCTTGGTAAGACTGCTTCTTTTCACAGTCTCAAATCATGGAAAAGTATTGTTGTGTCACTGGGCAAATTCCTTAAAAAACCTGAAGATGTGTGAGATGCACAGAGTGTATGCGCAGTAACAAAAGGAGGCACCGTCCTTAAGACCTTTGCTGATAGGTCAGCTGGTTTATCCATGTATATGAAGAGAAAACAGTGAAGATATGATGAATCATTTATGCGAACTCTGGAAATGAAATCAAATGAAGAAAATCATCCTTGCAGTTAGCTGCACAATTAAAGAAACTAGAATTAAGCCTGGACAACTTAATTGACTGATCCCAGCATTTGATGCCTTGGTAGCTCAATTAGTCAGCGGCACCCAACTGTTCGTTTTGGGGTAGATCTGTTCTAGAGACTTAAATCGCCTGAGAAATTCGAATTTAATTCCAGTGAAAAGTAGAGATTTCTTTGGCGAAACCGTCACCTCAGACTTTTGTACAAGAGGAGTTATTAATTCCTTTCGTTTTCGGAAGGACAGATATGTCGTTCAGGGTGTAAAATAAGGTCAGCTAGCATTTTTGGAGAGCTATCAGCAGCTCGGAAATTCGGCGGATAAGATTCTGTTTCCTAAAATTTTCTGTGGCCTAACTTTTCAGCTAAAAACGCCGAACAGATCAGCCTGTATGAGCTTACACAAATATGCCTTTAAAAAGCTCTGAAACAATCTAAGAAAGCAAAAAATGATATTTCAAGTATTTTGCTAAACTCTTCTCGTTGGGTGCTCATGATTAGTTAGAGTACCACACTAGCAGTGTGAAGGTCATAGGTTTAAATCCTGTCCAAAACCTTGAATTTTCTTTAGGCTTAATCACAATTCCTTTAATTGCATACACCACTGCAAGGTTTATTCTCTTCATTTGATTTCACATTTCTTAAGGTTTTTGGTTGATAAACTTGAGACATAGCTTTCTTCAATACTTACACTCAAGCTTATGTTGAAACAGGTGCAATTTGTTAACTTAATTCTCTTGAATGTTATTTTCTACAACAGAAACCAAAAAGGACTCAGATGAGAGTGAAAAGACAGAGAAAAGTTCAGAAGGTAGCAAAAAAGACGGTCCAAGCTCATCAGAAAAGGTGGATAAAATGTGCAAGTTCATCTACTCACGAGATACGTCAGATCGTATCCGAACAAGAGCTATGCTTTGCCACATTTATCACCATGCTTTACATGACCGATGGTTTGAGGCAAGGGACTTGATGCTCATGTCACATCTACAAGAAACCATTCAACATTCCGACATACCAACACAGGTTTGTTTTATTTGTAACTTAATTCAGAACTTGTTAAATTAAACTGGTTCAGTAAAATATTGAGCAACATAGCTAACTGCAGGAAAATGCTGTCTTTCTGCTAAACAGTTTTTCTTGGGGATAGTTTATCCACAGACTCTAAAAAATAATCTTACAACCTTGCATACAGCATTATGAATAGTACCATGGTGGACATGTTGCTGCTTTGTTGAAGTTATATATTGAAATGAAATATCATAGTTGCAATGATTGTCAGAACAGAGACATGGTTAAGCCCCAGCTAAAAAGATCAAACATTTGCATTCAACTTGGTGTTGGGTGAACATGTTTTACTGTTTAGCCGCCTCTCTCAACTTTGCATTTAAAAAGTTTTCCACTGTCCGATGTTTGGGCAAATGTTTACCCGTTTAGCTACCGAACATTTTGTGTGACAAACACAATCTTGGATGAAAATATTTGATTGTTTAACTGGGGCTTTGATCTGTAGCAACCACGTGTTTCTCATAAGCTCAGTATGTTAGTTACTGAGTCCAGTGTTACACATGTGGTAGATAAAGCAGTAGTTCAACTGATGCTGGAGTAGTCTTGTGTTGAGACTACCTGGTTATCAAGCTGCTGCAGGTTTCATGAGAGTTGGCCACAGAATCCTAACATGTCTGGAGCCTTAGTAAAGAAACACACATCTCAGTTTGAAGGTAGGATAGCACATCAGTATAAGGCTGAAAGGGTACTGTGTGGATACAGAAAATATCCATACCCACGTCAAGGAAGGTTATCAGAAATCCTGATGGAAAGGTGGATCCTAAAAGCCAAATTTTTGAAGTACATGTATGAAGCTAGCCTGGGATTTCCAGAGGGGTGTGGGATTCAAACCAAGAAACGTTCCTGGTTGGGGGGGGGGGGCGGTGGTATTGACATTTTCTGAAACAACCCAAAGATAATGGTACTATAATGGCATCTTAAAAGGGCTGTTTTCCTTCAAGACTTCAGTTGGTACTCTTAACTCCAGTTTCTGTAGCTCTTCCCCAGGGAATGGTTCACTGTATCTTAGAGACATTTTAAGAGGGAGAGGAGAAGGGAGCTTACTGTATTGGCAATGCACATACTTCTTGCAACAACAACAATAACACTGCCACTGCAACAACAACAGCACTTGCACTGATGCTGCCTAAAGCCTGTACAGACAGGGCGGTCAATGTAAAGGCCTTCAAGTTGAATGCTAACACTGCTTCATTAGGTAGTAAGTTCAATCCTATGTTCTTGTAGCCCTTTGAAAGAAAGGCTGGCTGAAAACTACGACATTGGAATTGGGCTGATGGCAATAATAATAATAATAATAATAATAATAATAATAATAATAATAATAACAGTTTTTACATACGCATTTCGAGCGCCTCAATACATTTACAAGATAAAAATATTAAAACCTAATTTACTAAACGTTCAAAAAAATAATTAATAGATGGTACATTCATTAATAGAGCCTAGTGGATCAAAATCAGTACTGGTTGCTATGGTCAAGGAGATGCAGTTATTTCACAGAAGGGGGATTTGTCATATTTCATCTGTGTTGTTTGTTACTTTCAGATTCTATACAACAGAACTATGGTGCAGCTTGGCCTGTGTGCATTCAGGCATGGTATGATCAAGGATGCTCACAATGCCTTGCATGATGTGCAGTCCAGTGGAAGAGCAAAGGAACTTCTTGCACAGGTATGCAGTGTAACTCCTGTCCTTACAAGAGTGCCAGAGTACAGTTTAGACAATATAAAAAAATGTCCCTTGGGAGAAAGAGTTGAAAAATAAACAGCTCCACAGAGAAGGGTTGCTCAATTGCTTTCCTTTGAATGTCACTCTGTAGGATTTTATCCACTGGTGTGAACATCAAGACAGAATAATGAAAAATACTACAGCAACGTACTACACAGTTAACGCTTCAGTTGAGTGGTCACACTTGAGGATTTCATCCATAGCCTCGAAAGTTAGAACCACCTTGTACAGCATAATAAACAGCACCGCAGGAAAGTACTGCTCAGTAGCTTTCATTTGAAAGGTCATGCTGAAGGATTTCATCCACAGACTCAAAGTTAGAACTGCCTTGTACAGCATAACAAACAGAACCACAACAGGATACTATTGAAGAGCTTTCATCTGAAGTCGCACTTTGGGATTTTATTTATTTGAATAGTTGCAATTTAGAGTTTTACTTACGTGTTTGAATAGTCACACTTTAGGATTTCATCCGTGACCTGGAAAGACCTGACTCCATTATTTGACAGGATCAGTAATAAAGTACCTTTTGTTCATTTTCAAGGGTTTAATGCAACAAAGGCAGTATGAAAGAACCCCAGAACAAGAGAAAATTGAAAAGAGAAGACAGGTATGTTGTGGTGTAGTCCATGCGGTAAAATGAATCTTAATCAGTTAATAATGTTTACATGTCGAATCTCAATAATTAGGTTTTTTCTTTGTATGCTAGGTGCCATTTCACATGCACATAAACCTGGAGCTACTGGAGTGTGTTTACTTAACATCAGCAATGTTAATTGAAATCCCATGGATGGCTGGTATGTCTGTAGCTCACAATTACCTTTGTTAAGTGCTTAGGTAATCCAGATGCTTCCACTTTAACAAGCCAGCTTCTTTGTTAAGCACTGCTCCTGTAACTGTCAAGTCCCTTGTCACTGAGAAATAGAATTTTAGTCTGGCTTTTTGAAAGTGCATTAATTTTGCATTAATCCAGTTTTAAAAGTTGGCCAGAGTTTTTGTTTCTCTTATTTAAATCACTCCACCTGTTAACTTTAAGCTCCAGCTTGAAAGTAACCAATTGAAAAAAAAAATAAAAATATTGTGTTGTTCCAGAAATTTTCCATACTCCCCCCACGGAGGGTTTTTGGTTTGAACCCCAACACCCCTCTGGAAATTCCAGTTTAGCTTCATACTTTCCTTTAAAATTTTAGGTAATAACCCCCCCCCCTTTCTCGGAATTTCCAATGACCCTCCCCCAATGACCCTCTGGAACCACACAATTTGGAAAAGAATTTACATTCCTTGGTTACTAAATTTTTAAACATGCATGACAGCAATACATAGGTCAATGGAGAAAAACTAGGGCAAAATAGGAAGGGAAATAAAATGTCCCATCCAATCTTCTGGAACAGGTGGGGCAATAAAATTATCTTGTATGTTCCAACAGGAAAATCCATCTGCCACCTAAATACCTGTAGCTAAAAACAAAAATTAGATTTAGTTATCTTAGAATAAGCAATTGAGAAAGTGTCATGGCAAGTACAGATCCAAGTTAGAGAAGTTTTCCCTTGGTAAAGCTTAAATTTTCTTTGAGGCTTAAAGAAGGCACAAATTGCACAGAACACACAAAAAGTGGGAATTTCACGCATGAACGCTCAACTTCAAATATTCATTGATTAGTTCATTCTTCGATTTCATTCTTCAAAAAATTTAGCGATTCTTTGAAACGTGGATTCTATATTCGAAACACTATTTTAGTTATTTGAAATTTTTTTTGTTACATCGTAATAATAATTCAAACTTTCCGAACAGAACTGAAAAGTTCGTTTTTTTAGCTCAATTTTCCGGTATGTCACGCGTGATATTTTTATTGTTTTCAAGCCGGCGCAAAAAAATGGCGAGAACATAAAGCCGACAAAAATAACCCGTAAAGAGAAAATCATTAGAAAGAAAATCCAAAGGAGTCTCTAATTTTAACAAGGCAACTTATTCTTTCGCTGGAGGTTTCGTGGATTAGTCGGAAACCCGCAGAAAATATAAACAACAGCCGCCACAATTTTAAACCTGTAACGGTTTTCGCCGCGGTTTGTTGCGGTCTACATAGGTTTGTACGTGCTCGGAACATGAAAGTTAAGGTTTCCTAACTCCAAATGGCAAGAAATTCGCGTGGGAGCCTTTAGGATCCTGGTAAACCTTTGCCTTCTAATGCAAGGAACGAGTAAATCTTTGCCTTCTAATGCAAGGAACGAGTAAACCCTTGCCTTTTAATGCAAGGAATGAAATCGTTAACCTTTTCAATGCTGAATTGGGGTTGTCAGATATTCCACGGAACACGAGAGTGCCAAAAGGAGCTGTTCATAAAATTGTCCGACACTATTCAGTCCACGCGACAACTCAACCATTTTCTTGTTTTCTTGTGGAGGTTAAGATCCTTGATAACGGATGACATCCCTGAAGTAACTGATTAGCACTTCTTCCGAGTGCGCCATGTAGACGATTTGTGATGTCACGTGTGACCTTTTGAAGAATCGATTTCGTTCATCGAAAAAAAATCATTATCTTTCAATCTATCTACAAGAATACGTTTATCCAATTAAAGAAAGGAATGCGCACGTGAAGAATGCAATCTTCATTAAATGGCCGTTCATGCGTGAAGCGCGTTGACTGTAAAACACAATACATTAGTAGAATACAAGGAACTGCTAACATGCATAAGTTGAAACAAGACTAAAGTCCACCAGAATGGTTGAAAGCACAAATGTACGTAAACTTGTGTAACTTTATATCTGTTCTTGTTTTCAGCTCATGCATACGATTACAGACCTCGTATTTTTAGCAAAAGCTTCCACTACCAGTTACGACAAAGTGAAAAGCAAACCTTAGTTGGTTAGTAGAAGTAATATATATATTTATAAGTTCTTTTGCTTTGGATTCTGTGAGGTTGTGTTTATGAAATTATTAGCAGTTGGTTACAATTGAGATACTGTGATACTTGTGGGTATAGAAATACATGTACGTGGATTTTTGGTACTACATTTCCCATGAAGTTGCCTTCAAACAGTGAACTTGAGCTTCCAACTTTGTTTCCCAGACTCGCAAATTTTGGAAAGGTAGTCCTTTCACACAACAAACTTCCACAAAAGCACACTTGCTGCTTATAAAGGCCTTTGTTTCCACCACCTACTGTTTGTCTCACTCCTTCATGTCAATTCTTGTTGGACTAACATTTATGTCATTTATGCCAAATGAAAGGTTGCCAACACTAAAAGTTGTCAGCCAGCTAAAGAGTAGAAACTAATATCAGTCCAATTGCAATTGAACAATGTTTTGTTTGGTTGTTGATTTGACTGTCATATTGTCGGTCCATTCTTGTATAATTTGTTCAATTGTCTGTTAGGCTTTCCTTCATTTAAAATTGCCAGCTGTTATTTGTTTGTGATTTGTTGCTGGACTGTTCATGAGCTGTTAGTAAGTTACTTTCAGCCAACAAACTGCCAACAATCAGGCGACAAAATTGTGGAAGAGCTGTTCTTCCAGCAGTTTTCTATTGGCTTGCTAAATGTTATCGTGGTGTTTACACTAGAACATGTTTGCAAACTTCAGTTATCCTGTTAAGAGTGCTTCTTGAGAAACAAAAGAAAAAATTATACACATGTCCGACAGCATACCACTGCTCAGATCTAATAAAGGTCATTGTTAATGTATGTTTTTTCAACTGTGATTATAAGATTTCTTTTTGGTATTTCAGGTCCTCCAGAGAGCATGCGTGAACATGTAGTGGCTGCCTCCAAAGCCATGAAGAAAGGAGACTGGAGACAGTGCAGGGACTACATTTTAGCTGTTAAGGTATACATGTAGCAAAGATGCAGGCGAACTCTTACTGACATAGATACATTGGAAACTGGATAATGATATTATCCAGGTGGATATCACTAAATAACAGATCTGATTGCTTACAATGTATATTTTACATTTAAATTAGTGGCGTGCAACTTTTTTTCCTTGATAGGTGTGGAAATTATTCCGCCAAACAGATCAAGTTCAAGAAATGCTCACAAGGTTAAACTCAACTAATTATTTTTTTAATGGATTCTTTGCTATTAGTGAAATATATTTCACATATTAATGTACATACAGTTAAATATTTGTTGGGAGGGTGGAGTCTGTCCCAGTGCCACTAGCCCCCTGATGGGTAGGCATCTCTCTCCCTTGTGCCTATGGAGGTTAGGATGTAAAGAGACTTCCAGCTGGTATCTCAGACTAGGCTTCACTTTTGTTTTATTTTCTGAGATTCGAATGTCAAATTGGCTAACAGTTTTATTCATTCCTACATTGGCTCTTTAGTGACCTTATGTTTTGTTTGTGGTTTTTGAAGGAAAATCCAAGAGGAGAGCCTGAGAACTTATCTGTTCACATACAACAGCGTCTACGATTCACTGAGGTAATGTAAAATCACCAGTTAGATTTAAACATTGAACCGCATAATTTTGTGCCAAAAGAGCAAGTGGCATATTTTACATTGAACTTCAAATTTTGTGATTTAAAGGAGGAGTGGAGTATATATACATCTGTGTACAGGTCAAAGTAAAATTAAAAAATCAACTATGTATATTTAACGGTATTTTGTAATCACCAAGCATTCTTTTTGTTGGAAAACCTCTGGAAATTGGAATTCAGATTTTTGTCCCTTTTCTCCCTATTGTTTCTCCTTCAAGAAAGTATTACTGAGAAAACATTCTAACATGAAGCCTGTGTTGTTGTTATGTGCAGTTTGTTCACTTTGGCCGAGATGTTTGAATTACCTCCTGCTGTTGTACACAGCACCATCAGCAAAATGATCATTAATGAGGAATTACAGGTTTGTAAGTGATACAGTTACACTCCCAGCAGGTACATGTATCACAAACTTTGTCCACATTATGAGCTTGGCAATGGGCTGAGACCAAGAAGTTTGTCTGTGATGATGAGGTGTCTGTATGAAGGAAAATCGCTTACTATAATAAAAATTCCTGAATGGGACTGGCTATCACCAACCAATCATTATGCAAAAAAATAAGTTTTTGAGTTGCTCAAAGGCAGAAGTTAGTAGCCTGAGGCCCAGCAGAGCACAGCCCTGTATGTTTTGCATGCAAATGGTGAGCAAGTATTTAAACTTTGATGTACGTGGGTCAGATGGCATCATAAGTTATCCGTAAGCATGTCTGATTCAACAAAGTTTTACTTCCTAAATGGGGGGGACAGGGGGGGTTAAACCTCCCAATTCCCGTACCCTTTAATCCCGGTTCCCGCCCTGTATTTTTTGGCTCCCGCCCCTTTGCATTTTTCTATTGCAAAATATTGCACAATGTTGCGAAATTTTCCCTTTTTCTCCCGCTTCCCGCCACCTTGGGGATCCCGCTTCCCGCCCCCTCTTCTCCTGCCACCCATACACCTCCCGCCCCCTTTTCTCCTGGTCTCCCGCCTCCCTGTCCCCCCCACTAAATGGGCCCTAAAGTGGGGATTGTCTTATCACACTGGTCTCTCTCTGCCCTTGTTACAGACAGCTAGAAAACACCCCTATACCTGAAAACACCCTTTTCCCCTGATGAAGAGCCCCCGCCTTATTGAATGACACTTACCTAATTCTACTGGTGCAACTAGCTAGTTGCTAGCAACTAGCCTGTTCCAGGCTCCGAGATAGTAGGCAAAGCGTGAATTGACAAAAAGAGCGCCAAAAAAAGCGAAGGGCCTGGGCAGAGACACCACCCCCATTTTTCCAGACCCCGTGCGTCTTATTTTCGTGCTCCCTTTCTAATTTTCATGCCGTCCCAACTATCTGAGAGCCTGGGGGAGGCTACTAGCAACTAGCTGGCACAGTTCACGAGATACTCTCTCCTCGAAGATGTTCCGGCCTATTTTTAATAGTTCACTAGATGTTCAAAGTAAGATCAACACATTGTTTGCTGTTGTTGCTGACACATGTCACAGGTTTCTGAGAGCACTGAGTAAGGATTGAAAAGTTGTGTTGATGTTTTAAACTCTCTCTCCCCAGGCCTCTTGGGATGAACCAACTCAGACAGTTGTGATGCACCGAGGAGCAGAGCCTTCTCTTCTTCAGAGCCTGGCACTACAACTGGCTGACAAGGTAATATTAATAAGGAGTTAACTTCCCAGTGCTCTGGTGAACCTTATGGACTTCGCGGGCCAGAGCAAAGCACCACAGTCATCATCACGTCCTCCAGAATTCTTTTTTTTTCTGATCTGTGAGCGATAACTCTCCATCGAGCATAGGTTGAACAGCAGTGTTGACAGATGTACTTTCTTTGTGGATCTTATTTTCTTGTTCTGGAAGTCTTGTTTGTTGAAATCCTGTTTGTCTCTGTCTGCAAACCTTACAGTGTTCATAATTTTGTTCCATTTTTTGAATAAGATGCAAGTTGAACAACATTTGGACGAAACACTCAAATCCTGTGATATTCTGTGTGGCTATTTGCACTTTTCCATTGTCACTTTGTCTTTGTGCTGCTGTACACTGTGCACACATGCTGGATCCCAATTTTTTTTTAATTTAAATTTTGTTTTGTCTCTCTCCGTTTTTGGACAGTTTAGTTTTGCTAACGAAAAATAGTATTCTTTGATGTCCAAATGATAAGTTAAGGTGGATAGAGTGAAAAGCAAGTAAAAAAAACTATGACAATGGGATTTCAGGCTTGAAATGTGATAAATTTAATTCATATAGCATAAACACTGCGTTCTTTATTACTAGGTCAGCACGCTGGTTGAAAACAATGAACGTATTTATGACACAAGACATGGAGGATTTGTGCAGTTCAAGGACAGGCAAGGTATGCTGCTTACCAGTGGATAAAACTGGCTCACTGATCTGTCTGTAGCTAGGCACCTGCAGATCACAGGAATTGTATTGTGGATTGAGCATGACTTTACAAATCTAACCAGCACATTTAAATTATCATATATCACACCAATGTAAGAAAGCCTCCTTCATAAATGGTCAACAACAGCAGGGTCAAAGGCTTTGAGAAAGAGACTTGTTTTTTATTAAATCTCGCAGTCAGTTTCGCCAAGTGGTTTGGTTTTACAGAAAATTTAAAAACAATTATTGTGTATGCAGTATTTTGACATGCAAATATGCAGATATTATTGACTGACTAAATTTTGACATGAGACAGTTATGTTCTCAGCGCTTCAGTTGTTTTGAACTAACTAAATCTGAAGTTTCTGTACTATGTTCCTCTCTATTTTTAATGGAAAATTTAGGGTATATGTGGCAACATAATGGTAAAGGTATATTGGTATACCTCTAACAGATCAGGGTGTCATCTCAAGGCCCATGTTTTATAATGTATAACCCCTCAGCATGTGGAAAAATACCACTGGCCATTGCAACTTGACAGCAGACCAAGCTTCAATTAAGTAAACTAATGTTTAAGCCCTAGCACATATTTCGAGTCGTTTACAGTAAGTAGAACGATGAAGTATAGGGTGTATAGCCATGATTTTTTCCTCTGGTTTTCCTTGCCTTGTCTTGTTTGTGCTTTAATTTTGCTCATTCAATCAAATTTCAAATCTCTTTAGGGCAAGGCCGCTATCGCCGTCAAAACCAGCAGCATTTTGATCGACAAGATAGGCCTGAAAAACAGGACAGACAGGATAGATACAACTGGCAAGAGAGATACGGACGACAGCATGAGAGGTCTTACCAGCAACAGACAACACAGTCATCTTACTGAAGTAAAAACAGGTTTATCCTGTTGTGACAGTTGCAGAAGGGCGAATACTCATCAGGACAATTTTGCACTTTTGCTGGCTTCAAAGACCTGTGGGTCAGTAGATTGTACCCTCCTTCAAGATCATAACTTTACAAATATTATATTCCAAGTTGTGACAATAAAATATGAAAGGAAGTCCAAAAGTGTGTCCTTTTGATAAGAATTGCTGCAACACATTATTAAGACTCAACGAAGACATTATGTGTTACTTGTTAGATTCAGATATGTGTTCAACTGTTTAGACTCAATGAAGATATGTGCCACTTCTGGTTAGTACGCCTTTCAATAATGTGCAACTTTTAAGTTCAAGACAGAACAAAATTAATGCTCATGTTTCATTACTGCCATCAGTTGTTTTCGTGGAAGTCTCAAAAACCAAGAAGACTAGTTGTGGGGTTCAAGAGGTCACGTTTGTTTGTTTTGATTGGTGGATTTTGATTCACTTTTTGTCAATATAATATTGATCGACTGCAGTTGAAAATGCCATTGTTTGTTAAGTTTCCAAGTTCAGAGTTTGAGTGTTATTGAACAATGCACTAAGTGTGAGACTCTGTGCTGTTTCTGTTGACCTTTTAAGCCCCGTTGTGATCGGACTTTTGTTTCTCCTTGTAAGAACAGTGCATGTTCAAACACACAGGTGATAACAATTATAAGGAAAGATGAGTTGGCTTGATGTGTACAAATGTGAACGTCTTTCATCTACTACTATAAGAAAATCAGTCATTATGACAAAGGAGTCGCACTTAGAAAACCATTCTTGTTGGCATATGACAAAGGAGTCGCACTTAGAAAACCATTCTTGTTAGCATATTTAAAATATTGGCAAAACAAAAAAAATTCGTTCTATTAAATAAGGATGCCACTAGCGAGAATTTGTAGGTTGATACAGGGCTTACAGGTTTAAGTTTGGTTTTACAGAGACCCTCCTTTCAAAGCAGGATTAATCAGTTTGATGCTGCCTTTGTGACTTACCAATGTTCTGTCTCCAGGCAACTTGTCAGATTTTACACCAATGCAGCGGTCCCTATAAACTGTGTCTGATTATGTCTTAGACTGAAAATGCAATATGCCTGTTAGTAAGTTATATCACCCATGGAGAGACTTGCTTCGATGAGTCCCTGGTGTTAAACCCTGGGTTAAAACTGCCCTCTTCTACAAGAGGACAGTGGGCTGTAATGTCTGGCATGGTGCGAGAGCTATGATTGGCGAACCTGCGAAGAATGAGACGGTCGGGGAGGCTGTAGGTGTGCTTTGTACCTCTGCCACTTGTACAGTGGAACCTTGATTTAATGAACCTCTATATAACAAAGTCCTCGGTATAACGAACTATATTTTTCAGCCCAGTAATAGCGTAATGTATGGAAAAGAACCTCGATATAATGAACCCTTGATATAACGAACCAATTTCCCCAGTCCCTAGGCACTTGGTTGAATCGAGGTTCCACTTTATAATGAGGCATCATCCTACTCTCACACCAAAAACCACAAAGTGCATCTTCTAGTTTGTTTTTTTTTTGTCTCGTGGAGATAGTGAGACGCACTCCCTCCCATTTTTTTCACACTTCTCGTTTTTATCATCTAATTCATGGTGTCATTAAATTCTCAAGTAACCATTACGTGATCCTCCCCAGAATATAATTGTATATTTGTATATTGTCAAGGAGATTGGTGACAGCTCAAATTGTCAACAATAGGTGTGCTGTCTTTGTACCATTAAATTCAGGTCATTGAGATTTTCAGGTTATGAGAATATTTAGGAAGATCAATATAGGTACATTTACCACCAAAACAGTGACCCAACATCTAAATTCTCAGAACAATTTCAATGCATAATAGCCATTTTCACAATTAAATTTTCTGATTTGCATTGTGGATGTGTGGCGATTTCAGGTAAAACTGCAAAATTGCCTGAAATTGCCTCACATCCACGTTCAAATACATGGTTATGCAAATGAACAGTTAGTGAAAAACGGCTATTTGTCAAACATGATAAGAATAATAATTGTTAATCATAACCTGGGGATATTGTCTTGATGTACCACCCAATTCTCGTGATAACTCTCATTTAAGCAAAAGTCATTCTGTAGGGAGAAAATAAATTTTGATCTCGGAAATTAGAGGCTCAATCAACTTTCCGAGTAGCCACGTGATTTCTTCAGAGGGAAAACAAAAAACTGACTACGCGACTCCTAAAAACTTCATCTGAAAATTTATTGAAGTCACAGAACTTGGGAGCACTCGTGCCCCCCTACACTTTTTTTACAGTTTCCATGTTTTTATACAGATGGAAACTACCCTGATATTCATACAGTCTTTGCTAAGAAATCTTAAAAAATATATTTACATGAATTTAAACTAATTCTTCAATGTTTCTTTTAAAGCGGTTTTAAAAACCCCCTATCTGATGCAATGCTAATTTCAAGAACAATAAAGGGCCCTTACACTTGAGTTTATCACTGTTAATTATTGCTATGTTGTACACATGCTTGTGTGCAGTAGCCAGTGCTATGATGTAAAAATATTTGTCATTGATTTAACTACCAAGCCCCAGCAATCATCAACATCAAATTTTTGTACATCATATGAGTACATTTATGACACATACAGGTCAGGAGAATTAAGGAACTTGTCACCAACGATGAATTTTGTTGATGTTTAAACAAGTTCTTCCAACTAGTACTCAACAAAATGTATGAGGACCAGTAAGGAGAATTTGTATGTAAAAGATGCTGGGACTTGAAAGGGTGAATGTTTTACCTAGAAAACCTGTGTGGCTCATGCATGTTTCCACTCAAAAAAATTATAATCTTCAAATTAAAAAAAAAACTTTGGTTCATTATTGATTTTATAAACAAAAAACTGTGCTACTCCCAGACTCCCACCTACCCACCCACTAGCCTGCGTACCCACTAGCCTGCGTAGCAGGCGTAAACGGGGAAGGAGAGCGAGAACGCGGGAGAAAAATGGGTTTCTGGGAGCTCCTTCTCCAAACAGGCTTACCCACCCACCCACTCAAACTTCCAATGGAACCTGCCCTTTATCTTTTTGAATACTGGATATGACACTGTAGAAATTCATGATATTGTTGTCATATTAGCAAATTAATTACATCTAATTTTTTTGTAAATCCCGGGATGTACAAAATTTATCTCTATTTTATTTCCATTTTAAATCTAGAGCCCGGCGAAACGATCAAACACTTTTGTCCTACATCGTGTTGGATGAACATGTCTTACTGTTTAGCCGCCTCTCTCAACTCTGCGTTTGTTTTTCCGTTGTCCGATTTTTAGTCAAAGATTGTTTGCCCGTTTAGCCACCGAATCTTTTCGTGTGACAAACACGATGTTGGACGAAAATGTTTGACCCTTTAGCTGGTGCTTAACCACTTTTCTCCTATTACTAAAGGTCTCTAGAGCTAAGCTTCTAAGCTTTTAGGATCGAAGTTTTTTCTGCTCTCTCGTGATTGGCTAATTAGGGAATAAAATGCAGACTGCAGAGGAAACAAGACTGAGCTGCTGACCGCTGAGGAAACAGAGTGAAATTCAGTTGCTGATTGGCTTATTTTTTTGTAATGCTGACTGCAGTGGAAACACGTTGGTTGTGCATTTGTGATTGGTTGATTTTGATCCGAAATGCTGACTGCAGGGGGAACACGCTGCGTGTGCGTTTGTGATTGGTTGATTTTGATCCAACGTGCTGACTGCAGAGGGAAAAAAGTTTTCGTTTTTTTATCCCGGTTCTTTGACATCTTTCAGCCGAGTTCAACAATTTTTCACTTTTGCTGATTTTTTTCTGTGTTGGCAAGAAAATGACATTCAATGGAGGAAAGCTGAAACGTCATTTCAACTGACTGGAAAAAAAGTCAGGTGATGTTTTTCAAATATCTTTGTGTTTTTATTAGGTGTAATTTTGTGGTGTAAATAATAAAATATTCTTGTGTCATTGAGATTTGTTGTGGACTTTCTTGTTCATTTTCATTTGCACTACATCGCACTGACGCGCCATAAAGTATGCGTACAATTTTCCCGCAATTTTAAGCTTAAGTTTAACCAAAATAGCACCAGAGTTTAGCTTATAAACTAATAAGTTGAAAAAAATGTGTTTAAAAGAAGATTGTAGTTTTTGGTGTACATGCTTTATCCAAGAGCTCTTTACCTTTATCGGTTATTTGGTTATGTTTGAGGTCTAATGTTTCTAGTTTACTCTGCTTTAGTGCTTCAGACAAATGTTCTACGCCTTTATCGGTTATTTGGTTATGTTTGAGGTCTAATGTTTCTAGTTTACTCTGCTTTAGTGCTTCAGACAAATGTTCTACGCCTTTATCGGTTATTTGGTTATGTTTGAGGTCTAATGTTTCTAGTTTACTCTGCTTTAGTGCTTCAGACAAATGTTCTACACCTTTATCGGTTATTTGGTTATCAGCGAGGTATAATGTTTTTAGTTTACTCTGCTTTAGTGCTTCAGACAAATGTTCTACGCCTTTCTCGGTTATTTGGTTACCAGCGAGGTCTAATGTTTTTAGTTTACTCTGCTTTAGTGCTTCAGACAAATGTTTTTCACCTTTATCGGTTATTTGGTTATCAGCGAGGATTAATGTTTCTAGTTTACTCTGCTTTAGTGCTTCAGACAAATGATTTACGCCTTTATCGGTTATTTGGTTATTCCTGAGGTTTAAGCTGCTAGTGAGTTTATCCTTGTTAACCAATTTAACAATTTCCTCACAGCCGAGCGGTCCAATATTGTTTCTCCACAAATTCATGCATGATATTCCCTTAGTATTCTGAAAAACATGTACTAAAGCTGCACAGTCAACAGGTGCGAGGCTACAGCGACTAAAATCTACAGCATTAAAATTAATCTCCGTTAATTTTTCTTCCATTACTGAATTATTTACAGTGGTCTCATTCAAACACTTACAAGTTCAGTGCTAAATCTTTGTCCTCCTTGGCCGGCCAACAGGTCAGTGTGCGTGATTCTGAATCTTCACTCGTCCCATAGATGCCGGTCAGTTCTCTTTCGTCTTTCTCTTCTGTCTTCGCGGGAAGCAGGTCGGTCAAGATGTGTGTCAGGGGCACTTCTCGTTCTTGAAGCAGTCCAGCAATGAACTGTGTTACCACAGCCCATTTACCGTCTCTTCCCTTACCAAATTGGCAGGGCTGCTGCAGCTCTTTATTTTGACTTATTTTTCACTGTAGCTTAACTGCAGATTGACTGTTATTTGACTGTTGCAGTTTGACTGCAGTTCTTTCAATTTTTGACTTTTGTATGACTTCCAAATGTAGTCATAATGCAGCTATTCTGCAGTCAGTTATTTGAGTGTTGGATTTTGACTGTAGTTCTTTCAATTTTTGACTGTTGTATGACTTCAAAATACAGTCATAATGCAGCTGTTCTGCAGAGCAGCTATTCTGCAGTGAAGAAGCAGTCAAATTGCAGTCAAATTGCAGTCAAAGGTCATTTCAGGGAGACATTCAGGAATGACTGGTATTTCCTGTGAAAAGACTGCCCATTAACTGCTTTTTGACTGCTCTGTAGTGAAATTTATTCCGCACGGACAATTAAAATTGGTCAAGTTATAAGGAATACAAAATTGCATGTTTATTTCTAACATTCTTTTGTTTAATATTTATATTTTCTGTATAACAGATCAGAAAAACGTCTAAATTTAATTATTCACTTGGATTAGAACCTTGCAAGCTCTAGATTTAAATGTAGCATCATTGACTCAATGACAGAAAGCTCCCATCAGTGCATGTTTACTTCTCAGAAAGATACAGTTTGGCCAACAAACATTTTTGGGGAAGCAAGGAATCAAAAGCACAATACACAAGCTTCTATTAATTTGTTGCAAAAAGACATTGATCAGTGGACTTACCAAGTGGAGCGGCGAGAAAATTTAGACGCAAACTTGAATTACATTTTTTCGCTCCGGTTGAAATATACCCTGCTGGTCCGATCACTGGCCGAAGCGCGTGAACATTCACACATTCTTCGTCTTGAGACGTCCACCAAATGCTGGTAAATCCAGAAATCAATTTCACGCTGATATTTAGTAGGATAAGTTTAAACTGTTCAAAGTCTCACAGTGCAGCACTTGGCGTTCAAAATCAGTAAACATGACATCTTGCACGAAATCTGTCTGTCATATTCCAAAAATAATGTTGCTGTTTGCAGTTCATTCTAAGTACATTTATCCATTGTTGTTTGCAGTTCATTCTAAGCATATCTAAGTTCGTTTCTTGATGTCGCCTTGAAACATTCTGAGGAGAATGAAGAACATACGAACAAAAACACAACCTCATGACCAGCGATTCAACCGTTGACCGCCAAAGTAACCGCCGTTTAGTCAAGCGCGCATTCCGCGAGTATCAGTTTACATATCACGTGTAGTCTCCTGATGATATGTTTTGCTCAAAAACGTACAAAACACTACTGTTGGACAGAAATATTTTGAGGAAAGCCGAAGTACTTTACAAGAAAAAATGTTTGAGAACAAAGGATTTACCTTTGAAGTATTTTGAAACATTGCATGTCCGACGGAAATTGATCGCATGCTGTTGGCCGTGACGTCTGCAAACATGTTGAAACTCGAGAGCATGGTAAATAAGAGGTCCTTTTAGCACTCGTGATCCCAAAGTTTCGAATTTTGCCGGGCTGCAGTAAGAGGTGTGTAAATGCTGCAAAATGCATAGAGGAGCATCGTTTATGCAGAGGTTTGTTCGAAGGGGCTTTACTAGTAAATATTCCTGATGGATAAAACTTGAAACAAGAAGCAGTGTGGTGAGTCAGTAAACACTTCATTTCGTACGCCGTAGTATCTTTTCGTTGGCCCGGGCCGTGATCTGTTCTGCATTTCTAGATAGCTGCGGCTTTAATTGGGACTTAAAACTGTTTGTGAGCGCTGAACCAGGGTTGCGCTGAATTAAATAAAGGTTAGCAGTCAAAGTGTAGTCAACATTAAGTTTTCTTTTACATGGCATTAACTAAAGAAAGATGACGGAAGTGTGCAGAATATTAATATTTTATTGACTGCTTGAGAAGCCAAACTGTAGTCATTCAACAGCATAAAATCGGCTGCTAAATAACTGCAGCTTAACTGCTGCAGAACCTAGTTCGTTGCAGTCAAACAGCAGCGTGCAGTTTTTGCTAAATGCTGTAAACTGGCTGTCATTTGACTGTCAAATGGCTGCAGAAAGGCTGCTAGTCAAAGTTAAGCCAAATGGCAGTCATTTTACAGGGCTTCCATTTTCGTACGGGTTATTTTATCAGAAACAAATGTTCTTAACTCTTCGTCATTTAGTGTATCGGTCAAATGTTTTGCGGCCATGAACTCTTGAATGGTTAGGTGAGTGAAACAATATTGTTCTTCGCGCGGTGCAAATGGTGAAGGTCCGGCTCGATCAGGTAAACGATGCAGGAGGCCACAATCCTCCAGTCCCTCGACTTCTCTGGACCCAAAGATTATTCGGCTTTCTTCTATCCCTTTGAAAGCGATTGTTCCAAGTGTCTCGAACACATCTTGAATTTGGGAAGGTAACTCGCGGAATTTTTTAAAAACAAACTTATCACAGTTAGTTATAGAGGAGCGATATTTTTCACTACTGTGCCTGGAGAAGAAAATTTTGATGGCGATACTGTAGATCTCGGTAAGCTTGGTGGGAAGGCGGGGAGGATCACAGTTACGTAGGACATAAAACAAACATGAACAAATAATAAAGCAGTTCACCGGGATATACGACAAAGAAAAGAGGTTTAAGTTTCCGCTGATGTGCTGCCATATTGTTTCTTTAACTCTATCGGCGTCCTTATCCTCTTTCGTAAACTTCTCGACATAATCTTTAACTTGTTGGGAAGTAAATCCGAGAATTTCAACTACTCTATCGAACTTAAGGTGTGTCAAGGAAGAAACAGCGGTGGGCCTTGTTGTTGTTATCACTGTGGCTCCGCTAAGAAGTTTTCCATCCGCAATTTTTTGGTAGAGCGCAAGGACAGGCATTCTTCCTTCTGCGGTATTTGTGTAAGCACTGTAATCCTCAGCGATTTCTGAATGTCTAGGAAATTCGTCAGTTCCATCAAACATCAGAAGCAATTTGTTTGGATTTTTGAAGATGTATTCCCAGACTTCATCGTTAACATTTGTTGGATATTCTGAGTAGTCACACAGCAGTTCACGAAGATTAATGTCCTCAGTCAGCTTGGATAAGCGCCTGAATTTCAGAAGAAAGGCTATGTTGTAACCTGGTTCTGAATTTTGTTCGTTATTGAACACCTTATCGCTTGCCCAGTCTCGAAGAAGCTTAGAGCAGAACAATGTTTTTCCAATGCCTGGGCGACCAGCAACGAGAATATTTTTGTGCTCAGCATCGATAATATCTTCTGGCCGGTCAAACTCGGATCTATTCGCGTTGGGTTGGGGATACATTTTAAGTTGCTCTCTCCTATCTTTTGGAAAGTCATAGTAAACCCTGCCTTCTTGAATTTTCAAATTGGTGTAAATATCATCAAGTTTTAGATCTTTAGGCTTTAAGCGTTCACCTGGACTGGGTCGATTGATAGGTTGGTCAAGATCTGTAGGTTGCTCCGTGCTTTTTATGACTCTGTTCTTCATGGTCTGGATAAATGCTTGCAGTTCTTCACTCAGTGAAGGTAACAGAGGTAGTTGCTGCGGATCAGTTCCCGGTTTGGCTTTCAGATGATCAGCAAAAAACTTTTCGTCTTCCGTAAATTTTTTCCCCCACTTTCTTGCTCTAGACAGGATCAAAACAATCTCAATAAAAACGAGACAAACAAAAATACCATTGACCACGCTGATGGCATTAATCCAGAAAGTTTTCTTAGATGCTCTCTGGTTATGACACTGGAAGACTTGTGTAACTGGTGTGATGTTGGTAGATGGAGTGACCGAATTATTGCCTGCTGTCGGCTTAAATTCACACTTAAAGTTTGAGGGAAAATTATTCGCATACAGTACTTGGGTTTGAAGAACGATGAAAAGGATCCCGAAAGAAATTCTTAAGACAAGCTGGGAGACGTAAGCGATGAACAGTCGTCGGCGAGTTGGGTTTTCTTGTGGAACCTGACCAAGTTCGGCATCTTCGAGTTCATTAACTCTTGACTTGACACTCTGTGAGTAAATCACAGACACGATCGCGATGACAGAGAAGTTAGCGATGACGAATCCGTACAAGGGAATACCAAGTTTGTTGTATCGCTCCTCGTATTGCTCAAAACACCTTCCTTCAATGAGGTCCTTCAAACTGTTGGTTTTGACCGCACAATTAAAATCAAATCTTGGTTCGTAGCTTTCCGTGTCCGCAAAGATTCCAAGCAGAGTTACTCCCAACAGGATCCAAAAGATTATTACAACAAAACTGATCTTGTTAAAACTTTTTGGCGTTAAAAATTCCTTGAGAGATTCCATTTCGTCTCTCACTTGCACGCTGTACGCTGAATGATACCCTCACTAATCTGCTTTCAGAATGACGCGAGGTGGGGCTTTATATCTGATCACACATTGCATTGGACGTGTTCTCTGACACGTAAAAGGTCGTGGGAAAGTGAACTTTCGTTTCTTCAAGTATACGATATGTAGGCTTGTGCACGCGATCTTGTTTTTTAGTAGCCTACTGTAGTTTATAGTCACGAATTGTAATTGCTGAGGACTCGCTTTGATTTCACCTGTGAATGAATAACCAGCGTGGCAGGCGCGGAAAGGGGAGAATTGTTCCCTTCCTCTCACGCAGGCTAGTGAATGGAGTAAGACGAGAATCAAGCAAGTTACGCGGTTTCAGCTACCCCGCCCGTGGCATGAAATTTTCGCGGGATTTATTTTTCGCGGAGTTTTCATCGCTCCGCGGAAATTTGATCCAGCGAAAATAAACTCCCGCTAAAAAAATAATCCGGGGAACTTTGCTCCTTGTATTTAGGTTACAGAATTTAAGAAAACAATATTTACAACCCCTCCTCTCTACAACTGCAACATAACGAATAGCGTCTATTTACAGTCCCAGGGAAAATTTGAAAACAAGCGTACCCGGGACCATCCGCCAAAAAGCAAGCAATAGTTACAATTAGCATACGAAATCACACAGTTCCGGTTGCTTTGAGTTATAATGACTATAATCGACGACTTTGGACATGAGGAAAATAAACAGGACGACCTTACATCCCTTCTTGCTGTAAACAATTTTCGTGCGTCAATTATACTCAGAAAATGCTGAATCCAAATTTGCGAAATTTTTTTACCGCGAAATATAAAATCGGCAATCCGCGAAATTAAACTCGCGCGAAAAATTCGTGCCACACGGTACTCCGATGGGTGCTTTTCAACTTTCCCCGGCGGGGGAGTAGGCAATAGAGTTTTACACGGGGAGGCTCCGCCCAGGAACTCAAACCATACTAATTTCTACCAAAATGACACCCCTTTTCATATACCTAGAGTAAAACTTGCACTCCTTTCTTATACCTCAAGGATGATCGCCAGTTTTTAGATCACGAAACTTCAGTCGTTCTGGTTCAGTTGCTCAAAGGCCCCAAGCCCTCATGTGTTTCGCGTTGTTATTTTTGCCCAAATTTGGCACCCTTTCATACATTTGGCTTTAGCTGCCATCTCTTTCACTTTGCAGCGGATTCTGTGACCGTTTCATATACTATAACGACAATTTTCACTACCCTTTTTAAAAGTGGCACCCCCTTCGGGCGGTGCCTCCCCGTATAGACACCTATAAGGATGTACCCCCTCCGCCGGGGGCCACGCAACCGTTTTCTTTGCCAGATTACAATGCTCTTGGGTAGTTAGAATACTATGTCATTGCTTTTGGTTTAACTTATCCTAATCATAAATTAGAAAGAACAGTTCTTCTTGACAATGATGGTTCAGGGGTATACAAACTAAGACAAATGCAATCAGGAGCATATATCTATATATCACGTGCGATACATTCCAGGACATTGAACTTTCGCGAAAATTCTTGTTATTTACAATTTGAACAGCTATTTTATTACGATTGCATTTAATAGGACCGATTATATTCGCAGTTGATGAGAGCTTTTGTTTAGTCGTTTCCGCCGATTAGCTACAAATTGCAAAATCCGGAGTAAATTGATTGGAAGCAGAATTAGAAGAGTTAAACTATAACCTGGTTTAAAATTAGTTCTACCATAATTTGTTGTCGTTTATGCCATTTTTAACTCGACTTTTCTGAAATCAATTTTTCAATTTGCCCAAAGGAATGTTTGCAATCAATGGTTACAAGACCTCACAAACGTTTTTCAAAGTACAGCTGAGCTTGCCGGAAGTCTTAAAGCATTAAAATTACAAAATATATCAGTTGAAATTTGAAAATCTTGAAATATTTGTCGTGACGCAGCGAGATTTTGACCCGAGGGTGAGGGTTTAATGGATTTGGTGAAAGTATGACGTTTGACGAATGTTTCATCAGTATGCATAGAAGAGTATTAAAACTGAACGGTTCAAATAATTTCACGTGTTTCATTGATATTGGTTAAAATATACACTCAGTTCCCTATACTGCTGCATCAACATTGCTTTTTTATCGTATTTGGTTCTTTATTTTTTGCTGATTAGATCCTTTACTACAGTATCCGGTACTTTTATTTTGTCACGGTGGTTCATGCAAAGTTAATTGTTTCATTTGATTGCGTAGTGTTGGGTTTTTTAGCTGTGTACTGATTTGCCTTCAAGGCTCTGCAAAATGCGGCTTTAAAACTGCTATTATTATGGCAGCCACACACCCCCGAACAAAGGGTAACTAGGGCGTACATTTTGCTTTTGTTTTCCCACTATAAATGCTCCTACTCAATGTACCATTTTTAACCGTGACGTCACAGGACCATACGGTTATCTCAGACATCCGGATCCAGACAGTTACAAGAGCAGGGTAAATAATCGCAGGCGAAGCGAAATGAACGGGCTCATGTTGGCAGTGGGAATTCTGTTACTCGATCGATGGATCGATCTTCTTAGATAGCTTAAGCGGCACAGAAGGATATACCAGTTAGTCTTTTTCTGCTTTACTCGTTGATTTTTGAACCGATTTGTTCGCCTTGTTTCAGAGTTCGAGATAAGTTGTTATCTATCATCCTACGTCATAGGACATGCTTAGACGTGTTTGGTACTGTTTGAGTGTGAAGTGTCGCTTTTTAGCAATTTCTTTATCGAGAATTTTAGTGCTATATTCTACGGAAGCTTTAAGGGAATATTGATCTTTATATAGAATGGAAGTTTGTGTTTTGAAAATGAAAGTTGAAGTTGGTGGAAACGGAAGTTTGTTTTTTGGAAATGGAAGTTGAAGATATGAATTATGGCGGTGGATGACGCCATAATTCCGGAATGGCGCGCTGCAGGTGAAACAAGTCGCTTGTTTAGCCACAGGCGTCCCAAACTCACGATTCGAGAAATCGATCGAATAAATGATTTATGTAAGCGTATGAATGATTTATGTAAGCGTATGAGTGATTTATTTAAGCGTATCGAGTGGGACGTGACTACTTGAAGTGCGCGGTGTTGTGTTACAATTTAGGCCGTTGGAAATTTGAGCGCTCTATAAGACTTTGCATGGAGTTTAAAATAACGTGGAATAAAAGCGCTCGACGAAATAAAATTTTACCTTCTTTTCAATAAAATAAAGAAAATGTACTCACCTTTCTTGATTTCTGTTGTCCTTTTGGGCTATTTCATCGTTTTTGGGGGGTCTTGAGGTTTTTGTCGTAGCCTTCATAAGACAAAGTCAAGGCTGGACAGAGCCATTTCGAACGAGCCGTGCCGCGAGGCCGTTTTCTCGCCAAAATTCGAATCCGCGGCTTGATTTTCCCTTCCGACGTAAAGAAGGAAAGTTCATTTTTCTCCTCGTCTAGTCAGCTTGGATAAAACTTCATCCTTTCCGCTCGAATTCGAACGTCTTATGAAGGCTACGACAAAAACCTCAAAACCCCCCAAAAACGATGAAATAGCCCAAAAGGACAACAGAAATCAAGAAAGGTGAGTACATTTTCTTTATTTTATTGAAAAGAAGGTAAAATTTTATTTCGTCGAGCGCTTTTATTCCACGTTATTTTAAACTCCATACAAAGTCTTATAGAGCGCTCAAATTTCCAACGGCCTAAATTGTAACACAACAACGCGCACTTCAAGTAGTCACGTCCCACTCGATACGCTTACATAAATCACTCATACGCTTACATAAATCATTCATACGCTTACATAAATCATTTATTCGATCGATTTCTCGAATCGTGAGTTTGGGACGCCTGTGGTTTAGCCGCCAGTTTGATTCACGCGCCCGCCCTCCATAATCAGAACTAGCGACTTGTCCCCCCCCCCCAAAAAATATAATTATTTCCGATAATAATAATCGATAATAATAATCATCGAGTGGTAAGGGTCACTTTTTCGATGTTTAAAATTTTTAACTGTAAGAGTTTATGCAAATAGTTTATATTAATAATAATAATAATAATAATAATAATAATAATAATAATAATAATAATAATTTTTTTTTTATAATAATAATACCTTTATTGATAGTCATAGTGAAAATACAATGGACGGATAAGAATAAGATGCTAAGAAATTACAATCAATTATTAGTTTAAAAAAATTTTTAAGAAGTAAAATTCTTTTCTTAATTCTTAATTCTTCTTCTTATTGTTGATAGTAATGATAATCTGCATTACAAATAATAATAATAATAATAATAATAATAATAATAACAATAATAATACCAATATGCCGCATCTTATTTCGGTCTTTTGACCAATTTTGCTTCCTGTGTTGTTTTCTAGTGGGTTTAGTATGGAGGATATTTCAATGTTGACCAAATTGAGCCGTCACAACTCAGACCCATTGACGGCCGCGTGTTTTTTGATCGCTTCTTGACTAAATTACCAGTTGATAATAAACAACCCCGTGTGCAGTACAAAAGGACAATTTAGAGGCTCGAAAAAACAACACTCACTTGATCTAGAATGATTTAAGACGGATTCCGCTCAACGTTCGAGCAATAAGTGCAAAAAATATTTACCAAAAAACTACTCATAGCACGGTAACATTTTAAATGCTCTTTGAAACATCTCACTCTAGTTCACTTGCCCAAGTGACCCCGCGATGAAATTCTCAAGCATTCTCAAGAAAATTAATTTCAAATCTCGTTAAAGTATGCTAAAAACGGGCGCCATTTTGTTTTGAACTGACATAAAGCGTCTTTTTAATTGAAATATGGATAACTTCAAATCCAATTTGGGTCAGCTTGGGAGCAAAAGTAACGATAAGTTCTTCTTATCTGTTCTCAAAATGTGACAGTGCTGCAAGTATTTTTTTGGTAACTTAATTTTTGCACTTACTGCTCGAACGTTGAGCGGAAATCGTCTTAAGTTTCTAACTTTTGAATAAAATACACCAGTTGTCAATTAAAAATTGGCCAAAAATACAATCTCAAAGTCAGAATTTTAAAATTTACGCAAGAGTTTTCTCATGTTGTCTTGCGCATGAATTCAAACCACAACAGAGATTCACAGAAGAAGCCGGACAGTAATGCATGGTTCAATTCTACCTGTTATCATCCCCCCCCCCCGGGCAACCCCCGGAACAAGTCCAGCCCTTTGGGCCCGGGGTGGGGAATTGTTTGAAACGGTTTTGTCCCGGGGGTAGGGGGGCGGGGCAAATCGAAAATAACTCCTTGTTTTTCTTGTGAAGCATGTCACTAGCTTATCACTTCTCAGTTGACACAATGGCGCCGGACCGCGTAGAGAACACAGCCTATTTCCAGGGAAAATCTCTAGAATTTGTAGCAGACTGGTTGGAGACGAATAATCTCTCGAAATTTAAATCTGTATTCAAAGGCACGTTTATTATAAATTGTTAAACGAAGGTGCGTTTGATGCGTACTCGAATGGATGACGTTCATCACAAACATAGAAATATTTCTTCAGCGTATTTGTATGAAACAGATGCACGGCTTTATATTAATCAGAGACCTCAGTACAGTGTTCTTGTGAAACAAGCTAAGAAAAACTCTTTTAAAATGCTGTCATCAATTTGGTCACCGGACCTCTTTTGAGCATGTGCTATATTTAGAATAAAATACGCGATGAAGAACATTTCTTTACTCGCCAGCCGAATGCCAGTGCGGTTAGGCTTTTTTCTTCAGTTTTCTCTTTCAATATAGTGTCCATGTTTTTTAATATTATGTAATATCCTTCGTTCAGTAAACTCTAGAAAAGCGTTTAAGTTCTTGTCAAAACGTCTGGTTGTGCTATTGTACGGAAATCAATTTTGAACACAAAACAACGTATTTGTGGTCGATGAGGAGTCCCGGGGGTGGGGAATTGTCTCTTTCTGCGTGCCCGGGGGTGGAGAATAGACCGCCAAGTAAGAAAAAAATTGCAAATCCCCGGGGTTGTACCCGGGGGGGAATGGTAACAGGTAGAATTGAACCCTGCATAAACTTTTCTCCTGAAACTTTTCTACACGCCATTATTCGTTTCTGAAAACCAAACGCGTTCAATTCTTTCTTCGAGGAAAAAAGCTACGTGCAACCGATTTCGCTGGATGTGCAAGTTGTTTTGAAGAGCATCTACCCATAAGTGACCAAATTCCCTACTAGCAGAGGTCTCTCACGGCGAGAGACCTCTTCCACCAGGGAAGTAACCAAAGCGTAATATGAGAGTTTGTATGGAGCTAAAATTCGATCGAAAATATTAATCGACAGTTTTTCGCCAAAAACTGCATTAAAATAGAAATAAAGTTTAAAAAACCTTACCTGTTGTATGTTTGTTTTACCGCTTTTCCGAGCTTCTGGAGGCCCTCAGTTTGGGCAACGGCATGTCACGTACTAAAGAGAAGACAAGGTAGGAAAACGGAATTCAAATTTGCCAAGGTCCTGGTTGAAATGCCTGCTGAAAAACGATTTAATCCATAGAAAGCGCTTTCAAACCACAACACATTTCAAAAAGGATAAATCCGCTAACTTTCTGTGCGATTCAGTCGTCAATTTAATAGTCCATCCCTTGAAGTACAGTTTTGCATTAAAAACGAGGTATCTGGTATTTTCTCAGGTAAAGTTTCGTAGGTTTTTTTTTTTACCATTGATCTATAAGTTTCAGTCTAGGGGTCAGTTGACTTTAACACGGTGATATGGAAAGTTGAGACAAAGCTGTCGTCCACATGTCCTTTTCAAAAAATAGTTGGGATCTTTGCCTGATTCCTCGATGACTTCCGTGGAAAGATTAGCCACAACGGGGGCAAAGGGACTACACATGGCACAGCCGTGGATCTGTTTGCAATTGTTACTGTTCTTTTTGTAAAGAAATGCCTTGATGGCATAGTACCGCCTTATTTTAACAATTATTTTAATTAACTGATACTTTAATATGAATACTATTTTAATTTAAATACTTCCATTCACGCAGTTGTTACAACACAATAGGCCGGTTCTCACTAGGGCTCTTAAGTGCACTTGAAGTGCACTTGAAGTGCACTTGTACGTACTTGTAGTGTGAACTCCTTTCTGAAGGCGTCTTCCAAGTCTGACTTACGTTTTAATAGGAGCCTCGTGTGATTTATTTACACGTTTAAATCTCTTTGTAAAATGTATCAAAGAGGTAAAAATTAACATGAGCTGAATATAATTAAAAAGTTTAATAATTTGCAGCAGTTCGTTTTCTATAAGCTCCATATTTTCCTTCTTTTTTTTAATATCAAAAACGTCTTTTTGAGTGGAACGTGCTGTTGTGTTGTGCGAAATCACTCAAGTGTAGTTCGCGTACTTGGAGTGTGAACGTTTTAATGACCACACTTTTTGGTTTCTTTGTTGCCCTGGCGATGAGCGTAAAACAAAAAGATTTAAGTGCAGTTGAAAGTAAGGTCTACCCCTTACTTGGGAGTGCACTTGACCAATGACAGTGCAACCTTGAAGCTAAGGACGCGCATCTTTGAATTCCACAGGGACGGGCTCTGGTCACACCACTGGGCTCAGAGCGTTTTGGTTTTCGATTCTGCTGGTGTCACGGGCGACTTCGAAAAGACTCTCTGGTTTTACTTTAGCTGTCGTATTTGAAGGCGTATTTCAAGCCGACTAAGGGTAAAAAAGTCTACGTTGAGAAAAAGATTGTGGTCTAATTCTCGGGCTTAGCCAATCAACAACGCTACAGCCATGCGCGCATTCAATACTCAGAGATATAAAAACATGTTTTTATGACGAGCACGAACAAATTTCCCAAAAAATAACAAAAAGGAGCATAGTGTTACACCACCCTCAAAATAAGAGAGGTAAGAACGTAAAAGAGAAGGCAAGCACAGGCTCTTTGACAAGGAATCATCAGCATTCTTTTGATCCTGCCTAATCATACAGCAAAATCAAATGCCGTGGCTAATAATTAACTTCACGTGAGAATGTGGACTTCACAGCGGGACAAGTTGCAGGCACAAACAACTTCATCCTAGTAGAATATATAATTTATCGTATTTATGTAAGGAGCCTATTAATATAACCCCCGAAGAAAAAATTTTAAAAAAAGATGAAAAATTAGTATTTTAAACACATTTCAGTCCGGGCCACAACCAGAACTGGATATATAGTTTCCTGTAATTTGATTGGTTCAGATGCTGAACCAAAACATTGGCTTGACCGCGAAAGGACTAAGTTCTAGCTAAATTTCCTCGTAGAAGAAATACAGAATGCTTGTAGGATTACCGTGAAAATCAACCTCAGCACGGATAAATGTAGACGATTTTATTCGTCCAAGGATTCGATTCACAGATATCAAGATGCTGAGGGACCAGGAATCTTTTTGTACAAGCGGTACGCAGGCGACCAGTGCAGTTAAACGTTTGGACTTGCGTGAATATTTCAGGAGACCGAAGCAATGAGATGAGAAGAAAAACATCGATAGAATGCATGTTTTGCAGTGAACACGGCTTGAGTACCGATACATACGCAGTCGATGAGCTCTTAAAAGTCGAGTACTAGTCTATATGTTTGTTGTGAGCGAAGATATTTCCGCCTGGAGTGGTCCATTCTATTCTGCACCGGACGCATTACCCAACGCTTGAATAAAACCTTGATCGAACAAGACTCCTGAAGTATTCTTTTGCTAGGCATTAATTTATCAGAGTTCAAATAGCTGAACCCGTGTGAAGAAATATCTTGGACACATGGTAACTGGTACGTACGCAGACTCTGTCGTTCATTCATTGCAGACCCCAATGTAATTCGCAGTAATGGCCAGCTGGTGTTTAGATACCGTGTCAACATGAACAAAATTTGGCAAAGGCATTTCACATGGCAGAAATTGAGATTTTGAAACAACCCTGAGAAACTGAATCCTTTAGCTTTCAAAAATGAAATGGAAGTACAGAGTGCAGTGTATGTTGCAAATAATATAATAATACTAATAACAAATAAAAATATAAATATATAAACAAATAAATTGGTTTTTACAGGAGACAAGAAAAGAAGTTTATTTTCATTTGTCCCTTTGCTTACTACTTAATATATTACATCTTGTAATGTGTAAATGGCTGTCAATATAGGTGGAATCCAGATAAACTAAAATTTTTGATAGGCACATGAAGCCTCCAGAGTGTTGACAGTGTATGCTCGATTAGATGGTATGCGAATATTCCATATAAAAATATATGAGAGCATTTGTATACCAGTAAATTCCATATTTTCTCAAATAAGCATCCCCAGAGCAGTATTTATTTAATAGATGCCTGTGTCCAACTGACATTGATTTGAAGGAAACCTTTATTTGAGATGTACTTTTAATTTAGGCATATTTGACAGCCCCATTCCTTTTTCTCATATGTACTAAATACACAAACAAGAGCAAACTGGAAAACATTATTTAGCTGTAGCAATGCCAAATGGACAGCAAACATAATTTGGGAGAAATGTATTATTGGGAAAACTCCATGTGCAGAAGTTTTCCTCCAGGCTGGCATGCACTCTAAGGGTGGTGAATGGTCCTCTGGAAAACAAGAGTCTCAGCAATTTTCACTTTGTCTTGAAAATTTTGCACCACCAAAGGACTGCTCTTGGAATTTTTTGGAATGTGCTGTCTCTTATTGTAAATCCTTGAAGAAGCACTAATGGGGCACTTTTTCAATATTTGTAGGATGAGGTGGGGAGTGCTTATTCAGAGGAGGCATTTATTTGAGGGGAGGCCCTTTTTAATTTTTCCCAAATCGTGACCAGTTGGATACTAATTTGTGTAATTGGCTTGTGACCAATCTTATCTACACAACATAGTGACTTACTACTCAGCATTAATTTCAAAAGTCGTTTGCATTTGCTGCAGTTTGCTTTACTTCGCTCAACAGCAGTTAAACGTTCATTTAGAATTACCAGTGACTAAAAAATGACGAGAGATAAACACGACAAACGCTACACTCAACCTTTGTTGTCTCATTAGTCGTCTACAAAAAGCAGGCCAGGGGAGGGGTGTACTTACTCAAAGGGAAGCGCTTATTTCAAATTTACGATAAGGCTGGAGGCACTTGTTGTTTTTGAAGGAACCTCAAACACTGGGACACCAAAAGAACTATTATTTTAAAATGGCCTCATCCAACTGGCATTATAAGTAATTAACAAAGCCAGCATATACTTATTTGGGGACTAGCATTTAAATCCAGGAAACAAAAAAGGAATTTGATGCAAATTGAACTGCAATCGTTTCATATTCAATTTACTAGATCAATATTAATATAGTTTTCATGAGTCATTTTTGAAATTCAGACCATTTTTAGTTACCTTTACTGAAAGATAGTTAGGGAGAATGTACTTTTACTACAAAAAGCGATATGTGTTCTTTTGTGGAAAAAATCTGCCTCAAACTGAAGTTTTGAAAAATATGGATGTGGTGAGTTGAAAGTTCATAGTCAAAGTAAATTTGAGATTTTGTTGGGTGGAAAGAAGGAAGCAGTTCCATTAATTCATTTCATATTTTTCCTCAGTTGACTGTGAACATTTTCACTATTTGTAAGTTTCATTGAGCTCATTCAGTGTCCCAGTGTTTAACTGTTTCATTTAGAGCATAAATTCATAGTTTCCGAAACCATGAAAAGATGAGTTATGGTTAACTTTCTTCAGCCATGTTTCACACTTTCCATCTTGCAGGTCATAACCTAAAGTAAAAGGAAGAATAAATTAAAACGTGCCAGTAAGAAAGTTAATGCATTTGATATCACAGAAAATAAAATACAGAATCACTAGGATATACAGTAGTCTGTATTCTTCTAAATCACAGAAATGAAAGGGATATCACGAAGGGATAGCCAGTGTACTAATTAACACATCTGTGTTTTCATTTTCTAAAATCGGTCAGTACAAAATGCAGACTGCAGACTGCAGACTGCAGACTGCAGACCGGGTACAAAATGCAGACTGGGTACAAAATGCAGACTGCAGGCTGCAGACTGGGTACAAAATGCAGACTGACATTTGAAACTGTGTTTTTTGGGGTTTTTTAATATTATTTCATTTTATAACTTACCGGTTGTCACGCAATCCCTTTTCCGATGTCATACTGGCATTACCGGGGAATGATCTTGCTCCTTTACTCGAAATATACTTTTTAAACGAAGTCTCGAAGATCAATTCGTTCTTAAACATGATTTAAGCCTTCTCAGTCTTCTTACTTCAAGCGCGAGATCGCATAACATAAAATAACAACACTCGTTGCAACATGATACCGAGAAACCAGCAGACACGACCTTCCGTGCACGTGGTCGCTTTCTTTGCCTCTACGCCAGTTCGTCATGGCGGCCTTTCGGAGGTCGGTTAATGCGGTAAGTAGCAGTTAAATCACCTTCCTTTAACCGATGTGTGTTAATATAAAAATACTTATACCTCGTGAGAGAATTTAGATCTTGCATGTGAAGTAGGAGCATAGATGTCGTGTTGTATTTTACCATTTCTTTGTAGCTTTTAGATCGGATTGTATTTTTACAAGTTCGTTTTTGTATTTCTCTTAGTCTTGTTCGCGGGTTGACCTCACTATGTCGAGTGACAGTAGTGAAGAAGAAGTGCCTTCGTCCCCTTGCTCGTTATGGTTGGTTACCAAAAATATATTTTGGAGAAAATTAAAGAAAGTTTAAGTTTCCTACATTTGCAATGTGTTTTATCTGTACTTATTAATTAATAAACCATGAAGATAACAAAAGTCAAATCGGGGGAATTTTTCGAGGACAAGATTCCGTGAGTGACCGTTTGTTTACATTTGTTGTGGTTTTATCGCTTCGGATCATGAATGACCGCACAATTGCCACACAAAATGAAACCATGACGCTGCGTTTTCGTTTCGAGTAATGGAGCAAGATCATTCCCCGGTAATGTGAGTTTTCGTGGAATGTGACAACCGGTAATAATATGAAAAAAAAAACAGTTTCAAATGTCAGTCTGCATTTTGTACCCAGTCTGCAGTCTGCAGTCTGCATTTTGTACCTAGTCTGCATTTTGTACCCGGTCTGCAGTCTGCAGTCTGCAGTCTGCATTTTGTACTGACCGTTTCTAAAATGTAAATATTTGCAAATTTAGACTAATGCATAACATAAATGGTAATGGTTCATACATTAGTGAGCTGCTTCTGTGATAGGCAACAATAAACTAAGCTTATTTAGTATTATTACAGCAACACTGATAGTAAGTGCAAGCTTTATGATTAAAGCCATTCTCATAAGCGACCAGCTCTAGTTGTAACCACTTGTCTGAATTGCCAAGGTAGTCGCTTACGAGAGCTTCGACTGTATTATTTCTGTTGTCAAAAATTGATGTTTTTGAAGATGGACTCTTGCATTTAGAACGCTTCTGTCTTTTCATACAAAAACTAATTTTCATGTTTTGGTTGTTTACCATTTACACGGGCAAACCGGTCGGTTTACCGTTTGGGTAGGTTTGGGCAAATGGTAAGCAAGTTTCCGTATTGGGAAAATTCCATTCGGGACTGGCGCTTACCATTTGCAGAAATCCCTACCATTTGCCAAAAAATTTGCACGACGGCGACTGTATTAGAAAATCCTTTTCCACCTTCAGGAAAGAGAGAAATTGTCAACGACGCACTGAAAAAACCACAGGACACCCAAGCATACTATTTGAATATTATTAAAAATGGCGTTTTAAAATATAAGACTTTGTATGGGATTTCGAAGCGAACATTTTGAGCAATACATAACAACGAACTAACTGAATAAAGTTCATGAAATATTACGTGGTGTTGTTTGCTATCCTTACAAAGCATTTTGAGCAATTTTAGGTCCATTTACTTAACTGTGTTAGTACGTGTATAATACATTGACAAGGAAGGAGTCATTTGGCCCGATTTAGCCACTATCACCGCTCGACACGTTTCGGAATTCGCTCGAAATTACCCACAAATATAGTTCAGGCTCCCATTCTGACTTTGCGACTTGACAAAAGGAAGACATACAAGTGATTTTCTCAAAACCAATTGCACATATCTCGTGTCCCAAAAGAATTATCCACTGCACAAAATCATAATAGCATCTCAAAATAGGCCGCCATGGATCCGTGAGGATCCCGATAGTCCCATTTGACCGCGGTCGGTACTGGACACCAGTCAAATTATGCCCTTATGGGGAGGGCCACGTTCGTTTTGGTCGTGTTACAATTGTAGTAACTATGTCCCGGTGCGGACACAATCTGTCGCTCCAACGTAGTCTGGTTCGCGCGAGAAAGGTGGAATCGCTGCGCGGGACTCCGTGACCTTATGGAGAGAATTAAGTTAACGAAAGAATTAAAACGGTCTTGACCGTTAGAAAATGAAAACGAGTCAAGAAAAAAAAGAAAGTGAACCGTGTTTCTCCTTCCTCCTATGTTTCTATTCATGCGTGGTAAATTGAATATATTTGCGTTCATGTACAAAACGTTTGTAATACAGGTCAGTCTACTGCGTAGATTTTTCCAACCGAAGTCGGCAAATTCATTTAAATTCATATCCTCACGCGCGTGAAAATGTTTCATTTTAAAATTGTTATTGTATATACTATATATATTTCTATATTTGCATGAAGCCGGTCAGGTAACCTACTTATTAAAAAAAAAAACAAGAAAATATACACCCTGAAAATGGATATAAATTCAGAAATGGGAATGATTTATTTTTGCTATCCGCTTGTAACACGCAGCGATTTTCTCACGCGAACCAGACTGCGTCGGAGTGACAATCTTGTGTCCGCACCGGGACATAGTTACTACAATTGTAACACGACCAAAACGAGCGTGGCCCTCCCCATAAGGGCATAATTTGACTGGTGTCCAGTGCCGACCGCGGTCAAATGGGACTATCGGGATCCTCACGGATCCATGGCGGCCTATTTTGAGATGCTATTATGATTTTGTGCAGTGGATAATTCTTTTGGGACACGAGGTATGTGCAATTGGTTTTGAGAAAATCACTTGTATGTCTTCCTTTTGTCAAGTCGCTAAGTCAGAATGGGAGCCTGAACTATATTTGTGGGTAAATTAGAGCGAATTCCGCAACGTGTCGAGCGGTGATAGTGGCTAAATCGGGCCAAATGACTCCTTCCTTGTCAATGTATTATACACGTACTAACACAGTTATTATAAGTAAATGGACCTAAAATTGCTCAAAATGCTTTGTAAGGATAGCAAACAACACCATGTAATGTTTCATGAACTTTATTCAGTTAGTTCGTTGTTATGTATTGCTCAAAATGTTCGCTTCGAAATCCCATACAAAGTCTTCGCTCTTCGCTCACTCTCCCGCCCACGCTACTCGCGGCTCGTGGCTCGCGGCTCGAATATCGCACTCGCTTTCTCGCCGCTCCTCCGGCAGGGATTTTAGAGCAAAAGAGAGACTGCTTGCAGTCTACCTCCTCCACAACTGCTTCGCCTTCGTCTTCAATTTTATCATACACTTCGTCAAAATCCCCTCTATCGTCAATATCACTTCCAATTTCCTGCACCACAACATCGTCAACATCATCATTATCATCATCGTCGTTATCACTGTCTTTGGGAACTCGAAGGCTATCGGGAACCAGCGACCTACCGATGTCTGCTGTTATGACATCCACCTTTTCTCGTTTTCCCCTTTGATTGCTTCAACGTCTGCTTAACAATGTACATGTCCAGTACAGTAACTTTCAGGTTTTTAATTTTCGTTCCCTGTATCTGGCTTCTTAATCTTCGTAATCTCAAAGCGTTTCCGCTTCTCTTCTCGGCAGGTTTGCACGCTTCCTACTCTTCGTTCTCCGAGCAAATAAAATCTGTAATTTAAGATCCTTTCGCAGGATGGATTTCTCCTTCGGGAAAATCATGTACCCAAACCACATGACTCGGGAACTATCAGGCAGAACTTGCTGTGTATAGAAACTATTGAAACATCCCTTAAAAAGCTTGAAAAAGATCTCAAGGAACACCTTAAAACAACCATACACTCTTCTGGCCAGATTTTGACTGGGCGCAAAACTGCTCATGACTTTGACGAATTGTTTTAATTGCAATGCTATAAAAGGGGAATTAGACAGTGTACGCTCTGGACTAGTTGAGCTGCAACAAACTTGCGAATCAGTGTTTAAACACACATTGTCTGCGCGAAAAGGAAGTCGCGATCAAGTAAACAGAATAGCAACAAGAGGAAGAAATTGAAAAAGGTGAGGCGTTTAGCTAGAATGGATGAGATTCAAGAAAGATTGCGGCAGAGCTGCCAGAAGGAAAGACGTGCACAAAAAAGGATTTACGCACAGAGATTCATCATCCAACTAGGAAAGAGACAAAAGAAATGGGCTGCGGCGTTGATATCTTCGGGATGTAGTCTTTGAGATGACACTGCAAAATCCGAACTTCGTAGGTTTTTAAGTTTTGCTGGAAAGGCGATGAAGGTCATGGTGATGAAATTCATGGTGTCTAATGTGATAAACTGTCATTTATATTTTTCGTTGTTACTGTTAGCCTGTCAAATCTTGAAAGTATCTCGAAAGTATATTATTTATGAGACCATGGTGGCTATTTGCTTTATATTGTTAAAACAGGCACCCACACATTTGTCACCCTCCCTTAGCGTAAGCTCAAAAACATATGACCCTCCCCAAATGGGAGCCCCCAAAACCCTGGCCCTCCCCCTAAATTTACCTACCCTCCCCCCGAATAATTAATGACGCTTC
Source organism: Siderastrea radians (assembly GCA_964017195.1). Lineage (NCBI taxonomy): Eukaryota > Metazoa > Cnidaria > Anthozoa > Scleractinia > Rhizangiidae > Siderastrea > Siderastrea radians. The sequence goes on along the minus strand of OZ024897.1, from coordinate 35,715,753 downwards.
CTAATAGCGTAACTCCACCGCTCTCCATATATCAAACCAAGTTAAACCCGCAAAAGAAAAAGGAATATTTAATGTCCTCGATAGGGTTAACCTCCTGACGTCTCCTTTTATGTATTTTTTTGTACATAATAAACTATTTTGTTGTTGTTGTTGTTGCGATTCCTTGCCGTTCGCCCTGACGAAGGGCTAACACTCGAAACGTTAGCTTTCAATCTCTTTACGGTGGTCAATTCACCTCATCAACTCAGTTGATAAATCCACAGTTTCAGGTGATAGTTGCCTCTTGGAAATACTAGCGTATATAAGCCGTTGAAGCTTCGCTGGTGGCTCCTTCTCCGACTCGCTCGCGTGAAAAGCCAAATAAGAGAGGCCCCGCGTGGAAATCCACGTTCTTGGGATCTTGCGAGCTTTTATTCCAATCAAACCACGGGACACCTTCACAACTTGCACGAGACTTTTGTTGCAAGTCCTCGACCAGTCTACAGTCTCTACAAGTCGTAGATTTGAATTTTCGCGGGAAACAAAAGAAAGAAAGAAAGAACCGTCCCCTCCCCACAAGAAGCGGAAATGCATTTCTTGAAGTGAGGCACGATAAATACGCAAGCGCGACTGCGATTTCCTTTGGTTTTCAAAATGTTGACGGTGTACAACTAGAACAGAGATTTGCTGAGGTTTTGTAATGAAACAAGGTTTCCCTGACGTTAAATTCACAAAGGAATTTACTTCTTTTCAAGGAAATTACTGATCTCGTTTCGACGACTGTCTACGCCGAGTCCCTAGATGGAGGTTGGCGAGTTGTCAGCGGAAGATGATGTCGTTACAAAACAAGGCTTATCTAGTCAAGGTAAGCTTTTTGTCCTCAAGGTTCATAAGTTTTAGTTTGTCAATTAATATATTATACAAATTTAGTTTTATATATTTTTGTTTCTCTTGCTTTGGTGTGCAAATGTGCTAGGAAGTCTACGTTTCGTGGCGCTTTTTGTGGATTGGGCTATTCCATTTAATATCCGCACCCCCCCGGTTGAGGACTGACCTTTCCCTCTTACCCCTAAAGAATTCCATTAAAAAGTGTTACCCCCTGAAGACTTCCTTAAGAAATGGGCTTACCCCTGAAGAATTACACACAAAAAAGAAGCATTTACCCCTGAAGAATTCCATGAAATCTCTGTTTACCCCTCAAGAATTCCACTTATAATATGGGTTTTACCCCTAAAGAATTCCCCAGCTTCTGGCCTTTACCCCTGAAGAATTCCACCACTTTTATCCCTTACCCCTGAAGAATTCCACTGTTCCTCAACCGGGGGGGTGCAGATATTAAATGGAATAGCCCATTGACAATAGGTCAGTACAAAATGCAGACTGCAGACTGCAGACTGCAGACTGCAGACTGCAGACTGCAGACCGGGTACAAAATGCAGACTAGGTACAAAATGCAGACTGCAGACTGCAGACTGGGTACGAAATGCAGACTAGGTACAAAATGCAGACTGCAGACTGCAGACTGGGTACAAAATGCAGACTGACATTTAAAACTGTTTTTTTTTAATATTATTACTGGTTGTCACACAATCCCTTTTCCGATATCATATTCCACGAAAACTCGCATTACCGGGGAATGATCTTGCTCCGTTACTCGAAACGAAAATGCTGAGTCATGATTTCATTTTGTGTAGGAATTGTGTGGTCATTCGTGATCCGATGCGATAAAACCGCAAGAAATGTAAACAAACGGTCAGTCACGGAATTTTGTCCTCGAAAAATTCCCCCGATTTGACTTTTGTTATCTTCCTGGTTAATTAATTAATAAGTACAGATAAAACACATTGCAAATGTAGGAAACTTAAACTTTCTTTAATTTTCTCCAAAATACATTTTTGCTATCCAACCATAACAATTAACACTGCTCCATTTGTGTAAAGTTCACTCTACCAGCCTGGCATGTCTGGTTCAAATATGGTGATTCAATATATAACAACCGTAACAATTAACACTGCTCTTATTTTGGAAAGTTCATTCTACCAGCCTGGCATGTCTGCAGTCTGCAGACAAAGAAAGAGGACAAGAAAGAGGCAAAGAAAGCGACCACGTGCATGGAAGGTCATGTGTCTGCTGGTTTCTTGGTATCATGTTGCAACGAGTGTTGTTATTTTATGTTATGCGATCTCGCGCTTGAAGTAAGAAGACCTAGAAGGCTTAAATCATGTTTAAGAACGAATTGATCTTCGAGACTTCGTTTAAAAAGTATATTTCGAGTAATGGAGCAAGATCATTCCCTGGTAATGCGAGTTTTCGTGGAATATGACATCGGAAAAGGGATTGCGTGACAACCGGTAAGTTATAAAATGAAATAATATTTTTAAAAAAATAAAAAAAACAGTTTCAAATGTCAGTCTGCATTTTGTACCCAGTCTGCAGTCTGCATTTTGTACCTAGTCTGCGTTTTGTACCCAGTCTGCAGTCTGCAGTCTGCATTTTGTACTGACCGGATTGACAATTGCACTTTAAACACGTAAAACTTTGAAATTTGAAGTGTAAACTGTCGTATCTAGTCATGCTTCCATAAATAGCTGGTAATGAAGCCGGCATGGTTAATTTTAACTTTGCCATTTATATTTTAGGATGAACTAGCAAAACAAAGAAGGCGAGGAAGGATCCCGAATAGTGAAAAACCAGCCACGTGTTACGTACTCGAAGGTAATATGTTGTGTATGAAGAAGGCAAAATAAGGCACCTATCAATGTAAACCCCGTTGGGGGGGGGGGGGGAATTGCAGGCAAGGGGTGGGGATTTGACCAAGAAGTAAAAATTTTGGTCAATTGCCCAAGGGTAGGGAAGCATAATTATTATGTTCATCGAATGTGGTTAAAAATCCCCACCCATGTGCTCATACCTTTAATAACTGGTGAATCTCACAAACTTGATTTAACCTATCTAGCTCCCTTACGAGACAACATGATGTGTGTACATCATCAAGCCTGTAAGAGTATTTAATAGACAATGAAAACAACATTAAATTGGAACTTTTAACAGAACTTTTAATGTGATGATAGATCACTATCCTTGTAAAAGGTGCTCTACACTCAAGACTTCAACTTAGTATGAAACTCAAAAACTTGATTTAACCTATCTTCCTTATGTGACAACATGATGTGTGATCTACGACATCATGCCTGTAAGAGTGACAATGAAAATGAATTCAAACTGGAACTTTTAAAACCAGGTGATTATAGATCACTATCCTCATAAAAAGTGCTCTAGACTCGAGACTGTGAATCTTTCAAACTTGATTTCAAGAGACAACTGGACTTTTCAAAGCCAAGAAAGAAGATGCCAGGTAACCACGCTTAATCTTGGTCCCAGTTTCTCTGTCAAAAAAATCAAATGTCCCGACCCCCGAGCAAAGGTACTCGATCAAACCTCCCACTGAGGGGATGGACTTTGCCGTCAAATCCCCACCCCTTGCCTGCACTCCCCCTCCCCGACAGGGTTTACATTGATAGGTGCATAACTTAGCATCTTGAAAATGGAATTATTCCTTGTAACTTTTAAACCACAGCCGATCCCACTGTTAAGATTATTTATTGAAAACGGAAAATTTATAATAAAAACGAATTTACGAAAATGACAAGCTCTTCTGTTTACAAAGCATGTCAAATTTGTATTTTTGAATTCACATAAGTTTACATTATAAGCCTTATCCGCGTACTTGTTCACACTAAAATGCACTCTGTGCTTGCTAATATACAGTGTTTGACTTGCTCAATTGCAGGAAGATTTACTCAATTTAAGAGAGTCTCCAGCGTCAAAACTGTGGCCTTCCATTCTTTCTGATGAACATGTCAGGTTTGTTAGTTTTTCATAAATTAAATGCAGCTGTTGTGGATAAAATTAAAGGTGACAAGTTAATGACCTACAAATCAAATGGTTTACAAGGTCTACACATTTCAAGGATTTGTTTTTTTCTGTGGTTTTGATGAGTGGTTTAATTTTTATAACTATAACTTGCTCTCATTTTTGCTACTCTCCAACCCTCATCCTATATGGTATATTTCCAAATTCAACACTTAAATTCTCAACGGTGTGTTGAAGCAACAAGGATGGCATATGAAGCAGAGCAAAGTCCCATTTTACATCTACTTCGTGTGCTCTCAAAATCAAGGGGTGCATTTCTCGAAAGCACAAAAAACTTTTCGGGCTGATTTTGGGCATGATAACTCACACTGTATAACATGTAAACAAAGACGGTTCTAAGCATGAAACTGTGTTATAAGCTAAAATTTCCTGTTCTTAAACACAGTTAAAGTGACAGCCACCCTGCTAGCAAAAATCGAGTCAAGTCTTTATTGAGGATACAGTTATTGTTGCTTGGATACAATTTCAAGCCTAGGGCAGGTTTGAACTCAATACTCAAATTCATACACTTAGATGCCATTTTGCTTCGGTACAGTGGGCTCAGGTTTGACCTTGGGTTTATCAGCAAAATTAATGCGTGCAGGGAAAAAAACAGTTTGGTGATAGAAAAACCATATTGACTAGCCCATAAGTTGGGGCTGTGGCGACTTAAAAGACTTCAATCTATTTCTCCAGAGTCTTTTTTCTCTTGCAGAGTTTAAGAAAGGCTCTGCTAGCGGGTGAATGACAGCCTGAAGAATGATTGGTTCATGTTTGTACAAATGGCTTTTAGGTGCCGAAAAGTTTTCTGGGCTTTCCAGCAATGCATGCCTGGTAAAGACATGCTGCAAGTTACAGTATGCAGTGCAAAACAAACTGTAACTGCATTTGTATGTGCAAATGTGCTAACAAAAAAAAAATAATGAAAGCTAAAACTGAATATGAAAATCAGTGTGGAAAACGATAGACTGTAGGCTGCTGTTATTTTTCTTTGAGGGTAGTTGTGCATATAGAAAACAAGGAATAGTGTGATCTGGGCAATGAAGCCACAAGTCATGATGAATAAGGGCACAATCCTAAAGTAGAAAAAATGACGACTGCTTTCACAATCAAATCCTTAACCCTGGCAATGCTGTGATGTACTGTTCTCATTGGTGAGATGTTGTAGCCTTGACATAAGTGTTATCAAGTTTTAAAAAATAAAATATTGCCTGACTCAGAGCGCAATAAAATTTTTTAAAAACTGTTAAAGTGGAATATTCGAGTTTCGAGTTGAGAAACTAATGAGCTTGTCGCTTGAGTGATCTAGCGAGAAATGAATCGGACAAACGGACCGAACTTGATCGCGAGCGTTATTGTTTACAGATCCAACAAGTGTGTCGAGAAATGAGGTGCAGGCGTCGCCGTTTTGTGCGATCAAATAATGACAAATGATACGCATGCGTTTAGAATTCGCTGCTCCTTTCCCCATAGGGTAAATTATCCACTTTAAGTTTTTAATGTTACGGAAATTGTTGCGATAATTCTCAAAACGGCTGGCTATTTGACAAAATGCTCTAACGTAAAGTCGCTCGAAACTCAAGCTTTTCCCTGTTGTTGCGTAAAACAGGCATTTCATGGGCTCAGCGTAGTGAGAAGCTTTGTATAAGGGATGCTAAATTTCCGATTGTTTAAGAATTTACACATTTACAGGTGAAACAGGAAGGCAAAACGTCTGTCAAGAGTGAGAGTTGTATCAAAAGCATCGTTGCGTTACGCATTGTGTATTAAAAGGTTTCCAATTTCGCTTTCGACGTATGCAAATTAACGTACGTAGGGTAAAAATAAATCACCTCTTATTTATTGCTGAAGACATGACAATGTGCATTAAACTTCGAAACTGATATTTTATATCAGTTTCATTTATGACTTTTTCTTTTTATGACGGGTTCTGTGTATTTTTCGTGTAGTTCCGCAAATAAACAAATGCGGTTTCAGGTGAACGGCATCGAAAGGTCTTCGCGGCTTCACATGCAAACTTCTTTGGACTTCATTCAATAACAAACATATTCGGAAACTAGATACACTCATTGCAGCGGAGAGAGACAAAATTCTTCGAAGACATGGATTAACTTGACCTCATACGATACATTCAATCAAACTGTTAAGCATTCAGGAACTTTGTTTACTCTGTGTGTGTCGGGAAGTTTTGCATATTAATGAGCTCAAAACTCTTGTACCCGCGTCTAAGCCGCACCCCAAATTTCGAACGTTTTTTCCTTGAAAAAAGTGCGGCCTATACGCGGGTAAATACAGTAATTGGGAAAATTGTTTAAGGAAGCTGAAGTGAGAGAAAGCAGCCTTCTATGCCGTTAAACTCTGACGATGAAAATTGCATGGCCAATTAATTCCTATTTAGCTTTTTTCTTTGTTCTTTTTTCACTTTCGTCACTCACTCACTCACTCACTCACCCACACACCCACCCACCCACGCACCCACCCACCCACGCACTCACTCACCCACTCACTCACTCACCCACCCACTCACTCACCCACCCACCCACCCACGCACCCACCCACCCACCCACCCACTGACGCAAGCACAAAAACTGACGAGCACAAAAGCTGACGCAAGTAAAAAAACTACGAAAAACTGTTTGCACCGGTACAGTAAAACTTCTAGATTGTTCTAGATAGTTCTTGAATGCAAAATGGCTCTAAAACTAAATAAAAGTCAGTATGTAGGTAAAATGTTTCGCCTCTTAATAGAAATGTCTGCATTTCGCAAGAGTGCTGTTTATAAACGAATCACTGTTTTTCAACACTCCTTCTCACTCGCAAGCGGAATGAGGCATCTCTGTCACTCCAGACATCAGCCGTAGCTTTATGAACTGTTCCTGGCTCAATCCTTTGGTAAGCATGTCAGCAACCATTTCCTCTGTAGGACAGTACTGCAGTTCCACAGTCCCTTTCTCCACTTGTTCTTGAATGAAGTGATACTTGATCCCAATGTGTTTGGCTCGCCCATGAAACTTTGGATTCTTGGCCAGACAAATGGCTGATTGGTTGTCTTCAAAAATCCTGGTTGGTTCTCTCGGAGGATTTCTTAGATCTGTCAACAACTGTCGCATCCAAATAGCTTCCTGTGCTGCACTTGCCAATGCCATGTACTCAGCTTCCGTTGTCGAAAGTGCCACACATGTCTGCTTCTTGCTTCTCCAGCTGATTACTGCACCACTCATCTGGAACATGTACCCTGACGTTGATTTGCGATCATCTGTGTCTCCAGCCCAGTCAGCATCAGAGTATCCAATACAGTCACTTCATCCATCTTTCCTGTAAAGGAGACCCAGGGACAACGTGCCCTTCAAGTAGTGCCTAATCCGTTTAACAGCAATCCAGTGTTGTTTGGAAGGGTTGACACAAAACTTGGCCACATTGCTAACAGCATACGTAATATCTGGTCTTGTCATTATTGACGGGTACAGCAGACTTCCAACTGCCGATTGAAACTGGGCTTGATCCACACCCTCACAGTCCTCGGTCGTCTTAACGAGTTTTGAGCTGGCATCTACTGGTGTGTTAATTGGCTTGGCATTCTCCCTTCCAAATTTCTGTAGGATTCTTTGGGCATAAGCTTCTTGACCGATCCAAACTTCTCCAGTTTGTGGATTCTGAATCACCTTGACACCTAGGAAATGGTGCAGCTCCCCCATGTCCTTGACTTCGAACCCCTCAGCGAGACCTTTCTTGACTTCCGCCATCCACTCGTCACTCTTAGTGGCCAACACACTGTCGTCAACATGGACTGCAATTACGAACATCTCTCCTTCTGTAGCCACATAAATGCATGGGTCGCTGTCTGTCTGCACAAAACCCATTTTCTTTAACTTTTTGTCCAGCACGGTATTCCAGCATCTTGATGACTGCTTCAAGCCATAGATACTTCGTTTGAGCCTGAAGACCAAATGTTCTTGGCCCTTGGTGACAAAACCCTCTGGCTCTTTCATGTACACATCTTCTTTCAGTTCGCCATTCAGGAAAACAGTTGCAACATCCATCTGATGCAATTTCAAGCCATTCTGCACAGCTAATGCAATGACAGTTCAAACTGATTCAAAACAGACAACCGGACAAAATGTCTCATCGTAATCAACTCCGAACTTCTGAGTGAAACCCTGTGCTACAAGCCGAGCTTTGTACCGTTCAACTGATCCATCAGCATTCATCTTGAGCTTAAACACCCACTTGCTCCCAACTGCTTTTCGGTCCTTTGGCAGTTCCACCAAGTCCCAGACATCATTTATGCCAAGGGATTCCAGTTCCCTGTCCATCGCAGTCATCCACTTAGCTTTGTCTGGACTGGCTAGTGCTTCTTTGACAGTCTTTACCTCATTTAAGTCAGTGCTTGTGATAGTTGCCCATTCTCCATAGTAGTCAGGTGGCCTTTTCTCCCTTTCTGGTCTTGACAGTACACGCTCTGTTGTCTCATTGGCAACTGGTTGATCGTCAGGCTTTTGATCAGGAAGGCTATCAAATTCCACATACGGTGTCTCGTTCTTCTTTTCTTCTTCGCTTGGCACCTCATTTCCACAACTGGATTCACTGAATACTACATCCCGACGGTAGAAGACTTTAGCACGCTCTAGGTCATAAAACCGGTATCCCTTTGTCCCAGTGCCATAGCCCAGAAGAACGCACTTCCTGGATTTCCTGTCAAGTTTGTTCCGCTCGTCTTTGGCTACATGGGTATATGCCGCACATCCAGAAACTCTCAGGTGCTCTACATTTGGTTTCTCTCCTGTCCAAGCTTCAAATGGGGTCATTCCTTTAACTGCCATTGTCGGACTTCGGTTTCGAAGGTAAACAGCCGTGGACAATGCTTCTGCCCAGAACCGGTGTGGCAGCCTGGCATCAGCCAACATAGCTCGAACACTTTCAACTAGTATTCGGTTCATCCTTTCAGCGACACCATTCTGCTCAGGAGTCTTCGGTACGGTCAGTTCATGACAAACTCCTTCCTTCTTCAAGTAGCTTTGAAACTCTGCAGATACATATTCACCACCATTGTCAGAACCTTTAACTTCTGATTCATAGACCTTTCCACCAGAACTTTCCACTCAAGAAAACGTGGGAAAACCTCGTCCTTGTGCTTCAAGATGTAAAACCAGACATAGACATAGTGAGTCTTGTCATCGATGAATGTCAGAAAATATTCACCTCCACTCAGGGACTTTGCATTCATCTTTCCGCATGGATGACTGTGTACCAAGCCCAGTGGCTCATCTGACCGCCTGCCTCCACCGGTCGGAAATTTTCTTCTGTGCTCCTTTCCCTCCAGGCATGGCTCACAGAAGTTAATGGCTTGCAGTGAATTGTAATCAAAACCATCTACCAGTTCCTCCTTAGCCAACTTTTGCAGGTTTTGTAGTCCAAGATGACCATAACGCCGATGCTACACATCTTCCTTTGTCTGTTGGCTTTGGTTGTCAGCTGCATGGGCTTGTTGACGATCAGTCAGACAGTTCAGGTAGTACAGATTCCCTACCCTCATGGCAACAGTGTTTGTTTAACGGTTTGCATCCAAAATTTGACAACTCGTCTCACTGAACTCAACAACCTTACCAGCTTCCACTGCTTTTGACACGCTGAGCAAGTTGTTCGACAGATCAGGCACGTACAGAACCTCATGTAATTTGCATCTACTCATTTTACCACTTGTCGATGCCATCTCCAACACAACAGTTCCTTGCCCTGTCGCTTCCACTGTGCATCCATCCCCAAGTGTGACCTCCAGTGGCTGCTTCAGGCTACGGAGTTTAACAAACAGCTTATCATCATTGCACATGTGACAAGTTGCTCCTGAGTTCACAATCCAATCTTTCGTTCGGCTGCTAGAACTTGCCGACATCATGTGGTTCACCATCAACCCGATGCAGTCACTCTCTGAACTGCTGCTGTCTCTCCGTCTCACCTCAGCTTTGTTTGCCTTCAGCTTGTTTCTGGTCTCCTTCTGGCTCGTGCTAAACTTGGTCCTGACCCATTCATTGCATTGACTGAGCTTGATCCATTCATTGCAGTTCCGCCGGATATGACCGAACTTTCCACAGTGGTGGCACTTTGGTCCCCTCGCTTTGGGTCGCTGTTTTCCTGCCATTGCTCTCTCACTGCTTGCACCAACACCTGTCCGTTCCTTTAGCTTCCGTTCTTCATGCAACAACCGCTCAGTGACCACTTCGATTTTTGGAACCTCCACGTTCGCCTCAAGAGCAGTAACCAGCATGACGAGTCTGGGAGACTGGCTAGTAAATGCACAACACGATCCTCTTCTGAAATTGGGTCTCCAATCACCGACAAACCATTGAAAATCTCAGTCATGGCCTTTATGCGTTCTTGCACGGACTCGCCATTTTTTAGCCGCAAAGAGAAAAGATTACGCCGCAGTTCCAGCTCGTTAGCCCACGTTCTCTTCTCAAATTGGTTTGCCAGCTTCCCCCATACAGCGGCTGGGTCTTCAGGATCTCCAACCAAGTACAACAGGGACAGCTCAACGGACAGCTCGATCTCTTTGTGCGAGGAACTTTGCATACCTATCGTTCTCCCGACCAGGAGCAGCTTCAGTTCCTTCAACAATGTTCCATAATCCTTCCTTCATCAGAGTCATCCGGCACTGTACCTTCCATGTTGGATAATTCTTCCCGTTCAAAGGAACAACAGCAGTCTTCAACTCGGACGCCATCTTTGTTTGCATAAATTAATACGAAGGCCAGGCAACACAGTCCAAGCGGACCTTCAATTCACCGCAAAAACGACTTCGGCAACGCAGTGGCAACGTTCTGGGCCCATAACCTGATGAAAACCACGCTAAAAAAGCGCCGCTGCTGCCAGAAACCACATACAACAAACTAACAACAAAAAGTTTTAATCTCATGCAAGCACAAAAACTGACGAGCACAAAAGCTGAAGCAAGCACAAAAACTACGAAAACCTGTTTGCACCGGTTCAGTAAAACTTCTAGATTGTTCTAGATAGTTCTTGAATGCAAAATGGTTCTAAAACTAAATAAAAGTCAGCATGTAGATAAAATGTTTCGCCTCTTAATAGTGTTTAATTCAAAATCTCGCACAATTTTAATTTTTCTCCCGCACCCTGTCAGAAGGCCTGTTGTAATATTTCTGATTGCAGTGAGTAGATCTGAAAAATGTCTTTTATGGCCATTTGACAGCTACTTATTTACGTTTTGGAATAATTTCTAAGAGTAATAACTAATGAGGTAAGTTTTCATAATACACACAATCAGATTTGAACAAAATACAAACCCTCACAATGAAGCATGGCCATGTTGCATCGTGGTTTGGAACACGACAAAAACAATCTCATAAGAAACGTAGCAGAAAGGGGGCATTCAATGGATTATGGCTGCTGTTATGAGTCCATTAAGAGACAACACACAAGCTTTAATATTTTTGTTTGTCACTAAATACATTTTTTATTTTTCTGCAATAATTGATCGTGTATTATCCATAATCGATTATTGCGTCACTTAAAGTTTTCAATCAATGATCAATTATAATTGTTACATGTATTTTCCTTTGTCCTGGATTTATTACCATAATCTGGTACAAAAGAGAATTAATAAAGTGTCACAGTTTTATAAAATTCCATTCCCTCCCAAAAGTAATCACCACAACATTGATATTTTTAAATCACTAATAATTAGGATTTCAGTGAAGGAAATCATGCTTCACTGCTGTAATATCCCTGACATATGTGCTCAGTATTGTTACTTAAAAAAAATGTGAATTTACAGGTTTGAAGAGCTAACCAACTCAATCAAACAGCTGAAGAATCACAAGAAAATTAAGGATATTTCCAAAGTCCTCACAGGTTTGTTTTTTGTGTTTTTCATATTCCAGTGTAATATTAAATAATTTGGCTGTGGTCAAACTAGCTCCTTATCCAAAATATACAATTAAATCAAGAGTTTTGTTGTTTGTAGCATGTACAATACCGATTATCATCCACAGGTGTAAAACTATAGTGATGAGCAAGAATAAAACAATCGAAACCGAGGAGAAGCTTGAAGGCATTTGGGTTCTAGGATCTACTGACAACCAGTAATAATTATTTTGATGTTCTTTTTGTTTCTTGTAGATTTGAAAATCTTGGAAAAGTATTCACCAAAGCGAAGACTGTAGTTGATAAAGAAGGTATTCCACAGTTTTATATTCGCTGTTTAACAGAGCTGGAAGATTTTGTGAAAGAGGTAAGGAAATATGAAGCAAGAGGGTTAGAGGTTAGACTAAAGAAACTATCAACATGAGACTTCACCATAGAAATGTTATTAAGGAAAATGGTATCAAAATTCCTCCAGCATCCAGGGTCAACATAGCCAGTTGGCAACCTTGTTGTCTGGTGTCATAACAGGCTTTGGTGATTTTCAAATTACATTTTATCTTTAATCTTTCATTCCAACGCCTTTTATGTAATATCACTGTTATTTTTATTCAAAAGGTGTTTCAATGAAGTTGTTATTATTATATTATTATTATTAATTATTATTATTTCTTATGATTATTTTAACTATTAGTTTGTAGTTGAAACTTTGTTATCTTCCTCTCAAATGACTGCCTTGTGGGACAAATAATGGGACGCTGTGATATTTAGTTTAATAAAAAGTTAAACAAAAAATATAACCTTTTTATTAGTTGAAAGTTCTTGTTGTGTTTTTTCTTTGTTAGAACTGGGAGGACACTGAAGGTCGCAAGAAGCTAAGCAAAGTCAATGCTAGGGTAAGGGCCCAGGGGGGGTACTCCGGATTTCAAGTGACGGGGATGATCGAAGGATTTTTTTGGGTTTGAAATTTTTTGTTCCGGGATTTTTTTGGGTAGGAAAATTTGGCAAGTATTTTTTTTGGGTGGCTTGATTTGAGTAGGGATTTTTTTGGGTATTCAGAACAATCTGAAGATTGGTGGTAGTGCCCGCGTACAACCAAACTTGTTGTTGCCCGGGTGGTCTTGTTTAGAGTTGTCACTCATAATGTTATTATTGAAACAGAAGATGTTCTTAGGTGTCCCTAGTGTTGTTAGAATGACTACCAGATGAAGAAAAGATCAACTGTTATGATGAATATAAACAAACACAAACATTCAGTTTCTAGTGTTGTTGTTTTTTTTGTTTTTTTTTCGTGTTATATTATTTAATCCTTTCTGGAAATTTTTAAGGCTCAGAAATTCGGCATGGGATTTTTTGGGGGTTAATTTTTGGTCCAGGGATTTTTTTGGGTTTTGTTGGAAGCCCTAGGGATTTTTTTTGGTTTTGATTTTTGCCCCCATTCGATTATCCCCGTCACTTGAAACCCGGAGTACCCCCCCTGGGGGTAAGGGTAATAAACAAAACAAGTTACAACAACAATAAGCAACAGCAACTTATTTATCTTGAGTCAAAAATAAAGTTGGGCAGGCATGGCACAAAACACAGTGTCTGAATGGGAATCTAAATGTAATTTTCCACAAAATTGTTCACAGTTCGATGTTGGCTGGTAACGCGATTCATATCTTGGCACTGTAATATCTGAAGCTATTTCATTGTTACACTGTAGATAGGCATCTGTCACTAGTTCTATGATGCACCCACATATAAACCTTCCAAACTTAAATCTTGACTAAAACAATTATAATGGCATTTGTTTTTGGGCCTGTGGATAGAATGATGGATAAAAGCCGTACACTGCCCTGGTAAATGGTTTTGTACCCAGGAGTCGTATCATAAGTTGGTAAATATAATCGTCAAGGTGAGTGTAGTCCTGAGAAGGACTGTTTGTGGTGACGTTTTTGAAAACCTGAGCAGACGTCATCATCAGAGTCAAGTTGTTGAAACATCATTCTCAAACTCATTAATAATTCAAAAAGAGAAAACAAAGGAAATCGCTACCGTGACGGTGGTTTGGATACCGGATCTTAATTAGCATAAAGTTTTGCGAACTTCTGCTTTGAATTTCTCCAAGAATTATGAATCGTTTGAGAATCCATATCAAAAACTCGAAAGAGTGTTTCATCACGTATCCAAACACCTCGAAGTCGGTTAAAAAAGCTTGGCTGCACCTTGTTTTTTCAACCCACTTCTCGGTGTTTGGATATCCTGATGAAACATTCTTTCTCTTGTTTGATATATTACGTCAATGTCACCACAAACAGTCCTACTCCGGACTACACTCACCTGGATGATCATGCTTTACCAACTTAAACCGTGCTAAGATGTTTAACCCTGCAATAAACCATCCAGGGGAAAATTTTTCTCTAGGCACTTCATGCTACAAAAAACTGGAAAACCCTGGGATCATTGTTACCCCCGCCTTTTTCAGTCTGTTAAGCCTACAGATATGAATACAACTGAGTCTTAAATTCTGACTTGGGTTCAATTAAAAATTATCTTCGGTAGGTTCTCTATACAGTATTTACTGCCATGTATTTTGTGAGGTTGAATGAACTGAGTGAAGGTACAGCAAACTCATTAAGATATGCATGACATTCTTTTTCTTTTATCTTATAGGCTTTGGCTACACTGAGACAGAAGTTGAGAAAGTACAATAAAGATTTTGAAGATGAAATATTAAAATACAGAGAGGTGAGTTTTAAATACTTTACGTCTTTGTCCTTGATTAGTTTAAGATCCAACAGTTGTTTACCCCAACAAACATAGTGTAGAACATTGCTTTCATAGACTCTCAAGGGAAAGAGGAAATTGTTTAAAACAAAAGTGGTGTCAAATTTCATGTTCTTTTCTGGTGGGCAAACTAAGATTGTTCTGTAAACATATTGGCAAACAACTTCAATTCACCCTGGACCAACAAACAAACTCTTACCTCCATTATGTTACAGGGGGTGTAGTTAGAACCCTACTTAAGTTTTTGCAGTGTTGCAATATTTTTAAAAGATTTTACCTTGAACAGAGAGCCGTTGCTGTGCTCTACAAAGTAAAATTAATATTGTTGCTTATTTTGCTGCTGTGTACCTGTGACGTCATCCAGAATGGTACCTATTGGGATTTTACTCCAAAATCAAATTTTTCAAAGAGTGCAGAAAATAATTTTTTTCATACCAGACCTTTTCTGACAGAAGTATTATTATTGTTATTGTTGTTGATCAGTAGAAGGTGAAAAACATGGCTTGGCATTTTTGTTCACAAATCATTTCCCAACACAATGCAACTATAAATGTCATGTATCTTAACCGTAACTGGTTCTCACCAAACTGTACCAAAGTGTGTCTCCCGGATAAGCAAACAGTCCCCCTGAAAATGGCAAGGGCTTACAAAATTACTCTTGAAAGAATTCAGAGGAAATCCTCATTGGGGAGTTGCCCCCATCCCTCCACAGTATATAATGACTAGTTCAAGATCAAGTTTTAATCCAGGATGCACATGAAGTCAGACTTTTTTACTAGAGGAAGTAGTGGATCCAATATTATTGAAAACTGTTTAAGATATGCAATACCAAATGAGGGGAAAATAGTGAGTATACCCCACCGGGTTCAGTGTGCAAGATTATCTGGGATTGTCAGTGGGGGTCCACTGAAACAGCTTTTTATTGCTTCAACAGAACCCTGTAGAGTCTGGGGAGTCAGGCCAAGAAGATTCAGGTATGATCTATTAAGATGCATTTCCAAGAAAATGCAAAAC
This sequence comes from Siderastrea radians, assembly GCA_964017195.1. Taxonomy (NCBI): domain Eukaryota; kingdom Metazoa; phylum Cnidaria; class Anthozoa; order Scleractinia; family Rhizangiidae; genus Siderastrea; species Siderastrea radians. Next base: position 35,700,204 of record OZ024897.1, on the reverse strand, counting down.
CAAAACAGTGCCACTGAACAGTACAACTAACAGCAGTTTTTAATTAAATGGTCAGTCGCTTTGATTTTAACCACTGACTCAAAAAATAAGCACAATTTTTGTACAGAATAATAAACAGCACTACAAGAAAGTATGGCTAAGTAACTTTCGTTTGAATAGTGACATTTTAGTATTTCACCCACTGACTTTTCAACGTGACAGACAATTCAGTATTTTTGGTGAATATGTATTTACTGTGTCACAGCTTCAGATGATGATGATGATGATGTTGGGGGTTTCGGTGGAGCTGATGACTTGGCCAGAAAGAAAATTTCAGCAGATAAGAGCAAACCTGCCAAGGCAGCTGAGGTGAACACTAAAATTGTTTTCTAAATTTAAATTTGATCACACTTTGGGGTCATAGAAGGAGAGACTGCAAATAATTTGAAAGCTCCTGTCTGGCTGAGAGACAAAACATTCTACTCAAGGAAGAGTTTTGCTGATTTACAGAGCCATAGTCATTGGTATTCAAGCAGTTGTCCGGAGATTATGTCTGATTGTAGTTAGGATTTCTTCAGACATGGACAACTTCATGGTTTGACAATCATCCAGTGGCCATTGGTAATTTCCATTTGTTGCAGCTCTGGTGAAAGCCACTTGCAAGAAATTCTGAAAACCAGTAAAGCTTGTTTTATTAAGAGTTGATTTAAGTACAGGGGTTGGCTGCCTCACGTGGAAGCCCCAGATAAATAACTAGGGTTTGGTTGCATAAAACAGTGATTAGCTTCGTGGAGGTTTTATGCCACCATTTCATGTGTTTCAGGGATCTGCCCATGCTCCATTTGTGTTAATTGTGGTTGTTATTTGGCCTTCTGCAGCCCAGTGAGCACTCAAGTAAAGTGCACAAGAAAATCCCCTGATAAGCAGGGAGCAACTGAAAGGTTGCATGAGACCTCACTGCTCTACTTAGGATGCGGGTGCTTTATGCAGACGGGGCCAGGCACCCAACCCGTTTGTTAGTAATGCAGGTGTTGAAGTGGCCTTGTCATGTTGTTTCTATGCTTTGGGTCAAAACTGTAGTAAAATAAAAATACCAAAATGCCAAAATGCCAAATTTAAAGTAGAGTTCTTTGGAAATGGTAGGTCCATTTTGCCTGTTAAACTACTAGATCCAGTTTCACATGATGTGGAGTTGATATCTACAGAGAATAAATAATTTTTAAATAAACTTGCGGCAGTGTGATAATTTGTTCTTTGTTTAGGCTACAAATGAAGACGAGGATGACGATGATGATAGTATTGATTGGGACAGCAGTGAGGATGAGTCATCTTCAAGTGACAGTGATATTGGTGGGGAGGGAGGCCAGCTTGTTCATCACAGCATGTTCTTCAAGAAGTAAGTCTGTTTGACCATTTTTTCTCATTTCCAGTATACTTGGTTGTTATCATTATGATAAAACAAGTTTGCTTGCACGAGCAACATTCAGAAACAAAGGGTAAAAACAAACAGCGACAACGATTTCTAGGTCTATAGTACTCTTCAGATCAAAGATTTCTGGGAAAATAATTTTTTGGAAAAATTTAAGACCCTGAATGCATCTGCCCTGTTGGTGTCCCTCTTTGGGGCACCAATATGGCAGCCATCAAAGTCAGTACAAGAAATGATGCAACATTCCTCGTTTCTCTTCACACTTATGGGGATGACATTTTTGCGTTTTTATGATACTTGAAAATTGAAAAGTAAAGTAAAAATAGCCGTTTTGTGACATTTTGAGAATTCTTGTGTTATAAGCTACCACGAATTGGATCAAATTTCAAAGTGCTTTGTTTGTAAAATGAAGTAATGTATCGACATGAAACTTCGCGTGAAGATTTATCTCACTAATGTAAGTTCTCTATAATAAAAGAGCAGCTTTGTTGTTGCCTCGTAAATCGTAAATCAAATTTAACGTCATAGTGAGGGAGTAGTTGCCTAATCTCCCGAGCCAGGGGCTCATGTGTAAACACTTGACGTCCAGATCAACTACAATTTGGAAATGTTGGTTTTTATGGAGGGAGGAAAACCGGAGCGCCTGGAGAAAATCCCTCGGAGCAAGGACAAGAACCAACAACAAACTCAACCCACATGACACCGCGACCGGGAATCGAACTCGGGCCACATTGGTGGAAGGCGAGTGCTCTCAGCACTGCGTCATCTTGCTCCCCTGCCTTAGTTTACGTTTTAGAATTTTGATGACATCACAGAAAAACCAGCAATTGCCCATTCCCCTTGGCCATGGGATGGATGATGGAGAAAATTCTCTATTAATGCCCTGAGAGGAGACTGGTTTTGTTGAAATTCCCTAATCCATTAAACCAGTAGAAGCTTAGGCTGCAGCATACATGTAGACCCTGTGAGAGCACTACCTTGCCTTTCAGGGGGGAAGTTAGTATGCAACAGAAACAATGAAACATTCTTTATAGCACCAAGAGTACTTTTCTTGACTCCAGTGTTTTGTTTCATACAATCATTACAACAAATGTGCTGGGAGCCAGCAATTCTGCCACTGCTTACATGTACTTCAGATTAGACTACCTTGCCCTTCCTGCCTTCTACTCCTATTACCGGTATGCTTTAAAGCATTGTAAAATGGCTACAGTTTACAGTTAAACTTATCGCCTATTGATGAGTTTTGGAACTGGTGCTGCGGGGAGCTTGATGCAGTCCAAGCACAGAAGGGAGGTATCCATGGCTACTCTTCAAGCAGGAACCACCCTGTTACTGCTGACAGTACCACTGTTTGTTGCATTTGCTAACTTCTTTATGACAAAATAATTGTTTTTAAAAGCTTCAGTTACTTGTAATAGTACCAGCAAAGGTTTCCAAGTACATGTAACATCTGCTATTTGAAAGGGTTTACTACATATTTGAGACTGTCTGATTGAATTTGAGGTCTCGGCCTAATTTGGGCATATGTTAAATCTTTTTTTCCAAAGGATACTTGTCAAAAAATGTGGAAAAAAACTGAAGAACACAGAATTGCAGGAAAAAACTGGTCATTAGCTTTCATTTAAAAGGTCACAGTGAAGGATTTTATTGACAGACTCAAAAGTTAGAACCAGCATGTACAGCATAATTAATAAATACCACATGCACAGGAAAGTACTGCTGAGTAGCTGTTTTCATTTGAATGGCCATACTGAAGGATTTCATCCACAGACCCGAATGTTTGAACCACCTTGAACAGCGTAATAAACAGTGTTACAGGAAAGTACTGTTCAATAGCTTTTTCTTCAGGATTTCATCCTTAGTCTCAAAAGGTAGGACCACATTTAAATGATTTAACTTAAATCTGTGTTTCAGCTGGGACAATGTGGATGGGGGGTGTTGATGATGAAAGAGCAAAACAGTCATTTCAGGCAAACAAAAGTTTCAAAGGGCAAATAAAAGAGCATGTAAAAAAAATTGTACCTGACCATTACCTGTACTTAGCAGCCACAGATATGAAAACAAAATGCTCCTGTTGACGTGGTGTTTTGGGCTATCGAAATGTTTATAAAAATGTTTTAATATAACTCGGTATCTTGTTTTTTTGCACTCTTTTACATAGAGACAAAGGTGCAGATGACAAGGCAAAACAAAAGAAGAAAATCAAAGAGAAAAAGACAACCAAATCAAAAGCCAAGGAAGGTGAAGATGATGGCGGTGGATGGACGGAAGTCAAGGGCTCTTATTTGTCAGCTGCGGTATGTACTTCTGGGATGGTAAAATGTGTACATGTCATTTTTGACACATTACCTAAAAGGAAAGGAAAAGAAGATAAAATTCTTGGGAAAAATTGAATGCATGGTGGGAGTGCTGTGGTGTAGTGGTTAGGATGTTGGTCTTCAGATCTGAAGGTCAGTGATTCGAAATCCAGTCCCTGCCCACAGAGTCAACCTATGTGAACTAGCCTAAGCCAAATGCCGGTAGAACATAATGATGTAATTTAGTTTTCATATGTTGAAGTTGTTCTTACATTTTATAATACTCCAGGACAAAGCCAAGCAACTCTTCCCAAAAGACACAGAAATCACTCATCAAGTTGTGTTAAAGAAACTTCACGAGATCCTCTCTGCCAGGGGCAAGAAGGTCAGTTTTCATTTCAGACCTGTTGTTATTTGAGCATCTAACGACTATTCTAGGCAAAAAAGGTGGAAGTGATCTCACAGCCCTGCACTTGCTACTTAACATACATGAAGGGCAGAAAGAATAACGGTGATCATATTCTTTATTGTACAGGGCACGGATCGCACTGAGCAGATTGAGTTCCTAAAGCAGCTGAGAGTTATTTCAGACAATGCTAAGTTGGGTAAGTTGAACATTCAGTTTTCCCTGAAGTGAGAAAATTGAAATTCATCCAACCATCCATCTGTTTGTCCGTCCCTCCATCCGCCTGTCTGTCCATCCATCCACTCATTCATTTATTCATTCATTCTTGTTCCTTCCCTCTCGTTCCTTCCTTCCTTCCGTCTGTCCATCCGTTCATTCATTCATTCATTCATTCATTCATTCACTCACTCACTCACTCGCTCGCTCGCTCGCTCGCTCGCTCGCTCACTCACTCACTCACTCACTCACTTTTTTACGCACTCATTCATTAATTCATTCTTGTTCCTTCCTTCCCTCTTGTTCCTTCGCTCTCGTTCCTTCCATCTTGTTCCTTCCTTCCTTTCCTTTCCTTCCTTCCTTCCTTCCTTCCTTCCGTCCGTCCGTCCGTCCATCCGGCCGTTCTTCCATCCGACCTTCCTTCCTTCCTTCCTTCCTTCCTTCCTTCCACTCATCACTCTCTTTTTTGGTACAGTGCAGCCCTGCCTTACAAACACCTTATTCATGTGACTACCTTTTTCTTGGCCCAAAGAACACCTTAATATGTAGTGATTTCTTATCTGAAAACTGTATCAATACAGCCACTATTTTATGTTCACTGGAGGTCATATTCGTATGGTAGCAATGTGGGATTGATGTCATTGCCATTCAGAAACAACTTAGCCTTGAACAGGACTGGATAATCATGTTTGTTTTACTGTAGGTGCTGGCATGACAGTGAAGCTGCTTTTCAACATTATTTCATCCATCTTTGACTACAATCCTAACGTGGCAACATGCATGAAAGTGGAGATGTGGCAAGAGTAAGTAGAGAGGAAGTTACACTTTTCTTCTCATGACGGCATGGCGTGCAATTAACATGACCTATGCTTGAAGCAGATTTTTATCATCTGCAAAAAAATTGTCCAGGCTTTAATGCAGCCAAAGTTGGGATTTCATGGAAATTTTAGTTTACCATTGTACAACATCTGGCTTTTTCTTGCAGCTCTGCAACTATTAAGGGCATGTTTTTGTCTTGTATATTAAGTAGTAATAAAGTTGCACTCATTTTGTGTGTTGATGCTAAAGATTTTGTGGAAGTCTGTGGATTATATTATATTAATATTGTATTTATAAATTGTAAATGCCATCATGTTGTGATCTGCTTAAACAAACTGCAACCAAGACAAACTGTTCTTTTGTTGAAGGTGTTTGAAGCAGATTGAGGAACTGATAGATATTCTGATTGAAAATCAAGACAAAGTGACTGTTGGTGAAAACATATCAGAAGAATCTGAAAATGTTGAAGTAAGATTCCTAAAAATGATTCATTATTTAATACTCCTTAAAGTGGTTTGCAATTCTTATGTAGTTACAAGTCTGAGAAAACTCACAACAATTTCTAACTTTTTAGCCACGTTTTAGCGGCTACAACTGCAATCCCCAGTATGAAATAAGGTACAGGATTGAATTAGAGATCAATATATTAAGCACTAATTAGAAACTGTTTAAAAGCTGTTGACGCATTTTCTCAGACTTGTAATTTGTTTCATGCTATCAAGTCCTTTTGGCAATATTATTCACGACATACCAGGGAAGTCTTGGTATGATCACCTCAACATTTCTGATCCACTAAAACTTGAGAAGATCTTACATAATTATAGTGTTTTGCAATTCTTGCATAATCCCCCCCCCTCCACTGCTTCCATGGAGGGGTGCTGTATAGTAATGCTTCAGATGGGTGATGTCATAATTTTGCAGATACCAGAATAAATCACTAATACTTATTAGCCAGAGAGATTGTTTTGTTGAATGACCTTTGTTTTGTATTGAAATAGAATTTGGATCAACCCCTTAAAGTGCGAGGTTGTCCTCTGGTCACTGTGGAGCGTATGGACGATGAGTTCACCAAGATGCTTCAAGGCTGTGACTGCCACTCCACAGAATATGTGACAAGGTAGTAGACTGATCAACTTGTATTTTCTGCATATAGTAGTAAAGGGGCTCTGTCACGGGGATTTTCACATTTTTAGGTGAAGAATGTTCTGAAAACTACATCAAATAATTTTTTGTACACAATATGCCCCTGGAACATAAAGAGAAAGGAATTGAATGATTTTCTCAAAGGGAAAACTAACCATGGTCAGTTTCTGGTGATTTTTTCCAAGAGACAAAGCAGAAACTTGAAAACGTAAGCCTAATGTTTTCAAGTTGCAATCCATTTCCATCCTAGCGATCTGCTGCCAAATGCAGTTAATGAGAGTATCAGAGAACTGGTAGAGTAATTTTAAATGAAACTGAACCAATATTTTTGGGTTTCCTCTGATTGCAATATCTCTTTTAGCTTTTTGTAGTAATCCTACCAACTACCCTACAGCACAGTCTGTTTTGACTGAAAAATAATGAAGAAATTGGACTAGACCTAGTTTCTGTGCTGCTTCACTTGCACATATATGCATAAGTTATTTTGATTTTGGGCTGGATGGCAATTGGTTTTCACTGGTTTTGTACAAGAATGCAAAATATTGATAGCTGGACAATTTGTCTAGTGTTGAAGCCTTAATAAAAACTGTTCCAAGATCAGATGCTTATAAACTGAAGGCGATAAAATAAAAACTCCTTGAGCATTTACTTGATTTCACTTTAAAGTGAACATCTCCCTTAAGCACCAGTTCAACTGAATGAATTTGGAACCAGTTTTCAGTCAGACCCTGTATTTGAACATTTCAGGCAAATGGCCCACAGTGTATTATATGGAAAATGTATTTCCTATATATGAAAATTTCAGGCAAATGGCCGTGACTGTTTTACTCTACAAAACACTTTTTCTCACTTTCACGTGTGTAACTTGTTTTTAACTGATCATTCTAGTTCATGATGCCTGATGCATCAGTTGTTTACAAAAAACATCTGCTGCCACTGCAAGTGATGAGGTGACAAACCTGCAAGGACCATGGTTTCTCTTGGCCGGTTTAGGCCTACAAGGCCTTTGGTGAAAGGGTCTGAACTGCATGAGCATCCTTAAATATATCTTAAGGGACACGTGGCACTCTGACATGTGTTTAAACTTAAAAGGCTGTCAACCAAGGGCATCTCTGAGATCTAGGTCAAACGTTATTGAACCTCTTGCCATTTGGCATTAATCTGTCTTGCTGTTAGATTGAGGGATGAAGAAAAAGTATGCGACCTCATTACCAAGTTACAAGGTTATCTGGAGATTAATGGGTCAAGATCAGAAATCTGCAGAATTTACTTGCGGCACATTGAACATCTCTATTACAAGGTTTGTGTTGTCTTAGTACAAGCTACATAAGATAAGATAAGATAAAGCCTTTATTTAAAGAGGATAAAACACATAATAGTATATACATACTAATAAACTTGTAGCCCTCTGTACTAAAACTATAAAGTATTAAAAATACATAAATATATACACGTAACTATTTACAATATAATACTGAGTAGATAGAATTTAAAAATATAAATAAATAAATAATCAAGAAAATAAGTAAATGAAGAAACAAATAATTAATAAGTAGATAAATAAAATAAATAAATGAATAACATGTGTTAACATGAATAACATGTGTGTTCTCATTACCATAATAATTATCATAGTAACTATGCCATTAGATAATTGCATAAATTGTGCTACATGTGCACTGTAATAACTACATCATTATCATTTTTGGCATTGTCGTCATGTGGTGCAGTATTACAAGCAGCACCACAGGAAAGCACCTCTAAACAGCTTTCCCTTTACTTCCTAAGGTGAATGACATGATTTGGCAAATCAATCAATGCAAATACGCCCATGTCTGTTGACCATATGAAAGCTGTCAAACATACATCATATCTAGGGCAGGTTCTTTTGGGACTATTCTGGAATAGGATTACTCAGAATACGCTGTATTTGTCTTCTTTTGGGAGCTCTTCCGTTTTCGGAATGAACGAAATATCATTCCATTCATTCTGCTCCCGATAGCAGAATGAACAGAATGAAAGGAATAAGGTTTACTCAGAACAGACAGAATAGGCCAGAATACGCGTTCTTTTGGGAAAGTTTAAGGAAAGTTTTGGTGGGAAATCCTACGTGGCCACAGACATGGTAGTAGTTCTCAGGTCAACTCTGCCATGGGTATTCCTGTTTCAGAGGGACAGTTCTTTTTGAAATTGAAATTAATTGAAATTTTGTTATTCCTAAACCGGAATAAGAATAGCCAGAATAAGAATAGCCAGAATAGTCCCAAAAGAATGCACCCATAATATCAACAGCTTGGAAGTTGAAATGCACATTAATCATGTCATAACTTTTCATTAAGTGTACCCATTAAATTTAGCTCTTAGTACAAAGATTTATACTCATAAGACAAAGTTGAAAAGCTGTAGGGTTATCAAACCTACCGTAAACACCGGCGTATAAGCCACACCTTTTTACCCTAAAACTTCGCTCAAAATCAGGGGTGCGGCTTATCTGTGAGTACATCTGGAAAAAAAGTAATTTTCCATGAATCATCCCCAAAACACCAAAATAAAGGCAAAACGGTACCACGCTATCTTCGAGAACTTAGCCCACTGTTTCTCCGTTGTTGACAACTTTGATGGCAAATTTGTCAAAGCAACTATCGAACTCCCTTTCACAGGCAAGGTTGTCACCAATGGATGGCCTCCAAATATCCTTGTAAACATGGAACAGTGATGGAAGCCGGGGATGGAAGCCACAAACAGCTGAAGAAATAGCTAAAATTTACTTTGCGAATGAATGAAGCGACAACACTTGTCACCAGTTTTCTCTCCTCTCATCAAATGCCTGGCTACTAAGCCAAGATACGCAACCGAACGGCCGAACGGCCGAAATTTTCGCACTCGAATAGTCCTTGAATAGCTTTAACTGAAAAAATGCTGGGGAAAAGTTCATCGGGGAAAGCGGTCTTGTGTTCAAGTACGTTTACATACCATTTTGATACTTGTTACAAGGACTAAAATGCGTGTTTGAGTCTTATCCAGACTACAAATTAAATCACCGATCCCTAGTGAAAAGGACTTCCAGCCGTTATGTTCATTTAAGTTCTTAATAAATGAAATGACGCGGCTAATTTTTTTTTTCCAAATCTTGCACTTCCAGACTCGGGGTGCGGCTTATCTGTGAGTGCGGTTTATACGCCGGTGTTTACGGTATTTTAGTGAACTTAAACACAGACATTCATGAGCCACATATGGCACAAATGTTTCCTTTGTGGAAAATTGATTTCATTTTGGTGTCTCTTGGCTTGCCATTATGGACATGATGGCATCAAAATCCATGTGAAGGGATCCAAACATGCAATGTCCAGTTGCTGTTTTTTGCCTTACAGACATCTGTGCTTAAGTTCTCTATTGTAATGCACTGTAGTTACATGTAAGAGGAAGGCACAATTTTACGCTTTCAGTAAGCAGATCTTTATAAAAATTTTGTAGCAAATAGTTTTACAAAGCTACCGAATATTAAGCAAGTTATGGCCAGCTACTTGCCAACTGGCACTCATAGGTCTTAAAGGGTTAAACATTACAGTAATAATATCCAATATATTTAGTCATGTGATATCTGTCAACTAGCCGTATAGCTTAAATATATTTCCACATAATTTAAATAAAGTGTCCTTTGTCCTATGTCCTAATATCTTTGCTGTACACTCTCAAATGGAAGTTGCACCATAGCATAGCAACTGCTCCTTTTATTGGCTCACAATGTTTGGACAGGAATCTTTGTTTGTGACTCATCTAATATTATAAAAAAAAACTTTTCAGCAGGAATTTACCACTCAGTTTTACATGATTTGTCACAGTTTTTTAACTCTGAGAAAAGAAAAGGTACTAGAGTTATGTCTCACAACTGAAATGAGTGAATGAGACGATTACTTAGTTACTTAGTTACTTAATTACTGAATTCTGCTTTAAGGTTAACCCTGAACTGATTGACGAAGAAGGAAAAGACTCTGGTTTGTATAGCTGATTTGTTATATTTGATTATGTTGTAATTTGATCATATGACTACATTTATTGTTACAAAAAAATGGTCATGGCATGTATAACCTGAATGTATTTGTAGGTGCATCATCCCAGTCTTCAGTTATGTATTTAAATTAAGTGTGCAAATTAAGTATGTTGGTTTTGTGGCAGACTAGCTTAGTGTGCAGTGGTGCAAATTTTCTCGATAATTATATATTGGGCAGGTTTGGGATTAGGTGACATTTTTCTTTTCATTTTTTAATCTGTGCAAGTTGCTTTCAATTGATTAATCATGGCTTTCTCTGTTTAAGAATGGTGTCACTTAATACAAATGATTTTTTGCAACGGTTATGACCATGGGGAAAGTGTAGATCTTAGCAAAAGTTATTGGAATCCAAAAAGAAAAATGTGGGTAACCACTTTTTTCAGAGCTAATTAAGCAGACATAATTCTAAAAAAGTGTTAAAATACAAAGAATGTATGACAATTTCTTTCCAAATTCAATTATCGCTGAAAAATGCGTGGTTACCTCCAATTTTCTTTTTGGATTGTGATAGCCCTTGGTAAGACTGCTTCTTTTCACAGTCTTAAATCATGGAAAAGTATAATTTTTGTTGTGTCACTGGGCAAATTCCTTAAGAAACCTGAAGATGCGCAAGATGCAAAGAGTGTATGCGCAGTAACAAAAGGAGGCACCGTCCTTAAGACCTTTGCTGATAGGTCAGCTGGTTTATCCATGTATATGAAGAGAAAACAGTGAATATATGATAAATCATTTATGCAAACTCTGGAAATGAAATCAAATGAAGAAAATAATCCTTGCAGTTAGCTGCACAATTAAAGAAACTGGAATTAAGCCTGGACAACTTAATTGACTGATCCCAGCATTTGATGCCTTGGTAGCTCAATTAGTTAGAGCACCACACTAGCAGTGTGAAGGTCATAGGTTTAAATCCTGTCCAAAACCTTGAATTTTCTTTAGGCTTAATCACAATTCCTTTAATTGCATACACCACTGCAAGGTTTATTCTCTTCATTTGATTTCACATTTCTTAAGGGTTTTGGTTGATAAACTTGAGACATAGCTTTCTTCAATACTTACACTTAAGCTTATGTTGAAACAGGTGCAATTTGTTAACTTAGTTCTCTTGAATTTTATTTTCTACAACAGAAACCAATAAGGACTCAGATGAGAGTGAAAAGACAGAGAAAAGTTCAGAAGGTAGCAAAAAAGACGGTCCAAGCTCATCAGAAAAGGTGGATAAAATGTGCAAGTTCATCTACTCACGAGATACGTCAGATCGTATCCGAACTAGAGCTATGCTTTGCCACATTTATCACCATGCTTTACATGACCGATGGTTTGAGGCAAGGGACTTGATGCTCATGTCACATCTACAAGAAACCATTCAACATTCCGACATACCAACACAGGTTTGTTTTATTAGTAACTTAATTCAGAACTTGTTAAATTAAACTGGGTCAGTAAAAACTGCAGGAAAATGCTGTCTTTCTGCTAAACAGTTTTTTCTTGGGGAAAGTTTATCCACAGACTCTAAAAAATAATCTTACAACCTTGCATACAGCATTATGAATAGTACCATGGTAAGCATGTTGCTGCTTTGTTGAAGTTATATGTTGAAATGAAATATCATAGTTACAATGATTGTCAGAACAGAGACATGGTTAAGCCCCAGCTAAAAAGATCAAACATTTGCGTTCAACTTGGTGTTGGCTGAACATGTTTTACTGTTAGCCACCTCTCTCAACTTTGCATTTAAAAGGTATTCCACTGTCCGATGTTTGGGCAAGTGTTTACCCGTTTAGCTACCGAACATTTTGTGTGACAAACACAATCTTGGATGAAAATATTTGATTGTTTAACTGGGGCTTTGATCTGTAGCAACCACGTGTTTCTCATAAGCTTAGTATGTTAGTTACTGAGTCCAGTGTTACACATGTGGTAGATAAAGCAGTAGTTCAACTGATGCTGGAGTAGTCTTGTGTTGAGACTACCAGGTTATCAAGCTGCTGCAGGTTTCATGAGAGTTGGCCACAGAATCCTAACATGTCTGGAGCCTTAGTAAAGAAACACACAGCTCAGTTTGAAGGTAGAATAGCACATCAGTATAAGGCTGAAAGGGTACTGTGTGGATACAGAAAATATCCATACCCACGTCAAGGAAGGTTATCAGAAATCCTGATGGAAAGGGGGATCCTAAAAGCCAAATTTTTAAAGTACATGTATGAAGCTAGCCTGGGATTTCCAGAGGGGTGTGGGATTCAAACCAAGAAACCTTCCAGGTTGGGGGGGGGGGGTGGTATTGACATTCTCTGAAACAACCCAAAGATAATGGTACTATAATGGCATCTTAAAAGGGCTGTTTTCCTTCAAGACTTCAGTTGGTACTCTTAACTCCAGTTTCTGTAGCTCTTCCCCAGGGAATGGCTCACTGTATCTTAGAGACATTTTAAGAGGGAGAGGAGAAGGGAGCTTACTGTATTGGCAATGCACATACTTCTTGCAACAACAACAATAGCACTGGCACTGCAACAACAACAGCGCTTGCACTGATGCTGCCTAAAGCCTGTACAGGTGACCAGGGGCCTGTAGATATTGTATTACAGACAGGGCGGTCAATGTAAAGGCCTTCAAGTTGAATGCTAACACTGCTTCATTAGGTAGTAAGTTCAATCCTATGTTCTTGTAGCCCTTTGAAAGAAAGGCTGGCTGAAAACTACGACATTGGAATTGGGCTGATGGTAATAATGATAATGATAATGATAATAATAATAATAATAATAATAAAAATAATAAATAATAATAATAATAACAGTTTTTACATACGCATTTTGAGCACCTCAATGCATTTACAAGATAAATATATTAAAACCTAATTTACTAAACGTTCAAAAAAATAATTAATACATGGTACATTCATTAATAGAGCCTAGTGGATCAAAATCAGTACTGGTTGCTATGGTCAAGGAGATGCAGTTATTTCACAGAAGGGGGATTTGTCATATTTCATCTGTGTTGTTTGCTACTTTCAGATTCTCTACAACAGAACTATGGTGCAGCTTGGCCTGTGTGCATTCAGGCATGGTATGATCAAGGATGCTCACAATGCCTTGCATGATGTGCAGTCCAGTGGAAGAGCAAAGGAACTTCTTGCACAGGTATGCAAAGCAACTCCTATCCTTACAAGAGTGCCAGAGTACAGTTTAGACAATATAAAAAAATGTCCCTTGGGAGAAAGAGTTGAAAAATAAACAGCTCCACAGAGAAGGGTTGCTCAATTGCTTTCCTTTGAATGTCACCCTGTAGGATTTTATCCACTGGTGTGAACATCAAGACAGAATAATGAACAATACTACAGCAATGTACTACACAGTTAACCTTTCAGTTGAGTGGTCACACTTAAGGATTTCATCCATAGCCTCGAAAGTTAGAACCACCTTGTACAGCATAATAAACAGCACCGCAGGAAAGTACTGCTCAGTACCTTTCATTTGAAAGGTCATGCTGAAGGATTTCATCCACAGACTCAAAGTTAGAACTGCCTTGTACAGCGTAATGAACAGAATCACAACAGGATACTATTGAAGAGCTTTCATCTGAAGTCACACTTTGGGATTTTATTTATTTGAATAGTGGCAATTTAGAGTTTTACTTGCGTGTTTGAATAGTCACACTTTAGGATTTCATCCGTGACCTGGAAAGACTTGACTCGAGCCATTATTTGACAGGATCAGTAATATAGTACCTTTTGTTCATTTTCAAGGGTTTAATGCAACAAAGGCAGTATGAAAGAACCCCAGAACAAGAGAAAATTGAAAAGAGAAGACAGGTATGTTGTGGTGTAGTCCATGCGGTAAAATGAATCTTAATCAGTTAATAATGTTAACCTGTTGAATCTCAATAATTAGGTTTTTTCTTTGTATGCTAGGTTCCATTTCACATGCACATAAATCTGGAGCTACTGGAGTGTGTTTACTTAACATCAGCAATGTTAATTGAAATCCCATGGATGGCTGGTATGTCTGTAGCTCACAATAATTATTACCTTTGTTAGGTGCTTAGGTAATCCAGATGCTTCCACTTTAACAAGCCAGCTTCTTTGTTAAGTACTGCTTGTTATGTCCCATCCAATCTTCTGGAACAGGTGGGGCAATAAAATTATCTTGTATGTTCCAACAGGAAAATCCATCTGCCACCTAAACACCTGTAGCTAAAAACAAAAATTAGATTCAGTTATCTTAGAATAAGCAATTGAGAAAGTGTCATGGCAAGTACAGATCCAGTTTTCCCTTGGTAAAGCTTAAATTTTCTTTGAGCCTTAAAAAAGGCACAAATTGCACAGAATACACAAAAAGTGGGAATTTGACTGAAAAAGTAATGCTGTATTAAAACACAGTACATTAGTAGAACACAAGGAAATGCTAACATGCATAAATTGAAACAAAACTAAAGTCCACCAGAATGGTTGAAAGCACAAATGTACGTAACCTTGTGTAACTTTATATCTGTTCTTGTTTTCAGCTCATGCATACGATTACAGACCTCGTATTTTTAGCAAAAGCTTCCACTACCAGTTACGACAAAGTGAAAAGCAAACCTTAGTTGGTTAGTAGAAGTATATATATTTATAAGTTCTTTTGCTTTGGATTCTGTGAGGTTGTGTTTATGAAATTATTAGCAGTTGGTTACAATTGAGATACTGTGATACTTGTGGGTATAGAAATACATGTACGTGGATTTTTGGTACTACATTTCCCATGAAGTTGCTTTCAAACAGTTAACTTGAGCTTCCAACTTTGTTTCCCAGACTCGCAAATTTTGGAAAGCTAGTCCTTTTACACAACAAACCTCCACAAAAGCAGTCACTTGCTGCTTATAAAGGCCTTTGTTTCCACCACCTACTGTTTGTCTCACTCCTTCATGTCAATTCTTGTTGGACTAACATTCATGTCATTTATGTCAAATGAAAGGTTGCCAACACTAAAAGTTGTCAGCCAGCTAAAGAGTAGAAACTAGTATCAGTCCAATTGCAACTGAACAATGTTTTGTTTGGTTGTTGATTTGACTGTCGTATTGTCGGTCCATTCTTGTATTGTTCAATTGTCTGTTAGGCTTTCCTTCATTTAAAATTGCCAGCTGTTATTTGTTTGTGATTTGTTGCTGGACTGTTCGTGAGCTGTTAGTAAGTTACTTTCAGCCAACAAACTGCCAACAATCAGGTGACAAAATTGTGGAAGATCTGTTCTTCCAGCAGTTTTTCATTGGCTTGCTAAATGTTATCATGGTGTTTACACTAGAACATGTTTGCAAACTTCAGTTATCCTGGTAAGAGTGCTTCTTGAGAAACAAAAGAAAAAAATGTACACATATCCGACAGCATATCACTGCTGAGATCTAATAAAGGTCATTGTTAATGTATGTTTTTTCAACTGTGATTATAAGATTTCTTTTTGGTATTTCAGGTCCTCCAGAGAGCATGCGTGAACATGTAGTGGCCGCCTCCAAAGCCATGAAGAAAGGAGACTGGAGACAGTGCAGGGACTACATTTTAGCTGTTAAGGTATACATGTAGCAAAGATGCAGGCGAACTCTTACTGACATAGATATATTGGAAACTGGATAATGATATTATCCAGGTGGATATCACTAAATAACAGATCTGATTGCTTACAATGTGTATTTTACATTTAAATTAGTGGCATGCAACTTTTTTTCCTTGATAGGTGTGGAAATTATTCCGCCAAACAGATCAAGTTCAAGAAATGCTCACAAGGTTAAACTCAACTAATTTCTTTTTTTTTTAATGGATTCTTTGCTATTAGTGAAATACATTTCACATATTAATGTACATACAGTTAAATATTTGTTGGGAGGGTGGAGTCTGTCCCAGTGCCACTAGCCCCCTGATGGGTAGGCATCTCTCTCCCCTGTGCCTATGGAGGTTAGGATGTAAAGAGACTTCCAGCTGGTACCTCAGACTAGGCTTCACTTTTGTTTTATTTTCTGAGATTCGAATTGTCAAATTGGCTAACAGTTTTATTCATTCCTACATTGGCTCTTTAGTGACCTTATGTTTTGTTTGTGGTTTTTGAAGGAAAATCCAAGAGGAGAGCCTGAGAACTTATCTGTTCACATACAACAGCGTCTACGATTCACTGAGGTAATGTAAAATTACCAGTTAGATTTAAACATTGAACCGCATAATTTTGTGCCAAAAGAGCAAGTGGCATATTTTACATTGAACTTCAAATTTTTGTGATTAAAAGGAGTGGAGTATAATTTCATATACATCTGTGTACAGGTCAAAGTAAAATAAAAAAATCAGCTATGTATATTTAAGGGTATTTTGTAATCACCAAGCATTCTTTTTGTTGGCAAACCTCTGGAAATTGGAATTCAGATTTTTGTCCCTTTTCTCCCTATTGTTTCTCCGTCAAGAAATTACTGAGAAAACATTCTAACGTGAAGCCTGTGTTGTTGTTATGTGTAGTTTGTTCACTTTGGCCGAGATGTTTGAATTACCTCCTGCTGTTGTACACAGCACCATCAGCAAAATGATCATTAATGAGGAATTACAGGTTTGTAAGCAATACATGCAGTTACTCCCCCAGCTGGTATCACAAACTTTGTCCACATTATGAGCTTGGCAATGGGCTGAGACCAAGAAGTTTGTCTGTGATGATGAGGTATCTGTATGAAGGAAAATCGCTTACTATAATAAAAATTCCTGAATCGGATTGGCTATCACCAACCATGATTTGAGCATTAATTGGACAGTGTACTCGTTATGCCTAAGTAATTGGACAGTACGCATCAGAGCACACTCTCTAATGGCTCAGTTGCACTTGAGAAAGTTCTTTTTTTTTATGTATCTTACAATTAAAACCGTTGTCTATTCCTTCTCCAGAACGTTTTAAAACTTGCAGCATTTTTTTATATCAAGGCTTTGCTTTAAGAATAATGACAGGGTGCCCAAAGGCTCCCAGCCATGAAATCTGGGGTGACCAGCCCTTAATCATTATGCAAAAAAATAAGTTTTTGAGTTGCTCGAGGCCCAGCAGAGCACAGCCCTGTATGTTTTGCATGAAAATGGTGAGCAAGTATTTAAACTTTGATGTACGTGGATCAGATGGCATGATAAGTTATCCGTAAGCATGTCTGATTCAACAAAGTTTTACTGCCTAAATGGGCCCTACAGTGGGGATTGTCTTATGACACTGGTCTCTCTCTGCCCTTGTTACAGACAGCTAGAAAACACCCCTATACCTGAAAGCACCCTTTTCCCCTGATAAAGAGCCCCCGCCTTTTTGAATGAAACTTATGTAATTCTACTGGTGCAACTAGCTAGTTGCTAGCAACTAGCTGGCACAGGTCACGAGATACTCTCTCTTCGAAGATGTTCTGGCTTATTTTTAATAGGTCACTAGATGTTCAAAATAAGATCAACACATTGTTTGCTGTTGTTGCTGACACATGTCACAGGTTTCTGAGAGCACTGAGTAAGGATTGAAAAGCTGTGTTGATGTTTTAAACTCTCTCTCTCCAGGCCTCTTGGGATGAACCAACTCAGACAGTTGTGATGCACCGAGGAGCAGAGCCTTCTCTTCTTCAGAGCCTGGCACTACAACTGGCTGACAAGGTAATATTAATAAGGAGTTAACTTCCCAGTGCTCTGGTGAACCTTATGGACTTCGCGGGCCAGCACAAAGCACCACAGTCATCATCACGTCCTCCAGAATTTTTTTTTTTCCTGATCTGTGAGCGATAACTCTCCATCGAGCATAGGTTGAACAGCAATGTTGACAGATGTACTTTCTTTGTGGATCTTATTTTCTTGTTATGGAAGTCTTGTTTGTTGAAATCCTGTTTGTCTCTGTCTGCAAACCTTACAGTGTTCATAATTTTGTTCCATTTTTTTAATAAGATGCAAGTTGAACAACATTTGGACGAAACACTTAAATCCAGCTGTGATATTCTGTGTGGCTATTTGCACTTTTCCATTGTCACTTTGTCTTTTCTGCTGCTGTAAACTGTGCACACATGCTGGATCCTAATTTTTTTTTAATTTAGATTTTTTTTTTTCGCTCTCTGTTTTTGGACAGTGGAGTTTTGCTAATGAAAAATGATATTCTTTGATGTCCAAATGACAAAGTGAAAAGCAAGTAAAAAAACTATGACAGTGGGATTTCAGGCTTGAAATGTAATAAATATAATTGATATAGCATAAACACTGCGTTCTTTATTATTAGGTCAGCACGCTGGTTGAAAACAATGAACGTATTTATGACACAAGACATGGAGGATTTGTGCAGTTCAAGGACAGGCAAGGTATGCTGCTTACCAGTGGATAAAACTGGCTCACTGATCTGTCTGTAGCTAGGCACCTGCAGATCACAGGAATTGTATTGTGGATTGAGCATGACTTTACAAATCTAACCTGCACATTTAAATTATCATATATCACACCAATGTAAGAAAGCCTCCTTCATAAATGGTCAACAACAGCAGGGTCAAAGGCTTTGAGAAAGAGACTTGTTTTTTATTAAATCTCGCAGTCAGTGTTGCCAAGTGGTTTGGTTTTACAGAAAATTTAAAAACAATAATTTTATTGTGTATGCAGTATTTTGACATGCAAATATGCAAATATTATTGACTGACTAAATTTTGACATGAGACAGTTATGTTCTCAGCGCATCAGTTGTTTTGAACTAACTAAATCTGAAGTTTCTGTACTATGTTCCTGTCTATTTTTAATAGAAAATGTAGGGTATATGTGGCAACATAATTGTAAAGGTATATTGGTATACCTCTAACAGATCAGGATGTCATCTCAAGGCCCATGTTTTATAATGTATAACCCCTCAGCATGTGGAAAAATACCACTGGCCATTGCAACTTGACAGCAGACCAAGGTTCAATTAAGTAAACTAATGTTTAAGCCCTAGCACATTTTTCGAGTCGTTTACAGTAAGTAGAACGATGAAGTGTAGGGTGTATAGCCATGATTTTTTCCTGTGGTTTTCCTTGCCTTGTCTTGTTTGTGCTTTAATTTTGCTCATTCTATCAAATTTCAAATCTGTTTAGGGCAAGGCCGCTATCGCCGTCAAAACCAGCAGCATTTTGATCGACAAGATAGGCCTGAAAAACAGGACAGACAGGATAGATACAACTGGCAAGAGAGATACGGACGACAGCATGACAGGTTTTACCAGCAACAGACAACACAGTCATCTTACTGAAGTAAAAACAGGTTTATCCTGTTGTGACAGTTGCAGAAGGGCGAATACTCATTGGGACAATTTTGCACTTTTGCTGGCTTCAAAGTCCTGTGGGTGTAGATTGTACCCTCCTTCAAGATCATAACTTTACAAATATTATAATTATTCCAAGTTGTGACAATAAAATGTGAAAGGAAGTCCAAAAGTGTGTCCTTTTGATAAGAATTGCTGCAACACATTATTAAGACTCAACGAAGACATTATGTGTTACTTGTTAGATTCAGATATGTGTTCAACTGTTTAGACTCAATGAAGATATATGCCACTTCTGGTTAGTACGCCTTTCAATAATGTGCAGCTTTTAAGTTCAAGACAGAACAAAATTAATGCTCATGTTTCATTACTGCATCAATTGTTTTAGTGGAAGACTCAAAAACCAAGCAGACTAGTTGTGGGGTTCAAGAGGTCACGTTTGTTTGTTTTGATTGGTGGATTTTGATTCACTTTTTGTCAATATAATATTGATCGACTGCAGTTAAAAATGCCATTGTTTGTTAAGTTTCCAAGTTCAGAGTTTGAGTGTTATTGAACAATGCACTGTGTGACTCTGTGCTGTTGCTGTTGACCTTTCAAGCCCCGTTGTGATCAGACTTTTGTTTCTCCTTGTAAGAACAGTGCATGTTCAAACACACAGGTGATAACAATTAGTAAAGATGAGTTGGCTTGATGTGTACAAATGTGAACGTCTTTCATCTACTACTATAAGAAAATCATTATGACAAAGGAGTCGCACTTAGAAAACCACTCTTGTTGGCATATTTAAAATATTGGCAAAACAAAAAAAATTCGTTCTAATGCGCTCCCCCCCCTCCCCCATCCCCCTAAGAAAATTGATATTAAATAAGGATGCCACTAGCGAGAATTTGTAGGTTGATACTTGGGCTTACAGGTTTAAGTTTGGTTTTACAGAGACCCTCCTTTCAAAGCAGCATTAATCAGTTTGATGCTGCCTTTGTGACTTACCAATGTTCTGTCTCCAGGCAGCTTGTCAGATTTTACACCAATGCAGCTTCCCTATAAACTGTGTCTCATTATGTCTTAGACTGAAAATGCAATATGCCTGTTAGTAAGTTATATCACCCATGGAGAGACTTGCTTCGACTAGTCCCTGGTGTTAAACCCTGGGTTAAAACTGCCCTCTGTACAAGAGGGCAGTGGGCTGTAATGTCTGGCATGGTGCGAGAGCTATGATTGGCAAACCTGCGAAGAATGAGTCGGCCGGGGAGGCTGTAGGTGTGCTTTGTACCTCTGCCACTTGTACAGTGGAACCTTGATTTAACGAACCTCTATATAACAAAGTCCTCGGTATAACGAACGATATTTTTCAGCCCAGTAAGTGTGATGTATGGAAAAGAACCTCGATATAGTGAACTGTTGATATAACAAACCAATTTCCCCAGTCCCTAGGCACTTTCGTTGAATGGAGGTTCCACTTTATAATGAGGCATCATCCTACTCCCACACCAAAAACCACAAAGTGCATCTTCTAGTTTGTTTTTTTGTCTCATGGAGATAGTGAGACGCACTCCCTCCCATTTTTTTCACATTTCTCGTTTTTATCTAATTCATGGTGTCATTAAATTCTCAAGTAACCATTATGCGATCCTCCCCAGAATATAATTGTATATTTGTATAATCATTGCCAAGGAGATTGGTGACAGCTCAAATTGTCAACAATAGGTGTGCTGTCTTTGTACCATCAAATTCAGGTCATTGAGATTTTCAGGTTATGAGAATATTTAGGAAGATCAATACAGGTACATTTACCACCAAAATAAAGTGACCAACATCTAAATTCTCAGAACAATTTCAATGCATAATAGCCATTTTCACAATTAACTTTTCTGATTTGCATTGTGGATGTGTGGCAATTTCAGGTAAAACTGGAAAATTGCCTGAAATTGCCTCACATCCACATTCAAATACATTGTTATGCAAATGAAACAGTGAAAAACGGCTATTTGTCAAACATGATAATAATAATTGTTAATCATAACCTGGGGATATCGTCTTGATGTACCACCCAATTCTCGTGATAAGTCTCGTTTAAGCTTAAGTCATTCAGTAGGGAGAAAATAAATTTTGATCTTGGAAATGAGAGGCTCAATCAACTTTCCGAGTAGCCACGTGATTTCTTCAGAGGGAAAACAAAAAACTGACTATGCGACTGCTAAAAACTTCATCTGAAAATTTATTGAAGTCACAGAATTTGGGAGCAATCGTGCCCCCCTACACTTTTTTTACAGTTTCCACAGGTGGAAACTACCCTGATATTCATACAGTCTTTGCTAAAAAATCTTAAAAAATATATTTACATGAATTAAAACTAATTCTTTAATGTTTCTTTTAAAGCGATTTTAAAAACCCCCTATCTGATGCAATGCTAATTTCAAGAACAATAAAGGGCCCTTATACACTTGAGTTTATCACTGTTAATTATTGCTATGTTGTACACATGCTTGTGTGCAGTAGCCAGTGCTATGATGTAAAAATATTGTCATTTGATTTAACTACCAAGCCCCAGCAATCATCAACATCAAATTTTTCACATCATATGAGTACATTTGTGACACATACAGGTCAGGAGAATTAAGGAACTTGTCACCACCGATGAATTTTGTTGATGTTTAAACAAGTTCTTCCAACTAGTACTCAACAAAATGTATGAGGACCAGTAAGGAGAATTTGTGTATAAAAGATGCTGGGACTTGAAAGGGTGAATGTTTTGCCTAGAAAACCTGTGTTGCTCATGCATGTTTCCACTCAAGAAATTATAAACTTCAAATAAATCAAATGACCATTAAGGATCTTAAAGCATCAAACTTTGGTTCATTATTGATTTTATGAACAAAAAACTGTGCTACTCCCAGACTCCCACCTACCCACCCACTAGCCTGCGTAGCAGGCATAAACAGGGAAGGGGAGCGAGAATGCGGGAGAAAAATGGGGTTCTGGGAGCTCCTTCCCCAAACAGGCTACCCATCCACCCACTCGAACTTCCAATGGAACCTGCCCTTTACCTTTTTGAATCCTGGATATGACACTGTAGAAATTCATGACATTGTTGTCATATTAGCAAATTAATTACATGTAATTTTTTTTTTAAATCCCGGGATATACAAAATTTATCTCTATTTTATTTCCATTTTAAATCTAGAGCCCGGCGAAACGATCAAACACTTTTGTCCTACATCGTGTTGGATGAACATGTCTTACAGTTTAGCCGCCTCTCTCAACTCTACGTTTAAATGTTTTTCCGTTGTCCGATTTTTAGTCAAAGATTGTTTGCCCGTTTAGCCACCGAATCTTTTCGTGTGACAAACACGATGTTGGACGAAAATGTTTGATCCTTTAGCCGGGGCTTTACCACTTTTCTCCTATTACTAAGGTATCTAGAGCTAAGCTTCTAAGCTTTTAGGATCGAAGTTTTTTCTGCTCTCTCGTGATTGGCTAATTAGGAAATAAAATGCAGAGTGCTGAGGAAACAAGACTGAACTGCTGACCGCTGAGGAAACAGAGTGAAATTCAGTTGCTGATTGGCTTATTTTTTCGTAATGCTGACTGCAGGGGGAACACGCTGCGTGTGCGGTTGTGATTGGTTGATTTTGATCCAAAGTGTTGACTGCAGAAGGAAAAAAGTTTTCGCTTTTTTATCCCGGTTCTTTGACATCTTTCAACCGAGTTCAACAATTTTTCACTTTTACTGATTTTTTTCTGTGTCGGCAAGAAAATGACATTCAATGGAGGAAAGCTGAAACGTCATTTCAACTGACTGGAAAAAAGTCAGGTGATGTTTTTCAAATATCTTTTTGTTTTTATTAGGTGTAATTTTGTGGTGCAAATAATAAAATATTCTTGTGTCATTGAAATTTGTTGTGGACTTTCTTGTTCATCTTCATTTGCACTACATCGCACTGACGCGCCATAAAGTATGCGTACAATTTTCCCGCAATTTTAAGCTTAAGTTTAACCAAAACAGCACCAGAGTTTAGCTTATAAACTATTAAGTTGAAAAAATTGTCTTTAATACTTGTAAATGATTGTAGTTTTTCTACGTGCTTTATCCAAGAGCTCTTCACCTTTGTCGGTTATTTGGTTACCAGTGAGGTATAATGTTTCTAGTTTACTCTGCTTTAGTGCTTCAGACAAATGTTCTACGCCTTTATCGGTTATTTGGTTATCAGCGAGGTCTAATGTTTCTAGTTTACTCTGCTTTAGTGCTTCAGACAAATGTTCTACGCCTTTATCGGTTATTTGGTTACTAGCGAGGTTTAATGTTTTTAGTTTACTCTGCTTTAGTGCTTCAGACAAATGTTCTACGCCTTTATCGGTTATTTGGTTACTAGCGAGGTTTAATGTTTTTAGTTTACTCTCCTTTAGTGCTTCAGACAAATGTTCTACGCCTTTCTCGGTCATTTGGTTATTAGCGAGGTTTAATGTTTCTAGTTTACTCTGCTTTAGTGCTTCAGACAAATGTTCTACACCTTTACCGGTTATTTGGTTAACAGCGAGGTATAATGTTTCTAGTTTACTCTGCTTTAGTGCTTCAGACAAATGTTCTACGCCTTTCTCGGTTATTTGGTTATTCCTGAGGTTTAATGTTTTTAGTTTACTCTGCTTTAGTGCTTCAGACAAATGTTCTACGCCTTTATCGGTTATTTGGTTATTCCTGAGGTTTAATGTTTTTAGTTTACTCTGCTTTAGTGCTTCAGACAAATGTTCTACGCCTTTATCGCTTATTTGGTTATTAGCGAGGTTTAATGTTTCTAGTTTACTCTGCTTTAGTGCTTCAGACAAATGTTCTACGCCTTTATCGGTTATTTGGTTCCCAATGAGGATTAATGTTTCTAGTTTACTCTGCTTTAGTGCTTCAGACAAATGTTCTACGCCTTTATCGGTTATTCGGTTATAAGCGAGGTTTAATGTTTTTAGTTTACTCTGCTTTAGTGCTTTAGACAAATGTTCTACGCCTTTATCGGTTATTTGGTTATGATAGAGGTTTAATGTTTCTAGTTTACTCTGCTTTAGTGCTTCAGACAAATGATTTACGCCTTTATCGGTTATTTGGTTATGAGTGAGGTTTAATGTTTTTAGTTTACTCTGCTTTAGTGCTTCAGACAAATGTTCTACGCCTTCATGGGTTATTTGGTTACCAGCGAGGTTTAATGTTTCTAGTTTACTCTGCTTTAGTGCTTCAGACAAATGATTTACGCCTTTATCGGTTATTTGGTTACCAGCGAGGTTTAAGCTGCTAGTGAGTTTATCATTGTTAGCTAATTTAGCGATTTCCTCACAGCCGAGCGGTCCAATATTGTTTCCCTGCAAATTCATGCATGATATTCCCTTAGTATTCTGAAGAACGTGAACTAAAGCTGTACAGTCAACAGGTGCGAGGCTACAGGCACTAAAATCTACAGCATTAAAATTAATCTCCGCTAATTTTTCTTCTATTACTGAATTATTTACATTGGTCTCATTCAAACACTTACACAAGTTCAGTGCTAAACGTTTGTCCTCCTTGGCGGGCCAACAGGTCAGTGTGCGTGGCTCTGAATCTTCACTCCTCTTATCCCTGATGCCGGTCAGTTCTCTTTCGTTTTTCTCTTCTGTCTTTGCGGGAAGAAGGTCGGTGAAGATGTGTGTCAGGGGCACTTCTCGTTCTTGAAGCAGTCCAGCAATGAACTGTGTTACCACAGCCCATTTACCGTAGCTTATATTATCAGAGACAAATGTTTTTAACTCTTTGTCATCTAGCGTATCGGTCAAATGTTTTGCGGCCATGAACTCTTGAACGGTTAGGTGAATAAAACAAAATTGTTCTTCGGGCGGTGCAGTGAGTGGTCCGGCTCGATCAGGTAAACGATGCAGCAGGCCACAATCCTCCAGTCCCTCGACTTCTCTGGACCCAAAGATTATTCGGCTTTCTTCTATCCCTTTGAAAGCGATTTTTCCAAGTCTCTTGAACACATCTTGAATTTTTGAAGGTAACGCGCGGAAGTTTTTAAAAACAAACTGATCACAGTTAGTTATAAAGGAGCGATATTCTTCACTACTGTGCCTGGAGAAGAAAATTTTGATGGCGATACTGTAGATCTCGGTAAGCTTGGTGGGAAGGCGGGGAGGATCACAGTTACGTAGGACATAAAACAAACATGAACAAATAATAAAGCAGTTCACCGGGATATACGACAAAGAAAAGAGGTTTAAGTTTTCGCTGATGTGCTGCCATATTTTTTCTTTAACTCTATCGGCGTCCTGATCCTCTTTCGTAAACTTCTCGACATAATCTTTAACTTGTTGGGAAGTAAATCCGAGAATTTCAACTACTCTATCGAACTTAAGGTGTGTCAAGGAAGAAACAGCGGTGGGCCTTGTTGTTGTTATCACTGTGGCTCCGCTAAGAAGTTTTCCATCCGCAATTTTTTGGTAGAGCGCAAGGACAGGCATTCTTCCTTCTGCGGTATTTGTGCAAGCACTGTAATCCTGAGCGATTTCTGAATGTCTAGGAAATTCGTCAGTTCCATCAAACATCAGAAGCAATTTGTTTGGATTTTTGAGGATGTATTCCCAGACTTCATCGTTAACATAAGTTGGATATTCTGAGTAGTCACACAGCAGTTCACGAAGGTTAATGTGAGTAGTCAGCGATAGCCGTTTGGATAAGCGCCTGAATTTCAGAAGAAAGGCTATGTCGTAATCCGGTTCTAAGTTCTGTTCGTTACTGAACACCTTGTCGCTTGCCCAGTCTCGAAGAAGCTTAGTGCAGAATAATGTTTTTCCGATGCCTGGACGTCCAACGACCAGAATGTTTTTGTGTTCAGCGTCAATAATATCTTCTGGTCGGTTAAACTCGGATTTATTCGGGTTGGGTTGGGGATATATTTGAAGCTGCTCCCGCCTATCTGTAGGAAAGTTATAAATTTTAGCCCTGCCTTCTTGAATCTTCAAATTGGTATATATTTCGTTAATATTTAGATCTTTAGCTGAGCCTTCACCTGGATTGGGACGTTTGTAAGGTTGTTTGAGATCTATGAGTTGCTCCGTGCCTTTTTTGACGCTTTCCTTTATGGTCTTGATGAAATCTTGCAGTGGTGGTTGTTGGCAATGCATTTCGGATTGCACTTGATGTGGTTCTTGTTCAATTGAATCTTGCGGCAGTGGTTCTTGTATTTGTTCGCCTTGATTCTGCTGCGGCAATTCTACCGGCTCTTGTGGAGACAACTGAGATATTTCGTGTGAAGTCGGTTCACTGTGTTGTGTTGACTCTCTTGTGTTGTCTCTTGCGGATGGCATTAGATGATCAGTGAAAAACTGTTTGTCTTCCATAAATCTTCTACCCACTGATTTTCTTGCTCTTGACAAGATGCAGACGATCTCAATAAAAACGAGAAAAACAAAAATGCCATTGACCACGCTGACGGCATTAATCCAGAAAGTTTTCTTAGATGCTCTCTGGTTATGACACTGGAAGACTTGTGTAACTGGTGTGATGTTGGTAGATGGAGTGACCGAATTATTGCCTGCTGTCGGCATTAATTCACACTTAAAGTTTGAGGGAAAATTATTCCCATAGAGTACTTGGGTTTGAAGAACGATGAAAAGGATCCCGAAAGAAATTCTTAAGACAAGCTGGGAAACGTAAGCGATGAACAGTCCGCGAGGTTTTCGCCCGCGTCGGATTTCTGGTTGATCCTGACTATGTTCGGCATCGAGTTCATTAACTTTTGACTTGACACTTTGTGAGTAAATCACAGACACAATCGCGATGACAGAGAAGTTAGCGATGACGAAGCCATAGACAGGAATACCGAGTTTGTTGTATAGCTCCTCGTATTGCTCAAAACACCTCCCTTCAATGAGGTCTTTGCTGCTTTTGACTTCACAGCTGAAGTCAAATCTTGATTCGCTGTTTTCGGTGTCCGCAAAGATTCCAAACAGAGTTACTCCAAACAGGATCCAAAAGATTATTCCAACATAACTGAACTTGTTAAAACTTTTTGGTGTCAAGAGTTCTTTTAGAGATTCCATTCTCTCTTGAAGCTTACTATTTGATGTACAATGAGTAATACTCTCATAATCTGCTTTCAGAGTGACGCGAGGTGGGGCTTTTATTCTGATCCCCAAGACACATTGCATTGAATATACTCTTTGACCCGTAAACCGAATGTCGTGGGAAAGTGAACTTTCTTTGTACTAGGAATTTCCGGTTAACGTGATGCCTAGGTTTGTGCACGTGATTTGGAAAGTTTTCAAGATTCTTTCGGTTCATGTTTGATTTACCTGTGGACGGAATAAAGACCAGAATCATACCGTCGCCAGTAGCACTTTGACACAAGCAAGTTCCTTCTTTTTCAACTACTCCGATAGGTGCTTTTCAACTTTTAAAGTGGGGTTTGAATAAGGGGAGGGGGGGGGGGTGGGGTACTTAATTAAGTTTTTATCATTCCAGATACCTAGAGTAACAATTTGCATCCCTCTCTTCTACGTCAAGGATAAATCAAAACGGGAGCCGCATTTAGGCTCTTGACCACATTTTCTCTCAGAATTGAAGTCGTTCTGGTTCAGTTGCTCAAAGGCTCCACTCTTTTATGTGTTTCTTTCATGTTGCTGTTTCTGTCAAACTTGGGCAATAGTCTTGGGCAGTTGCAGTTAGAATATTTTGATATTGCTTTTGAGTAAACGGATCCTAAACACGAGCTGTTCTTGACCTTGAGGGACCAAAACTACACAAACTGAGACCAGTGCGACATATTCCCGGACATTGCACTTTCGCGAAAATTGTTATTGTTTATAAAGTTATGTCATTACGATTGAGTGCATTTGCGTTAAAGGTTGTTAGTCGCTTTGTTATTTTATTTATACATCGTATTAGGACGGCGTATTATAAAATATGGACTGGACTATAACTTGGACTGGACCCTGGATTCTGGACTCTGGACTCTGGATTCTGGACTCTGGATTCTGGACTCTGGAATCGACTCTTTTATCATTACTAATATTATTAATTATGAACTTTTAATTTTGAATTATAAATTTTTAGCTTTTCCTCTGATGACGTAACCAATATATAGTCATAAATTACAGAAAGTATTCATATTTGTTTCATTCCGTTCATTGTAACAGATGGCTCCCCTGACGAAACGTTTGTTTTGTATCAAAGTCCATAAGCGGCCGTCACTCGTTACAAATAGCGTGCGCTATTTAATAGACCTTTATTTGTAGTTGATGACACCTTTCTTAATAAATACTGGCTTGGACTGATTATAGTCAGGCGGATTATGATTGATTGCTGCTCAAACGTTGTTCTTGGGAGGGGCGTAGCATCCGCAAAGCGTACCTGTTGTTTGCCGGAAGCGAAATTATCGGAAATTGGAAAAGTTGGACGAATAACATGCAGGTTTTAAATTAGTTCTACACCCAGTCAGGCCAAACAGTTTGCAAACGTATAAATTTGGGGCCATTTGTAATCCAACCGTCAATTCTTCCTATTTGCAATTTCCTTAATCAATGGTTACAAACGTTTTCAAAGAAAGCTGAGCTTGCAGGAACTCTTTAAGCATTAAAGGTACACTTTTCTTATATAAGAAGTTTTTTTATAAGAATATTGAGGCTGAAATTGGCGAAATTTTAAGAATTATGTTAAAAATCGGGTCATAAAGTACAGGGGAAGACGGAATGGGCTATACCGGTTTTCAGTGACCCACCCCACTGAACACTTTTTATCATGTTTATGGAATTTGAAAGTCTTGAAAGCGCGGAACGCAGCAAGAGTTTGGCCCGAGGGTGAGGGCGACTGTTTGACGCCAGGGTTTGACCCTAATATTTCATAAAGAATTGCGAATTTAAATTTGTGATCATTTATAACCCAGCTGTAAACTTAATGGCAGCAATTATGCAATTTATCCAAAGGGATTTCTGCAATCAATGGTTACAAACGTTTTTCAAAGAACAGCTGAGCCAGCCCAAGTCTTTTAGACCTTTTACTTAAATAACAAGATTTCGTGTTTTCGTTTTCCTTGGCCTTGCCCACAAGTCGAGCTCAGAATTTTTTTTTTCGGAAGTGCAAAAACCTAAAAAACCGTGCGCAAAGCGCGAGCGAGAGCTCACGGGCCCATCACCGAAGCGAATTCTAGGTTTTCCTTCACTGAACAGTTTTTGATGGAATTTGAATAAAGTCCCGAAATATTTGTCGTGACGCAGCATGATTTTTGCCCGAGGGTGAGGGTGTAATGGTTTTGGCGACAGTTTGACGTAGGTATTTCAAAAACGATTGCGAATGTTTCTTTAAAATTTCCATACAAGAGTAAGCAGAGCGATTGGAATAATTCCACGTGTTTCACTGATTGCGTAGTTTTGGGTTTAGCTGGTACTGTTTTCTTTGAGTATGTATTAGAGATTTTAACTTGCGTTCTATTATTTGTCTTACTCAATAAACATAGTTGCCGCGCTTTGGGCAGGGATGAATTGGCAGCTGCACACAAGATACACCCCTGAACAAAGGTTACTAGATTATTCGGTATTATATTAGCCTGCGTAGCAAGCGTTTCGGTAAGGCTTTCCGCACGTTCGATGCACTTTTCGCTTTTTTGGCCGCGGGAAAATTGGGGCGGGCGCAAAAAAGTGCTACGCAGGCTAGTATTATATTATTATCAATAAACATAGTTGCCACGCATTGGGCGTTCTATTATTTGTCTTACTCAATAAACACAGTTGCCACACATTGGGCGCTCGTGCGAACAGGGAATTGGCAGCCGCACACACGATACACCTCTGAACAAAGGTTACTAGATTATTCGGTATTATATTATTATCAATAAACATAGTTGCCACGCATTGGGCGTTCTATTATTTGTCTTCCTCAATAAACATAGTTGCCATGCATTGGGCGCTCATGCGAAGAGGGATGAATTGGCAGCCGCACACACGATACACCTCTGAACAAAGGTTACTAGATTATTGGGTATTATATTATTATCAATAAACATAGTTGCCACGCATTGGGCGCTCGCGCGAACAGGGATGAATTCAGTGGCAGCCGCACACACGATACACCTATGAACAAAGGTTACTAGATTATTCGGTATTATATTATTATCATTATCAATAAACATAGTTGCCGCGCTTTGGGCGCTCGTGCGAAAATACACCCCTCAACAAAGGTTACTATTTATTAGGCTTTTATACATAATGCTTTTGTTTGCCCACTAAAATATTCCGACTCATTGTTCCGTTTTTCCCAATAAAATACTCGAGCTACGCATACACAGAAAACGCCACTAAAATGTGGATACTGCTCATTGTGCGGCCGTTCATTCTTTTAAAAGACTAAGCAATCCGACAAAAGCTACTCCAGAAAATTTATTTGTTACTGCACTGAAGGATCTCAGATGTTTCAATGCAAGTCTTATGGTCTCTTGGAGAATCATTCATATTATTATTTTTTCTCTGAAAGAAATATATTTTTTATGAAAAACCACTAAAATGCTTCTGCCTCACTTATAAATGCTCGAAAAACGCTACTCTGATGGTCTGGCTGTAGTAAAAGTATGCGTTCAAACAATATTACAGTGGAACCTCGATTTAACGAACCTCTATATAGCGAAGTCCTCGGTATAACGAACAACATTTTTCAGTCCACTAATAGTGTAATGTATGGAAAAGAACCTCGATATAACGAATCCTCGATATAACGAACCAATTTCCCCAGTCCCTTGGCACTTCGTTAAATCGAGGTTCCACTGTTGTATAACGAACCAATTTCCCCAGTCCCTTGGCACTTCGTTAAATCGAGGTTCCACTGTATTACGATTAATAACTGAAGATTCAGTGACCAACGACATCCATTGATAAAATTGGTATGAATCAATTAAATCGTTAACACTGATTGCCAGAAGATCTGTAATATCGGTTTTTATTCATTGATCGATAAAATTAATAGATAGTTATCGATTTATCAAGCGGTCTTCCAGTATCTGTCTCATCGAGTGCACACCCCGAGAATGTAGGCAGAGCACTGGCAGAACGAAAAATCTGCGGCCGTGGAAATGTTATGATCGCATATTGCCAACCAGAAGAATCGCGTTTTAAAAAGCTGTACACTTACTCAGTGCCCACAAAATGAAGCTGAACAAGCCGTGGGTAGCACTTGAATTTCTTTAAACCAAATGTTATATGAAATTATCTGGTGCTGACCCAGTCCTATCATGACCAATTACAATTCTCTGTAGGCCCGCGTTTATCGAGCACGTACAGCCACCCGCCCTTTATGAGACACGTGTTTATACCGCTGCGGGCTAATTCTCGCAACGGCTACTGTTAACGGCACTTCATCGTTATATGTTACCTTTCCTTTTCCTTCAATCAGGGCGCTATAAAAATATAAAAATATGTCTCGCGAAAATCATGATACAACGGGAACTGCATGCCATTATGTTTTCCGCATAGGATCACGTCTTGTACAACTCCGAAGGGGTGAGTATTGAGCTTTAGCATCTGATTGAAAATATTAAATAAAAAGCTAGAAAACCTTTTTTTGCAAAAGCAAAACTAGCTTCTATCGTCGACTGAGTAAGGACTAACCATCTAATCAATGAATAAAATGAAACAAGACATCTGAAGACCACGCAAAAATAAAAATGCGACACTGTGTTAAAAAAATAGTTGAGAAATACGAGCACTCCCCTCGCCGAAAAGTTGACACGTGCAAAGTACAATTACCACTTACTGGTTCACTCAGCCTCGTGGTCTCCAGTAAAGTGTATAACGGGCAAGTACAACTTAATCACAAAAAAACACCGCACTACAAAATTATATATGGTTTTAAGAGGGTGATATCTTCTCTATAGAGATGACCAATCTGGCCGTGGTCCCCTAATAGGGGATGCCATCTGACCAACACGGTATGACGGCGTTGGTTTATTTCACATAGATATTTCTTTACGCACAACCCTAAGCGATACCTGTATGGGAAAAAATATTGGCTTTCCGTCCTGAACACCCTAAGTAAGACTAAAATCTACAAGCATCCCCGTCCCTTTCATGTGGGACTCCCCCCCGGCCTCCTGGTGACCAGAGTATCTGGTATTGTTCTTAGTTTGTAAGATTCAATCTAAGGGTCAATTGACTTTAGAATATGGTGGCGTGGAAAGTTGAGACAGATCTGTCGTCCACCGAAAAAATAGTTGGGACTGCGGAGGTGGTTTTGGCTGATTCCTCAATGACTTCCATGGAAAGATTAGCCACAACGGGGTCAACGTGTCTACCCGTGGCACAGCCGTGGATCTGTTTGTAAATGCATTCACTTTTAAGGTGATTCCATTCAATTGCATTGCGCATCCTTTCTGCGCATCATTTTTTGCGTGATTAGCGCGCGCACGAGCGCGCGCGCGTTCGGAACTTGATAGGTTTTCTATGGAAGCTGAGCTGTTCGTAGAAATAAATGGTCGTTTTCTCCTAAACGAACTCGGTGACCCCACTTTTTTATTCCATTTATTTGAGGAAAATACGACTTTACAAGATGTATTCAAATTTGAAGAACTTTTCATAATTCAATTTTGAAATATTCCGGTTGATTCACTATTACAGCCAGATTTTAGGCGTTTCACTGGAACCGTGCGGACGCTCGATTTGCCTATTATTTCAAATTAGTTTCATTGTTACGGCAATTTTAAGGCGTTTTACTGTAACATTGTACTTCTATCATAAGAAAAATGCTTATATTTCATTGCTAGTTATAACTTTGTTGAAGTAAGTGTCTCTAGTACAAGGATAGGTTTTTTTAATATTGCTGTCTAAAGATAGCAAAGTACCTATATACTACAGCCCCGCAGCGTGAAATCAGACACGGTGACCCCTCTTTTTATTTTATTTTTTTAATGTACTAGGTGTAATTAGTAACTGTGCAAAGTTTCAACAAATTCTCATTACAACTTCTTTTTCGATGGAATCACCTTAAGTAGTTGTTACCGTTCTCTTTGTAAAGAAATACCTTATTTTAAAACTATTTTAATTTAAATGCTTCCGTTCACTCAATTGTTACAAGACAATCTAATTAATGACATTCATATCCCGAAAGTGAGCTTGTAGATTGCGAAACGATGATTTTGTTTTACTGGAGCCACGGACTATAATGACTTGCCTTCCCATAAATGAGTTTTTAGAAGGTGGTAAGGGTTACTTTTTAATGCTTAAAATTTTTAACTCTAACAAGTTATGTGAACAGTTTATTATAAGTACGTGTAATAAGCTAATAATGATGATAATGATAATGACAATGATAAAGATAATGATAATGATAATGATAATGATAACGATAACGATAACGATAACGATAATGATAATGATAATGATAATGATAATGATAATGATAATGATAATGATAGTGATAATAATAATAATAATAATAATAATAATAATAATAATAATAATAATAATAATAACAACCATGGTTATTACTACTACCACTTGGACTTGGTCGCACATGCGACCAAGCAATTGATAACCCTTGAAATGAGTTGTCCAATGCAGCAATTGCACCACTGAAGACACCGAGAAGACGCTAAAGTACTGGCCCCTGCGCTGGGAATCGAAGGAACAATACTCAGGTTACAACGTCGAAAAATTACGGTTCATCACTTTCTCAGCAATAATCACTCCGACACCCATACGCTACTCATTCCTATTGAAAAACTCAAAAATGAACGTGATCAGTCTTTCAGGAAGGCACGTGAGGCTCATGTTGTTCACAAAACTAAGACTCTTGAGCCTCTGGGCATCAATAAACGTGATGAACTGTAAGTTGTAACTATATGTAGTACAAAAAAGATTTATTTTCTATCATTAGTCACACCATACCACGTCATATATGTAACTTACGCTCATTGTTTGACTACATATATATTTCTGTAAATTCGTGATTTTTGGTGTTGGCCAGTGGAAATATTGTATCTCAAGTCTTTTCAAGTTGTTTGATCAGTCCCTGTAGTAGTCATTTTGACAATCATTTATATTTTTTACACAATTATTGTATTTAAGCACTTAAGCCAGAACATTGAACGAATGTTGACATTGAACCGTTTTTTGAGCTATTTTGTCTACAAAATAGCCTCATAGTCGGCGTGCAGCCTCAAGTTTCTGGGAAGGTTGGTTCTTTGGTTGGTTCTTTTTTGGGTGGCCAATGTTCGGCATTCCCGACGACTGTCGAATTTTACCGAAAGGCTAGTTGTCGGGGCCGGAACAAAAATGCAGATGAGAACGCACGGAAAATTCTGCTACTAAAGCGACACTACGAAAGTGTCCTGATTTCATTCGCTTGATGTTGGATATTTATATATCAAATAGAAATGGCTGGCTTCCTTGTGGTAGACTTCCTTAGAAAACGAATCGTCAGCACAAACCCGGTTTACACGTGAGCGGAAGCGAGTTCTAGTAAATAATCCTCTGTACGCATGCGCACAACTTACGTTTTGAGTTATATGGTTCAACTTTAGAGTGTGAGAAATAACATGACTTCTCTGCAGGGATGTCCCATAGTAAATGATGGTAAATAGATGGCAAATAGTTTGAAGGTATAAAAT